>OY282559.1:76279169-76918336 GCA_958295665.1 Tipula vernalis | reverse complement strand
TTACCGGTAGCGTTACTGTTTATGGATGGGTTTATTTAATTTAATACCGTATGCTAAACAAGATCGGCTAAACGTGGTTAATTGAATAATAGTGGAGAATTCATGAAACCCTTGATGTTCTCGGTTTGAAATTTTATTGCGGATTTACCCTCCATAAAACAAACCGAAATGGATAACAGTCCCCAGAGCGTTCTAAAGACTTTTTGACACACTCAATCTTAACGTTCAGTAGACAATTTCCTAAATACTAGCTTAAGTAGCAGCTTTTGATTTACTATTCTACTGTGTTACCTCTAAAACCTAAAGATACATCATCTTTGTGCGACAAAAAATATTTTACCAAAAATCAATCATGAAACCCTTGATGTTCTCGATTTGAAATTTTATTGCGGATTTACCCTCCATAAAACAAACCGAAATGGATAACAGTCCCCAGAGCGTTCTAAAGACTTTTTGACACACTCAATCTTAACGTTCAGTAGACAATTTCCTAAATACTAGCTTAAGTAGCAGCTTTTGATTTACTATTCTACTGTGTTACCTCTAAAACCTAAAGATACATCATCTTTGTGCGACAAAAAATATTTTACCAAAAATTTTTAGTTTTGTCAATTGATACACTAAAAATAATACTTTACACTTCGGTTTTAGGGAACCAGTTATTCCTTCCCCAATAATTTCGTACAACTTACCCTAAATCGAAAATTCTCCAGCTAAAACATGAACAAATAACAAGAAGATTACCCATCACCCGAATTATACCAAGTCATTTTTCTAATTTAACAAAATCGAATTATCTCATAAATTCGTTACACATAACGATTCGTTTATTGATTGAACTGTAACACAAAGTGATAAAAAAATACAAAAACAAATTCACGTGTTTCATGATGATAATCCGTATTAGAATTTTTTGTTTTCCATCGTATATAATGATAATCGCACATGAAAGAACATTTAAGAGCATTAAATACGCTAATGTATATAAATTTATAAAACATTTAATGTATCAATGTCATTACAAAACGTGCTCATTTCTCAAACAGTCAAATGGGATGGATGACAGCATTCTGTGAAAATTTTCTGCTGCCGAGAAAAATTTAATTTGTCATAACTTTTAAAATCTTCACACGTCATTGACAGTGTATTGTATAGTATATTCGCAAATAATCGATAATTAACTATAAAATTATTTTTTGTTTTATGGTTTGTTAAGAGTCATTAATTATGACACCTTTTTATGGGTTTTTTTTATTCTATTTCTTAGTTCATCCATAAAATGTCTTTTGATACTCGTTTAATGGTTTACAGAGTTTTTCATATGTGTGAATTATCTCAGGGCACGATTTTATAAAACTAAAAGAATTATTCTACTAACATCCCATTGTTTAATCCTACATCTAGTACTTAGGTAATAAGCTAACAGAATTCTCATAGGAAACTCGCAGGTAGGCGAATATTTTTCCTAGATTTTATGTTTAAGAGTTTTCTAGGTAAATTGTTTTTTCGTCGTAGGTATTGAGCTGAAATTTTATTGATGTTGAGATAGAAGGGAAAATATAAACCTTTTGAAGATTTTATACCGAAATTAATATACGAATCGAAAACACCGGAGCAATTTGAATTTACTCATGCGTACGTGAAACTTGAAAATTAAAAATAGTCATAAATGATACTATATTGGGTAATATTATTTGAATTTTGCTTAAACTATTCATTGTACCATATACTCTAACAAATATTCAAAAGTGCTACAGAATTGGATCATGAACATTAAATGGCATGAAAAATAGCCCTGTTTTGTATGTAAATACAAATGTTTGCATAGAAATTCTTATGTTCTAGTGTTTATGATTTGTGTGAATAGCTTGGCATTTTTCGATGTGGTTTTAGGCCAAATATAGTTAATTCCACATAAATTCTGCAAGTTTTTACTCCTTTTCATTCATGTTTTACTGGAAAATTTTCCAAGTTTAAATTATTATGAGGCGATCGGTGAGAATCGCCTACATTTGAAAATTGAAAAATAAATTTCATTATGTTCACCACTCACTGCAAAATAAATGGAAAAGGGAAGGAAGAAGGGGCTCCAACATGAACCTTTTTCGATATCGAATCGTTCGTAAATATCGACCATTTCGATGGCATCGTATTTTTTCGCGTATAAAATTCAAATGAGTTCATTTACAGTCTTTTACGAAAGTAAAATAACGTAAAGTAATCATGAAAATTGTCGACCTTGACATTTTTGGAGATTTATCTGTTTTGATGTCCCTTGAGTCCAAAACAGTAAGTTTCGAATTAGTATCTGTCTGTCTATTACTTTGTCTGTGTTCCCTCTACAGCCCAGTTTCTAGAAACTTCATATTTAAGGTTGTTTCATAAATTGGGAGGTCCCAATGATTTTTATACAAAATCAGCTAACCGGAAGTGGCCATTCCCTTGGGCCAAAAAAATTTATTTTGTAAATATCTCAATAAGTATATAAGGAATACAGAAAAACTCTTTCCAAAAAAACAAATAAAAATAGAAAAATAAAACAGAGATAATAATACGAAAAAACTACGAGCGAATTCACGTTCAATTCGCCGAAGATTTATGCGAAAACAATCTATTCAATCATTTCAAGCCATTTCGATGAGGCTGAGAAACTTGTAGCGACTCACAATATATTGTCCAATCAACGCACCAAAAATTAAAATTAAAATTCATGGTCAACTAAATTTAACTCATAAACGCGCGCACAACCACAGCAAATTGTGTTACCACCATCAGCGCCGCACGCGCCTAAAGAGAAAAATAAAAAAAGAATGAAAATTGTTGCGCCCATCTTTTATTTTTTACATTACGAGTCGAATTTTTGTCTAAAAATAAAAACGCGGTCGCAACCTAAAAATAAAATAAATAATATAAAATAAAAATAAATAAAAAATATTCGTGAGATTAATTCAGTATTCGCGGTGTCAATTTGGCCGTTACTAAATTAAAAGAAAATAAACTAATTTATTTTGCAACGGAAATTATCCGAAGATAATTATTGTAGTAGTGATTAGTGACCTAAATTATGTACCATTTTCCTGTGCATCAATAAATGATGACAAGTGAACAAAAGTAAAGAAAAGTGGCGTGTATTATTTATATAAATTTCCTACAGCAACACGCGATAAACCCATAGTTGTGAACAGTGGCGTAACAACAAATTTCGCCCCCCCCCCCCTTTCCGCAAAATTTTTTTTGGGCCATTTAAGTTAGAAACTCATTATTCGTATACATATATGAAGAATGGAGTGCTCATTGATTATGAATAATTCATAAATATGATGATTATTTTCTTAAATATAATGAAAATAATTCATAAAATGCAAGAACGGGTTCATAATTTATAATCAAAATTACATACTATTTATGTATAGTGGTTCATAGTAAGAATGTACATTTTTGGGTGGTTTGATGACTAAATTCGTAAAATCTATACAGCACAGTTGTAAAGAAATAAAAAACTTAAAATTTCGTTTTGTAATTTCTTTATTTTTTGGTTTCTTCTATTTGTTCTTAAAATGTTATCAATTCATAAAAATAAAAATAAATTTTAATCTTAAAATAAATATAATTAATAATTAAAAAAATATAATAGGATTAATAACATGTTGACAAGTTACACTCGAATTTGTTGATTTCTCCCGTTTTCCTCTTGAAATTCGATAGTAATTTGCTATTCTGTAAAATCAATAAATTAAATTACAATCACATGTGGGTACTTTTATTTACTTATGTTTGTTACCTGATCTGATCCAAACAGGCACCCCAAAGCGAGATTAATTTTATGAATTTCTCCGCAAATGTCGCTGAAATATCTCGATTTGCAGGATCGGCAAAATTTGGAATAGTATAGACAGTTTCATACAAGCGCACTATAATAAAGCAGAGGTATTACTAACACAATAATAAATCACATAAATTATAAATTTACACATTATTTAAACAACAAATTTTAGATTTTTTCACAAAAACGTGTTTTCATTTTAATTTCACGAAATAAGAATTAATCATCAATCACAAAAGCAATGATTCTATTAAGGTTCCTATTAAAAATAAAACACGGACATAACGTACCATATTTACCTGATTTTCAACACACAAAAATTATTTTAATGTCTCAAGATTTTTCAAACTATGTATATATTTAAAATGGTCCTTTCAAGATGTTAGTTAATAATAAAGCGAATGCAATTTAATTATTTTCGGTGTTCGAATTATGATCCAACTTTACGTAATATTCGTAGATGCTAGAATAGATTCAATACGCACACAACATGCGAA
Organism: Tipula vernalis; assembly: GCA_958295665.1. NCBI lineage: Eukaryota > Metazoa > Arthropoda > Insecta > Diptera > Tipulidae > Tipula > Tipula vernalis. Next base: position 76,914,016 of record OY282559.1, on the reverse strand, counting down.
TGTATTATACGTATAGTACAATAAATTAAACCATTTTGTAGTTCATGAACTGTGATTCGTACTATTAACGCACAAATTTTCATGAATTTTCTAAATTTTGTTTTTTTTTACGTAAATATAGTAATTTTTACATTAATAGTATGAATTATGATTAATGAACGCCATTCGTAAATAAAATGCACTATATTTTTCTCTGTGTATGAACAAGCTCTTAGTTAAAAACTTATTTTTTTGCTATTGTCCAGCCTCGCATTAATTAAAAGTGTTTGATTTCGAGAGTGATTCAATTACTGGTCTCAAACAAAATGAAATTTCTTGCAATCAGCTCAATGCTATGAAGATTTCTAATTGTATATCGATAAAGCATCACAAAATTTCGATTCGAAATTTCATTTCAAACCAAAGGAAATCCTATTCGTGCTAATCATAGCCATGTAAAATGTAAATAATATAGAAATCTCGAAAAATCTAGTAAATATCACGGTTCAGATTTATATGTGTAATATCGCATCCCCAATGAAACAATTTTTAACATAACGAACGTAACGAAAAAAATGTTTGTTCCTTGTGTTGGGAATTCATATAATCCTGTAAGGCAAAAGTATAAAAAGTATTTCATTGAGGATGCGGTGTAACTCTGCAAGTTCCCACAACTTAAACCTAGTCGCAGAACATAGCATGGCGAAATTCGAATAAATTTGAAAATCTTTCAAAATAATCCTAGAAATACCGAAAATCTTAAGAAATCTAGAATAAATCGCGAATCGAAAATTCGAATAATTTCTATATTATGTGAATCTCTCACAAAATCTAGATATCAATGAATAATACCAAAGCACCCTGTATTTTATAGAGCCATAATTAAAAAATCTTTTATATGGGAATTAGAAACGAGGAAAAAACGAAACTTTTCATAGTAAAACACACAAAACATATGGGAAATCACTTTTTTCCTAAGACAAATTTTTAAATGAAAACGTTACAAATTTTTAATTATGATTTCCAAAATACTTTCATAAATATTTGAATTTCAACATATATGAATATCGTTTAAGTAAATCGTAAAAATAAAAAAAAAATTTCATAACAACAGCATTCTGGTCAAATTGAAATAAAAGTCTACTACAATTCGTTTGGTGATTAAGTCAATATACATTACATAGATGGCAGTGATGGCCATCTATGTTAAAAAACACAATTTTTTACTATGGATTCCTATGGAAATCAGTAAAAAGTTATACCACTAAAAAAACTTCTAAAAAATACGTCATGATGATTATGGCTCTATACTCTAGAAGGCTCTGATAATACTCGTATTCGTATACCATATGATGGTCCTCCTTTGTTTATTTTTTTATTTGATTTTAAAGTTTCGCAAAGCTAACAAGACCAAAATCAAAAAATATTTATGAACGTCTATCTCTTTTAAACACATTACAAAGTTTAACGATTTCTCTTTCCTTTTAAAATTGTACTGATTTTTATTGATCAAAACAAAGAGGTGGGTACAACCATTTTTGTACTTTTTTTTTGTTTCATTGATTGCATACAAAATTGTTTTTTCATCTTTTCCTAAATCTTAATCTAAATATTTGTTCACAAACTTAGACCTAAAGCGCAATGGAAGATATTGTTCTGTTTATATATATATTCTGTGGCAATATGCTACGAAACAAGTTAGGACTAAGCTCAACAAAACGATATGCAATAATAATGCAACACTCAAATAGGTCGGAAAATTTCTTAAATATCGAACATTCATATTCTTCGAATACGGTTGTAAGATCCTCGAGTAACATCGAACTATCAAATACATCCGACAATTTCAAACTTACTCGAATAATCTCGAAAATCTCGAATAATCTGACGGTTTAGAAACACCGAATCAGCAATTACATAAGTCTCACACTAATCACGCATCCCGTTTCCATGCTATACTGCAATAATTTCAAGAAATTTTAGAAAGTGATCGAAAGATGAAATACGAGACAGGTGAGATGAAACAGGAGGATTGAAATTTCCTTTTTTAAAATAGTTTTTCAAAATAAACCAGTTTTACCGGTAAATTAAGTTTTTATTTACCGTTTACCTGTAATAAAAATTATTCGGTAAACGAGAAACTACATTAATCACATTAATCTTTTACAAATCAAATTCAACCTTTTCTAATCAAAATTTGATTTGTTAATGGTTTCAAATATTAAAATCGGTATCGCTTGATGTCAAAAGCTTTTGATTTCAAACAAGTTTGGCAAATTTTCTTCTAAATCTAAATATCATGGCGCGGTAGCGCTCACCATTGACAGTAACCGCAGCTCCTTGTTCATTTTCAAAGAAAAATGGCCCAATGATGCTACCGGACCAAAATCCGCACCAAACAGTCACTCGTTGAGGATGCATCGGCTTCTCTACGATCACGTGCGGGTTCTCCGTGTCCCAAATGCAACAATTCTGCTTGTTTACATAGCCGCCAAGATGGAAATGCGCTTCATTTTCAAGATTTTCGAAGTAATGTTTCAATATTTCCCAGCGTTGTTCAAGTGAATACACAACCATTTTCGTTCAGCGGAAGGATAAAACTAACTTTCTGTCAAATCAAAAGTGACATAACCCTTACCATACTCAAAATAACCGCTAGTTCAAAAAAAAAAGTTAGTTGGCCCACCCTATACATGCAATATTATTTATTCGGCACATATGTTTCCGTTCCAAGTCTTGTGTTGCCCACACCTCAATTTTTTATTACATATTTCAACACTGTGTTCTTTTATTTAACTAGACTGAACTTTATTCCCTTTTATTTCAAAACACTTTACTATTTGCTTTTACTTTACTATTTAAATCTGTCCACTTCCCTACTGGTGGGGGCTATGACAACAGATGTATTTTACTTGTTTCACGATTTAAAGTAAACCATAAACTGTTCCCTGCTTGCAATCGGTTGTGTTTATGTACCAGTTCAATACTCCTCCCGAGATTTTCTTATTTAAGAATTTGAATTTGGTCGCAATAGAATTGTTTTTGAATAGTTAGTAGGACGTTGCTTAGACCAAATTTTTTGACATTTTTTTATCAGTATGGTAATTTTGCTATATATTGTCATTTTTATTTTAATTGTAAGTCCATTGAAGGTTCCTCTTCTACAATAATCGTTGAAATAATTGTATATATTACCTTAGTTTGGTTTGGCGATTTTCCTTCCAAGGATTGGAGACCAGTCTGATATTTATGCATCAGATTTAAATCAGTAATATGCGACGTGATTTGTTCCTTCAAAATAATTTCAAAAATTTTGCATATTACAGGAGTGATCCTTGTGAACCTTAAATCATGAGTTAATCTCTCTTCCTTTAACTAACGGAGCTTCTATAGCCAATTTACAACCAATAGTGCAGTTTTAATTTCTAATTACACTTAATAATTATATAAATCACATATGGTAAGATATACTGAAGGAGTATGTTTAATAATTTAAAATTTATTCCATCATGTTCGGCCGGATTTGATTTAACAAACTACCTCATTAACAATATCAATATCAGTAGCAAATTAAAATTTAAATGCCTATCTTGAAAATTAGATACTAATTCATAGAGGAAGATCAACGTTACTTTTTGGTATGGTAGCAAAATGAATATTGATTGTGTCAGCTGTGAAAGGTATTACAGTATCACTACTGGTTTTGTAACGTATGCATATTGATCTTAGGTTATTCCAAAGACGTTTCATTCTTACTTTACGATTGTTAAAGTAATATTTTTGCTTTCACTCCTGAAATAGGTTAGTTACTTAGTAATACTAGTATTTTTTGATTTGTACGTGAACTGACCTGTCCTTTTCCACAACAGGTATGCTTCATCTCTCAACTCGCCGAGTTTTATAATTTTGGTATTTAGCGACGGAGCCTTCTCAAAACCTTCTTGACTGGAACACAATTTGAAGGAATGATGTCGATGAAATTGGAAAACAAATCACAGATATCAGCCAAATCAGCAGATATATCATAAAATTTTGAAGTTTAATCCCGAAACAATGTTTTCCATATGTTCCAAATTAACATTATTATGGGACTAGCGAATAAGCTGGTTTAGGCCGTTTTATAAATCAAATAGTAGTCAGACATTGATGGAACTGAAATTTTATTAAAATATTATCCTGTAAGTGTCCCTTCATTAACAATCTAAAATTTTAGAGCACTCAACTCTCAAAGGCCAATATCGGCCATCGCCAACAATGATGACAAAGATTTGGCTACAAGGAATAGGCCCCTTAATTACCTAGTTAAAAAACTCTGATCCATACGAATCGTTCGTTTAGTAAAAGTTCTGCAAAATTTAATTTTTTGAAATCGCACTCAACACTCAAGGGCTAATGTCGGCCATTGCCAACAATGATGACAAAGGTTTGGCTAGTACATCAAATAGGCCCCTTAATTACCTAGTTAAAAAACCCTAATCCATACGAATCGTTCGTTTAATAAAAGTTGTGCAAAATTTAATTTTTTGAAAACGCACTTAACACTCATGGGCTAATGTCGGCCATTGCCAACAATGATGACTAAGGTTTGGCTAGTACATGGAATGGACCACTTAATGACCTAGTTATTAAACCCTAATCCATATAAATCGTTCGTTTAATAAAAGTTCTGCAAAATTTAATTTTTTGAAAACGCACTTAACACTCAAGGGCCAATATGGACCATTGCCAACAATGATGACAAAGTTTTGGCTATCTCATGGAATAGGCCCCTTAATTACCTAGTTAAAAAACCCTAATCCATACGAATCGTTCGTTTAATAAAAGTTCTGCAAAATTTATTTTGTTGAAATCGCACTCAACACTCAAGGCCGAATGTCGGCCATTGCCGACAATGATGACAAAGGTTTGGCTAGTACATGGAATAGGCCCCTTAATTGCCTAGGTAAAAAACCCAAATCCATACGAATCGTTCGTTTAATAAAAGTTCTACAAAATTATTTTCTTTGAAATCACCAGGGCCAATGCATTGATACGTCTCTGGAATATGTGGAAAACTTCACACTCGTTAGAAAAAGATGAAACATTATTGTGAAACCATGATTCACTCAGACATAAAATATCGAAACTATGGATCTGCTTAAGAGTTCCTAATTCATCAATTTGTGGGATTTAACTATGTGTACTAAGATGAGCGATATGTATCACTAATAAATTAATTTAGTATATCATCTTCTAAACTTGACGGATGAAGGCAGGTAACTACAAAGTATTTTTGTTAAGCAACGGAACGAATATTTGATCCACTGGAACCCATTCCGATGATTTTATTAATTTATTTGGCAATTGCATACTCAACAGTTATTGTATCACCGAAGTTCGTTAAAAATTTATTCCCAACGAATGATTGGTTTTGTTTTATTGTTCCATTTAATGCTGCGGCTCACCCCTAACACGTGTTGCTCGTTTCTCTCTACCATTTATGCTAGTTTGGATAACCTCTTTTGTTTCCTAGTTTTCAGAAGCTTCCCTTTTGGATATTTACAGAGCACTGTTTTTTTGTTCTATCAACTTCTGCAAGTTTTCTCATTGCCTGATGATCTTCTTTTCTGAATTTTTTTCATTGCATTTTACAGCCGTCTAAATCGAAAAACACTCTAACACTCGCGCACAGTAGAAATATGTTTACTAGTCCAATCTTTTCGGTTTACACTTGGTGGTTATTACTTCACGACTTACTGAAGAAAGACTTACCTCTAGAACAATCTGGGGTTAAATCCGGAAATATTTTTGGGTGCTGCTACATGTTCAATTTAAAATGGTTCATTAAATGGCGCCCACGAAGTTATACAATAATTTGTCAATTGAAATTCTACCTAGGTTGAATTTTAAAATTTTATTGAAATTGTCTAGGTTGCATTGCATTTTTTAGAGATTTTTTAGCATTTCAAATCTGGAAATTTTTCACATAACCATAAAATTTATTTGAAATTTATCAATCTGGGAGTTCTGCTTTTTGGATATGTTTATTTTTCTCTGTCCACAGGTTACAAAATATTTTGTTCTTGGTTACTTACTCAGAGGAAAAATTTAGTGGTAAATCCTGTTAAAAAGGTGCTTTACCACTGCTTACTCAATAAATAGTTACTGCCACAGCTGCGAGTCGGGAATCGGAGTCGGAGTCTAATTGACTATGTCGTTTTGTCGTGAAGTGAATAAAAACAAAATGCGGTAATGCCAACACACGATTTTCTTTTACGAACAGGGAATTTTGGTAAACTTATTTTGCAAATTTCTTGCAAACATTTTGGTGGGCAACATTTCTTTTTAATAATTTTTCTTGGCCGATTTCCAGTAAAATTCCTTGGGACCACCCAATTTATGATAAAAGCGTAAATATGAATTTTCAGTTTGATTGGTTAAACCATCAGGCTGTAGAGAGAACACAGATAGACGACAAACAGACACAACTTCAAAACCAAATTTTTCGGACTCGGAATTTATCAATTTTTTACTTCAGATTTTACTCAATGTCTTCAAGCTTTTAGTTGTTGGATTAAGAAAACATTTGAAGATCAATAAGATAATGTTTGTCTGACAAGTAAAACGTTTGATTTAATTCTTTTTCTATTACGAAAACTAAAGCTTTCGTAATACTTTTACACTAATTCACAACACGAAAATTTTCGTAACGGTTCAAGATTGGCACTCATTTTTTTTTCGTCACGTAATGTTGGAATCTTGATAGTTTGCATTTTCTACCAATTTTATAGAGGTTGGTCAACAGAATCCTTCAGAACATCCTCAACAAAGTAAAGTTCAAATAAATACGAGTCTCCCTCTTGAATTGTTTAATTTAATGTAGACATTAAGTTGATAACTCGATATGATACGAGAACATCACAATAGTAATCGTGAAAGTTTTCCATCATAAAATTTTCAGGGATTAATCCATTTTGGGGATCCTGAGTCCGAATTTGGTTTCAAAGCGGTGTCTGTCAGCCTGTCTTTCTGTCTGTGGCCTTTCTACGTTGGTTTACCCAATCGAACTGAAATTTTATATTTACAATTTTTTTCATGAATTGGGAGGCCCCCATGAATATAGTGAAAATCGGCCATCCGGAGGAGACAGTTTCCGTGGAGCAGAAAATTTATTTTGTAAATATCTATTATTATTATTATTGGAGGAACATGTGGGCGATCAGCCACCTCGCACTGCGACCTAAAAGAACTATTGTGCCGGACCCTGCTTAATTATCCGTCCGGTCAATATTCAGGTTCTTAATGAACTTGATAATACTGCCAGCCGGTATGTGATACATACTATCTGGGCTTATTGCTCTCCCTCCTAGATGTTTACTACAGCATGTAGTTCCGCTAGAAAGACGGTAGCATTGGAGCGCAAGGACTTCGAGAGGGCTGTCCCACTCCCGTATATTTCTACTCCTGCCCCGTATTCCGTTTGATTTTACTCTTACGAGTTGCTGCGAATTGTAAATCGCCTGTAGGCCCAGCTTTACTACAGGAAGGCTTAATAAACCTGGAGGGTGCCTGGTATTCAGAGTCCGCATATTTGGATTAATTAACCTGTCAGCCATTCATCCATCGGCATATGCTGTTCCACCTTAGATTATGGTTTTTTGTCAAGGTTTTCTCTTTTACCGCCGTACTTTAGCCTGTGCGAAATGGCCAAAAATATACCAAATGGCCTTAGGTACCAGTGGTTGCTACGAGAAGGCAGCACATACACTTGCGAATTGTGAAAGTTATCCCTTACAGAATTGTACCACAATAAGTGATGCACACCCTACTGGAAGGTTACGGAGCTGGTAGATTATTCTACTCAACTTTGGTCCCCCCCACCAATACACGCTTAACCAACTTGTAAATATCTAAAAAAAAATTTTATTCTTTTTTTTTTTTTTAACAACAAAACAAAGTTATGTGAGTAACATTTCTTGTATAGTTTGTAAAAAAAACTATCCTTCAGTGTATTCTGGCCAAAAATACGTTGTGATATTTATCTAAAAAATTTTGCAAGCACTGCAACTATTAAAATATACAGCTGAATAAAATATAAATCAAAAAACGTGCCAACAAATTTACAACCAGTTGTGAATTTGCAATCTAGCTAATCGAGATTCACAACAATCTTACCAGTTTTAAAATATTTGGTGCAAAACTGCATAACACCGAAAATCCTAGTATTTCTCACAAAATTGCTATAAATTATGTACAAACCGTCCATATTTTACATTGTGAAGCAGAGATAATCGACAGTAAACTAACATAAACATCAATTTATTGAAAGTAGTTTAAAACGGAAAACTATTTGCTTTTCTGCAACAACAATGCTAACAAAAATATTTTATATCTATTTTACGTGACCTTAAAACTATAAAGATGATGAAGTTTGTTTAGTTGTTTTGTACATGTTCTGTCAAAACAACGTAACATCAGAATATGAATTTCCATAATCCTTTAATATTTTCAGTTGTTTGACTATACATAATATAATTGCGGGTGTTAGCTCTTGTATCACACCTTAAATTCGATTATATCATACTTTTGTACGTTTTATATCAGAACAACAACGTACAATGTTATGTCTTTGTTTTTTTAACATTTCAAGGTTTTTCATTTAATCGTACACCAACATTTCAACAAAACGCTTATACATATCTCGTGCGATATGGAATTCATTTAATTGATGATGATTCATTCGGTTGTTTTGTTATTATTGTTGTTGGTTTTGATTGAGACATTTTGTCGCGCGATATATTTACCAACTAAACCGTAATGTCTTTCTTAAAGACGGTTTTGTGTTTTTTTTTTTTTTTTTTTTTTTTAATTTTCTTATGCTGTGTTCATTTGTTGTTTATTTATATGTATTTGCTTAACTGCGAAGCAACTTAAATAACTACACAGTCCTACCGAATAAAAAAATGAGATAACTTTTAATGGATATATTTGTGCAGATACAAAAAAAAAAAAAAAAATGGTAAAGGAAGAAGATAATTTGTATGATAAAATTGAATTGTCGTGATTTAGTTGTGAATTTTATGTGTTCAGCATTCGAATAATGGCAAATGAGATTAGGCTGCAAATGAAATGTAATTCATTTATCATAATTAGGTGGTTTAAAATGTTGGGTGCATAAATTATTCATTGGTATTTTGCCAACGTAATTTGAAGTAAAAAAAAAATGATTTAACTAAATTGGTAGACCGGTAACATACAGACACACAAAGTCACATAGGAGAAACTTCTTTTAAGAATTTAACGAAATTTTTAATTTAAGGAAAATTTCTTTTCGTCATTTACACGGAGAGAATATGTCGTATGGATTTTTTTTCTTACTCGGATCCTGCCAAATTTGCTAACCAATCAGTGTCTTTATCTTCGTCCACATGGCCATGTCCCAGTCTACATGGCAAACCTAATACTTCACAGAATTTAGAATTTTTAATTATTTTGATGGTTTTAAAATTGGTTGTATCTCCGATCACAGAAATGTTCACAAGGTCATGCCTATATTTTCAGATAAATTGGTCATATGCCAGTCTACGTGGCCAACCTGATCCAGTTCTGACGAACTATACTACACTTCACAGAATTTGGAATTTCTAATAATTTTGTTGGTTTTAAAAACTGTTGTATCTCCGATCACAAAGATGTCCACAATGTCTTGCATATATTTTCGGACAATTTGGTCGTATGCCAGTCTAGGTGGCCAACCTGATCTAGTTTGATGGTTTCAAAATTTGTTGTATCTCCGATCACAGGAATGTCTACAAGGTATTACCTATATTTTCGGATAATTTGGTCATGTTCCAGTCTATGTGGCCAACCTGATCCAGTTGTGACGAACTATACTATACTTCACAGAATTTAGAATTTCTAATAATTTTATTGGTTTAAAAAATTGTTGTATCTCCGATCACAGAGATGTCCACAATATTTTGCCTATATTTTCGGATAACTTGGTCAAGTGGCAGTCTACGTGGCCAACCAGATTGAGTTGTGATGAATTATACAATAAATCACATAATTAAGAATTTTTAATAATTTTGATGGTTTTAAAAATTGTTGTATCTCCAACCACAGGGATGTCCACAATATCTTGTCCATGTTTTCGGATAACTTGGCAATATGCCAGTCTACGTGGTCAACCTGTTCCAGTTGTGATGAACTATACTATACTTCGCAAAATTTAGAATTTCTAATAATTTTGATGTTTTTCAAAATTGTTGTATCTCCGACCACAGAGAGGTCATGCCCATATTTTCGGATAAATTGGTCATGTGCCAGTCTATCTGGCCAGCCTGATCCAATTGTGATGAACTATACTATACTTCACAAAATTTAGAATTTTTAATAATTTTGATGGTTTTCAAAATTTTTGTATCTTCGATGACAAAGATGTCCACAAGGTCTTGCCCATATTTTCGGATAACTTCGTCATATGCCAGTCTACGTGGCCAACCTGATCCAATTGTGTCCAAATAAATAAAATGTAATGTCTCACGGTTTCTGCTATAGCAGCGGAGTGTGTAACATTTTATAGTTTTTGATGTATGCAGGTATTTTAATTTTTGATTTAATTTGTTTGGTGGGTTGAAAATTGTATTGAGGATCGCAATGTAGCTTAACGGTGGGGAGTCACAAGGTTCAGATACTTTGGATCTCTTTTACTTAATGATTATATTGTAGTGGAGGATATTAAGAAGCGTCTTGCCGACGAAATGAGTTTCTAAAATAGTTTTTAGATAAAGTTCTGATAAATAGCAGATAAACCTCGACGGCTGCATCCCAAGTAACAATTTGACAGGTAAGTTGTCCTAGCCAACAAAACCAAAGCAAAATCAGAAAAATTACACAAATTAGTTATAAATGTTAAATAGATATTCAATTAGTTTTTAAAACGTTGTGACAGTGAAAAAAAAGCTAATTAGCTTAAGTTGGTATATACGAACACAACAGCAGGGATTTTGTTTTATGCCATAAAGGAAAACAGTCGGGAGAAAAGCAATTTTTCTGTGGTAGTCAACTAAACAAGTATGACAGCTATAATGCTTTATTAATTTTTTTGTGTTAAAATAACAAAATAGTTAGAAAACAAGTCTAAAAGAAATTTAAAAATAATTTTGGAGGTGGAAAAGGGTTTTTTCGAAAAAGCGAATATAATGGCGAACAAAGATTTATATAATTGTTTTTAATTTTATTTATTTGTTATTTATAAGAATTGTAAATAATTATATGGTATCTTGCAAATAAATCTTGCGAAATGCTCTGTTTGAAGAGGCATCTTGCAATTGACTAGTACCAGTTGATGCGGATGGGTGTACCGTAACAGTAAGATTTGGTCGTTTTTCTATTACATCTTGTACTTCTTGCATCTAATGCATTTACTTTTGTGAATTTCTTTCCATCGCAGCGGCCCCCTTCGGAAGTGGCTCCTTCTTCTAACCTATTCATACCTTGTACTGCCAGCTGATACTCCGAATATTTGGCGAGCAACGCTTGATATTTGAGGACCTCTTTGGTGTCCGGTGAATAATGAACGATACCATTATCTTCGTCTCCTTCAAACCAGCACGCCGGACACACAAACAATTTCATCTTGCTTACAGTTTCGAGAACACAGAAAACCTAATAATCATAACAAACCTAATAAATAATATTCTTATAATATTAAATAAACTTAAAATCACTAGAAAAAATGATTTCATAGCAAACACTTACCATTATTAAAGAAAAAATGTACTGTTTCAGTAATTACCCCGTTAATCTGACAATAATGTTGATTAACAAATACAGAAATTCAACTTAACATGACATTTGGTTTGGAAAAGGAAAAACTGCTTAACTCAAAGCAAAATTGTTCAACACACAGCAAAACTGCTTAACACACCACAGAATCTATATGTGTACTATATGTAAATTTATAACTAAAACAATGTTGTTAACCCTCTAGCAGGTATTTCCGCTTTTAGACGGAGCACAGAAAACCTGAATAATAAATAGAAAATTATTATTTGCTCTTGTACTCTTTGCGCAGAGTTACGATTTTATAAGTTGTTCATAATATTATAGGTGTATGTGCGTTAACGGTTATTATTTGCGTAATTCAAACCAAATTGGGCTGACAAAATTTAATTGTCGCGTGACAATGTCCAAATGTACAAGAAATATTATTAGTGATTTGTTTTTTTTGTCGTAGAAATCAGAGAAGTAGTAAGATAGAACATTCATAATATTCTGATCTACAGTGCAGTATATTCTTGGTGTGCTTGAGAGGCACCCTTCGAGTATAACGCCAAATGTTGACAGTACTTGGGAGGAGTACTTCGAGTGGAAAGAGCTAATAAAGAGCGATACGTCATGTGAGCGATGTTACGAGCAGCTGACATAGCGAGGTAATAGTAAAATTGTTTGTATTCCTCAAAACAGGTAAACATATCTCGCTTGATTTAAAGCAGGTGTGCTAGTAAGTTTTACAAGGGTTCGCTTGCAATTGAGAAATATGTATAAAAAAAATTATCTCCCATCGAATAGCATGCATTCGTGAGACCAAATTTTATTTGACCGGTGGTTGGTGCTTTTATGTTTTTGTATTATATAATGTTTGTTAATGTAGTAATATGTTAGTAATTTTAACCTGGGACAATTTTAGACCTAATTTTCGATTTTTTCACATTAAAATTACCCTACCATAATTTTCCCAGTCAGAAAAAATTGCCTACTAGAGGGTTAAAGTAAATAATATTCCATGCAAAGTCCAACAGCTAAAACGCTTAATACAAAACAATAATGTTTTATGATCAGTCATTTTCTCATTCAAAAGCTAATTAGTTACTTGAAACATTTAATATATTTTGGTTACTTTTTCGTAAGTTCGTAAGACAATTTAGCTGTAATAATATTTAATTTAGGACAAATAGTTAAAATGGTTATCTATTATGCTATTTAGCTGTTACGTATATTAAAGCCATCTTTTAATTTAGTTTTTCTTCTCATAAAAATGGCTGCATCATTTGTCTGATAAAAAAATTTCGACAAAAACAACTTTATCACATGTAAATATTAAATAAACGCCAATCTTCAGCTTTTGGTTGATTACCAAAAGCTTTTTAACAGATTTGGATTTATTTTTCAGAAAAAATTAATTTTTCCAGAAAATTTTTGATTTTAATTTTATTATTTATATCAAATATTTTTAAGTCGCGTTTTCCTTTTCTGACCTACTTTTTCAAACTGGTCGATGAAATTTGTTTCCCGTGTATTTTACGATTAAAAATCACAAGCAAAGTCATATTTTCCCTGTCAATATTTCATAAAATATTTATGACATTCATTATTCAAATATAGAAAACATAATTAAAATGACATCATTAAAATTGTAGATGTAATTGAACGGCTGAGTGGAAAAACGTTAATATTCCAAAAATGCTGTTTTTCAGAAATCAAAAAAAACATTTTACTGGTTTAACTATAAGTTGTACTGTAAAAGTCATTTTTAGGAATATATAGGGCTGTAAGTAATAAATTAATTTTTTAAGAAATTAAGTGCACATTGTCAGTATTCATATATATATTAGCAATTAAGGGGGCTGGAATATTATCGTTTTTCCACTCAATTCCAGAATTTCGCAAGAAGCAATAAAGAACAGTAATTTAAAATAAATTTTTATTGTTTTCATTACATGTAGTTCACTTTAAATGTATTTATTCGTCATAATGGTCACTATTTGCAGTATCTGAAGTAGGCCACTTAGAGAGTTCACTGTAGAATTCCCTATATTTATCCGGTACATAGTGTACTACTTTTGCAATGTCCTGTAGCTTTTTGTGATTTATCGTAATACAGCCATTATACGCCTTATCGATAGGAAGAACTACTTTATCCTGTTTTTTTAATCTAAATGTTCCGTTGACCAAACCGTCGATAAACGTGGAAGCCTTAACATAACCTCCTAGTTCCATTGTGTACTGCAAATGCCTATAAGTACTGATGCTAAAAATCTCACCAGATTTTTGTAGGTCATAAGATGTCTTTTTAAAGTAGCGAGGCCACCATTCCTTAAAGTTCAGTATTGAATCGTTAGTCACTCTTCTCACTTGAAATGGTGGATTACGCTTTCTCGCTTTTCGAATGATCTCTTCGTACTCCTCTGATGAATAAATTCGATCTAGTCTTCGAACACTTCGTTTTATGACAGAAAAGTTTCTGTCACAAGGCAGGAAGCTATGTCCCCGAATTGGATAATACTGATGAATTATTTTGAATCTTCCATTCATGGTTAATGACATTAATAGTCTGGTCAATGTGTGGTTGCGGTTTTGTCCCGCACATGCGTCACTAAAGACGTGCAGTTCTTTTATTTCTTCAGGAATATTTTTCAAATAGTCAAGAACAAAGCTACACACCTCGTTAGGACCTCGTTTAGCTACCCCTTCTGTGTATGTGTAGAAAACTGATTCTTCGTTGCCAATGTCGTGAATATTAAACACAAAAAACCAAAGTTTACGTAAATAAAACATTTCCTGCACAGGAATAAATGGAAGTGGCAGATTCTGCATATAATCAAAAACTATCACCCTGACATCGTTTCGCTGTTTGCAAATTTGAGTAACTTCGTCAATCTTTTGGTAGAACTTCTTAGCACGTCTTTTGTGAACAAGTAGTTCACCGACCGCAGCTCGTTTTGAAACTTCGCTAAGAGTCGATGATTTTATTTTAGCGTTTAAATCCTCGCAGGTAGAGCAAACATCAACTTGAGGCCTCCCAAACTTGTAATTGAAGTTTTCTTTAAAAATCTTTAAGTAAAACTCATACTTCACTATTTCTATTAATTCAGAAAATTTTTCAAGAAACATTTCGTGCATTTTCCTAACAGTTAGGCCGGCTTCTAGATATTTCACAGTTTTAGAAGTGTAGTGAGTCTCCTTTGCTGGGTATGATGAAATGTGCTCAATAATCTTGCCTATAATCGTTGAATCAAGGCTATTTCCACGATTTGCATGTCTTCCTCTTAAGTCAACAGGTTTTTTATTAAATTCGAGGAGCTTGTTTAGGCGTTGAATAGCTTTATTTGAAATTGCATGTAAACTTGCGTAGGCCTTACGACAAACTTCAACTCGACTGGATCCCTTCATAGCAAAATACTTAAATGAAGACGTGAATTGTTTTGAGTGTTCCGATAGGGCACGATGCCTAGCAATATTGTGTCTCTCAATCAGTCCCATGAGGTAAGTGTCTCTTTAATTTTTAGGACGTCCACTGTACACAATATTAATAATTTCACGTTTTTCTTCAAAACTGAAAGTATACATGCAATTCTTACGGCAACCACAGTGTGGGCCAGTAGTTTTCGCTTCCACTAATACGCCTTTACTAGTCATAAATTCCTCACCTCTTTGTCTAGCCAATTTCTCTTTTTCCTTCAAATGCAAATGCTTATTGACCTTGCCCCGTTTTCTTCGTGGTTCACATATTTCTTCATCTGACTCAGACATCCTTTACCTGATGTTAGATACCTAATAATAAACCACTGCATAAAAATGAAATACTTATTTTGCCATGAAAAAATTAAAACTTACACTGCAACACTTTATTAAACTTAATAATAATATACGGTCTAAAAACAAATAATAATAAAAATATGAGGTCAATCCTCTCACAGAAACACTTTAAAAAAATAATAACAATATTATATGTCGTTAATGCCTTAGTTTTCGACGCCAACCATAAACTGAATATAAATAATATTAAAATCTTTATTACGACTGAAACTTCACGTACTGTGGGAATCCCTTAAATGTAAAAAATGAGTATAGTTTGAAAATAAAAAATTACCCGTTAGTTTATGCATATTTCGCTTGCGTTTATGAGAATGAGTGGAAAAAGGATAACATTATTGGAATATTACCTTTCTTCCACTCAATGAAAATTTTACGATCACGTTTATATATGAAAATAGGTGGAATAGTTTTGTTTATACGTTTAATAGATGCGCTATAGAAATCTGAGTACGATGGAACTCTAAACTCATTTTCGCAAATTTTGGAATATTAACGTTTTTCCACTCAGCCGTTCAATTATAGAAATATGTTTTTTACCAATCATTTAGCAACAAATTGTTATTGTTACAATAATTTCCAAAATAAAAGCTCTTTAGTTATTTCTGAATGCTTTGCTATTTTGAAACCGATTCCCTTAACAACGTGTTTGCTGCAAAATCATTAATTTTTCTTTTGTAACTATTTTGCGTGAAGCACAGTGAAACTTCAAATATAATTTTTTTGCTATTTAGGAACCTATATTTTTAAATAAATCTAACTGCTGTCTCAAAAGTAATTTACCATTTATTACGAGTTTGCTGTTTGACGTTGCTATAACGTATCGGCAACCATACTGCGATTACCATTTTTGCTGCTATTACGTCGAAAAACCAACAAACTAACGTTTTTGGTTATTTTTTAAGAAATTATCATAACTAAATTGCTGTGAATTTCAGATGGCACAACGTTTTGACAACTCCAAATTGTTATTTGGGATGGTTTATGGCAACTGCAACAGATACTTGATTTTATGATATTGCTTGTTGATATTTTTGAAAATTTGGCAGCTGTTGAGGTTTCTCATATTGATATATTTTTTATACATCTGCCGGGAAATTTAATCCCAATCAAAGGAAAATAAAAAAAATGGATAAGAGCACGAGCAGCATCAGTAAAACTTCTGATGTTAGTGTAGGGTTCCGGAATTAGAAAAATCATTTTAAAATCTAATTTCCTTAGTGCATGTCAAATTTAATCCAAATCAGTTAAGGAATAGCTATGAGTTCTAGCCAAACAGACCATATTACACAACTTTATCTAAAAATAATTTGAAGGTCCCATTTCCATCACAAATGTCACTGAAATCGATTCAAATATAGATAGGACGTAGTAAATATAGTAAGACTTATTCCAGAACTTCATCTAAAAATCATTTTAGAGTCCCATTTCCAACTCATATGTCAAATTCCATCACAATCTGATAAGGAATAGATAAGTTCCATCCTAATTGGTCATATACCAGAACTTTATTCAAAAATCATTTTAGAATCCCACTTCAATCGCGCATGTCAAATTTCACTAAAATCGAGGGACGAATAGCCAAGTTCCATCCTAGTTGGGCATATTCCAGAAATTACAATAATTTTTAATACCACAATTTTTAAAACCATCAAAATTATTAGAAATTCCAAAAACTGTGAAATATATTTTAGTTCATCATAATTCGATAGGATTGCTGACATTGACCGCTGTATGGCTTAGCTATTCTAAGAAAGGTGCAGGGCCTTCGGGACATTTCCAGGATCGGCGCTAAATAGTTATTTAAACTATCAAAAATCAGTCAACCTTTAAATTATCTGAAATATAGTAATGTTCAACACAATTGGATGCTTTTGGTTAACGAGATAAATAGATGCTCCAGCTATCTGAAAATGAAAAAAAGAAACTGTTTCCTGATGAAAAGAACCTGTTTTGTGGTACGAAAAATCCAAAATTACAAAAAACTTAAATTTTCATATAATTTAAATTCCAATTGGAAAAATAGCTAATTTAACAGTGTAATTTTTTGTTATTATTTTCAAGCAAGACTCATTAAATCAGTTATTAACATTTACTTAATTCAAAGTTAAGGGTATTGGCTTAGTAGTTTTAGTTCATGAAATTTACGCATTTACTAGTCCTTTTGCTATATAAATATCAGTAAACATAAGCCTTTTTATGAATAATTATAGCTAGACCCAAAAACATATATTCCAAATTGTTGGGATGCTCCCTCGAGAGAATCATTCTTCTCGGGACTTCTTTTTTGAGAGAAATGTAGAGGGAATACCCTCGATATCTCAAACAAAAAAAATCTCCAAAAATCAAATTTTTTAATTATAAATTTTTGTTTGAAAGTAATTTTAATTCGTTGTATACCTTGAAGGTGGGGGCTACCGCCCCAATACCCTCGCTTTGACGATTTATTAAAATTTCAATATTAATTGAAATTAGAATATTTTTAAATAATTTGTGTTTTTTAATAATTAAACACATACTAAAATAGAGGGCTCCCTAAAGCCGCTTAGCATTGGTCTCTCCACGCAAGGATGACAAGAAATTATATCCAGCACCCTTTTATTGTCAAATTGTAATTGGTCGTATTTAACATAAATCTAATAGGGTTTTCTGGCAATTAAATTTGTGTTTTCGGGATTTTTTTTGGGGGATTTTTATTAATGTAGAGATACCCTACGAATGAAATAAATAGTGTTGTAAAAAACAAATGATATAAGTATTTTATGTTTCAAGTTTTTATGTTTCGGGATTTTGTGCTTTACCAAATTTGACGAAATTTATTTTCGGGATTTTGGATTTGCTAGCGTTTCGCAATTTTGAATTGGGGTTTTGTTTTTTCTTATGCAACCCAGATCAAAAGAATAGTATTGTTCGAGGGATCACTAAATTTGCCTGAAAAAAAATACAGAAATGTTAAAATCCAGAAGGATTGAACAGTAAGAATCGAGAAAAAAGAAATCCCGAAAAAAAATCTGGAAATTACATGAAAGGCAATCCAGAAAAAATGCATGGAATTTTACAAGCATTTTGAGACTTCTGCCATCACTTGAAACATTTGTGGTCTACATCTATCAGTAGAAGCGATACGAGCGATACAATTCTTTTGATCTGTGGCTGCAAGGTTGTCCAAGTATTGTCGAAGCATTAAATCTATAATTCACTAAAATACATTCGTCGATACCATACTAACCCAACGAATTAAGCAAACCACAAAATAACTTGAAACATTTGTCGTAGAACTATCAATAGCAACGATATGAGCATTGCAATTCTTTGATCTCTGTCTGCAAGGTTGACGTAGCAATTTCCATTATCATAAATATTAAAAATTTTATCGAAAACTCAAACTTTATAAAACTTTTATAAATTTTAATTTTATTGGTTCGCATTTGATAATTGTGTTTCTGGATTTTAGTTTTCTGAATTTTTGTTTTTCTGGATTTACAGTTTCTGTATTATTTTTTTCTAGATAATGGTTGTGGATTTTCTCAGGATTTTCTTTCTGAATTTTCAGATTTTGAAATTTCTGGATTTGTTTTTTTTGATGGAAATGAAGTGATCAAGAAAGGGTACCATCATATTCTCGAACGCAAAAATCCCGAAAAAAAACCGAAAAATACAAAGTAAACTGCCCCATCGAAAAGGAAGACCCCATTCAATTTTTGTTAACTACTATATGAAAACAAAAGGAATCTACATAATTTCGTGTCATCCTTGCGCGGAAAGGACCAATCCTAAGCTGCTTTGGGGAGTTTTTTTATTTTAGTATGTGAATAATTCTTAAAGAACAAACATTTTTCAAAAAACGCTCAAATTTCTATGAATGTTAGATTTCTTTAAAATCGTCAAAGCGGGAGATTGGAGATGACGTAGTCGTGATTTTCATGGGCGTTGTATTCGAGAGACCAGATTTGTTCGTTTGGCAAGATTTGCCATTTCTTATTATCTTGGTGACTTGGCTGAACATGTGTGAGGAACACAAGGATTGGGGGCGCCATCTTTTATGGGGGTATGTAAACATTGAATAACTTTGACATTTGTCAACTGATTGACCTTGAGTAAACATGTTTTTGAAACGTCAATTCAGTACAATTTTAACCATGAATCGCTTCACACCGAAACAACGCGCCGAAATAGTGACGCTATACATACATTGAAAATAGTCGTTCGGTTGTGTTATCTCAACGTGCGTATCGTTGAAAATATCATGGTTAACAGGCACCGTCTCACAACACTATTCGTCGTTTGGTATCAAATTTTGTTGAGCACGGGACAGTGAAAGATCGTCAACTTGCCATTCATCAATGACCAAGACGTTCCAATGAACTGGTTGAAGCGGTCAGAGAGAGCGTTGCCCAAAACCCAAAAATGTCGTTTTGTCGCCGCGCTCAGCGTTTTGGCTTCAGTGGAACCACCATGATTTGCATTTGTTTCCGTATAAAGTGCAATTCACACAAAGAATATTGCCGACTGACTGTCCAAGTCGCTTGAAATACGACCCAAACAGTCGCTCGAATTGTTGACCATGAACCTGACTTTTGGAATCAAATTTTGATAATCGACCAGGCTCATTTCACACTCTCTGACGGCGTTCATAAGCAAAATTTCCGCATTTGGCGAACGGAGAATCCACACGAGATCCATGAAACGCCATTGCATGACAAAAAAGTGATGGTTTGAGCCGGCGTTTGCGCGTTTACTGGTTTCAACAAGACGGTGCGCCATGCCACACTGCAAATCAAACAATTCTGTTTCTGTAACGAAAATTCCCTGAACGTCAGATTTGACCCCTTGGGACTTCTTTTTGTGAGGTTATTTGAAAAGCAAAATGTACGCCAGCAAGCCTCAGACCATTGACGAGCTCAAGGCAAACATTCGTGCCGAAACCATCGCTATACCGTCCGAGATGCTCGAAAAGGTAATGGAAAACGTAGCAAAAAGGGCACATTTTGCTAAAAACTGACTTACTGTCCTGAGACAGTGCATCACCTATGACCAAATAACTCGCATCATAAGTAACCGTAAACTGTCACGTAATCAGGTCGCGCTAATATTGGTGCAGAGCAAAGCGCTGTTTTTAATTTAGTGATTTGGAAACAATATCCCTTTCCAAAAAATTAGCTAAACGTTTTGCGATACCGGAAAAATTAATTGGATATTTAGGTAATTGCTGTTACTTTGTTGGGGTCCGGTTTTACCCAAGTATGTGATTTGTTTACAAAGGAACAATTAAACATAACATTTGATTAAGCCCACTTTAGGCAAAATTCATAAGTCGTGGGAAGGTCGACGCAACGTTTTTCAAACCAAAGCGCGTTCTTGTGAAATGATAGTGCCCAAAAGTGGTACTGAAAGCAGTCAGCTAAATCCATTGTGCTGAAGTATGAACTTTTCCTAAGTTGATCTAGAATATCCGTGATATTCGAAAGAGAAAAATTGTCCCCTATCGTGTTGTCGCTTTAGTTACGTTAATCAACGACCCAAGTTCCATCCTAATTTATCATACATCTAGTTTGCTAAAGGTTCAATTTGTTTTTTTCGTAGTAAACCGATGCTTGGTAGACAACAGAGTCAGAATAACCCTGCACGAACTTCCAGTGACGCTAAACGCCTACTGCGTGTTGCGCATTACAAAGGGAGCACCTTAGAAAGCCTCAGGCTCGCCATTTTTAAAATGATTTTAAGATATTTATGATCGAATTTGAGGTAAGGGTCAAACTGACCCTGTGTGTTCTCGGAGGATTAACATTCATAATAAAATGAGCAGTTGAAACCAGCAGTTATGATTTTTGGTTATTTTTGTATTTTGCTTACCCGTTAGCATTTTTCGACCCTGGGATTCCTCCGCTGCCAAAAAATTTTGTGAAAAAAAAAATATCCGTCCGTATGTCTGGATGTCTGGATTTCGAGAACGGCTTGTCCGATTTAGATTTTTTTTTAGCCAATCTGTTTCTATGGTCAAGGTGGAGATTTGAAATGCTGTTGGAACCTTTACCTCCAGATGGTCGGGTACCTGCCATACGAATTGAACCAAAACACCTGGTTATAGAAATATTTTCCAATTTTTTTTGTATGCTGGTTTGAATATTGAGTTGGGCATTGATTTTGGGGTTGAGTTGAAGGTTAAGTTAGGGGTCAATTTGCGGATTTAGTTGAAGTTGAGTTAGAGTTGAGTTGGGATTGGATTAAGATACAGTGAGCAGTTGGCCAATGTTTTATGTATGCTGGTTTGAGAATTGAATTGAAAGAGTGTTTGTGTGTGGGTTGAGGGTTGAGTTGGCGGTTGAGTTGGGGGCCGTTTGCAGGTTGAAATGGAGTTGAGTTGAGGTTGGATTAGGTTTTAGTGAGCAGTTGAGTAATCTGTATAAGTGAGAGTTTGTATGTATATACAGCAAAGTGTATTATATTTAAACAAATCCATACGCCTTGAACGATTTGAACCAAACTGTACACAAATATTGTTTAAGACTTGAGAAAGGTCACTGTTAATATCTCAAACCGCATATTGAACCTTTAACATTTCAAATTTCTAAAATGATTTTTGGATAATGTTCTAAAATATGGCCAAGTACGATGGAACTTGCCTATTTATCAACCAATTATGATAAACTTTGCTTTGAGCATTGAAAATGGGATTCTAAAATGATTTTTGAAAGAAGTTCTGGAATATGGCCAAGTATGATGGAACTTGATTTTCGGATGAAGTTCCAGGATTTGGATAAGTATGATGTTGCCTTCTCAACCGATTATGATGAAATTTGACATGTGCGTTAATATGGCGAAGCATGACAGAACTTGGCTATTTCTCAACCGATTAAAACGATGTTCGATAGTTAGACTGTATTGGGATTCTAAAATTATTTTTAGATGAAATTCTGGAATATGGCCAATTAGGATAGAACTTGTCCATATTTTAACGGATTATAATGGAATTTTACATGTGCGATGGTAATCGGGTTTAAAGTTCTGGAATATGGCCCAAATAGAACGGAAATTTGCTGTTCCTTAGCCGAGTTTAATGAAATTAGAGATTGGGAATGAGGATTTTAAATAATATTTGTAATTCCGAAACTCTGCACTACCGTTATTTGTTTCAAAACCGATATGGGTATCCGCTACATCCTATATTTTTCTTAACAAGGCCAAACTTAACACTCTGATAGTAAATACTTAGAGAACATAAACCAAAGTTTAAGGCGATGGATTTGCAAGAAAAGTTTCTAACGGAACTTGAATATTGTTAGTATGTTTAGTCTGTCTTAAAGAAACCTTAACAGCTGTATGATTCACAGAAACCTAAATAGACAACATTCTAAAAGCCATATTGACATATTTCTCATAACCTTGTCTAAAAATAGTGTTTGGATCATATTTCTTTCTATTCGTTGGAAACGTCACAATTCATCATAATTGGTTAATAGTTAAGTTATATTCTTATTGGCCATATTACAGAACTTTCCAACGATATGTCAATTTTTTGCAGCCACATTTTTAAGAGTTCAATTTGAAATATAAAAGGTCGAATTTGAAATCTACAAAGTTCAGTTTGAAGTTTAAAAGAAACAATTTTAAGTGTAAAACTTGTATGATGGTATAATGGTATGATGGTATGTTGGTATGATGGTAGGATGATATGATGGTCCGATGGTATAATGTTATGACAGTATGATGGTATGATTATATCGGGGTAAGGTGGTATATACTAATGATAGTATGATTGTCTGATGTTATGATGATATAGTAGTATGATGGATTGATATTATTGTATGATGGTGTGATGTTATGATTATATATATGATACAACGTACGATGGTATGACGGTATTTATTCTAGAATGATGGTGTGGTGGTATTAGGGTATGATGGTATCACGGCATAATGTTATGATGGTTGGATGGTATGATGATACCATAGCCTGACAATATGATGGTATGATTATATGATCGTACGTATAGTGGTATGATGTTGTGTTGGTTAAATTATATGATTGTATGATGGTACGATGGTACGATTTGAAGATGATGGTATGAAGGTGTGGTGGATTGATGGTAAGTTAAACATCGTGGTGTGATGCTGGGATAGTTCGACGTCACTATATTACAATAGTAAGATTGTATGATGGTTTAATGGTATAGTGTCATGAGGATATGATGGTATAATGGAATAATGGTATGATGGAATGGTTGTTTAAGGTCATGGTACGACGGTACGTATACCGGTGTTATGGTGAGAAGGGTTTGAGTTGAAATTGGGATGGATTTGAAAGAGAAGTTCGGGTAGGGACTAATTTGAGGTTGAGTTTAGGGTTTACTTAGTGTGAGGTTAAATTGAGTGGAGTTCATTTTGGGATTAGGTTGGAAAATAAGTGTAGAGTTGAGCAGAGGGTTGAGATTTGAGTCGAGCTAAGTTAGGATTTAGTTAGCTTGCATTGAAGTGTTAGTTGTTCGGTTGAGGAATTATTTAAGGATTGATTTGGAGTTAGGTTAAGGGTTGATTTGGTGACTTAATTGATGGCTGGGCTGACCGTTAATGTGGTGATTGTGTTTAGGATTGTGTTAGAGGTAGAGATGTTAGAGGTTGAGTTGTAAATTGAGTTGGATGTTAAGCTGAAGATTGCCTTAAGAGGTTCACTTCGGAATTGATTTGGGAGTTGAATTAATCAAGACCGAAGTTCTGATCACCTTATGATGTTTCAGCCATTTATATTTTTTTCTATAGGACTATTTAAAAGATCAGGTGTACGTACGAACGAGATGTGAGTGAATTGGAAAACGCAATTCGAACGAACTTAAAGGCTAGAAAAAATCATTAATGGAAATTAGGTATATATCATATTGTAACCTTAGTATACACCATTTAGTACAGGTATTTGTAAAATCAAAATATGTACATATATTTATAAATTTCAAATGGTGGCTTTATTGTTTTAAATAAAAAAAATGTAGAGTCGGGTTTTGAATAGAAAACCCCTGTATTTAGTACAAGTGGAAAAATGTTGTTTCGAAATGTCAGACTTTTTTTAAGTGGTTTATGAAATCGTTCTAATTTTGTTCAGTCAATTATTAATTTAAACAAAATGTTTTCCATAACGAATTTTGAAATTTTGCGGTAATTTTCAGATTTAATTTTCTGCTAAGTAATAAATGGTTTTAATTGTGAAAATTTAATTATTTAAGCATACAAAAAACCATTTTAAAATTAGACAACTTTCAAAAATGATAAAAACAGGAAAATTACGACGTCTAAAATGGAAGACTATTTTGAAACCGGCAAATCATCGATAATTTAAATCTGTCACTTAATTTAACTAATCCGATCACTCTATTATACTCGTACTTATATATTTTATTTTAATTAACTATAATTATTAGAATTCCTTTCACTTTGCGGTTTTTAATTTTAAATGCATGACCGCGACTTCCATCCATGATGATATTAGTATTTCATTTCTTGGTCACCTACTAAACCTCATCTTTGGTGTCATACAAATACGTTTCCCACATAATGTTTTGTGTATTACAAATACATACATAATTAAAACATTAAATTTTAGTTTAAATAATCCTTTCACTTTAAAGCAAATTTGTCGCCAATAGTTTATCGATCAACATTCATAACATTTACTAAAGTGGTTGAATTATTAATATAATTAAAATGGTAATTGAAGATTTGATAAATTATTTTTAATGTGAAACAATTAGCGATTGAATTTTTATTACAGTTTTAAGTAAAATTACGCGTTCTTTTGGGTTGACGTAATTACGAGTGATTGATTTAGTAAGACCAATAGCTTTGAATATTTTATTTTTTTCTTGTAGCTAAGCTCAATTTAAATTTAATTAAAACAGAATTTGCATCGTGTTTCAGTTAAGCCTTCTTGAATTATGGCATTTTAACTTTTGTTCTTTCAAAATAAGTTTTGTATATTTAATATAATATACACACGTAAGTAATCCTCTTTTTCTTGGTATATAT
The DNA here is from genome assembly GCA_958295665.1 of Tipula vernalis. NCBI lineage: Eukaryota > Metazoa > Arthropoda > Insecta > Diptera > Tipulidae > Tipula > Tipula vernalis. Next base: position 76,888,445 of record OY282559.1, on the reverse strand, counting down.
GTATGCTTAAAAGGTAATATTTCATTATTATGTTGGCAGAATTATAAGTCCCTTTTTTATGCCAGATGATTTAATGAATTTAAATTATATATTCATAATTGGATTGAAGATGAAGTAACATATTGTTTCGATGCAGCATTTATTCGATCCGAATTTACAGATCTCGAAAGCACTTCAATTTCGTTTATATGTACACCCACAATTTTGTACTTTTTTTTCCTAGTTTTAATTTTCTTTCATGTTTCCATTTTTTTTTTTCTTTATATGTATATTAAAATTAAAAAAAAAAAAAAAAATAATAAAACTTTTTACCACTGTTCTGCATAAAAAAACAATATGTCAAGTTAATCCTTTTGCATGTTTTCATAAATGAAAATACGACTACAAAAAAAAAACATAAATAATTTTTCTTCTTTAACACTTTGTACCTCATACCAGAGTAACCACCTCCATAATCATTACAAACACACACACACTCATACATGTATATTTTTATAAAAATTTTGAAACGCTTATTATTCATCTTTAAAGGGATGAAGTTTGGTAAAAAGAAAATATTTCAGCTCTTTATGTCTATATTATGAAAAGACTAAGGAATAAACAAACAACCGAATGGGTGGAAGTCACAAAGTGTTTATTTTTCCGCATATATCCATGAAAGAATGAAAAAAGAAGGACGATTAATTTTGCAGAGAAGAAACGATGATGATGAAAATGATTATAATAATGATTATTTTAAAAAATAAAATAATTACATTATTGGTTTAAAAATACAAAAAAATTTAAGGGTTGCAATGATTTTAGTGTAAAATTAGGAAAATCAATCGACGAAGATTAAAAATTATTTTATATTTACAAAAGAAGTTTTTTTTTTTTTTTTTAGATAAGATCATTCAAAAAAGGGGAAGGTGTTGAAGAATCTTTCGTAGAGGACAATATTTTTTTCAGCTAGCTATTCTTATTAATACAGAAGATAAAACTGATCGTATTTTAATTTGTGTTTGTAAAATAAAAAACCAATCACGACTTTGATTGAAGAGGAAACCATTATTATTTCTATACTTGGTAACGATTAGCTGTCTGACTGGTAAATAAATTTAGAGAAAAGTGAAGTGGAGTGATGTAAATAAATATTAGCAGGAGGAGGTAAGTTATATGATTTTCAAGGACGCGAATGAAGATTTTATTAATTTATACTAAATAGATATGGCTTCAGTCGCTGCCCAAACCCATACATTCAGGGGCATTTCGTCAAGAAATTGAATTATCAAAGTAAATCTTACAAATTTAAATTTAGATTTTTATAATTTTTGAAAACATCTATTTGAATTTCTTGAATTTCTTTAAACTAATCTCGTAATTTGTCTATTTGGTTCTAACTTAAAATTAGAAGGTTAGGTTCGGATAGTCCTTGCAAAAGCTTACGAAATTCTATTGGACGTATTAAAAGTTGAAAATCGCAATTTACTTGTAAGCCAGTGAATGTAAAACTAGAAAATTAGCATCCATCTCATTATGCTTTCTTTTCTGCTACTCAATGGCTTCAACAATATTATTATACAATTCTCTTGGTTTTGCAGCCCCTAATTTATGGAAATGTTTAGAAAATTCTCTTGGTTTTTGCTACCATTTTTGCTTTAGTTCGACTCCTGGAATTCCAGTCAAAAACATTTCTGTCAAAAAAATAAAGGAAATTCAGTCAAACATTAAATGACAATTCAGTCAAACTAGTTTTAGACTGAAAGCCCTTTTCAGATGAGTGGGAAGTTTATGATTAAAAAAATAACAAGAAATTACACTGTTAAATTAGCTATTTTTCCAATTGGACTTTAAATTATATGAAATTTTAAATTTTTGGTAATTTTGGATTTTTCGTACCACCGAACAGATTCTTTTCATCATGAAACAGGTTCTTTTCATCGATTTCAGATAGCTGGACCATCTGTTTATCTCGTTAACCAAAAGCATCCAATTGTGTTGAACATTACTATATTTCAGATAATTTAAAGGTTGACTAATTTTAATAAATGTCCCGAAGGTCCCGCACCTTTCTTAGAATAGATAAGCCATATAGCGGTCAATGTCACCAAGCCGATCCAATTATGATGAACTATAATATATTTCACAGTTTTTGGATTTTTTAATAATTTTGGATTACTTTAAAAGTTTTATATCGCCGACCGCAGAGATGTCTACAAGGTTTTGCATGACAATATAACTTGGCCATATACTACTCTACGTGGCCAACTTTATCCAAATATGATGGACTCTCAATTTTGATGGTTTTAAAAATGGTTCTATCTCCGATCGCAGAGATGTCCACAAGGTCTTGCCTATACTTTTGGATAAATTGGCCAAATGCCTATATGCCATAAGTCTACGTGGTCAACCTTATCTATTTGTAATGAACTACACTAACTTTTGCAGAGTTTCGTACTTTAAGTAAAATGTCTCAAAATCGATCACATGGTGCATTGCATTGCAATTAAGTGCGGTGTTCGCAAAGGAGAATCTCTATCACTGAAACTTCTTAGTCTCACGGTATCTGATAGAGCAACGGAGGGTATAGCATTTTAATGTTTTTGATGTATATACCTATTTTAATTTTTGATTTAATTTGTTTGGTGGGTTCAAAATTGTGTAGCGGAACGCAATGTAGCTTAGCGGTGAGGAGTCATAAGGTGCAAATACTTGGGATCTCTTTTACGTAATGATAATATTGTAGTGGAAGGTATTAATAAGCGTCTTGCCGACGAAATGGTATTCTAAAATAGTTTTTAGATAAAGTTCTTTAATATGGCCAATTAGAATGGGAATTACCGATTTTGTAGATAAACCTCGATAGCTGCATAGTTTATGGAAATTGCAACAGACAATGAAACAGACTTTTACGACATTGCCTGTTAATATTTTTGAGAATTTGGCAGCTGTTGCGGTTTCTCATATTGATAAATTTATTAATAAATAAAAAATTGGTATATTAAGTTAAATTAAGATATATTTATTATACATCTGCCGGGAAATTTAATCCTAATCAAAGGAAAATAAGAAAAAATTGGTAAGAGCAAGCGCAGCATCAGCAAAACTTCTAAAGTTAGCGTAGGGTTCCGGAATCTATTTCCGTAGTTCATGTCAAATTTAATCCAAATCAATTGAGGAATAGCTGAGTTCTAACCAAACAGGCCATATTCCACAACTTTATCTAAAAATATTTTTGAGGTCCTTTAAGACCTTGTAGATTTCTCTGTGATCGGCAATACAACAATTTTTAAAACCATCCATAATTATTAGAAATTCTAAATTCGGCGAAATATAGGAGAGTTCATCATATTTGGATAAAGTTGGCCACGTAGAGTAGTATATGGCCAAGTTATATTGTCATGGTCTATCCGAGGATATGTGCAAGACCTTGTCTCTGCAAGACCTACCTCTGCGGTCGGCGATATAAAACTTTTAAAATAATCCAAAATTATTAAAAAATAAAACTGTGAAATATATTATAGTTTATCATAGTTGGATCGGCTTGGTGACATTGACCGCTATATGGCTCAGCTATTCTAAAAAATGTGCGGGGCGTTCAAGACATTTCCAGGATCGACGCTAAATAATTATTTAAACCATCAAAAATCAGTCAACTTTTAAATTATCTGAAATATAATTACTAATGTTCAACACAATTGGATGCTTTTGGTTAACGAGATAAACAGATGGTCCAGCTATCTGAAAATGATGAAAAGAACCTGTTTCCTGATGAAAAGAATCTGTTTGGTGGTACGAAAAATCCAAAATTACCAAAAATTTAAATTTTCATATAATTTAAAGTCCAATTGGAAAAATGGCTAATTTAACAGTGTAATTTTTTGTTATTTTTTTTTAGCATAAACTTCACACTAATCTTTTCAGAAGGAAGTTCAATCAAAAAATTAAAAAGGTATTTAAGTCCAAACTTGTTTGACTAAAATTCTTTTTGTATTTGGGGCTGAAACTCTTTTTGAAAAGGAGATTTAGTCAAGTAATTTAAGAGAAATTTCAGGCATAAATGTTCTCTGGTAATACAGCCACAAAAAATTCAGTCAAAAAACAAAACGCGTTTCAGTCATAAAATTCGTTATACAACTTCAGTCCAAAAAAAAGAAATTTCCGTCAAAAAATAGTTTGAACGAAATTCCCTTTCTGTATGTGGACTGAACAACCTTCTTGAAAGGAAGTTTGAACACAAATTTTTGGACTGGTTTACCAGGTTGGCTTTTATGACTGAAATGCTTTCTTAACCCTACGTTACTAACCATCATTTTTGGTAATAAAGTACTAAACATGGGTGCGATCAACCCATAACTTTTTAACTCATAATTTAAAGAACAGAACCATTCAAATTAATAAAAGTTTAATTTTGTGAAAGTTTAATAATAAAACCGCAATTGGAAAGCTGAAATGATAAATGAAAATTTTCTGTCAATAATTTTTTTGTGATAGAGCAAACATTTTGAGTTACATTTGATTGAAAAATTATAATTTACCAAATTTTTGGTAAATTATAATTTTGCTTGGCTCTTCATCTCTAGTTAACGCGGTTTAAGGGGCTACTTGACCCATTTGTTTATAGCACAAAGTACAAATCGATATAGTGTGACTACCGCAAATGTATTTTTCACATTCGATGCAAGTTATTTTTGTCTTCGGTTCATTTTTATAGCCTGCATATCTGTGGCATCGGCAACATTTCTCCATTTTCCTTTTTTTATAAGAAGGTTGAGTTGAGTCACGTTGCATGTGTGAGGTTCCAGTTGGTTCTTTCTGATTAGTCGCAGGGTTAGTGGCAAAGTTAACAAAGCTGTCTGTGCAGCTGATGTCAATTTACTTATTTTGGTACGTCTATTAATTTGAGCTTGGATAAGGCTCAATGCAATATCTTTAATATACAAAGATTTTTTCTGGTATTTTCGAGGTGGATCTACGGTCGATAATAGCACAATGTGACCATTTATTCTTGATAAATTAAGTAAACAGAAAAATATGACTAAACACGAACGACGACAGGTTCTGGCAACATTATAGTTTCCACATAATTGGTCGGTATGGTCTCTACATCGCCTTTAGTTTTATTGTAAAATTCAATAAGCGTGGGCCAATTTTTGCGCCCAAGAAGTAACAAACATTTATTTTTTTCGGAACATACGATAAAATGGTAGCATTTCTTTTATAACCAAATATGGTTGACTTCAGTGCCCGATTTTTAGCTATAGTGAACGTAGTTGGCAAAAACCGCTTATTTTTTCAGATAGTGCCTACGAGAGTGGATAAATTATACGGCCCAGGATGTTGTTGACCACAATAAATTTCTAGTTTTGAGATATAAAACGTTACGGAATCTACAGCTGAAAATATTTTTATTCCATATTTCGCTGGTTTGTTTGGAATATAATGTCTAAAGCTACAACTCCCCCGAAAGCTTTCAAGCTTTTCATCGACCATCACATAACATCCAACATTGTAGTTTTGTTCATAATTTTTATTATACTTATCAAAAATATCCCGGAGGGGGGCTAACTTGTCAATTTGACGCCTTTCTTGTCGAGTGTCCACATTATCAAAGCGAATGCTCCGCATCAAAAATTGAAACCGGTTGTAGGACATTGTGGCAGGAAATATTTCCATTCCCATCCCGTTTTTAGCGCAAAGGTCACGGACGTGGATGTGGGAGGATTTATGCACTCCACATAAATACAGTAATCCAAATAAACTGTACATTTCTATTCTATCAGTAGTATGCGCATGCTTAATATTTTCATAATTTCCTTGATGTTTGGTTATAAATAAGTTGGTATTTTCTACTATATGGTCGACATAATTAAAAACAAAGTTCCCAACCCTCTTGTGGTGTTTTAACATTTTTAGAATGGTCCGTTAGACTTGCTAAAGTTCTAAATATATTCTCCGACCGTGCTATTCTAACTACAAATGCTTTTTTTCGAAATTGAGCCGTCTTTACCAATAAAGTTGTCTTCATTTGATTCATCAGCATTATTTTCGGTATCTAGCTCTTGTTCGGTGCCTGACTCATGATCACTTTGTATTTCTTTATCGCTCTCAATCGATGATTGGACACCAATAAACTCATCCTCACTGTCTAATTCCGCCAATATTTGTCATAGTCTCTCCTCTTCTCCCTCATAACTACACATTGTTACCGATCTCCTGGCGGCGTACACGTTTCTCTTAATCGGGTATGCTGTAGTCGGCATATGGGAGGTTCTTTGCCGCCAAACTGGAATTGACCGTTCACTTCTATACGTGCACAAAAAAAACAAAAACTTTGACTCACAAAAAAAAATTAAGAACAAAGATCAGACCCACTTAAACCCTTAACACCTCTCAACATCATCATCAATAAAAAGGTTTACTCGTTCATCTTAATTGAACAATTTATTCAAAATTCAAACAAATAATAATCCATTCTTTGCAAAAAAAAACTATCAATCCCTAGTATATAATATACCTACTATATACATCATTATAAAAATTAGTTAAAAGAAAAATATGTACAAAATTATGCTGGAGCATATATATTAAGGCAAAAGCCAAAAAAAAAATAAATTTAATGATCCAAAATAAACTTACCAAATTTCGCCAAGAGTACTCTTCGCTTGTTATGGAAGCTAAAAACAAAAATTAATCTTATATGCCCAAACACTTTCGCTTTGAACACTCACAATTGATATTATCTAAAGAAAATTATTAAAAAAAAACTACTCATGCACAGGATTAATACTATAAGAAAAATTACATTGCTCTGAATAAAGATAAAGAGACTATAGATTAAATTTAAGAAAAACAAAATTATAAAATTATGAGTTGTATCCAAATTATTGTGATTCACTAAAGTTTTTTTTTTTATTTGGTTCCACACCGCACCAAACTAGATTCTGCTCTCCACTGATAACGCCAAGATTGCCATATGAGGCAAGCTTAGTCTGCCTTATGCAATATCACACTATGGGCTCTGCGTAACACTTTATTCCGCTGTTTAATACAAATGAGGCCCCGCTGCCGGCACTATAACGGAACTAATTTAGTAACAGGTTCATTTGCACTAAGATAGGACACAAAACTTACCCACAAAACAGCAATTATAGCATATTTGGGGCGCACTATGAAGTTGAAGTTGAGATAATTCTCCCGGCAGTTCGTCAGCAATCCTATGTAAGCGAAACATTTCACATAAAAATTCGATTTAATTTAAAATGAAAAACCATGACGCTTACCGATCGGTTCAACGAGCTTCAATTTAATATTAATGTTAAACTTTGTTTAACAATGAAAATGTTAACTACTATACGTATACTTGAAACTACTATTAATTTCGTAATTACACTTCACTAATTACAGATAAATTATCCACCAAAACTCCAACGCGGTAGCCTCAATAATAAACTGAATGATCAAAAAAAAAATTTTTTGCATGTTCCAGAAATTATTGTAATTCATTTATATTACATAAAAGATGCATATAAAGCCCATTACACTATTTTGTGTGTATGCATTTACCTACTTATAAAAACAAAACAATACAAAATTAAATAAGTATATAGCCAATTTTTCCCCCCTGACGCATACGACATTGTTTCCAATTATATACCTATCCACACAGAATCAAACCAAAAAAAAATGCATTTTACATAAGACCAAATAAGTGATTCACTCATCATCATTACTAGAGGTAAATAAACCGAAATAAATGCAAAACAAAATTTAAGTTCATTGACCTATATTATAAAAAAAAATTCAAATTCAATTTAAATATGGTATTCGATGCTAAAGGCGGTCGGACACTATCATTTTTTTTACTTCGCAATCCTTCAATATTTTCCAAAAAAAAAATCAGTTTTTTTTCTTTTGATGGCCGTAACAACATCTAATAAAAACATTTATGTTTACCGTTAATGTAATCTATTAAAAAATATATTGTTATTTTCTATTTCTATCTGCCTGAACAAATAACCTAGATATAATCTAGAAGACACAGAAAAATCAAAATATTGAATTACTATCCTGTGTGTAAGACACCCAAAAATTAAAAACGTAATTAATAACCTGGGTGTAAACGACCCGAACACTTTTTGTTTCTGGCGACGCTAAGCCTTCGAATGACAAAACGTAACTGAAAATAATTTCAAGATGGAAGGAAATATACTGTGATGATTGTTTATTATCCAAATTTTCGAACTCGAAAATAAATTGGGTCCATTACACCTACATATATGTTAGTAACGTACGGTTAAACCTGATTCCGTGGCCCCAGGCAAAAAACGAAAGGAGTTACATATGATATATAGTATGTGATAGACTACATTTTGTATGCATAGTTGTCCGGCTTTCGCAAGTCTTAGTTTTCAATTGTTTAACTGTGGGACTATCAATATAGGTAGGCTGCGTTCTCCGCAGAGAGTGGGGTAGAATCCTGAATTATTTACCACAAGCCGGTGGTTGACTACTACAATTAGGATTGAAACTTGTTTTGCTATTTCTACGATAAAAACTCATTGTTCTTATTGCTTTTTTGATAGTAGGCACCCGTACCACAAACGTTAAAATATGTTCATTGAAATATGACAATTCTTTCAACGTAATTTTAGTTAGTTTGATACCAGAGAGGATGTGGCTGTCCCAAACTCCCGCTTTCCGGCGATTTATATAATTTTTTTTGTGTCAGTTTGCGCCGGCAATGTAGAGAAAAAATGCCCCATAAATAAATTAACTAAATGTAGAATTGTTTGGGGAATTAATTTACGATAAACGAAAAATAGTGAAATAATTGTAAAATAATCAAATACGTGAAAAATTTCGCTCATTTTTAAAATTTTCTCCTCTTTCATTTGAATAAATTCATTTCTTTCAATAATATGTTGAAGTTTTCGAAATATTAGTGAAAAATTATATTTTTACACCTAAATATCAAAGTTTCTCTCAAATCTGCCCCACGGACCGGAGATAAGACACTTTTGTTTAATTTTACAAGCAACTATTTCTTGGGTTACACGACCAGCTACCGCCTGAACTATAAGGCGATGTGATACAAAATGAAGAAGGAGCCATTTTGCTTACAGTGAAGAAAAAACTTCGGAGCGAGGTCGATAGGGAAACGCCATTGTGTGTGGATGAACAATTTTTTCCTTGACTTGAATGAATCTCTTTTTTTAGTGGGAAGGTGTATAAAGGTTTATGATAAAATAATAAAAAAAAACAACAATGGAGGAAGGGCGGTGATGATTTTTTTTTTATACGTTATGGTATGTACGTCCACGCTTTCTAAGGATTAGTAGGATTTACTTTAGATGTTACATGTATATGTTTCATGGGCGCGCATTTGTGTTGTCCGATGTGTTTCAGTGTTTGATTTCTGTAACATTTTATGTACGAGTATGTATGTACCACTAGGCAGGCGTCCTATTTTTGCTTTTATTTAAGGTTGACCAGATGTCCCATGTTTTGTACATGTCAGTGCTGAAATGATCATGCTTTTTTCGTTTCGTTGTATTTTTTGGAATTGTTTGCCTTTTAAGAAGAGAATACAGTTGTTGTTGCGCTTGTTCTTGTAAATCTAAATTTTTCGATTAATTTGATTAGTTTTTTAATATTAAAATATTTTTATTTCTGTTTGTAATATTTATTTGAATTATTTACAATTAAAGGATAGTTTCGAGCTTTGCTCTCTGTCAACTTTTATATTCTAATTTGAAAAGCATTCTCAATTTGTTACAATTGTTTTTTCTCTTCGTTTTATTTTGCACGGGTGTAAAGCCGCGGCTACACAAATGGAAAATGTCGACCAACATTGGCCCAATGTGATTTGTCAACTGTTGAACAAATGTTGGTGCAATAAAATTTGACTGTCTACACGATGTGCCCAATATTTATTTTTCGAATGGCTACCAATATATAACCAATTTTGGTGGTTTATATATTGATATTTATCACTAGTTGTCACTACTAGTCATACATTATTTACAATATTTCCCACAAGATGGAAGCCAATGCAAACATATGCAAACATATACAAACTATGCAAACTATTTAAATCCCAAATTTAAGGATACTTTTGATATAAACAGCCGACCAGTCAGATCCCATTTTGGATTAATTTGTTTATAAATAATAAAATATAAAGATATCTACAGTTGTATTTAGTGACATCTGCCGTTAAGTATTCAAAAATACATTTTTTCTCACCAATCGTGTAGACAAAGTACCAATATACCCTCCAACGTTGGTAGTTTCCTTTGATCTTTTTATAAAAATCGTTTATTGAGCGAATGAATACCAACCCAGGGCCAATATAAGCTTCATATATATATTTGTGATTTTTTTTCTGTCTACACGATTGGTTTTTTGGACAAATCTCCAACGTTGGTCTATATTTTCTATTCGTGTAGCCGCGACTTAATGTTGTATTTTAGACCTTTGCTTAATAATTTAGTCTCTCTCTCTCTCTCTCTCGCGCCGTGAATATTATCTCAGTGTCGTTTTGAATTTTCTGGTAAAACTGATGTGTTGTTACTAAGTTGGTTGATCAGTTTTGAGTATTTTGCGAACGTAATCTTTCTTTCTTTCTTTCTCTATTAATTTTAGTAGGCAGTTGTCGAACTATGTATAATAGCAGAAAGTTTGCATCCGAAAGAAATAATATCGATAATGCAGATAATGTCTTGTCTATATCAACCGAAAGTTACCAGCCGACATATTTTAGCCAAAACATATTTATAAAATGAAAAATTAATAAAATAACCTAGAAACTGGATTTTACGGCTGAATATTGGCTCGTTTAGGTTTGTCACTGCTTACCATAGGAATTATAAAATACGTTAAATTTGATTAGAAAAGCCAAATAAAAAATGTACAAATTTGGATAAATTCAACTCTTTAAGTATAATTTCATACAACAATTACCACTTGATAATTTATCAGGGCAAGTTTCATGTGGGGAGCCCGGAAAAATTCATTCGAATGTAAGGCTCACATGAAATTAAATGAACTATATTCACCCAAATGAGGTTTCTCCATGGGTTTTTGATATTTGATGTAGTGAATAATAATTCGCTATGTCAGTACGTTCTGGCCAGATACTTAATATATGTGGCTAGAGTGGAATTTTTTGTAGTTTGGCTGTAGCTGCCTGATGAGTAGACTATACTTTTCAGTATGAAATGAAACCAAACTACCAACAGAAAGAACTCATGGGAGGGTTCTCATTTTTGCGGAGTGGTACATTTGTATAACTCTTTGAGCCTTCAGCCAAAATTACGGGGAGGGGGGAAGATATTTCTACTTTTTTTCAGTAGATATATTATGAGCGATTGGCCTCTGTGTTTTTCTGATTTACCAAATCGAAAATATTGGGATTGTCATGAACAATTAATATATTTGTCTATAAAAAATGCCGAAAAATTAAATGATTTCTATCATATATGATTTTTAATATGTTCCGAGGATTGTAGTAAGAAAATTCAATCCAGTTTCGAACTGATGAGCTTATGATTAGGAAAAAATCAATCTTCTCATCAAGCCGCGACTGGACTGATTATACCACAATTAACATTCTATATATACAGAATGTATTGTGCATTTAAGTACTAGCGAATCATACTAATACAGATGAAATCTTTTACAATTTTCCTCTTCACGACATTCACAACACAGCTCTATTTCTGTGTAAGCAAATTTTTACTTTACAATACATTCTGTATATGTATATAGAATGTAAATTGTGGTATAATCAGTCCAGTCGCCGCGGCCTGGTGAGAAGATTGATTTTTTCATAATCATAAGCTCATTAGTTCGAAACTGGATTGAATTCTTTTACTACAATCCTCGGAACATATTAAAAATCATATAAAAATTAAAAAAAATTAAATAAATAGAATTCTGTCTATTAATCGGTATCGTTGAATTATCGTTCGTAAATACTAATATACTTCTAGTGTTTATAAAAAACACATTTAAAAAGGTCTAATCACCGGAAGCGTATTAGATATTACATGAATTAATTAACATTCAACAAAATATTGAAAAAAGTAAAGATTTCTATCAATTGAAGCTTTAAAGTTTCATGTCTGGAAAGTATTTCAATTAGTTTACCCAACCAACGATTATCCCTAGAAAAATTATCAGGGCAAGTTTCATTTGGGGAGCCCGGGAAAATTGTACAAATTCAACCATTAAAGGATTATGTCTCTAAAGTATTCTTATTAGTGTGTCTTTAAAGGTTTAAACACTTTAATGGTTGAATTTAAATTAACTTTTAAATTTTAAATGGGCTTTTCATTCAAACGAATTTTCCCGGGCTCCCCACATGAAACTTGACCTCACAACTTTTTAGGGATAACTGTTAGCTAGACACACTAATTGAAATACTTTCCAGACATGACACTTTAACCATTAAAATTTATACAAATTTTTAAATTCTATATGAGTCTCTTTTTCAATCGAATTTTCCTTGGCTCCCCACATGAAACTTACCCCGAAAATTTTTTTTAGGATAACTATTGGCTAGGCACTTTTATTTAGCCACTTTCCAAATATGACACTTTAAAGGTTGAAGTTACACAAATTTGTACAGTTTATATGTGGCTTTTGTTTTAGAATTAACCGATTACGGTATAATGGTAAAATGGAGTCATTTTAATGGTATAATCGTAATGGTATAATAGTAATGGTGTAATGGTTTAATGGTTTATTGGTGTAATGGTTTAATGGTTTATTGGTGTAATGGTATAATATTATAAGTATAATGGTATAATGGTATAATATTAATGGTATAATGGTAATACTATAATGGTCATGGTGTAACAGTGTAACGGTATAATCGTGTAATGGTGTATTGGTACGATGGTTATAACGGTGTAATGTTATAATGGTATATTTGTACGATGGTTCGGCGGTATAGTGGCATGATGGTATGATGGAATGATGGTGTGATGAAATGATGTAATAATGGTATGATTGAATAATGGTATGATGGACTGATGGAATGACGGAATTATGGTATGATGGTATGATGGAATGATGAAATGCTGGCACAGCGGAATGATGATATAGAAGAATGTTTTAATGATGGTGTAACGGTCTTTCGAGTCGCGGTTATTTGAGGAATGGCTTGACGTTGAGTTTGGGGTTAAGTTTAGTTGGCGGTCGGTTAGACGTTCAGTCAGGATTGACTTGAGTTCATACACACAAGCGGGTTTCAAACCCTGTTAGTTTTGGGATTGAGTTTGTGGTTGAGTTGAGTGTTGACTTGGGAGTTGAATTGGGATGGAATTCTAGTGTACTGATTTATTTTGGAAGACCTGGTTACGGATTTATTTTGGAAGAGTTGTGGGTTTAGTTGGAAATTAGCTTGAGTTGAGTTCACATACGCATGTAGTTTTTCGGACCAGAGATTGAGTGAGATTTATTGATCTTTATTTGAGGGTTGAATTGAGATTTGAGTCTCAAATTAGCTTGACTTGTTCTGAGTTGTACACTGAGTTGAATTGAGGATTGAGTTGCCCGTTAAGTTTAGGGTTGCTTTGTGGATGAATTTGGGGGTTGATTCTGGTAAAGGGTTTGAGATTAACATTGAGTTTGCGTTGAGTAGAGAGTTAAATTGGGATTGAGTTGAAGGTTGAGCTGGGGTTGAGTTTATGGTTGGGTTGAGTTAATATCGAGTTAGGGTTGAATAGGGTTTGAGTTGAAGTTGAGTTGGATTTAAGTGAGTCGTTCTGTTTTAGGGTTTAATTTGTGGTCGAGTTTAGGGTTTAGTGCGAGGTTAGATTAAATTGATTTTAGTTGAGTTCATACACGCATGTACATTTGGTATCGAGTTAATTTTGGAATTAAGTTTGGCCGTTAAATGTGGAGTTGAATGAAGGATTGCATTTGGTACGAGCTAAGTTCAGTAGGAGCTCAGTTAAGAGGTCTAGTTAGCCTACGCTGTGTTTAAGTGATAGGTTCGATTGGGGAATTATTTGGATGGGGGTTGTTTTGGGGGTTAAGTTAAGAGTTTTAGGTTCTTGTAAATTGAGAAGGAGGTTGAACCGAAGACTGAGTTAAGAGTTGCAATTAGGGATTGAATTGGGAATTGAGTTAATTTTTAGGACGAAAGTTCTGATCACCTCATGAGGTTTCAGCATTTTATATTTTATTTTATATAATTATAAAGTTACTCATCGTCGCGTCCAAATTAGGCTGTCCACGAGAAGTGTGACAAGAATTTTATTTGAAGAAGTTGAGGATATGTGAAGAAGTTAATTTATAATTTGTTTCAGAGCTTTAAATTTCAAATTTAAATTTCATTTCGGGTCCGGGAAAGTTATATTTCGATTTTTACAAACACCTGTGGAACCTGATACAACTTTTCATAATCTATAAGTAACCAGCCGATATGTAGTTTAGAAATTGTGTCTCCTTGTGCTAACCATTTTATCTTCTTAGTTACTAGCAAAAAATACTAACTAGGAGAAACAGCAAAGTCAATCAAGTTAGTATTTTAATATTGGTTACTGGTAACCCTAATTATAATTCATTACTGCACCCACCACAGATCAAATTTAAATTTATATAATCTACAGTGGCAGGTTTGTGTTTTTAATTTGTAGGTGGAGAATTGTGACTGACACTAGTAAGGTAAATGATTTGAATAAGGAGATTATGCTAATTATGTTTATTATTTTACGTTACGTCTGTTACTATTTTATAAATTGTAAGTAATATTTAATTAATTATGATTGCAATTTTCAGAATACCTCAGAAATCTGATTCAGCTTATTAATAAATGTTATTTCAGAATGCAGTTTTCATTTTTAATTAATCGTAAAAGTAGCTTAGAAAGCTATTAGCTTTACCTAGGTATCTGTAACCAGCTCAATACTGGTGGACAGATGCCAATACTAACCAAATCTATCCAAATCCGTATGTGGTGAGGCTCGGCCCTCTCCATGAGATCTGGCTTATTGCTTGGCCGAACACTCCATTCAATCAGTGGAGAAGGAATTTTATGGGCAGGAAAGTATGACAAAAAAGCATCAAGGCTGGCTCTGAAAACAAACGACTTCTGTAGGAAAATTTTTGACGAGGAGAAGGAAGAGACGTTGGTTCACTCATGTCTGGAACTAGGAACAATTGAGTAAGATCCCGTTGAATCTCGAAAACTGTAAAGTGGAGGATGTTTTACGCTACATAAATAAGTATAACTCGTAAAGGTCCTTCCTGTAAGGGTAAAGGGGATATATTCTGTGATATTACAATGGACCATCACCGGTCTAAGTGTGCCTGGGCAGCCACTCCACAAGAATTTTCGTATGAAAATTTGTTTATAGAGAGCGATTACATTAGACTCAAAACTATAGTATTAATAAAATCCTATTGCAACTAAACCTAGCTGGGTAGCCAATTGTAAATTGTAAACATTCTTCAAAATATCAAAAGCGATACATCAAACTTAAACTATAACTATTATATAAATACTAGCATATTATAATACCACTCAAATTTTTTTTTTCTTCCAAAAATACGTATTATTTTCAATCATGACAATAAACTTGTCATTAAATATTCAAGATAAAAACCCAAAATGAACAATATAAATGGGAGTGCATCCATTGTCTAAATCTTTAAAGAAAATTGTCTAGCAAGAAAGGAATCAAACCTTGGTTTTCCCATTTATCAATGTTCTTCGTTTTTCTTCTTCTTTTAATATTCTCCTTTCGTCTATCAGTGTTTACAAAAATTCTTGTGCATATTGTTACATCTTTTTCTACTTCTTCAAATTGAAAACCGAATCGAAATGATACATGAAGCAGTTAGACACAATACAAGATACAAACACAAAAGAATGAATTATAATCGTGATTTTGTATATTACAATAAAAAAAAAATAGAAGCAACCAAACGAAGAAAAAGAGTTGCCATTGTTTGTCTGTCTATAAAAATTGTAAAGCGTTGAATGAATGATTTAGTAGTCCGATAAGAATACAAGTGATAAGAAACATAACATATAGAGATGGAAGCGGTACAAAACACAATGATTAATTATTTCTTAAATTAAATACAAAATGACATTTTATTGTGAATGGGAATACTAGAAATTGGAAGGAGTATGTCAATGTAAATCCATGTTCCAACTGTGAAATCTTTGCCAAATGACAACGTTAACATAAGTTCTTAACCTTCATATACACTACAGTACGATCACATATTGAGTTATAAAATTTTATGAACTTTAGACGATACATAAAATTGAATAACCAATTTTATTATATATTCGACACAAGATAATGAAAAACATTACAATGTACATGGGGATGTTCATTAAAAATTGACAAACATTTTTCGTTCAATGAACGCAACATATGGAACGAGTATATCGTCTTTTTTCATTACTGTACATTTTTTTTTTGTTGTCCTCCTAATATCATGTGTGGCAAGGGATATGAGTGTGCAATTTAAAATTTAAATTTTATGTTAACAAATTGTTTCTCATGTTCCAAACGAGGAAAGTGATATGTTGGAATCAGGTGTTGTGAGCGTTGGGGAAATAAAGGAGGTTTTATATTCTACTAATTAGCATCTCTGTATTAAAATGAAGTTTTTTAGGATGTGTTAGGCAGGTATATCAATTACTTAACTTGAATTTGGCAGTAAAAGTTGTATTACCGCAAGCTCTGCTTTTTTTTATTTATCGAATGTATGGTTTATTGAATTAATGCTCTGGAAAAATTAAAATCTCGAAACCTGAAAAAGATACAAAATTACTATCTGAAACTGTTTATATACTTGGATAATACAGAATTTTATCTTGTTCATCCCCTTCAAAATCATATCAGGAACAGACTAAAATAATCGACAGTTTATAATACAATCGAACTAATTACAATCCTGCAGAGAAATCGATTTTCTATCGTTTTTTACGATCCTAGATAGTAAGATAAAACCAAAAAAATTCTCGCAGATAGATTTTTTTCGACTAATGCTGTGTGTCTCAGCACCCAGTAATTCATGCAATATTTAAATAGATGTCACTAGGTTAAAAGTATTCAATTGTGCCTCATAGCCAAGTAAACTTTTCATCGGCTCTTTTAAATAAATGACGTCTAGTAAAAAATAAGCCGAGTCGTTTATTAAAAGTATGTAATTCAAAATAAGATATATATATATATATATATATATATATATATATATATATATATATATATATATATATATATATATATATATATATATATATATATTGTAATGGAAGGGTTGGGTGGTTTGAAGTCAGACATGGGTTTGTGCGGGTAATCACAGTCGGCTGGGGGGTTTTTGACTTCCAACTTCCATTCAAATATTTACCATGTCTTAAATGTGGACCAGCTTCCCAATGACGAACAACATTCACAACTTCACATCATAAAAAAAATGACTTTAGTTAAGCATTACACTCTCGGCAATGCTTGAATAATATTTTAATTAATAAAAAAAACTTACAATAGTAAAAAAAAATAAACTAAAACATTAATTATTGATTTTCGACCTATTACATAAGTTATCTTAAGAATATATCACTAAGAAAAATTAGCTCAAAAATAATAGCGAATAATAAGAAATATATCTGAAATTCATCAACGCCAAAAACACCAAAAATTAAATAATTAACAACAAAAATTAACTTATTTTAATTAAGAAATGCATCGATCATCATAAGAAAAAAAATTACTTATTTATTTGCCACTACGAAACTTCTCGATTAATTTTGTGTATGTATACGAGCAATATATTTAATTATTAAATTATTTAGTTATAAATAAAAACTTACGGTTCAGGTTACAATCCGCTAGAGCGCTCTGGTGGTCGCAGTGCCTAAATAAACTTTAAACAAAAAATTCGGCCCAAAGTTCAACCAAATATACATAATTAGATTATGCTTATATACACCACACTGATTCTAACAAAGAATTTAACACTTTAAAATTTTAATTTGAATTTTTTTTTTCTTTTCCACGGATAACTAATTTTTTTTTCCTTAATTTTCAATACAAGCTAATTTTTCTTTTTTTTTATATGTATAAGTAATTTTAATTGAAATAATAATAATAAACTAAACACTAAGATACATAAATGCCACTTCAATTTTGATTTATCTTAAATTGACAGTATACTCGTAAGTTAACTGTATGGTTTACGCTTTTCTTGCTGTTATAGAACAGTTAGTATCCTGTTTGCAAATTATACATGAACGACTTGATGGTTGTCTCGTTGTATCGAATGACCAATTACTGTTTCCCACTTAAAAGTTTGTGTTATATACGGCAATTGCTGTATGTGAAACTACACCTCACGATCTTTGTTTTAGTATATGGTATAATTTCGATCGACTAAACCCAAGCAGGCATGTATAAGCACTTGCGATAAATTAATTTTATTTTTTTTTTATTTTTCGGCTAAACTAGGAAATGAATAAGATACGTTACACATTGTTAGAACAAATTAATTTAAGCTTGGTAGTAAAAAAACTTACTAGATAACAGATATATCCACACGTATATCAAAACACAATTATTCGGCAATGGCCCACAATTTTAATTTCAAAACACAATATATTTTGTCTTGCTTTGGCCTGCCTATGTTGCACCTCCGAGTTCAAAATTGAAATAAACAAAATGCGTACTATACGACTAATTAATTGCGATTATTTTAGATAAAGTATCTCTCGCTCACCCATATACTAACCAAAAGAACCGGATAATTTTTCTCTCGTGTAACAAACAAATCATTCTATTTGATTTATAATTGAACAGTACATTGGTACTTTGATGTATTGATACCAAAATATTGGTACAGCTGACCAAACAAATTTATGCGATCGTTACAGGGCAGTTGCGTTTCCCATTTATTGAAGAAACGAAACTGAGTTTTATTTTTTTTTTCTGAATGGTTTATTATATAATAAAGATCTAAGTTAAACGCGATTTACAACTTAATGTCTTTAGCGTGGTAAGTTCCTATAATCTTCCCAGACTCATCCTTACAAATATAATTAACGTTTCCGACTTTTTTATGGATTACAGCTTTAGCAAATTGAGGAGAGAACTTTGAACAAAATCGTTTTCCTGCATTACTTTGGATATGCTGTTTTACAAACACAGTTTGGCCTATTTGATATTCCACTGGTCTAGTTCGCAAGTTGTAGTATCTTGCGTACTTATCATAAGCATCTCTGAGATTTTGAACGACTTTAGCATGAACTATGAAGCGTCTATCAGATATAGGCAGCGGTTCTACCTCTGGTTCTTCAACGGAATCTAGTTCTCGGAGTAATTTGAAGTTTTCACCGTTAGTAATCATGTGGTACCCAAAAAGGAGAAAGTATGGTGAGTAGCTTGTAGATTGATGTACTGCTGATCGCAAGGAGCACCCTATTTCTGCTAATTTACAATCCCAAGTTCGATGATCATCCTTAATAAACGCTCTTATAGCTGCTAATATTGATCTATTCACTCTTTCCGATGCGTTGGATTGAGGAGAATAGATGGCAGTTTTCGTATGTGATATACCAAATTCTTTCATGAGATCGCCGAATTGTTTGCTGGTAAACTGGACTCCATTATCCGTATGTATGCACTCAGGGGTTCCAAATAAAAGAAACACATTTTGTTTCAGGTAAGATGTAATTTTTACAGTTGTGCTATTTGTTAGGGGTTTTAATAACACGAACTTTGTCAGCTGATCCAGTACAATCAGAATGTACATGTTTCCCTCTTTTGATTTGGGGTAAGGCCCCATAAGATCAACAAATAACTTTTGGAACGGTCTTTCTGAAAATGAAGTTTTTCCAAGAGCTGGTCTCTGTATTCTGTTACTACTTTTCGATGTCTTGCAAGTTGAACAATTAGTGACATATTCATACACCTGCTTGCGCATCCCTGGCCAATAATAATACCTGCGAAGACGCTCTAATGTTTTTTTAACCCCACCATGAGAAGCAACGGCTTCATCGTGTTCCTGAGTAATTAGTGGAAGTCGCAAATCACAAGGAATCCAGATTTTCCAAATGGGCAAATCACTCAACGCTTGATCTTTCGGTGGCTCGATTCTGATAAAGATGCGGTCGTTATGTACTTTAAACGTAGGATACAAAATAGGTGTACTCAAGATTTTCGTGCGAAATTTTACGTAATTTATATCCAGAAAATCGTCAGATTCGAGATTGATTGCGGAAACAACAAGAGGAAGGTTTGATTTGAACTCAAGAAGTGAATCGCAGTGCACTCGGGAAAGTGCATCTGGTACCACATTACTCGAGCCTTTTTGGTGAACTATTTCAAAATTGTACATCTGCAGTTTTAGACTCCATCGAGCTAAGCGTCCGCTTAAGTCCTTTTGCGACATTAGCCACTTTAGGCTAGCATGATCCGTTATAACTGTGAATTTAAAGCCTTCAATATATGGCCTAAATTTCTTTATACTTATAATGGCAGCCATGCATTCCAATTCTGAGACACTATAACCTTTTTGGCATTTATTTAGGTTTTTAGAAACGTACGCGATTGGGCGTTCAACATCATCTTCCGTTTTTTGAAACAGGACACCTCCGACACCGGAGGTGCTTGCGTCGCATCGTATAAAAAATGGCTTAGTGTAGTCCGGGTTAACTAAAACAGGAGCGGTTGATAAAAGAAGCTTCAATTTTTGAAATGCCGTTTCTGCTTCAGGAGTCCAACAAAATTTCGAAGTTTTCCTCAGAGTGTCAGTTATCGGTGCAGTAATATCAGCGTAATTCGGTATAAATCGTTGATACCAACCGGACATTCCCAGTAGTCTCCGGGTCTGTTTTACTGAAGTCGGTTTTGGGTAATCTTTTATAGCCTGCACTTTACCTGGGTCCATTCTCAAACCTCCTTCACCTACTATAAAGCCAAGGTATTTCAACTCTCTCATGATGAATTTACTCTTTTCGAGGTTTATGGTAAGATTAGCTTCTTTCAACCATTGCGCAACTAATTTAAGTAAATAAAAGTGTTCGTCCAATGTTTCAGATATTATTAGGAGGTCGTCTAAATAGACGAATATACGGTCATGGTAGGTATGTGGGATCACCTTATTCATAAGCCTGGACATCGTTTGAGGAGAGTTACAAAGACCAAACGGCATTACGCAAAACTGGTATAACGGTCTACCTGGGACAGTAAATGCCGTTTTGTCTCTGGAACTCTCCGCCAGCGGTATCTGCCAAAAGGCATCTTTGAGGTCTATTCCTGAGATGTAATTCGTTTGACTCAACCTACCTATAAGACCGTCTATAAGTGGGAGTGGGTAAGCATCCTTTTTTGTTAAAGCGTTAACTTTTCTCGAATCTAGACACAGTCTTACCTTACCATTTGGTTTACGGACCAACACTATAGGCGAACTCCAAGAACTAGCGCTTTCCTCTATGACGCCCATACTCAACATGCGATCTAATTCCTCATAAATAAGATGTTGTACTGCAGGTGATACCGGGTAATGGCGTTGCTTGATAGGTGCACTATCCCCAACGTCAATTGAATGCGTTACCAGCGAAGTTCGACCTAGTCCTTGTTTATTAAAAGATGGGAAGGAAGATTTTATTTCATCAAGCTGTCTACTTTGCTCCTGACTAAGGTCGTGTTGTTCGTTTGGATATTCAGCAGGAGTTATCTGAGAAATTACAGCAGGGAAAAGATTAAATGCTTTCCAAAAGTTGATTCCCAGATACAGTTCTCCTTGTAGTGTTGGAGCCAAATAGAATCTAACTATATTTGTTTGACCGTCATAACTTACAGGGTAATCAATGTATCCTATTATTTCGTTTTTAGTGCCATCAGCAGTCTTAACGCAGGAAGTTATTTTATGATATGACAAACCGGCATTTGATAATAGATTTTCACAACCCTTACCTAGAATGCTAATTGAAGCTCCACTATCTAAGAGTCCGGAAATGGAGCCGTTAAACATGTTAAGCATGAGGTAAGGTCGTGGATCAGAAAGTGCTGGTAAAATTGTTGATTCGCATAACTTGTTGTGATTTTTCTTGTTTTTCCAGTAGGTAATTATTCTGAGAACACGTCTAGGTTTCTTATTATATGAGTTTTTGTTAAGATTGAAAATTGGAGTTGAATCTGACTCATTATGTGGCGATGTAGTATTCAGACTATCTAAGAAGCGGGGTGATCTTTGCGGTTCGTTGACGGTAAATTTGAATTTAAAATCGGGCGTTGAAGGATCTTCACCGGACGCGTCATTCCCGGGTTGAACACGGCCGGCATCGAGTTTCCCTGGCATTTCGACTGACAATTATTACATTGAGGTTTAATTATATTTGCCTTGCCACATCCGTAACAGAAAATTCCTTGTGGAGCTAAATTACAGTCTTGGTACCTATGACCAATGTCATGACAGTTCCAACATATCAAATGTACTCTGTCAGATACTTGGTTTTGAGTATTTTGTTTGACGATGGCATCCAAATGGGAAACATTTGGTTCTTCTTCGGCCGGAGCATTTGAATACTGTTCATACAAATGTGGCACTTGTGCGGTTGGATCTACAAAACTAACATCGTTAATAGAGGTATTTCTACGTTGACGATTATCATGTAACAGCCGAGGGTCATAACCCGATCGAGACCATAAACGCTCGTAACGTTGACAAATGACTCTTAATTCTTCCGTTGACTTGACTGAAATTGTCAAGGTAGCACTTTGTAGGGCTGGATCCATATTTTCCCGAATAATTTCTAACAGCTCTTGCTCTGAAAATCTATTTGTTAATCGTCCGTTCAAAGTTTCGATTTCCAGAAGATAATCATTAAATGAATCATTTTGTTTTTGTTTCCTTGTTTCAATAATCCGGCGTGTTTCTCGTTCAGACTCACTGCTGCTGAATCGCATCACCAATGCATTCTTTATTTGGAAATATACTGCCGTTGGATATTTCCTAGAAAATACCCAGAACCATTTTTCAGCGTCCTCGGACAACAATCCTGGTAGTACAGCGTCTAATTCATGAAGCGGAATATTGTCACGCTTGGCATATGATTCAAGACGAAACAAAAAATCATTAATATCTAAATCCTTCGATTTTCCCGTAAATTTTAAATTCCACTTAACGTCATGCCTTTTGTGTGGATAATAAAATGGTAGATTCATATTAGGGATATAATATGGCTGCTGTGGAAAACAATGAATATTTTGCGGAAGACTGGTCTGTGAAGGTACATAACTGTTTACCGGTATGCTAGACGGATTTGAATAAGGTGTAAAATAATAAGTACTCGAGTCTTTCGTATAAGTCTGAGCACTTGTCGGAAATGGCTGACTAATAAATTGGTAACCAGGATTACTTGTTGGAATGTTTGACAAGACTTGAGCTGGTGCCTTAGTAGTAACTAGGTTGATCACTTCGGTATCACTTGAAATATTTCTTTTTGTAAGGGATTCTTCAACCTTGCTGATTGAGACGGGTGGTAATCCAAGTTCGGTCGGAACTTTATATAAATCTGTACTTTCTGACGACATTACCTTTGGGTGGATTGTTGAAAGTTTGGACTCGTTAGAATCCAAAATGTACTCGATTGATTTTTCAACCGATAGCCGCGTACGTCTCCAGTTATGCAGCACTTTATCGACCTCATTGTCTTGGTGAAATTTTCCTTTTAACCGTAATGTACGATTATTCCAATGACGTATTTTGTTTTCAAGTTGTTTAAGGCCCACCAAATCATTCTTGATGTTAATATCTTCGCTTGATTTGCTTATTATTTTACACTGTTCTCGACACTGCTTAAGTTCTTCCTCATAATTGCTAACATGCGTCTCCGTTGGCTTTAATGACGGATCGCGACGTTCTTCTTCAAAAGTGTCGCTTAGAGTTTGAGCCCAATTCTCATCCTGACCAACGTCTATATTTCTCAATTTACATTCTACCTGTAACTCGATTTCTGTAAGGCCTTGAAATATACCTGATTTATCTTTAAAGTAATCCATGTCTAATAACCCTCTAATCTTAGAGTAGAACAATAACAAAAAAACTTTTCTGGGTTCTAACTTGAATTAATAACCCAAAAATTTTGAAAATTCTATTTAAACTATATTTAAACTAATTCTATTTAAGCGATATTGCCAAATTTGAAAATAACCAATAAACACACACAAATTAAATACTATTTTTATTTATTAATAAAACTGTGAATATATATGATGTGAAGATATATGTGAACTGAACATCACTGAAGCCGGCACCACATTCCCGAATAATTACAGAATTGTATTTCTGTCAACAAATGTATTTCAAAAATCTGAGAGAACAATGAAATCTTCACGCTATCTATCCCAAAAGTGAAAAATCCGTTAACAGATATTAGAAGCTAGCCCTGCTTATGGGAAATTGGATTCTCCGAAAATCAACCATAAACAATAATCGTAACTTAGAATAAAATCAATTGTATCTATATGTTCCATGAGACATTAGAAGGAAATAATTAGAGAAACTGAAATCATCAATTAATCAATCCAATTAAAATCAATCCAAATTCCATCACTTCACAATATATTACTTTATGATTTTCAGCTCTGTAATTATGACAGAATTAAATCATAATGACTAAAATGTTCAACTATAATTTGCATGAATTAAACTCTATTCATGGCCTAAAGTAACTTCAGGTCCCTGTTTCGGCGCCATTTTGTAATGGAAGGGTTGGGTGGTTTGAAGTCAGACATGGGTTTGTGCGGGTAATCACAGTCGGCTGGGGGGTTTTTGACTTCCAACTTCCATTCAAATATTTACCATGTCTTAAATGTGGACCAGCTTCCCAATGACGAACAACATTCACAACTTCACATCATAAAAAAAATGACTTTAGTTAAGCATTACACTCTCGGCAATGCTTGAATAATATTTTAATTAATAAAAAAAACTTACAATAGTAAAAAAAAATAAACTAAAACATTAATTATTGATTTTCGACCTATTACATAAGTTATCTTAAGAATATATCACTAAGAAAAATTAGCTCAAAAATAATAGCGAATAATAAGAAATATATCTGAAATTCATCAACGCCAAAAACACCAAAAATTAAATAATTAACAACAAAAATTAACTTATTTTAATTAAGAAATGCATCGATCATCATAAGAAAAAAAATTACTTATTTATTTGCCACTACGAAACTTCTCGATTAATTTTGTGTATGTATACGAGCAATATATTTAATTATTAAATTATTTAGTTATAAATAAAAACTTACGGTTCAGGTTACAATCCGCTAGAGCGCTCTGGTGGTCGCAGTGCCTAAATAAACTTTAAACAAAAAATTCGGCCCAAAGTTCAACCAAATATACATAATTAGATTATGCTTATATACACCACACTGATTCTAACAAAGAATTTAACACTTTAAAATTTTAATTTGAATTTTTTTTTTCTTTTCCACGGATAACTAATTTTTTTTTCCTTAATTTTCAATACAAGCTAATTTTTCTTTTTTTTTATATGTATAAGTAATTTTAATTGAAATAATAATAATAAACTAAACACTAAGATACATAAATGCCACTTCAATTTTGATTTATCTTAAATTGACAGTATACTCGTAAGTTAACTGTATGGTTTACGCTTTTCTTGCTGTTATAGAACAGTTAGTATCCTGTTTGCAAATTATACATGAACGACTTGATGGTTGTCTCGTTGTATCGAATGACCAATTACTGTTTCCCACTTAAAAGTTTGTGTTATATACGGCAATTGCTGTATGTGAAACTACACCTCACGATCTTTGTTTTAGTATATGGTATAATTTCGATCGACTAAACCCAAGCAGGCATGTATAAGCACTTGCGATAAATTAATTTTATTTTTTTTTTATTTTTCGGCTAAACTAGGAAATGAATAAGATACGTTACACATTGTTAGAACAAATTAATTTAAGCTTGGTAGTAAAAAAACTTACTAGATAACAGATATATCCACACGTATATCAAAACACAATTATTCGGCAATGGCCCACAATTTTAATTTCAAAACACAATATATTTTGTCTTGCTTTGGCCTGCCTATGTTGCACCTCCGAGTTCAAAATTGAAATAAACAAAATGCGTACTATACGACTAATTAATTGCGATTATTTTAGATAAAGTATCTCTCGCTCACCCATATACTAACCAAAAGAACCGGATAATTTTTCTCTCGTGTAACAAACAAATCATTCTATTTGATTTATAATTGAACAGTACATTGGTACTTTGATGTATTGATACCAAAATATTGGTACAGCTGACCAAACAAATTTATGCGATCGTTACAATATATATGTATATATATATATATATATATATATATATATATATAAAGGGTTTTCAAATTTGAGGTATCTTTTTAAATTTTAAATAAAAAACGTAAATTGTGTGAAATCTTTTTTTAGTTTGATTGGAAATTAAAGTACATTGGTTCCGGTTAATAATGAAAAAGCGTGTCGTTCAAGTGACCTCCTCTACTAGCTGGGCAGGCTGTCAATCTTTTACCAAAATTTTAGGCAACTTTTTGCATAATGATATTTCAATTAGTGATATTTGCTCGTTGATGTTGTCTTTGAGGTGTTGAACAGTTTGAGGATTCGTGTAAAGTTTACTCTTCAAGAAACGCCATAAGAAGAAGTTCGATGGCGTTAAATCGCATGGTCTTTGTGGCCAATTCACGTCTGTTCTTCGAGAAATTATTCGATTATTAAACTTCTCTTTCGAAAGATCGATTGATTCTCCTTCCATTGCTGTGTGGCATGTTGCACCATCCTATTTAAACCACATATTCTGCACATCAATATCTTCTAATTTATTCCACAAAAGTTGTTGCTTTGAGGCTTAATTACTGTGAACGACGACGAACTGATGCCCTTGGCTCTTCACCAACACTTGTTCTAACAGCTGCAATATTTTCACTTTAACGACAACTACGATAATAAATTCTGCTTGCAGTTTCTTCAAATTTATCAATGATAAGTTTAATAGCACGGTTTGTCAGAACATTTTCTCTAGCGTATAACGAAATTTTCTTCTAACTTTTGAATAACTTTCACTTCCATTTAAAATAAGTTTTAATAATGAAAACACATTGTTTACTAATGTAGCGATCCATTTTAACAAACCGAAATGTTTGTTCTTATCATCTGTCAAATAACATGTGGTACTCCAATACAAAAAATATAAATGGCGGAATATTTAAAATGATACCTTAAATTTGAACACCATTAAATTTGTGAGGTTATGTTACAGTAACATTTTGATTTTATTTGTAGATAACACGAAACTATAACAAAACTGAAATTTACAAGCATATACTTATTTTCTAATGATAATGCTTATATCCGCAAACACTTAAGACTGCCTGCTCATTCAAGTAACAAAATATGCTGTATATTCGCCCAACATAAAACTTTTAAATGTTTCAAATTTTCAATAAAATTCCGTGTTTCTATGTTTCTATATTGACTGACCAGTGGAGCGAGCTATAGCGTCCCTGGTATAATTGTTCACAAAATTCTTGATATGTTTGTGAAGCTTACACCAAAGGTAATAAAATTGCCAAGTTTAGATTCATATATTCCTAATGGCAAACAACTTTCGAAAGCGTTAGGTGCTATCGATGAATGCCACACATAAAAATTGTTGTATTGACTGCTTTACACTGTCAATATATAAATCGTAAACTTGATTACATTATTAATTTAATGGCAGTATGCGATAATTCTTGTAAATTTAGTTATTCCAAGTT
This sequence comes from Tipula vernalis, assembly GCA_958295665.1. NCBI lineage: Eukaryota > Metazoa > Arthropoda > Insecta > Diptera > Tipulidae > Tipula > Tipula vernalis. Next base: position 76,860,647 of record OY282559.1, on the reverse strand, counting down.
CCGGATTTGACCAAAGGGTCGTACGGAATAGTCAATTATATCGCAAACAAACATTCCCACCTCATGGTTTTTTTCTATTAGGCGACGGTAGATCGGAGAAGGATCCGAGCCTCCTTTTCCGAATGAAGGAGGATTCTCATATCGTCAAATAGCGGAAAAAATTGGTAGAGGGAAACCGTTATTGGATCCTTTATTAATAATATTATAAATTATGGTAAAAGTAGAGAAGGACGCATTGCGGAGGCTACAACGCCCACGGATAAACGGGCGATCATTCGATCAGCTTCAAATTCATGCTTATCAGCGTAAAAAAATAAGGCAAAAGCCAGAGCCAAAGCTAGCTTACCAACGGTTCGACTTGTGATTAACAATGCTACGCATCTTAAATTGAAAAAACTCTAAAAGCAACCTCCTTTGAAAGCATCACGCAAAGCAAACTGATTGGAATTTGCCAAAAACCACATGTCATGGACGCAAGAATGGAACCAGGTTGTATTTTCAGACTCATGGAAATGAAACTGATGGCCGTCAGAACTATCCAAATTAATTTTTTTTCGTTTATGTTAGTAATTTATTTTTATTTAATTTGTTTTTGATATTCAATTACATTTACTTACTACGTATTTTAAACCGTATGTCATACAAATTGCAAAGTCGTCGAAAAGCAACCCACTAAACTGCCTTTTCACTAATCATCTATGAGGAAATAGCGAAAGCTTCAAAATTTGAAAAGTTTAGTTTGAGAAGTGTTCTGAGACACACACCATTAGTGGTGATTTATAGAAAGAGTGCTTGGATAATGCATTATATAAAATTTAAATTTGCAACAAGTGTTTGTTTGTTGTTATCGTAACCTTTCATGAAAGTTTTGCGTAGGACTGAAGAAATTTCTAAATTTTTTTTGGAATATTTATCCGTATTCTGCAATCTTCACCCAGTAAAAAGGTTTAATAATGAAACAAATAAATTCATTAATCGGGTGGTAAATGATATTTTAGCGAAATGCTGTTATAAGTGATATATCAATAAGCACCATGCGAGATGAAGGACCGTACCAGATTTACATAGCCACTATTGGAAGTAGAGTGAATTAAGTGTCCCAAAGACATTACGATTTTTGCATAATTCATTGGGTAATCTTCCATCTTTAGCAATTATAATTGACTAATCTGGCTACAAATATGATAAGGCACCTCGTCAACATTTTTTTAACGATCAATACGAGTTATTCCACAATTTAGAATCAGAAGATAAAAACCTTTTCCATCCCACTCCTATCAAAATTGGCGCCCGCCCCTGGTACCTTCACATAGAACTAAATACCGTTTATAACATTTCCCTGATGTTTATCACATTTCTCTTAGTTACCTAAGATTTATGTGGAAGGAAAACTGGAAACTCAAATTAGAGTGGCTTCATCAAATTCAAATAAACTCAGCGAATCTGTTCCTTTTGACACTGAACCGGCCGACATACATACATTTTTTTGCTAATTAAGGACAATCGACCAACGTATTGATGTGTTTTTCCCCATTCAAGTAATTTAGACAATAATTAATGAGATTAATTAAGTTTTCATTGTTATACATATACAACAAGTTTGGTAAGCTTTACAGTTTGGGAAGCTACTCTAATTTTCCTAGAAATAGTGAAACTTCAAAAATACGCCAAATTTTTCCGGTCGTCATAAATTTTGATCTAAGTGAATGCGGTCGGTTTGGTCTTGACTAACCATCAATTTTTTTTAATTAAAAGTGGCGTTTCGCATATTATTAATTAAACATGTCAAAATGTCAAATCGAAATAAAAAAATTTCGTTTCGTTCAACTTGCATAATAAAATTTACCGTTTTTATTTGGAAACGATTTTAAAAATCGACCTGAGGTATGAGACTTTAGATATTCTGTTAGAAAAGCCGTCAACCTGAATTACTCAAGATGTTGGTTAAGCTGGTTGTTATGAGTGCGACAGTTGAATTCTACTCTTCTATGAAGTATAAATTAATGAAGGTCCAAATTAGCAATTAATGTGGATTCGTAATTTTTTAATTAAAGGACAGCAAATACTTTGACCCGATCACGTTGAGCATGCTGATGTGAGAATTTCCGGCAAAGATACCGCCTCGTTTTTCGCTCATAATTTTGACATTGGTGACGTAAGCAGTGCTAGAAAAGGTGTAACTCAGAAGACTAAATCCAGAAATGCGAAATTCAGAGTAACCCACATTTGCTTCCTCTATAATCAGCATCATTTTGCTCTTTCTATAAGTCGTTCGAAGCAATGACAAAGTACTATTCTATTGAAAATTATTACGATCTATTCTAAGATAATAAAAACGATGATTCGTACGTCCTTAATACAAATTAACATAAGATTTCAATAAAATGGGTCTCTGTACAAAAAATAAAAGCACTCTAAAATACTCCACATACTGAAGCTAAAGAGCAGACGTCAAAATTTCCAAGGGTATGTCATTTAGAAAATTTAAAACTCGAACTTGATGAACCCTGAAATAAAATAAAAGAATCTTTCGGATTTGTAATAAGGGTCAAGAATTCCCTCGCTGCACAGTTTGTACTGCAAGTCGGTGAAAAGTTAGTTTTAAATTAAAGTTTCACAAATTATTGTGTAATAAAAATTAGGAAATAAAGTCCTGCACACGAAACGCAGCCTCAATAAACTGAATGTTGTAACGGGAAACGTAAACTCTGGTAGGTTTCGGCTAGAGCAGAAAAATTGAGAAGATACATCAGCAGCAAGGAACAGTTTGCGAATACTCTTTGAGCAACTTTAACGAAACACACGAGCCATTAGTATTGAAGTTTGTTTAGTTCCCGATTCGTATGGCATCTGAAATTTACACCCGCGGAACGATTTATAATTATAAAAAGCTTCATATTATGCTCCTCTCAGAAAAAAATCGAAAATATTCTTTCCAAAACGCAACGATTCCACAAGTAGTAGTATTTACCCCAGAAATAGCATAATTGAAAATGCCTTCGCGTATTCTGGTTGTTTAAAATAATAGGAAAAGCTGGGTAGTTTGGTCAATAACGGCAGCTGGAAACTGTATAATTATTGTCATTAGTGCTAAACAGCAAATACTGTTTATCTCAATGGGTGAAGTGAATAAAGAAAAGTAGAAGCTTATACAAGAATTGTACTTGTTAGCAAGTGAATATGTCTTCAAATTTTTCTTGTTGAACAACACGATATTTGAATATCTAGTTAATGTTTGTTTTACAGGTTAAAAAATCGATTAAATTGCTGTGTGCCTCAGGCCGATTTTTTGGCTAAATATTTGAGGTTTCTAAATAATTGGTTAGCTTGTTCCAGTTACTCATAAATGGCAGTTGATCAATAAGGTATGCTGTGCTTGACTTTTCATTTTTTTCTAACTTGTGATATGTCGAATGCCCATCGAATGTCACCGAATGTTATAAGCAGAGTTTAAAATGGGATTTCATTTTGCTCTTCGCTCTTCATTTTTGTTCAAGAGCGCTAATAAATACTATTAAAAAGCTCTTTATAAAGAGCGATATTATAAAAAAAAACATATCGCTCTGAAGAACTGGAGCATTATTTTTATTATAAGGGTCTTGCTCTTCCACTATTGCGTTTGTGTTATCATATTTTCGCTCTTTGTTATTGCGCTATATTGAGAAAATAAACACGCTCTGCTCTGATTAAAAAACGTCATTATTATATTGATCTTGCTCTTGTTATTACAGCAAACTGTTACATTCAAAACCTTCTAAATTTCATTGGAAATGATATTCTAAAATGATTTTTGGGTAAAGTTCTGGAATATGGCCAAATAGGATGGAACTTGGCTATTCAATATCTGATTTTATTGAAATTTGACACGCGCGATTTAAATGGGATTCTAGATTGAGTTTTAGGTGAAGTTCTGGAATATGGCCAATTAGGATGTAACTTGGCTATTTTTTAACCGATTGTGATGCAATTCGACATGTACGTTCGAAATGGGATTCTAAAATGATTTTTAGATGAAGTTCTGGAATATGACCAATTTGAATGGAACTTGGCTATTCTTTAACCGATTTTAGTGAAATTAGAAACCCACGATGTAAATGGGATTCTACAATGATTTTTAGGTGAAGTTCTGGAATATGCCCACCTAGGAAGGAACTTGGCTATTCCTTAACCGATTTTAGTGAAATTTGACATGAGCGTTGGAAATGGGATTCTAAAATGATTTATGGATAAAGTTCTGGAATATGGCCAGCTAGGATGGTACTTGGCTATTCTTTAACCGATTTGAGTGAAATTTGACATGTCCGTTGGAAATGGGATTCTAAAATGATTTTTAAGTGAAGCTCTGGAATATGGGCAATAGGGATGGAACTTGGCTATTCTTTAACCGATTTTAGTGAAATTTAAAATACGCAATGGCAATGGGATTCTAAAATGATTTTTGGATGAGGTTCTGGAATAAGGCCAATTATGGTGAAACTTGGCTATTTCTAAACCGATTTCTTGAATATGACCAACTAGGATGGAACTTGGCTATCCTTTAACCGATTTGAGTGAAATTTGACATGTGGGTTGGAAATGGGATTCTAAAATGATTTTTAGGTGAAGTTCTGGAATATGGCTAAAGGGGATGGAACTTGGCTATTCCTTAACCAATTTTAGTGAAATTTAAAATGCGCAATGGAAATGGGATTCTAAAATGATTTTCGGATGAAGTTTTGGAATATGGCCAATTATGGTGGAACTTGACTATTTCTTAACCGATTTGAGTGAAATTTGACGTGTGCATTGGAAATGGGATTCTAAAATTATTTATGGATAAAGTTCTGGAATATGGCCAACTAGGACGGAACTTGGCTATTCTTTAACCGATTTGAGTGAAATTTGACATGTGCATTGGAAATAGGATTGTAAAATGATTGTTAGATGAAGTTCTGGAATATGGCCAATTATGGTGGAACTTGGCTATTTCTTAACCGATTTGAGTGAAATTTGACATGCGCAATGGCAATGGGATTCTAAAATGATTTATGGACATAGTTCTGGAATATGGCCAACTAGGATGGAAGTTGGTTATTTTTTAACCGATTTAAGTGAAATTTGACATGTGCGTTGGAAATGGGATTCTAAAATGATTTTTAGATGAAGTTCTGGAATATGGACAATTGGGATGGAACTTGGCTATTCCTTAACCGTATTTAGTGAAATTTAAAATGCGCAATGGACATGGTATTCTAAAATGATTTTCGGATGAAGTTCTGGAATATGGCCAACTAGGATGGAACTTGGCTATTCTTTACCCGGTTTTAGTGAAATTTGACACGCACGATAGAAATGGGATTCTACAATGATTTTTAGATGAATATGGCCAACTATGATGGAACTTGGCTATTTCTTAACCGATTGTGATGCTATTCGACATGTGCATTGGAAATGTGATGAATGAAGTTCTGGATTTTAGAGAAATTGGACATGCGCGATGGGAACGGGTTTCTACAATGATTTTTAGGTAAAATTCTGCAATATGGCCAACTTCCTTAACCGATTGTGATACAATGTAACATGTGCGTTGGAAATAAGATTCTAAAATGATTTTTAGATGAAGTTCTGAAATAAGGCCAACTAGGATTAAACTTGGCTATGCCTTATCCGATTTTAGTGAAATTATACATGTGCGATCAAAATGGAATTCTAAAATGATTTTTAGATGAGTTTCTGAAATATGAATCATTTAGATGGAATTTAGCTATTCCTAAACTGATTGTGATGCAATTCAATATATGCGTAGGAAGTGGGATTCTCAAATAGGTTTTAGATAAAGTTTTGGAATATGGCTAATTAGGATGGAAATTACAGATTATTTCTTACAGCAGATAAACCTCGACAGCTGTATGGATACTTGGCTGTTCCTTAACCGATTGTGATGCAATACAATATATGCTTTGGAAGTGGGATTCTAAAATAGTTTTTAGATAAAGTTATGGAATATGGCCAACAGCAGATAAACCTCGACAGCTGCATGGATTACGGAAACTAGATATATTTAAATATATCAATATCAGTTACATAAAATAATAATTATTATAGATTACTTATATTGACATGTTTATTATACAACTGTCGGAAAATTTAGTCGCGATCAAAATAAAATATGAAAAAATGGGTGACAGCACGCTAATGTTAGTGTAGGACCGCGGAATTAGAAAAATCATTTTAAAATCTCATTTCCAACCCACATGTCAAATTGCATCAGAATCGGTTAAGAAATAGCCAAGTTCCATCCTAAATGCTTCTAAAAATCATTGTAGAATCTCGTTTTCATCACACATGTCAAATTTTCACTAAAACCTGTTAAGGAAGAACCAATTCCATTACAATTGGCCACATTCCAGAACTTTATCCAAAAATCATTTTAGAATCCCATTTCCAACTCAAATGTTAAATATCACTAAAAACGGATAAGGAATAGCCAAGTTCGATCACCATTGGCCATATTCCAGAATTTCACCTAAAAATCATTTTAGAATCCCATTTACAACGCACATCTCAAATTTCACCCAAATCGGCTAAAGAATAGCCAAGTTCCATCCTAGTTGGCCATATCCCAGAACTTTATCCGAAAATCATTTTAGAATCCCATTTCCAACGCACATGTCAAATTTCACTCAAATTTATTTAAAAATAGCCAATTTCCACCATAATTTCCATATTCCAGAACTTAATCTAAAAATCATTTTATAATCCCATTTCCAACGCACATGTGAATTTCCCTCAATTTGGTTACAGAATAGCCAAGTTCCATCCCCATTGGCCATATTCCAGAACTTCATCTAATAATCATGGTAGAATCCCGTTTTCATCACACATGTCAAATTTCTCTAAAATCGGTTAAGGAATAGCCAAGTTCCATCCTAGTTAACCATATTCCAGAACTTTATCCATAAATCATTTTAGAATCCCATTTCAAACGCAAACGTCAAATTTCACTCAAATCGGTTAAAAAATAGCCAAGTTCCACCATAATTGGCCATATTCCAGAACTTCATCCGAAAATCATTTTAGAATCCCATTTCCATTGCGCATTTTAAATTTTACTAAAATCGGTTAAGGAATAGCCAAGTTCCATCCCTATTGGCCATATTCCAGAACTTCACCTAAAAATCATTTTAGAATCCCATTTCCAATGCACATGTCAAATTTCACTCAAATCGATTAAGAAATAGCCAAGTTCCACCATAATTGGCCATATTCCAGAACTTCATCCGAAAATCATTTTAGAATCCCACTTCAATCGCGCATGCCAAATTTCACTCAAATCGGTTAAGGAATAGCCAAGTTCCATTGTAGTTGGCCATATTTTGCAGAACTTTATCTAAAAATCATTTTAAAATCCCACTTCTATCGCGCATGTTAAATTTCTCTAAAATCGGTTAAGGAACAGCCAAGTTCCATCACAATTTGGCCATATTTCAGAAATTTATCTAAATATCGTTTATCAAACTTTCTTTATTTATTGATATTCAAAGAGCAATTCGTGTGTTACAAAAAATTTTGCTCCCTAATGTATTTTCTACAATGGCTCTGTAGAATGGGTTTGGAGCGATATTTTTAGCTTTTACGCTCTTTGTTTTAAGAGCAAAATTAAAAATAAAAATTTAAATCGCTTTGAAAGAGCGAAATAATTTTTTTTAGTGTTTATCATTAGAGGGTAAGAGCGTAAAAGCAAACTAAAAAAAAATTTTATTGGGAGCAAGAGCGAAAATTTTTATAAAGAGCTCTAAAAGAGCGATAAGTATTTGAATAAAATAATCAAGCTTAATGCATTTGGGCAAATGAAAGATAAAAGCTACAAACGACTATTCTAATAGTGTTGTATCTATACGTTGATTGCGCTAAATATCATTATCAATAATAATGTTGGAAGAATTGAATTCATTACTGTCATAACCCTTATCAAAATAAACACTCGTCGAACAAAACAAAAAGTAACCCGGCGAAAAGACTTTTCATATGAAATGATCGTTTGATATGAAAATACGAAAATTGTGTCAAAAAGGCGAACGAACCTGAGGCACACAGCATAACAGGTTAATAATGGACCAAATTTTACTAAATTTTCTAAATAGTTGCTTGTATAAAATAACCAGACTTTGCTTGAAACCAACCAAACAGCACATAGTGTTTAAATTTATGGCGGTTGGTTCCTAATGTACCGAATTTAAACTCGGTATAAGTGAAATGATCCTCAGTTTCTTTATTTTTTAATTTTTCTGTATTCCTCGTCCGTAAAATATTGGTCATTGTAAACACCAACAAGCTAGAGTTATGCGGAGTGCTATTCAAACGCGCTGTCGAGAGATCTGTCATGCGTGTGATATTGACCCTTAAAATGACGATGTTAAAGAACATTCGCAGTACACGAAATTAATAGTCTTTTAGAAGATGGTGGCTCGTCTTCTTAGGGAATGCCCTCGCGTATTCTGATTGTTTACAATAAAAGAAAAAGATGGTTTGTCATCGTAATTGATGGTTCCATATTGTTGAAACAATTTGGGCTACCAAAAAATGGTAACAGACTACTCATCTCAATTGGTGAAGTAAATAAATGGAAGTAAAAGGTTTTACTTTTTTAATTTTGTTGAAGATTTTTAATTGCTAGCAAGTGAATGTATCCAGTATTTACTTGTTGAATAAGAAAACATTTGAAGATCTGTGTAATGCTTGCCTTACAAATAAAGAAAAAAATCGTTTTAGATCGTCTAATAACAAGAAATTTGCTGACAAACATTTTTTTTGGAATTTGTTCTACATACTTTGACATTTTTGCACGAATTGCACATATTAAATAATCAATATCACAGTCTGTGTTCAATTAGAGCAATTTTTCGTGTTTTAGACATTCTTGACCTACTAAAAGAAGCTGAAGAAGAAAGTTCTGAAGCATAATCGAATTTTAGGGAAAGAGTGACGTAGAATTCTGTTCACAGACATTTGGTTTAGTGCAGCCGTAGGGAGCATAAATGAACGAAATTATTTTTCATTACACAAGAACAAAAGAAAAAATTCTGTTACAGAAGACTTACAATTATATCCACGAATCCATTGTCCGGTTGAATAAATTATAATAAATGGCCATAAATGGCTAAAATAACGAAAATAACGGAAAATCATTGCTCCTGTTCATATACCAGAAGGACGTAAGTGTATCTTTTTTAAGATTTTTGGTGTTCTGAATACTAAACCGCTGTAGGAATACTTCCGTCAAGCACTAGTTTTGAATAAATCAGCCTAAATGGCCAAAAATGGGTATACATTGCTCAAATGGCGATAAATCATTGCACCAGTTCATATCAAAAGGTTTTAAGTACACATTTTTGTTTTTTGACCCACCAGATTTGAAAATATCGAGTCATTAACATATAGGCAATGCTATAACCGACTGCCCTAAATCCCACAAACTTTTTGAATCGAATGACTTCATGACGTGAGCTTCAAAACCACACAACCCTGTAACATAAGCTCTAAAATGTAAGCTTCAAAGCTTTAACCCTACGATTTCATAACAGGTTATTTTCTAGCTCTGATCCCTAGACGACCTACATTTTTCTAGCCTTAAATCTCAGAGAAGCCGTAGACAATCTCCACGAAAGGCATCGACATATTTTGTACTTTGCCTGTGATATGGATGTCGCGGCTGCTTCTCACCTTAAAAAGGGTTTGGTTGCCGATAAAAAAATAGTTTCGTTAACGTCTCACAAAGTAAACGTTTTTATAATATTTTGAATTTCGCAATTCAGAAGGTTCCCTTGTGAGAAGTATAACGCTACAAGGTGTAACGCCTTGTGGTAAGTTTGAAATTAAAAAGATTCGTAGACACATATCTGATCTCCAAAAACTTTGTGTTATGTTTGTTTCGGATATAAAGTGATTATGGGTTCCTCAAGTTATATGTAGTACTTGCCTCACTATATGATGCAGTGGTATGATGATTGTACAAATCTTAAAGTTTTGAGCGTTAGTGTGCTAGTTATATGGAGGAATCCAGAACAAAAAAAAAATTGCTATTTTTGCTACACAGACATTATGTCCCATCCATGATAAAACCAACGTTTACACCATTCAAACGCAAGGCTGCTGAAACCAACCAGGTCATAAAAGACGACTAATGCAAGTGACATGAAAGGCAGTGTTGATGATAAATATATGTAAAGCAGTTTGAGAAAAGAGGACACCACAACTACTCAACCAGAAAGATCTTAAAGATCTTATTCGAAACTTGGGATTGCTAAAAAATTCATCGGAATCTTTAATTGCAGAAATGAAAAAGGGGAGGCTGATAGTAAAAGGGACCAAATTAACTATTTACAGAGCTCGAGAAAAGGTATTCTGTAAATTAAAGATGAAGTTATAAGGGTATTAAGTATGCGATTCAACAGCCCACTCGATAACATTGAAGGATAATTATATTGGAAAATGAAAGTCCAGGTTTAGCAGTTATGAGGGAAGACACCAGGTGATTTTAAGGCGATTCTTCAAATCGTGGCTGCTTTTATAAATATGGGACCGATACACATTTTCGTGAAGCTTTGTCGTCCGTAATGCGGCTGGTGGTAACTTTTATGTATCTTGCTACAGGAGATCCTTATACACTAGACTGACATATTTATTTTAATTTTAAATTTTAAGAGGTCAACATGAGTACATTTTTGCAACTAAAGAATCCCGATCATACCACATAATTTTGTGTATTTGATAGGATGCTCCTAATGTCCCATATCATGATCATAAGAGGTTGTTGGTGTTTCGAGGAGGTATTTTGCGACATGCGAGAAATATTTTGTCAAGATTAGAGATTAAATACGAATTATTAAATTAATTGAAATTAAAGCCAAAACTTTTACAAAATTTAATTAGGCCGCGGTTACATTACATATACCAATTCGTAAGAATGTATTGTGAAAAATTAGTCACTTGTGATAGAAAGAATGACTTTGTAATACAAAAAATTGCAAAGAGTAAGGAATGAATTAAAGTAGAAAATGTTGAAGTGAAATTTTCCTTGCGCTGAAATGTATTCTCGAAAGTTTGATTTATGCCGCTTACTAGAAAACTGTCGACAGTAACTTTTTTTGGTAATTTCGCAAAAGAAGAATATGATGGCGAGAAATTGCTTAGTAACTTTTAAAAAAAGATGAGAAAAAGTTAATTCCGTCAAGTTCTTCTGTTGTGAAATTATCATAAAAGTTTTTGTCGAAACTTTTCGAGAATGCGGCATTAAACGTAGATTGCGTCTTTGCGCCAGTTGTTTCGAAAAAATCTTTTTCCCTAATTTTCTCAAATGATCTTCCAAATTTTCTGACTTTTATTCTAGACATTTGAACAAAAAGTTTACCTAAACTAAAAAACTTATCATTGACATTAAAACTATGTAATAAACTGTAAAATCATCTTCATTGTCATAAACAAATATTATTGTTCTATTGAATTGTTATTGGTGAACACACTCCCTTAAATTAAAACATCAATGCAACTTGCGCCATCCTTCATCTCCTCTATAGAATTCAAAACGATGAGCTGATTTGTATTTTTTGTTATTTTTGTTAAATTGTTTGTCGCTGCAGGTAATCTCACGAATAATTTAGTTTCTATATTTTATTATTATTTGATAATAACTAACAATAATAATACGTAAACAATATAATTTAATATCAAATAAATGTTTAATTTAATTATAATTTGAATTAATAAATTGAAAATTCCCTCCCATGTATAAAAGCGTACTGCGCTATTTAATCAGTGTATCAATAACAATACAATAGAAAATTTTATTTGGAATTTGACATTGGGAAAACATTTTTGTTCATATCGAAATGAAATTGGATACAAATTGATTCACCCTTATGCTCCACTATCATCGTTGTTTGTTACATCTTTAGAGAATGTCTCGAACACTTAAAAAAAAAAAACTAAAAACTTTTAGATTTATTTGTTAAAAAACTAAAAAAAAAGTTTTCCAATTTATTAATACAAAATTGGTACGAGATTGGTGCAATAAAATACTAAAAGAAGTGTCGCAGTATTTTTGTGTCGAAATTGCAAAACAACTAGTATAGAACTACATAACACTATTTTGAAATGATATGCAGTACGTGTTATGGTACAAAGTGGAACGGAACATTACTGTCGATAAATTCGTGGTTATTGGTGGTTGGTTGGTGAGATAATTGAACAAATGAAATAAATTGCGATTTTTTGCCTATCTCACCATATTTTGTATCTCGAAATTTTAGACATCAACATTTGATTATAAACTCAAAATTCATAATAATGAACTTTGATCGAACTTCGATCTTTTGATTAGGATGTCAATTGTGACTCTTAAATAATAAATATGCGATTTACCTATAGATTCGCTCTAATTTTTTATTTTGTATTTTTTTTTAGGTAAGATGATCGTCAACGTGTCCAAATTTTATGTTGAAACATGTAAGTAAATTTTACAGGAGCCTTAAATTTTTTTTTAAATTATCACAGAATTTTGAAAAATAATCATTAGACTTTGGCATAAATTTTCCAAGTGCTAAATAACACTAAAAATATATTGGCAATTATTGGAATAATCCGAGATTAACAGTAACGTTTGCCTCTAGATAACGTTTGCCTTTGTTTGAACTATTCAGCTACTCTATCTCGACTATTCTATCTCTCATTTCTACCTCTCAAATTGAATTTCCTTTGAAATGTGTAGAAATAATCGAGCGATGCAAATATACGTTGTCACAAAAATATGGGCTAGCAAACTATTTTTAGAATCATCTAAATTGCAAAGTTGAGGTTTTTGACCTCGAATTTAAAAATAATTAAGTGATGCAAATGCAAGTCAACACAATGAAGTCGCAAAATCTATTTTTAAAGAAATATATCAACGCAGCCATACCCCAATCGCTGATTTTGGATATTTAATCCCAAATTTTTGTGGATTTTATAAGCTCAGTTATTTTCAATGACGGTAATTTTTCCATGAAATTTGCGAATTTATTGAAGTAATGGTTTTTACAGGTGCATCCACTGATACTCAAAATGCTTTCGATCGACTCAGATCTTGTCTGGGAACCAAAAAGTTTAACTTCCTCTTTTTTATTACTTAATCCTAAAATAAGCACCACTTACAACATTATTGTTCACTTTGTGAAACAATAGAAGCTCACTCCGTTTTGAAATACTTAATTTCTTTGACTTATTTGGTGTTATTTTCATTGTAGAACATTGTACATAGCTTTATGAGCTTTTAAGTTTAGAAAAAGCTAGAAACAAACAACGATTAAATTGTTTTATGTAACACCTTTATTAATTTGGTTTCAGTTTCTAGCAATTCTTTTTAATTACTATTTGAAATCAAATTTTCAATGAAACCCATCCCGATATTTTGTTGTTGTCAAAACTTTCAAAGGGACATTGTTGTTGTCAAATTTATCTAAATTTGAAATACTTGCGATTTTGGAGGTTGAGCATTATTTTTTTGGCTTATTTGAAGTTAACAATAACAATATTTTCGTTATAAAACATTCTACATAGCTTTATGAGCTTTTATGATTAGGGAAACTAAAAATAAACAGCATTTCTTCTAAATAATCGTTTTTCATCAAATTTGCAATGAAGCCGATGAGATATTTGGTTGGTGTCAAAATTCTCAATAGGACGTTGTTGTTGTTGTCAAAATTAATTTAAACTTGAAATACTCCCGATTTTGGAGGTTGAGCTGTATTTTTTGGCTCATTTGGCGTAACATATAAGATTTATTTCTATTTTCGTTGTAGAACAACAAGGTTAATAAACATAAAGCTGGACTTCCCAATAAAGTGATGTGCCATACCGTAGCCAGAAGCATCAACAAACCGAATCGGCAAACACATTACACAAAAAATACTCATTTGGATTGGCATACTTTGGCGTCAAATTTATAAACTAACAATAATTAGCATACTTGTTCTAAAAACTCTTTAATGCCAAAAGGATCGATAGGCCATGCTTTAGAAGTCTCTATGTGTACTGAACATCGAGATCAAGCTAGCATATACCCTTTTGCTCAATGTGTGGTTTCTGTCCGCACTGAGACGACCTTGGGACACCTTCGTTATCATTTGAAAGATGTACCGCCCCAGTCAAACTCCCCACCTGGCAGTGTCCTTGAATTGGATCGTATCTAAATATGCAGTACAAGTACTATATATATTCATATTGATATTTGGGATCTATACACGTAGTGAGAACACATCTAACACAAAAGTGAATAGATTTTGTGTGCACTTGTTCCATTTGATCAAGTTAGTAATAAGGAAACAATAAGAGTAGTGGTATTTCATTGTTGTTCTAGTAAACTAAATCTCCCACTTATGCTACACCTCTTATGTCTCCTTACAGTGCCAGACTTGAGTCAAGCTCAACAGGGTCTTCTTTCCCCGCTAATTTTTCCAAACCCGTTCCCTTGGCTGTGGTTTCGCTAGATAGTAGATAGGGACAGTGGGAATCTCGTTAATCCATTCATGCGCGTCCCTAATTAGATACGAGGCATTTGGCTATTTTTTTATTTATTTTTTTTATTTTTTTTTTATGACTTGAGTGGAAAAATCCATCATGGACTCTATTACATAAATGTATATAGAAGTGTAAGACTCCTACTCATTAAAAAACCACTCAAGTTATTTTGCCTGTGAAGATGGTAGCGCAGGCAGCACACTTATTATTAGATCAATAATCTACATTTATCCCACACTAGTCCTTGATGTTACTACTGTAGTTAGGCTATTGAAAATCCTAAAACTACGTACCCTTCCAATTGCGACTCTGGTACTGATCAGGGCTGCGGCATTCTTTTTGATTATGCCAAGGGTCAGAAGCCTGTTGATGGATTGCTTGGCCCATATACCTTGCCAGTTGAGAGTTGCGGCAGTAACCACAACCCCGGATACATTGAACCTTTCCTTGATAAGGCATTTAATCTCATCATCATTATACTTCCTTACCTTAGCGTTGTGCACGTCATCGATGTTACGTCCGTCAGTGACGACTTGAGCATCAACTACTATTGCGACGTCATCAGTGACGGAAATCAGGTCCGGTTTTCTGAGGCCAGCAGATGTTATCAGACGAGGCTCAAGGCTGGTTACCCATCCTTGGTCGTCCAAGCTGCGCTTTATAAACTTGACAACACTCTCGTGCCGTTCCACCCTGCTGCCATGGGTCCTGTGACATCCTTGAAGGATGTGATTCGTTGTTTCAGGGACTCCACAACCCCCGCGACATTGTCTGTCCAAGCGCGCTCTACCCCTTGTTGTGCGGGATTTTGAGGGAAGAGCGTTAATCCTTAACTTAATACAGTTAATGAAGTCGCGCCCTGACAGCAGTTTGGATGGTTCTCATATCCACCGGTGTGTAAAAGGGGCATGAGATGCCCCCTTTAACCCTGACCCATCAACTGATGCGTGCTATT
Organism: Tipula vernalis; assembly: GCA_958295665.1. NCBI lineage: Eukaryota > Metazoa > Arthropoda > Insecta > Diptera > Tipulidae > Tipula > Tipula vernalis. The sequence goes on along the minus strand of OY282559.1, from coordinate 76,845,160 downwards.
TGTTACTCCAGAATGAGTCGATGTCAGATCTTTTTTCCAGGAACTGTCCTTCAACCTGTAGTCGCCGTTTCGCATTATCTATTTCATTGGCCTGGAAGGTGTTAGCGGTCAATGTTGCCTGCTGGTTTGGCAATTCAAGGCTTTCTAAGCAGTGCAATCTTAACCATGGAGCGACCCAGCGGACCGCCGGAATTCCGAGGCCGCCGTCGCTAATGGGCGCATGGAAGAATGCATTTGGCACATCTTTAGGGAGGTTCAACCAATTCCTTACTGCACCTCGAATTAATGTGTCGGTCTTATTGAGACTACCAATCATAACATTGCCTGGAGTAAGGCGATGATACAACTGAGGTATCAGGACAGTCCTTAATGCGTGGAGCCTTTGTTGAGGCTTAAGTGGGGCCTTTCTTAGATTAACCAACCTGGGTTCTAAGAGGCGATGCGGGAAGATTTTACTCTTCCCGTCAGCTGTAAAATTTATCCCCAGGTAGCACCATTCCTCAGATCTTTTGAGGGAAGGAATATGAACTCCTCCAACCGTAAATGCGCGTTGTCCGATAAAAGTATGCTTCTTTTTACCGCTAGCTTCAATACTTATACTGAAGAACTTTGATCGGTTGATGGACATACCACATGCCGTTAAAAACTCATTGGTTCGATCTAGAAGCAGCTGGAGGCCTCCAGGTGTGGAGGCCAAAAGTACAATATCATCGGCAAACGCTATCGCATTGATATTAGTGCCACCAAGGGATACTCCCACTTCGTCCGGTAATCTTTTCAACTGTCTGTCAATAATCATATTGAACAGAGTGGTTTATGTTTGCTGAAATGTGGAGGTGGAAGGGAAGGCAATGTGTATGTTGATTTAATTTTTGAATGCGTTCGAAACTGTCAACGTGATGTGACCATACAATGGATCCCATCACATAGACAGATCGAAGGGAATGAAAGAGCCGATATGTTAGCTAAAAAGGGTACATTGAATGACATGGTTCAGGAGTAAGGAAGGAAAGTTGCAAGAGATGTACTTCGAATGTTTCAGATGAATCTGTGGAGAAAATGGGAGAATGAATTTAACGAGAAAAGTCTAACGAAAGGAATGAAGTACAGCGTGCTCCGTGGTACACCTTTGAGTATTCCGTTCTTTAAGGAGCTCAAAGGAGATACGCGAATGTTGCGAACGGTTGAGAGAATCAGGCTGAACCATGGAAACTGGAAGGAATGCTTGTGGAAACGTCATTTGAGTGAGGACAAAGATTGTGAGTTTTGTGGAAGTGTGGAGGATGTTGAACATCTCATATTGGATTGTCCCAGATATAGCCAATATAGATCAAAGTTCAACATCCTTCGGAATGCAAGAAATCTAAGTGATTTAATGAATGAGGGTGATTTTTTGGCTTACAAGGAAATGTATGAATTTATTAGGATGAGTGGAATAACAATTTAATACGAAACAAATATTTACTAGCCGATGGAATATGTGAGGGGATAATCTGGTTCTTTTTAAGAGTGAGGAAAATATTATTAAAAATGTAAATTGAATTAAAATATGTAACAGAAAATTATAAATATGATTTTTGGCGATATGGCTCTTTTTTTATGTAGGAGCCAAGCCTAATAAAAAAAAAAAAAAAAAAAAAAATATTTTGTTGTTGGCAAAACCCTCAAAGTGACATTGTTGTTGTCAAATTTATCTAAATTTGAAATAATTGCGACTTTGGAGGTTGAGCTGTATTTTTTGGCTCATTTGGCGTAAGACACAAAATTTATTTCTATTTTCGTTGTAGAACAACAAGGGACATAAACAACCAAGCTGGGCTTCCCAATAAAATGATGTGCCATACCGCTAGAAGCATCATACCTTTAATATATACCATAGTTATAACTCTGTTGTTGGAAGATGGAATATTGAAAAAATACCTACAATTTTCGACTGGATTAAAAACTCAAGCAGTAAACTCAAGTAGCAGTCTAGCATTAACCTTGTTGAAATATATAATATACACCAATACCTCAGTTTGCGTCGGTGTTTGGTTCTGGAAAAGGAGTACTCAAAGTGAAACGACGCAAGTCAGAACAAATTTCTTCATAGAAATATATGGAAAACGCAAAGATCGGTTCTGATTTTTTTATTTTTTTTAAGTGTTTAAATTGCTGAAAACAAGGGACTGTTTCATTATCTTTAATGTACTGTGCTATGTAATTTCTGTGCTTGCAAAATTTGCAGCAGAAACCCGCTAAGCTCCATCTTTGCCAACATTGAAACTTTCAAGAACTCCAATGTCAAGTTCTCGCGCAATTTGGTGCCACAAATACAAATTTCATTCTGACTAATATTTCATTGATGTAAATCAGACGACCGGAAGCATTATGGAGCAATAATAAGGTTTTAAAATTTAGGTTTTCCTTCGTGCTAATACTTTTTATCTGTGAAATGCAGAAGTGTTTAGCCCAATCGTCGAATAAAGTCGCTGTCATCCATGTTTTCTTATGCACTTGAACTATGCATGCCCATTACTCCAAGGGGCCTTGAGCTAATTTTTTAGGCTTTGAAATAAGAGTCCTAGTTGGTAGTCGCTTCCAGAACAAATCAGTCTCAACAACGTTGTACATCTGTTTGGCGACATAACCTCCTACCGGATTACCCTTTTAAAGAAATGTTGTGAAAGTTTACCCAGGTTTTGAACCGTTAAAACCATTCTCGATTTACCTCGAATTTTTCATATTCAGACACAGCACTACTACAAGCGTTTTCATTCCAAGATAATTTTTTAGCGAAGTCTTGATCTTTTGTAGACGGGCCTAAATTAAGTGTTTGTCTTTGAAAGCCAACTTGTCGCCATTATGAAATCATTTGTTTATACACGACTAATTTCATTTCAAAAGTAATTGTGTTCTTTTTCGGTCCACAAATGGAAGTTGCAGTTGATTTGAACTTATCCAGTTTAGGTTGTCAAAATCGAAATTTTACATTTTGCGATAAATCGAATGTTGAATTAATTAAAAAGTCACTTGGTTAAGTCCAGAAGTTCATACCTTAAACTCGAAAATTTTATCAATGTTTGCCGCCAAAAACTAAAACGATTGACTTATTTAAATGTACACAAATTAAGGAAGTAAACGTTTAGGTTACTGGAGTACGAGCGAACCGTTTATAAATTAGGAATGATACGTTTGCTAATTTCTTATTCTATTGAGTCAGAAAAATGGAACCTAGATCAAAAATGCTGAAATCTTCAGTAACCAAGGTATTTTTGGATTTCAAATTTGTATGGGTCCTATAATCGAACCAAGAGAATATTTTGATAGGTTGTTGTAACAAAAACTATAGAGCGGGCGGTGTTTGTGATTTTATGATTCAAATTTACAACGTGCTTATGAAACTATTTCATTAAATAATTATAATTATATTTTTGTTTGTGTCAATCGGTTACAATTTATTCCAGTCTAAGCTTTTGTCCATAGATTTTCAAATTTCATCTCGAAAACTAAAATTCAAAATGTAATTATTGTTGGTGACTTGAACATTGATATTTTTAATTTTCTACCTTCTACATAGTAATAATTATTGTTTATGCTGTCGTGGAATTTATTTCACGTGGTCACATATTAATTCCCTCACAAGAGCTACTAGTAACACTGCTATGATCGTACAACATTGGATGTATGAATCATTTCATAATTTACATTCCTCATGCCTTGTTTAAAATTGATTTAGTTGCTCTTGATAATTGTTAGAAAGAAACAGAAGTGATTTTCAGAAAAGTTAACACCAGTAAATTCGAATTAATAATCCGGCCCGATTTTAACCAACATGGTATCAATGTTAAATCAAGCTCCTGATTTATGTACTAAAAATTTAATTAAGCATAATTCAAATGAACCTCGGATTTCAATCAAGTTGGTACTGTAAAAACCACCAGACCCGAGCTGCTACCCGAAATAAGAAGTGGAGTTGAGGGCGTATATCTTCCGTAGTAGCCCTACAAACAATTCCCCTACAAAGTTTGGATATTACAAGACACAGCTTTACCATATTGTGTAGCTCCGAATTTTTCCTTTATTATAATACAAGATACATCTTCTTAGCTATTTGTTTTATGTGAGCCCGCATATAAATTACAAAATTGAATCTTTATACGCAACCTATAATAAATATTCAAATTTTTTTTGTTTTGCTCATATTCAATTTATTTATAAGAACATTAGGAAAATTTGACAACATTCGAGTATATCGTACATATTTTTATTACCCACAAACCAAAATAAAAATGAAAAGGAAAATTTAAATTTATATATCTAGTAATTATCTCATTCAATTTACGTCATACAAGGATATTAATAATAAGCCAACAAAAAAATGTGTGTGTATATGCTCTCGGTATCCATATATACAATTATAAATAGATTATGAACCAAACGACAGCAAAACAATATACATACAGAAAAAGATTGATAACGATACTAACGAATATGTGTACAACACACAGTATGCGACTCTCAAATTATTTTCAAATTTCCAAACAAATAATTCGACAACAATAAATATCGGATCAATCAAATTTGTCGCCCTCTCGTACAACAAATCCGTAAGTTTTATTGTACACAACTGTTTATTGCCCACCTTATTGTTTCCACAAACAACTCACAAGATGTTTATAAGTTTGTTCGCTATAAACTTTTTATCGAAGCTTAGCTCAACACCAAAAAAATATTTTTTGTTGGGCAAAAACATTATACGAATACACATAAGAAACAGCATGAACTTTTCTCCTCCACTTACATGTTTAGCTACAAGTCAAATGTGTTTTTTTTTTCGTATGTCGTACATAAAAATGTTTTAAAGATACTTTTCACAAAAGTACGAGTACATAACATATACACTGTACAGTACAAAAAAAAATGTATTTGTGAAAAAAAAAACTGGAAAAGTTTTTTTTTGTAGAATGAATTTTAAACTACGATTGGGGGAATACTTAGTCTTGGATGTATATACTCTAGTAGAAAGCTTTTTGTAAATTACAAAAAACAAAATATTTACTCAAGAAATGAGCTTTTCATTACAATGGTAGGGAAAAAACAAAAAATTTCCATTATATAACAATCTGTGTACATAGATAACTTTTAACCTTGAAAAACTATTCACCTTGCATATTTGCTGTTTATTATGAGGGGAGGGAAGTGTCGAGGTATTACAACAAAACAAAAAATCTCATCTTAAAGATTTTTTTTTTTAGCTTTATTTTTCCCAGTGTTATTTATTTATGGAAAGCACTAAATGGAAAAATCCATATAAGCATGAGTCATAATCCTTGGTCTACATTCTCATTATATCGCAGTCTATTTATAAACAAAATAATAGAGAGCGCAAAAAATTTCGCGAGAAAATCTAAATATTTTTTTTCCCATAGCATCTCAATCGATCGGGGAGATTTGTTTTTTTTTATGTTGCCATATTTTAACAATCTCGCTCTTCCGACAATATTTATCTCTTTCGTACTAGCTATCTCTTTTTTTTTTTTTTGTTTGATTAGAATTTCCCATGTTTGTTTTTAATTTTCCTTTATAATACATATACATAAATGTGAATGGCTCTCTCTGTGTATGCGAACTTTTAAATAGTCATGCGTTAAATTACACAGACATAAAGTTCTTGGGAAACTTCCATCATTTTTTATTGGTTTCGAATGACGTCATTCTATGTGATAAGTGGAAATATTTTCTATTATCAGTGCAGAGCTGTAGTGGTGTGTGTTTCAATTCTTTTTTTTTTTTTTTATTTGCGAATTCGTTTTATCGTTGTATTGGAATTGTTGAATTGTTGCTTCTGATGAGATTTGTACAAATATATAAATAATGTTATACAATGGATAAAGTAGAGCATAGGATATAAATACAAATGGTTGTGGAGTGGAAAATTAATATGTTTTTCGTATAGAACTTGTTTTACGTTTTCCGGTGAAAACCATAATATAATTTTGTATCAAATTTTAAATCTAATTCTCGATTCTATATTTTGGAAGGATTTTGAGAAATAGATTTTGCGTGACGTTTAAACATTTTTTTTTTGTATTTGTAATAGAAGTGGTAGTATGTAAGTAACTAGGAACAACTGAGACATTCAATTGAAATTTGTCTTTTGTGCTAAATTTGTAAATAAAGTGACTTTGAATTCTAAGACCAAAATTGCAGCTTTAGTTTGTTTTATCAAAATAATAGTTTAGAGAATCAATAACCAGAATTCATTACATTCATTCATTACCAACAATTTTTGTAGGATTTGGTGTATTTTAAGAACATGAAATTATTTTCATTTCTGGGGTGTTTTTAGAATGGGATTTAAACTATTACTGGTACTTTCTAGGATATTTTAAAATTCAATTTTCGTTTTCAGAATTTCTCGAAAAGTTAGATAGCAAATGAAACTGAATATTTTAAAATTAAATCTTTTGAAATTTTTGATCAGATGATATAATAGGGATTCTCAGATGGTACCGCTCTTTATCAAAACGCAATAACCTTAACCACTCAATCGTTTGATCGGTTGATTACATTTTTTTTGAATGGAGAAATTTACAAATTATTACTTTTTATTGATGTTGACGGCCACTTTTATTGATGTTGTTTAAGGCTAAAATATTTTTTCTAATTGGAAGTTGGAGCATAATAGATTTATATACTCTGAAAACCCTCAAAAAATATCAAAAGTCAACGCAAATCTCGATTTATTTTGAAGACGTTATATCATCCGAAATTTTAGGCAATCAAGCTAAAAATATAAAAGGCCTTGAAAATCACGAAAAGATGTAATATCGACCAAATAACTCAACGCTGTGACAAATGTTAACCATTTCGAAAAATCTCACAAATTTCGAATAACTTGAACAATCTCTAAACTCGAAATAAGCTTAAAAACTATCGAATTTTACATTAAAACAAGTTGAAAGTGGATATCCTCCAATAACCTACATAATATCGAATAAACTGGAGATATCGAAAATATCGAATAATCTCGAAAAATCTTCATTATCCAATAAATACACGATTAAAATTTATTTTGTGTAAAACTGTAAAGTTTCGGATTTAAAGCTTACTACAAGACATTACCATGCAAACTTCGGATAAATTCGAAAATCTCGAAAAATCTTGAATAATTTGGAAAGTCATAAACTTAGAAAATTTAGGTTAAACTGGAATAATGTCGATTACTATAATTTCTGCAAAATATGGATATTATTGGATAATTGAGAGAAGTTGGTAAGACTGTAGCAATAATCTAAAAAGTCCATGTAAATTTTCAAAAATTACGAAAGGTCTTGAAATATCCCAAACCATCAGTAAATCCCTAACATAATGCAAACCAAATCCAAGCAAAAGCTCAAGAAATTTTAGTCGGCAAAACGTCGAAACCTGAACACCAACCAATTCGTCTATTGCGGCAGCGTTGCGATACATACATATGTACCGGGTTTACTAGAAACTATAATTATTACAGTTTAGTAAATGTAAGGAACAAATTTCATATTTCTACAGGAAGCTTGGAAGAAGTAGTGATTCTTTCCAAAAATTCAAATAATGAAACTAAACTGAAATTTTAAAATAATTATTAAAAATATTTTCGATCACCTAAAATTCATATATCCTTTAAAATTCGAGTATTTTTTTTAAATTTCAAAATTTAAAGCTCTCTTTAAAAAAAAACTTTGTAAATTTAAAATTTGCATAATCTCACGAATCTTCTAAGCAACCAAAAGAATCAATCAACCAACCTCCAGACAATCAACCAGAAGAGCAAGATGCTAACGGTCGATCCATTCTATAGCTACGCCGTTAATATAAACAAATAATCAAACTTGGAAAAAGATTGTTTAAACCTTACCTTTTACTATTTTAGAACTGTGTTGGTAGATAATTTTAACCGGTCAAATAATGAAGCTTTTTCGGATTAATATCGGATTTATATAGTCCGAGAGGTTAGACAAAGGTGATTTATATGTCCATCTCAAATCAGTATTCCAAATAAATAAACCAACAAATATTTCACAAAAAAATGAGCTGAACACCGCGTCGGTAGGGAATTATTTATGTATCGAAGGCCATAAAATTTAGCTGTCTGGAATAATTGTGAGGGGCACCGCAATAGTTTTTCCATATTATATCAACCCTCATCCTAATTCCAAATGAAAGAAATTACGAATTAGCCACTGTGATGTTGCATTACGCTAAAGTGTTTGTTTGTATACAAAATATTTCCGAATTAACTCTGAAATAAAAAATTAGGAAATTAACCTATGAGGCCTAAAAATGGATTTCTATTGTCTATGTAATTCAAAATCAAATTTAAAAATTACTAGTTTCAAAAAATTTCAAACGAAAAGTATTAAAATTTAGTGAAGCTTTAATGTATCGTAAAATTTTAAAATTTCTGAAATTTGTAGTAGTTCTCCGGTTTAACATGATAATTTTTAATTTTTTTCTTTATTTATTTATTTAACAAACAGCATGTCTATGCAAAATGGCTTACAGTAACAAAAAAAAACCTAAAATCAATTAACATAAAAATTATCAAAGTTGACGAATACCACACTCCAGTAATTCCCAAAACAAGTCCAACCTTTAAACTATACCGACTTAATTACCCCTCATAAGTTGTGCGATCGATTTTTTAAATGTTTTACGGGACATATGGATGTCAAAGCATTCCAAACGTTATTGAGGTGCCGTTGCATGCCCAATACAGGACTATAGAAGCTTTAGTTACTATTTGCTGTAGGAGTAATAAGCCCCCCTCTTGTATACTTACGCCCAGAGCCTAGAATCTGGAAACCGAAAATATGACATCGGTCAAGAAAGGGTGGTAACCTGTAGCCGTTGCATTCTAAGGCTGGCAATATATTACGAACGAATACTAAAAACTGTTTTTCAATATGTTAGAGCGAGAGGTAAATTGGAAACCAAATGACGCTTGAATACTCGATCTGTGACCATACAAACGAGGTATGCAGTGATTTAAAAGTTAACGTATCTTGGAACTCTTTTTTAATTGTGTTTAATAAAACCTAACATTGAATATGTTTGTTAATAACCAATAATGTGGTAATTAAACGCCGCTAAAAATACCACCTAAATCGTTGAGATAAAAATCAAAAACCAAATGCATCCTAGACCTTCAACTGAAATTTATCCACATTTAAAAAGTTAAGATTTGTATCAAACCAGTTACAAATTTAGTCAAGCCATGTTAAAACAGAGCCCGATTCACATAAGCAAATATTTTCATGTCACATCACTAATAAAAAGAATAACAACTGTGGACAGGTTGCTACTCTGCGACACACCAGATAATGCCACAAAATTCTCAGAAAATATATCGTCAGTCAAGTTTACTAAGCTTGTACAGTAATAGCCGGTGATTAATTTTGTCGAATGCTTTGGAAAAGTTGGTTTTAAGTACATTAACCTGAATTTTCAAGACAACGGAATTGATAAATTTATTCTGTAACACTGCTAAATTGCCCACTGACCAATGACCTAGAAAGAATCCATGCTGGCGTACATTAATACAATGCTTAGGGTGAAAGTAGATCACATCTTTAACTATAGACTCGAATTGCTTAGGTTATTGCATAAGAAAATGGTTATTCCTCGATAGTTAGTTACATTACTGCGGATTCCCTTTTTGTGGATAGGAATAACGTTGGATATTTTCCACTGTTTAGGGAATACGCGCCTTGGTTCAGACTTTATGTTAAATAATAAGCTAAGAGGAGCGGCAAACCCAACAGCACACGACTTCAGCAGTGATACTGGCAAAACCGTCAGGACTAGGACACTTAGCAGCATTCAATTTCTTCAGATCCTTATCCACTTCGACTCTCGCGCGCTGTTTAAATATTTAGCAAAGAAATCACAAATTATTTCTGAGTCATTCGACTTACGGCCATTAAATTCCATAAATAAGGGTAGGCCTTTATTTTTATTCTTAAGTTTCACAAAATTTCAGACCTTCTTTGAGGCCCGATCAATACTTAAACTCATGGAATAATCATGGGCCGAATCTGTGCGTTTATATTTAACAAACACAAATCTAGGTACAAATCTATCAAAAGCATACCTGTTTTCTTGCCTCACGAAATTTAAACACCATTCTACTTTGATCAACAAAACTGTTTGCTGCTAAATTGCTATGTTTAAGAAACTTCTTCGGACACCTAGGAGATGCGCTTGCTGACTAAGTAACCTTGCCTTTCCAAGCAAATACTTAATTTATGGGGCTGTTTTAAAACCAAGGTAGTAACCATTACGTAAGCCTGCAAATATGTTTTTGAGTTTAATATAGCCTATCAGCTAACATAGCTAGTTTCCAACTGGCATAGCTCGCTAAACTTAAGAAACTCATTAAAAATCCCTTCCTTTCAGAAACGAGAATAATATTCCCCTTCACAACTGTGACCAGCGTAATATTTCTGTTACATTTAAAACATGGGCCTAACTTCATCTAAAATCTATCAGGCTCCTCCTTCGGTTCCAGTATTAAATCATACATTGGGGAAGTTGAGGAATTGATACTACAATAAAATATATACCGTTAATACTTCGGACCGCTTTCAGGGCAAAGTTACTCTGGGGCCGTATTTGTGGATTCGGTCTATTAAATTCGCCTAGTCTACAAGTATGGTCTTCAAATTCAAATGATACGTGTAAGAAATAGGTAATGTGACACAAATTGAACTGAAGTAACTGATTTCCATACGCTAAACATTTTTGTTCAAATTTTTGAAGCGTTTAGACCTACAGGAAGCAGTTTATATTTTTGATTGAAATGACTTGTTTTAATAGAAACTCATCGGTGACTTTTTCGATTGCACTAGAATCTGTAGAATATTAGAATGATAACAGAATTGAAAGCAATCAAAATTTGAATGCAATATAGCATCAATAGTAAGTGTGGCATTTATCTAATAAGTGCTCACTTCAGCTCATCTACTAAATGATCATCGACGCATAACGGACTGGTTATCCGGATATCTAAAACAAAAAAATTTAATTATTCGGATAATCCGGATATTTTGACAGAAAACAACAAAAATAAGGAACAAAACTAAAACCCAATTTTTTATTGTTTTTTAGTTCTTTTAATTCATTTGCTATTGTTGTCCTTGGCATAATCTGCTCCGCAATATGTTTAATTGAAGAAATCGCCACTTCCAGTTATGGCTGCATTGAAAATTGTAATATTTTCACTTGCATAAATTTCAATTTTACTTGTTGAAGCAGGAATTTTTATCATCAAAAAATGACATTTTTTGACAGTATTTTTATAATTTCACCAACAACTTCTTGCTAACGAATAATCTTGATATATGTACCAAATAACCCAATTCGCCCGTTCAAATTCACAATATCCGGAATAATCCAAAATTATTCCAAAGAACTTGGATAGTTTCAAATATTCTCAAGAAATAACGCACCTATGTAAATAAATATCCTCCAAACTTAACTTAACTTTAAATAACTCGATGCTAAGCAGTTCATTAATTCTGTAACACGAAGCAACTCGAACGCTTGCAAATTTCGAGGATTATAGGAAATATACTTTGAAAAATTCGAATAATGTGAAATTCTAGAAAAATATCGAGCGATAACCACAAAAAATTTCGAATTTCCCGAAAAACTCGAATAAGCCCCGGATTCTGGGATAATCTTAAAAAATTCAAGAAATCACTAAGAATTTCGAAAAATCTGAAAAAATATTATGGAGACATCGCAGGAATAATATCGAAAATATTGAATAATGTCGATATTTTCGAATAACTTCAGCGTCAAGCAACTTCGCGCTATTTAAATCCGGAAATCTAAATAATTCCAAAAATTTCGAGAAAAATGAAAAAAAAGTCGAAAGTTGTATAAATAATGGATAAATCCTGAATTTACAGTTACATAAAATTCAGTCAGGGAAACTTGATTAGACTCGAATAATCTCGAAAAGCTTCATAATCTTGATATTCTCGAGAAATTCTTAACTTTTTACGAATAATCTTGAAAAATCACTAAATCACTAACAATATGTAATAAATAGAAAATGTCACTTAATCGTTAAAAAAATATGTACCAACGATCCGTACGATAACTAAGGTAGCTACGCCCATAACAAAGTAGAGAATGGAGGTAATGCTAATGATAAAGATTTAATTAAGTACAGCAATTAAATTAATCACGCCTCCAGAAAATTAATTTCGCGACGTTGCATCGGGAAGCATATAATTAATTAATAATTACCGAAATCCTGATGTACCTGTAAGTTGGTGACATGACGCAAGTCAACGTCAAAATTGGAGAAACCGGAATAATCCTTGTAAAAACAATTCTTAGGAAATTAACGTTATTTACAAAATAATATAAAATCACCAAACCCAAAAATCGAGATGCCCTGGTCTTCGATTATGTAATCGATTTTTTACACGAATCGCGATTTTGATCGTTCGTATCAAAATAATTCACCGATACCTCTTAAATTACATGGTAAAATATGTACTAGTCACTTACAATATAGTTAGTAAACGATTTGGAATGTACCTGTTGTCACCGAAGTTTGACAATTATTTTAACAAACACAAATTTCATAATAAAAATTTGCTAAGGAAGTGCTTACTCGCGCGAACTTTCCAATATGGCAGAGATTTAAACATTTTTTCCAGCTTTTATTAGGAAATGTGAGTTTGCTAAAAAAATTGGTCAATGATATTACATTCGGAATTGTTTATTGACTATTTTTTAAGTGACTAGTGTTTAAATTTTACAGAGAAATCATCGAACCATTTTTCACTCGTACGAGTAAAATCGCGATTCATGTGTATAGACCATGAGCAAATTATTTGCAATTATTCGACTTTTTATCTACCAAAATGCATCTTTACATTTTTTTTTTCTAATGTAGATACTAAATGGATGTTTTAGTTTAATCGGCAATTATTGGAAGGATAGGATAGCAAATTTCTCAGCAGAATTAAATTTTCTATTTTAAAACTGCAACATATTTATGTTAAGAATTTTGTTTTTCCATATTTTGTTTATTCGAGCTTTGATATTTTCTTCAATTAAAATTACAACGTTTTTTAAAATAGTGTTACGTTTTTGCCTTATCAGTCAAGGTTCGTATCACTGAATTGTGAATAATACAAAATCAATTCAATTTATCACCAACGAATTTATTTATTTAGCACAAGAATTATTACAACACAATTTCAATACAATTTATTAATAAAAATTCACAAAATCACTTTATATAAATTATTCTCAAATTTTACTGTACACTTATAATTTTTATTTCCACTAAAACACTTTTTAAATCACTTTTTAATTCCTTTTTTTTTAATCTTCTCACTATCGCTTACCAAATACTACTGATCTAATTCGACTTCGTTCGTCTTTTTATATACACAAACCAAACTTCTAGAAAGCTCATGACTTTTCCAGTTAGAATAGTGTAGAAACATTTAGAACCATTTTATCATGGAAAATTTCATTTTAGTATATTTAAACATTGAGCTATTAATTTAACTTATTCTATTACACACTAGGTGTCACCGTCACAATAGCTTTTAGTTGCAAGGCACAACGAATATCTTTAGTGAGGCTTCGTTTGTGAGATAATTTTACTATTTTTGCTATAAAGTTTAAAGATTAGTGTATTTCCAAAGTTAGTGAAGTTAGCCCGAAATTTAAGGTTCGTTTCTCGACTAAAATGTAGCTATTCAGAAAAAGTGTAAATGTCGCATAAAATGTAGCATCATACCGAAAAAAAATGTAGTTATAGCATTTAGCCAATTCAAGAAAAGATTATGTAGGGAAGAACATTTTCTTTTGGTCAAACTAATTTTGTAACTTATGTAATTGTACGTAGGAACAAAACAATTATTTTAAATTCTAAGCTGATTCCATCTTTAATGTTGAACCCTTAACTTATAACGAGCCAATACTAGTAATATAGCTAAGTAGTGGCGTATGCAGCCAGTTAAGTTATCCTAGTACCAAGATAGCCATGTTACAAGAAAAATTGGAGTTTAATGTTGCAGTGAATTTGCCGGACACTATCCAATCAAACATTGTATTCTGGAGTTATAGTAGATGGTCAATAAATTTGATTTGGCCAACTGAGAGCAGTTCTAAATATAGTTCCGCTCCTATCGACATATCAATTTTTTGCAAAATGTTGAAATATGGATCCGCTAGAGGGATGTTTGCAGGTATAGGCCAATCATCGATTTTCATTGTAGATACGGGGTGGATGACAGTAATGTTTGGTAGAACAAGAGCGCCCATAGTCGTGCTATACGAAGAGAGAGCCGATTGGAATATCACAATTGTCTAATAGGCACTGAAGACGGTGTAGTCTCCTATTCCTGCTCTTGGAGCGCAAATGAAGAAGCACTCGGCAGGGTACTGTAACGGAATACTAAATTTTAGTACTTGTTAGACATAAACGATATCAATGGCATGGGAAGTAAGGTCATCTTAGCCCTCAGCTCAGTTCGGAGAGGTTTTATTCTATGTCGTGGGCTTTATTGTGTTCCCATGAGTTCCATTGCTGGATTGATGACGAAAACAACAAAAAAAAATAATTTTAATTCGACGTTTGACGACTCCTGCACCCCTACTTACCTGACCGCAGCACACACACCACGCGACTTGATTCAACGCATCTTCACCGTTGTCTCATAAACCATAATATTAATAATAATAGAAAAAAAAATTAACTGGCTTGGTATTAGAAATTCATACATAAATGATATATTTCAGTTACCAATAATAAACGTTTAATTGCAAAAAAAAAAGGAAAATTAGATAAGAAAATTTAGCCCAACCCCTATGTACGCGTACTGTACCTAAGATCCTAATACTTAACACTAGTTTTGACTTAATTAGAAGAAAACTTAAATAATAATATAATAAAAATAATGCTAATAATAAAGTATAAGTTTTTACAAAATAAATAGAAATTTTTACTCATCGAATTCGTATGATAATTTTGCAGTATCCACAATGATGAATGTTGGAGAGATCTGCTTCGTTGATGATGACATTTTTTATTATTTGTATTTGTTGCTGTAGTATGTATACCATATATTAACGGGTAACGCAAGCAATATATCGACAATTGTAGGTTACTTATTTTAATTATCTTTTAATTTGATGAATTAAATAATTCATCATTATTTATTAGCACTTTATGTAAATGTTCTTATTTCACTTTTAATTATAGGTATTATATAGATATTTTATAATTCAGTTTTTATATACGTATTTTAATTAGGTATAATTGATTATCGGAAAATGATCGAAAAAAAATGATTACTGTTAAATATGCATGTTTAATAATCATCTTGTGTCATTTAAATCCATTGTTGAAGGTACGTTACACAAATTTTAGAACGACCTTCCACGTGGGTAGAGAAAACCATCCAACAAATTTACTGATTTGTTACACGAATGGCTAACAATTATCACTTCTAAACAATTCAAATATTAGAACAATACATATAAATTCTAAATAAAAATGTTCACAAATTACGTAACTTTATATAATTTTTAGTTTATTTTGCTAATAACGCAAATCACTGGTAACTGAATTGCCAAAATTTGTGCACATCAAAAAAAAAAAAACTAGTCACAAATGTATTACCGTATACAACATAATTATGTGTATACCAAACAAAATTAGATAACGTGAATAACTGTTTCACTTTCGGAATTTATATACCAAATTGTCTATTTTAAAACGTCTTAGCTTGAATCTTTATTTCAAATCACTATCCAAAACGATATCAAGACTCAAGAAAAAAAATAAATAATAACACTATCGTCCATCCGATTTATTTCACAGCATATTCTCAACTGGCTAACAAAAAAAAATTTGTCTCCTTCAAAACGAAAACGATCAATCTCATCATCAACCATACAAAGGGGAAATCGACTATCGATCACAAATGTATTTATAAAGGTATCATTACACAGCTACGAAGGGCAGTACTTGTAACGCGTGAATACGTTACAGTACCCAAGAGTTGGTCTTGTCCAAGACCTAAGAAACTACTCTAGCTCGAAAAATGTAGGATGCGAATTGCCTTGAAGATGCGAGATTTCTTTTTAGATGGTCCGGAGTGGGCGTCAGTTTTGAAATTGCAGTGTTAGGTTGGAACATTGACATGGTCACTTAGAGTGGTGCCGGTTGAATCCCTTTGTTTATAGCGGCTATGGCTGAAGTTGATATTGAATCTCTTTTTGTAGAAATTGTACCTTGATGAAGCCGTGTATGATGCTTGGAGATGAAGTGCTTGCATAAATCATTGGAGTTAAATTCCGCTGTAGTATGATTATTGTGTAGACAATTTATGCAAATGTTGCCGTTCATAGCGCTTTGTGGCTTTATAGGAATTTTTTTATGCTGCTTATAGCGTAATTAGCAGCTGTTAGTTCCATTGATTCGATAGTGTGATACGGAACTTTACCCAGTGAGGAACGTAAGTACTGAAATTTAGAGATATTGTCCACATTTTCATTCGTGAAACTCCATCTATTTTGCATAATCCCCAATTAAAAATTGGGACTTCAATTTTCCTTAATTTCAGCGATGAAGGAAACTTTGGAGATTGTTCTTCATTGACTGTTGAATTATCCGAAAATGATGACTGAAGGTCTTGAATAAGCACCGAGTTGACTGAACTTCCTCAGGAACTATTAATTCCAATTGACCTTGAATGTCACAATAATGTTCGAAGTACCTATCGACGAGTCTTAATCGAAACTCCTTTAGTTGCTGACTGTTTGCCTTGCTGCCATTTTCATCAACGAATGCCTGAAGACTAGTCATATGATCACACCACTACGATGCGTTGAGTTTTTAGATTCGCAATTTTATCTTCGATAAGTTAACACGGTTTTTGATTACGGCACTTGGCACTGAACGCTAAATAATAAATTCACTGAGGGTACGTATCAAGTTAAGATTGTCTAAATGACGTTGGTAATTAAGTGCACTAAATTCTACTTGTAAAACTAAAATCAATAAAAATTGAACGGTCCTGCACTTAGCCGCCTAGCATTGAACTGTGCGTCATAGGATCTAACAGCTCATTAAATAGTAAGAGAAGTTACGAGGAGATACGGTGAAGGCCGATCCCATGCTGCTGGAGTGTGCTCGTTTTAATTTATTCATAACCAACACACGATTTGAATATTTATATTACAGTCTCAATGGAAGTGTACACAAGCCCAGGCTAAGGCAACTGTTTGTTCAGTGCCATTTTACTTCAACTATATCAATAGCTCCATTGGACAATTACGGTTTGAGATGGTCAAATTTATACAAAATGGCTCTAATTTAGACAATTTTATCCTGACAATCATCGATTGAAGAACTTTATGAATTAGACGAATCCGACTGCGATATCTATGTGTAGCGCCTTCCAAAATTTCTCCTAATTTAATCCTCTCCTATATCCTTAAAATTCTGCTAATATTTTATTCCCAGCAAATCAAATCCGCGGTCGAACCAGTAAGGTGGCGCTGAGAAATGCCAGGTAACCTGTCATAAATGTCAATACATCAAAGAACCATTTGTTTTGGAGCAAGACTTTAAAGACTCTATTTCAGTTTGCACCACAAATACCAAGAATAAATGAAATAGAAATATCAATCCACCAGCTCTGCTTATTCTATTAATCTGATGTCTCCCTTTAAAGGATAAGATGCCCATTTCCTCATCTCTATCCATTGTTATTCATTAGATATGGTTGGCTTCTAAATTAATTCAACTTCTCACAACAATTGCGCTCTTTGGAGACGAATTCGATATCATATTTGCACACAATGGAATGGGTTAAATTTCCCAATTAGAACCTTTACAAATGTATCCAAGTCGGAACCAACGCAATCTCACAACGGGAACCTAAACACAATCTATGTAACGAATCCTTCAGTTAAAACGAAATGAGAATAATTTGAATTTCCATTCTCACTATAGTTCCAGTTAAACCGCAGCCATACGATTGCAAATATTCAACAAATGTTCGAGATTTATAAAATAACAAATCGTGTAGACACAAATCAAATGACGAATAAGCAGTCAAGGTTACATTCGTACCCATTCGATCTACAGGCGATACAAATAAAATATTTCACCGACATTGGTAGAACATGGTGGTATCGTCCACACCATTTGTAAATAAAATGTGTATATTATATTTTCTACGGACAGCCGTCACTACAATTATTATTAATTTTAGTTATTAGTAATAAGTGTCACTAATAAATATGTATTAAGCGTGTTCCATTGGCATTAGCAAACTACTCACAAGTACTTATATCTACTCGCAAGTCGCAACTACTCATGCTCAAGTAAGGATGTAATTGTTAGAAATAGTTACGCATATAATAAACGAAAGAGGGATTTTAGTTTAAAAAATTCTAATAGATGGCTCTATACCAACTTTGGTTGTGTGAAACGTCATTTTTTAACCATAATCCAACCAAGGTGTGCCTTTTTGGCTCGATTAATGTTTTATTACTTATTATTATTAGTTATTATTAATAGAACAACGTATTTTTTATTCAAATCTAGCAGTTTTATTTAAATTGAGGTTATGTTTGTTTTTGTGACGCTCCAGACTTCATAAAATATTTGGCAAATTCTTCATGAATCAGTTTTGATTCTATATTGGATGTTCTTCCCATTTTTTTTAATGGGACAAAATAATTAATTGTTAAATTATTTACAATAATAATAAATTATTGTATTCTTTCCGCTATGCTCCTGATAAAAAACCATCTTCTTCTTCCAAGTCGAACATTCCTGGTGGTGCGTATATCTGATTAGATGTTTTGCTGTGACGTAAAACATTATGTAGCAAAACACCATTCATTGTTATCACCGATACTTTTTCTTGGCTCAACAATATCGGTGACCTTAATATACGGAATACCTACCGACGCCATTATGCCAAAAGTATTTTCTACAACTCGGCGAGCCCTAGATAACCTGTAATTGTAAAGGCGCTCCATAGTTCCTTGGCAATGAACGCCAAAATATGGCTTCATTATTCGGCTGCCGAATGGAAATGCAACATCTGATACAAACACATATGGCATGAGCTTTTTTGTTCCTGGAAGTATCTGATCGGAGGGCAACATTAGTTTTTCGTTTTGGAACTCTTGATATAATATGGTATTTCTGAATACTCCACTATCGCTTACACTTCCTAGCGTTCCTACATCCGCATAAACAAAGCAATAGTTTGCATCCACTAACGCCATAAGTACAACGCTAAACGTACTCTTATAATTGTACCACTGCGATCCACTGTTGATTGGAGCTTGTATCACTATGTGCTTGCCGTCAAGCGCGCTAACGCAAAGTGGAAAATTGAAATTGTCTGCCATTTTCCCGAATACTTTTATATATCTCTAATATGATGATTTTGTTATCAAATATCTCGTATGACCATTAATCGTACCTTAACTTCCTTGTTCAGACCATCGTTTAATGCTAAACAAACTTCCGGTACAATGGTGGAGATTACTTGGTGGGATATTTTAAATAACAAAAATAGGATGTGGTAGCTCTCCCCAAATGCCAAAAAACGTTATGTGACAGCCAGCCTCTCTTGAATAGGGATAGATTTTCTCATATTACTGTCAAATTTTTGAATTTTTTGTCCAATCTTTTGCAGTAAAACTCGAAATTTTGCGATGACATCCGGCAAAAATTTTAAAATTTACCAAAGGGCTCCCGTTGTAAATCATTAAATAAGTCTGATCCACTATATCTGTAAAATAAATAATAATAAAAAATAATTTCAAATATATTACATATTTTAAATTTACCTTTCTCGACTTTTGTGTAGTGAAACCATCTACCATCTTCAAACTTCAATTGCACTTGCTATTGCAATGGCGTCATCCTCGTTATCCATATTGAACATTTTATGAAAACTGTTTTATTTTTTTTTTTCTAAATAAATTGTTTTCAACAATTATTGTGACGGATGTCAAATTTATGGTTCGACCTGCCATCTTTTAGAGAAAACGATATTTAAAGTTTTAACTACTAGTGGTAACCAGTGGCAAAAATAAAAATATCTATTTTAGCATTGGATATATTTATCGACAAAATAAATGCTGCACAAATCGTGTGGACAGTCAAATCTCCAAAATATTTACTTTACCAGTATTTTTGTCAAATATTTGTAAGATTACATTTGTTGAATATTTGCAATCGTCTGGTTGCGGCTAAAGCAAAAGATTCTAAACTTCAAAAAGAAATCATTAAGAATGTAAATATTGCAATTTTCGCACGTTTTTTGCTGTGTGGACCAATTACGCCACCACATCAAACCAACACGGAATATGGACCAATTACGCCAACACATCAAAATCCACGCCATACAGTAACTTTATTTGGTTTCATTGTCAAATGCGGCAGTTTTGTTTTTTGACATAGCCGCCAATTTCCAAATATAGGTGAACATAATTTCATTGGAAAAATTCTCATTTTCTTCTTGTTTTCTATGGCCCAATTAACCGATTACCGACGAAATGCGTAGTCAGTTGCCTCTAATTTCTGTGTTAACTGTATTTTGTAAGCCTTTACATGAAGATCTTTGTGTAAAATATTGAACAAAGTTGTTGGTTTGAGAAACGACGGCGAACTGATGTCCTTGGCTCTTCCAGCAACACTTGTTCTAACAGCTGCAATATTTTCACTTGAACGACCACTACGATAATAAATTCTGCTTCTCTGATCTTGAATTGAACCAATTTTTTCAAATTTATCAATGATAAGTTTAATAGCACAGTTTGTCGGAACATTTTCTCTATCGTATTTTGAACGAAATGTTTTTCCAAATTCTGAATAAGTTTCACCATATTTAAAATAAGTTTTAATAATGAAAACACGTTGTTCACTCATTTTAACTAACCGGGATGTTTATACCGGAATATTTTAAAAGATATCTCAAATTTGAACACTCTTTACTTATCACAGTGGTCTGGAAAGGCAGTAAAGTTTGGCCACCATGACTCGCCCGGGTAATAGACAAATTATGTTCCTTGGACCCTGAGAACATCGAAAATTTAAAAATCACCCCCCCCCTCCCCCCGAAATCGCCGCTGATCCTTTTTTACTTTTTTCCATACTTTTTGCGTGCTGAAAAAATGCAAGAATTCAATGATTTCGGGAATTAAAAGCGCGCAGAAATTTCCGCGTGTGCGTGTCCGGGAGTGACATTAACGGGTATACACTCAAGTCTCTAGGTACGGCGACTCGTCCTACATGTATGTATGTGAGTAAAATTAGTTTATTGTTATAATTCATGAGATATACATAACACAAATGCAAGTAACCATCAATTTCAATTATTCAAATACTTGAAATGAGTATAAATATATATTCATCTTCCTGTTGCACAAATTAACAGGGTACAGCAGCTTCCTAGTCCTGCAACAGATTGAAGTTAGTACGAAGATCATTATATTATTGAATAATATAGTTAAGCCTCTTACGAATTTATAATTAAGCCTCTTACGAATTAAATGTGTTTTGAAACACTCGGCTTATTTATTGTACTATTACTCCTTGAGGCCTGTTTCTTAATACTGCCAAATGAAACGAATTTCTGGTAGTCTGATTCTAAATCTCCGTAAGTTTTCAGTCTATAAACATCTTGTTCAATGTTTAATTTCCCTATATCTAGTTCTTTTCGACTCCTGAGATCTTGAAGACGGACGAAACAATATGGGCAAGGAAAGCTCGATGTAGCTGTTTGTTGACCGTTTACTAGCAGAAGAAGCTTGAAATCTGACAAGAATTTGAATGGAATAGAATTTATTCTGATCAAATCAAATCAAATTTTCACGTTATCATAAGTTTCACTGATTAGGGGGACGATACCCAACATTATCAACTTATGAATTCCTATTAACTTCCCTTCATTGTTGTTTGAGTCTAATTTTGTTTTTTTAGAACCATCATCTGAATCTAAACATAGATAATCTTCTGGAAGAATAGTCATACAAATCTTGAAGAAGCCTTGACCCCCGGCAGCCATAACTTTAATAACGTAATTGCCAATTAAATTTCTTCTTACTAAAACACACTCTAATATTTATTCGGCATCGGCTCACAATACTGGTCTTTCTTGTTTATTTATATTTTTATTGACTTCGAAACTCTAAATAGTACTTTTATGTACGTCATCTAATGCCTTGGATTTTTTTGAAGCTTCTGCTAAATAATTGCTAGGACCCGATTTTCGACCGATATTCTTTCTAATGAAAGTGTATAATTTTTTCATCTGTCTACCAGAAGTACCTGACTGAACTTGAAAATCAAATAAATTATCAGATGAAAAGTGGGCGTTTATTCCTTACTTGTTCAGATCTCTGCTTTTGCGTCCTCCCGTACTCATTTTTACCATGGTCTTATTATCGGTGGCCTGCATTTTTTTTGGACACCAGTGACGTACAACACTGTTCTTGTTGTGTCGCAGGAAGATTCTCAACAAACTTTTCAATATTAACTTTCTTGCGAGCGGGCTTACTTTTTGAGTAGCACACATGTCTGATGCCTCTACCAGTACGTTGGAAGCAAATATTACAAACTTTAAAAGTCGAACCGGATTTTTTTACCGGCGCATGCATCACTTTAGTTTCAGTTGCTTCAAGAGATTTTTTAACATATACATGCCATTTCCAGATGTTATTTTTGAACGTGATATTATTGGTACACCTATCCTTCTTTTTTTGTCACCTTTACAACGTGCAGTTTGGCATATATAACATTCACAAGTACTTGATTCACCACCGTACCTTGTATTTTTCAGCAAAATAATATCTTCGTAACTTTTCATCTAGAATTCTTCGACAATCCACACAGATATAAGCCGGAAATCGAGGATCGGACAACCGAAAATCACATTTATACGACTTTGTATCTGCTCCTCGCGACATGGCGTTATTCGAAAATACTTCAATGTTCTACCACTTAAAACAATTTTCCGACCACAAGGTGCACAAATTTTCCTTCGGTTTTCGCTATGATTGCATTTGTGATCGCATTTACTGCCCATGTTTCACAAAATATAAAATAGCAAATGAAGACTTATAAATGTTAGAAGTAATATTCAAGATGTGAAGTGGATGATATTTCACGCACGACTGACTTGGAAAACGCGAAAATTGTTTTTGTTGTGAAAACTCGATTTGAGCGCTCACACACTCATACACACGCCTTCATGAAAGAAACTATTATCATAAAAATCTGAAATCGCATAAATGGTTCATACACACAACACACCCACACACACGTTCACTCACACACATACATGTAGGACGAGTCCCCGTATCTAGAGACTTAAGTGTACACCCGTTAATGTCACTCCCGGACACGCATACGCGGAAATTTCTGGGCGCTTTTAATTCTCGAAATCATTGATTTTTAGCATTTTCTCAGCATGCAAAAAGTATGGAAAAGAGTAAAAAAGGATCAGCGGCGATTTCGGGGGAGGTAATTTTCGAAGTTCTCAAGGTTCAAGGAACATAATTTGTCGATTGCCCGGGCGGGTCATGGTGGCCAAACTTTACTGCCTTTCCAGGCCACTGTATTATCTTTTATACTGTAAATAAAGGGGAAAAAATTAATACCTGGGTTTTCTTGGACCGAGGTAATTACAAAGTGCGACCTTTTTCCAAAAGAATCACTTACCTACCTTGGTAAATAATTTTTAATAATTACAATTAAAAATTCTAGATATCACTCTTTTATCTTCTTAAATCATAATTTGACGACAATTTAAATAGTTATTAAAAATTAAGAGGAGTCATCTCATAATATTTCCTATAATTCGTTAGTGCTAATCACAACTACCTAAAATCGGCATTTTCCTCTTCTCGCGCAAATTTTTTTAAATAAAAGCTGCCGCTCTGAGGATTTTTAAATTCTGAAAGATTTGAGTACTTACAGATAAATTTGTTTTATGACGTTGTAAAGTTTCTAAAAAAATGTCTAACCTTAATTTTATATGTTCGTCTTCTATAAGTGGTAGTTTGGTTATTAAACTTTTTAGCTTACCGATTAAATTTGAATATCTGACAACTTAAAAACATTATTCGACGCAGACATTTATAATTAGCCTAGAGCTTAATAAATAAAACCATATTCCATTCACCTCGCACGATGTAGCAGCAAAAAATATTAGTTATCTAATTCAAATAACAAAAATTTTCTATTTAAAAATTTTCCACACAAAAATATTATGTTCTTTATAAAGTACCAACAAAAAAAAAAAAGCCACCTTACATTTCCTTTCAAATCAAAAATTTCCCCCTCAACAACACACCATTTCCATTCAGGAAAAATACACACCAGAGAGTAAAAAAAGGAAAAACAAAACAAACTACGTCAAAATGAGTAAAACATATATAAACAAAATTTTCTATCCTTTTCTGACGGATTTTTCTGACATTTTCATTTATTTGTGTATAAAATAAAAACGCATACATACACATAAAAAAGGAAAATCCACCATCAAAATGATTATATGAAAAATAAAAACAACAACAACATCAACCAAAAGCAAAACAATATGAGTCACACACAAAATAATACTGGTGAAAATAAATTGAGAAAAATTCCGCAGTTTTCCTTTAACCATTGTAATGTTCAGTAAAAATATGAAAAAATATTTTCTATCATCATCTAACCTTAAATTAAATGGAAAAATTATTTTGCTCTCTAATTATTTAAAAATTAATTTTTTTTATTTTTGATAAATAAAATGTTTGTTGAAAATAATTCCTTTGTTTTAATTAATAATTAAATTGGGGAAAATCATTTTCGTTTTTTTTTTTTTTTGTTTATAATTTTATGATTTTGTTTTGTGCAAATGATTGTGTAATAATAATTAAATAAAGTCAAGTGAAAAATTGTCTTATTATTTATTTGGTGAAAATTTATTGTAAAAGTGACAGTGTTGTATTTTTGTAAAGTGTTTTTCAAAATTTGTTTATTTTCCAAAAAAAAAAAAAAGTGATTTGCTTAAAATATTTTTTTCACGGCAAGTGATTTATATAATATGTAGCCTCTAGTGTTCGTTTGTAGATATTTTTTTTTTTTGTTTTTTTTGCTAAGTACTGTTAAGTTAGAACGAGGTAACTTGACAACAACAAAAAAGAATTCGTTTTGACAACAACAACAACAAGAGTACAACAGTTTTTTATATATAGGTTAGTGTTAATCATTATTTTGCTTTAAAATAATAATCTCTAATATTTATCTGTCTCCTTTGATATTATTTTAATCAATGACAAGTGAATGTCATAATTTTATCACATGTATTTATCGTTTTGAGAAAAGTAGTACCGAGCAAATTTATTTTTTAAACGACGGAAGGATGTAGGACGAAAACGGAGGTTAAACTACAAAAAAAAAGGATTAATTATTATGTTTTGTAATAAAAATGTCTATTTATATTTTATATATGTAGTTATATGTAGAGACTCCCTATATATGTTGTAGGGAGAAACTCCCTACAAACAACATGTCAAAAGGGAGACAATATAATAAAATCCTCATAACATTATATTTTATCGCAAAACAAAAACACGTGCCAAGATAAATAATATAAATAGAAATGCAACGTTTATTATTTACGGGTATTTTTGACGCTAGTTGATTTCGTTACTTTTTCATATTTAATAAATTAAGAAATTATTTTTCCTTGTGGCATTATGTAAAAGGGGTTCACTATAACCGCATATACATATACATTATATGCCAAGTCATTTGAATAAAATCTTTAAAAATAATTTGTTTTGGTAACCAACCGAATGACAAAGTGCAATAAAATCAACCTAATTAAAAACGTTAAGTTTAGTGTATTTTTATGTATTCACCTTGAGACACAAATTAATCATATATCATGCTAATTACATGTTTAAGCGTTAAGCTGTATTTATACAAAAAAAATAAATAGATAATTAATCATCATTTATTTGAGATGAATTGGATTTGTTTTGATTGATCGGCATTGCAGAATGTAGATGATGCAGTGTATTCATTAATTGCATATACATTTTGTATTTACATTTTATAGAGTTAATAAAGTATCAAATTAGGTTGAATTTATTTTTAAATAAAATTTTGTTTCATCATTGGCTCGTGCAGAGTATAATTGTTACGCTTGGCTTAGTGGATAATGAGAAACATACAATGAGGATAAATTTGCAGAGCAGATTAAATATGTAATTTGTTATTATACCGTCCATAAACTTCAAAATATTTTCAGTTAAGAAAAGTGGAAGGTCATTTACGTCTCTCGGATCAATGTATCTTTGTCAATATCAAGTAAAGTGGCAGAATTCGAAATTTATTTTCGGTGTGTTTTGGCAACCTAACAGAATTTAAATTTAGAATTTAAATTAATTTGAATGTGTAAATCATATACTAATTAAATTAGATGTTAAATCTAATACACAATTTCAACTCGTCCAAAGTATTCAAAAGTCATGTTTACCGTAGTAGTAAAATCCTTAGTTCTAATATATTGTTGTTTGAAAAATTCCGAATTCAATACATTTTTTAACTTGGAAATGGCTAGCTTATTGCGAATATCGACGCTTCCTTACGTATTCTGAACTTATTTATCTTTTCATAGTCGACTTTACC
Organism: Tipula vernalis; assembly: GCA_958295665.1. Classification (NCBI taxonomy): domain Eukaryota; kingdom Metazoa; phylum Arthropoda; class Insecta; order Diptera; family Tipulidae; genus Tipula; species Tipula vernalis. The sequence continues at coordinate 76,818,441 of OY282559.1, read as the reverse complement.
GCGTCGTTGATAAAAAAATGACGGTTCTCTGGTAAATTGAGCCGAAGAAACGTAAAACTAGCGTTGTCGAGCTAAAGTTATGGCGCTGTATTTTCAGTAATGTTATCAAATTTTCAGTAATCGTTATTAGAGTGACCAGACAAAAGCTGAAATACAATTTCCAAAATGAGATATGGTTGTGGTTGTCCACTCAATTTGAGAAAGATGAGGCTTTATTATACAAAATTATTTTGACAAAAAAAAAACATTTCGTCACATCGTGTTCGTTTTAACGTTGTTATACGCATATTGGAAGTCTACGAATAGACCGTATACAAGTTTGCCCTTTTCATCCTCAGAGTAAAGATTTGATCCGTCGTTGGTCTATTTATCCGATAAAAGCCGCCTTTTGCGAATGCAAAGTAACAGTAATTTTAAAATCGTCGCCAATAACCATGGACTTGCTTTTGAAATGGTATAAGCAATAAAATGTGAAAATTCATCTAAGCCTAATATCGTATTTTCGGTGGCTCTTATCAGATGATGGCTTGCAGGTAGTATAAGACGCAATTAAGTTCCTTTTGTAGTGAGAAAGTTGGAACACGAAAGTTGGAGTCGCATTGTCGGAATAGATTTCAGTGGGAGCATTTCGTTGATTTGTAACCGCCATAACCGCCTCCATAAGTATTACTTTATGACCAAGCAAATAACAACTGCTACTTATACGCCTTTACTAGTGATTTACTCTATCAAGTTTTATAACGATTTAGAATGGACTAGCATAATATAGCCGTACCATGGAAAAACAGCGGGTGTGAGGTATTCGCACGGCCGGCAAATCGCCCATTGTAACAATCATCCGTTATTTTTTTGCTAACACTTTTTCACCGGTAATCCAATATTTTAGCCGGGATAAATGAAATAATTTAGCTGCAGTTATATACAGTAGTATACAACTATCATTCCTTAGGCAACCTCCTACGCGTAGAAGGGATTGATTATCCAGAAATGGCGAGAGCGACAAAATACTACTCCTTTTTGTAGCTTTTCTTGATACTAACATTTTTCTGATTTAAATTCGGGTTGTTGTGCCTATCTCCATAAGTATTGCTCTGCCAATTTAAGTTCATCGTATGAGTGGTAAAACTGATTTTATGTCTACAACGTTTGATACCAGTGATCTAGTTTTTTTGCGGTGCAGCTGCGATAAACGAATGAATCCAGTTATTACGCCGATTTCAACAACGGTTTTATGACATTCATCATGTACAGTTGATTTTCCGATAACTCTTGATTGTCACTACGAGTTATCAATTTCTGCTTTGGCCATATGGTTTTTTCGTGATATAACCAGTCGGATCCCTTCCAGCAAAGCAAATGCTTCACTAATTATGACGACATAGGACCACGAGATGCACAATCACATGGGTTAGATTAGCAATTTACTTATTTCCTTATATCGGTGTTAGGCAAACATTCGTGGATTTTCTCCATCTTATAAGCAATAAACTTTGGCCATGTGGATGGTTGCTTAGCGCTAGTCAGATGTTGGAACAGCATTTTAGAGTAATGCCCATAGGGGACAACTACCCTAGAGGATCGAATAGACGTAATGCATCTGAAAGAATCTTGCGCTTTATTAGTTTTGATATCATACGCTATCATAAATCATATTTAGCTTTCACGTGTAGTTTCAGTGCAGTCCTAAAAACTTTTGAGCGCAGCCGTTCATCATCTCTGTTGCGGGCTGTTAACTGGATTTTTTTTACATCATCCGCTTAAAATATTGTCTACATAAAATTCATTGCTGATTACACAAGATGCCTCAAGCTATGTTTTTTCGACATCTCTGGCTAGCTGGAACTATAGTATGTTCTGGTCGCCAAGAGAGCAGCTGGCGTGGTATCGTACGTCTCCATTTTTCATTGGAAATGCTTTATTGGCTCGATAGGTGTCTTTATTCAGACTATTAGCTGATAATTAATATGGTCAGGACGATCATTTATTTGTCTGTATATTTTTTGCAATGTCGGTCGTGAATGCTTTTCTGCGCAATCAAAAATGCATTATTATTAATGTAAAATCTTGTTGCAGAGTGGGACCGGGCCGTCCATTAATATTTTATTAAGAGATACCGAAGGAGATTTTGAGGTCCAAAACTGAGCAATCCGTACCAACACTAAAAGATGTACCATGCTGACGATAAATATGTATATAATCAGCACCATTCGATGGAATGAACGAATGTCCGAAAACCGGAAATATATAATTGCTAATTAAATTTTTGAGAAAAGATAATAATAGCCACTTATGGAATAGAACGGGGTTGCTTCTAAGTAGTACATGGAATAGAATGCTTTTGCTACCAAGTACAGTTTTTAATTATTTATTATTTTTGAACGAATATAACGATTTTAGCACAACTAAGTTACCCAATGAATAAAACCCAATCAGTACCTCCATTCTTTAAAAAAACTTAATATACACCTGTCTGATTCTAATCGACACAAATAATTAAGCCACACTTCTGGGCCGTTTTAGTATCCTTCTTTAATTCACTGAATCCATTGTCTACAAATAGCCGAATCGAGATTTTTCGTCGCATATATGACATGTGTTTTGAGCTTGTCTTGTTTTTTGTGATAGATTTCGTTTGCGTATAAGCGACCTACAAAGAAGAAATTTTAATTCAGCAACTATCAGGAAATGGTGTGAGTCAATGCTATAGCTCCGCGGTTGGTCCTGATGTCTTTAAGGTTGAAAAAAAAAATTGTTGGACAAGATAATACTATATGGTTCATTTGTCCCGTCGTTTAATTTCCATGTCGCTTTCTGAATACGTTTATGTGGGAAGTATGCGCTTGCAACCATCAAGTTTTAAAGTTAAGGTAGCTGGAGGTGCACATCCCGTTGTTGTTAGAAATATGATGCAAGAAGTTTGAATCATCAATCATTGAACTGACTCAAAACAAATTTAACGTCATGTTGCAGAATATTGCCCAAGACCGTTTCGAGCTGATCGTAGAAAGTGTCTCAGTTTGTTGACAGACTTGAAATCAGTTATGAATTGACGACATCGGTACTATAGAATCAAAAAACCGACGCCAAATTTAGGTTACTCTATTAAGGATGATGTTATTGCCGATTAGTCTTGCTTTCTGCAGCGCTACGAGGTCGAGCTTAACCTTAGATGCCTGTCCGAAGAGTTGATGGAAACCATTCCAAATGTCCCAAATTTAAAATCGAAGTTCTTAAATCCTGAATTTTTGTAATCCGAAGCTATTTCGTTTTCTCATAATTATCTAGAAATTTTTCGAATTCATGTCTTTCTTCTACTTCTTCAACAGGATTTTCTTGATGGTGTTAATAAATAAGGACGACGGCTGTAAGGTTATTTGTGAGATTAATTGACATGGTTCCTAAAATTGACTGAGAGTCAAATATACTAATTGGAGTCTTTTTGTAACTAAGGGTAAAGAATAATGAGGAAGTGGGAGTCGGTCAGTATTACTCCGACTCAGACCGGAGTCAGGTTTGAGTTTCACTTTGTGATTTATTTATTGGCTCCGACTCTTCTGAATAGTCCGACTTCTCGACTCTGACTTCGATTCCGCAGCTGTTCTTTTAACCGGTCGCTCTAAAACAGTCAGTCAAAACAAACTGTGCCATGATACTGATTCAGATAGATCGTAGACATTAATCGACTCTTTCAGAGGTTTCACCTTGTTATTTATTTATTGACATTGAGACCATACTAATTTTAAGTACAAATTCGTAATTAGTTAATATTAACAGCCCAATCTGTCAAATTTTATTATTACGAAACTTCAATATGAGTCAAGGATATTTTTGGATTCACGACAGTAACCTCGGACACGTTGGAAGAACAACGATTTTAAATTTGGAATATGGAATAGTCTCCATCAACTCTTCGAATAAGCTCCTAGGTTTAAGATCGACCTAGACTTATAGGAAATTGTTGTCGGACCAAATTAAACGGAATAACTGATTCCAAGCCATTTTTTAAAAGCCTATTTAGTTTCTTAAATTCGTTATTGTAAAAAACTTTTATATTTTTCTAATTTAATTTAAACTATGGGGCTCAATAAATAATAGTAAATACAATTTTAAATTAATTTATTAATTTACATTTATAATTGTTTATTTCTTGATTGAAATAATTTTATTATTTATAACACAATTAATTTATTTTATTTTCCACCATTTTGTCACTAAAAAATATTTTGGCGGCCAACACCACGAGCGACGTGTTATTGCTTACAAGATTGAGACGAGACTAATTTTAATTTTTAATTTTATTTTGTTTGTCGCTTCACATGGAAGAGACAGTAAGTTTACTTGTCCTTCTATGTATAAGGTGTTTCCGTTTGCGTCTGTTCTGACCGTGTGGCGGCGAACGCATGCATAAATGCGTGAACCGCCACAAAACGATGTAAATCCTGAAAGAATCAAAGAATTCGAGAACATTACTGAATAATTAACAGTTATATTTTAATTTTCAGTACCATCATCATTTTTGACTTAGGTTGGTCTGGTAGGCCCATTGGCTAATTTTTAAATCCATTCATTCTCAAATAAAACATTGGGAATAGCAATAACGGTGACAACGTATTACCGGCATCTCAACGCAATAAAGTTTATATTAATGCTGGTTTGGCAAGGAAGTATCTTAATTACCTAGTATAGAAGTACATTATGCGTCTGAATCTTATAAGCTTATCAGTAGACTACCAAGACTTCTAACAAACTTTTACTCTTTTCACACTGCCGTTTCATAAAACCGATTTAGTGCATTTTACGAGTTTAGTGCTTGATCGAGTTTAACTAAATTGGATTTATTAAATTACATCCTGTCTAGGATATAAGATCATTTACGTTTACATATGTATGTATAAATAAAAGTTCTTCCTTGTGTATTAGTGATGTGCTAAATCGATCTTTTTTGTTCTGTTTTGTTCATTTTCTCATATGATTTTTAAAAAAAAAGATCGATTTAGCCCATCACTATTGTGTATCTCTACTAATTATTATTATTACTATTTAAATTGCCAAGAGGTGGACCATAAAATCCAGTGTCGATTGTCTTATCAATAAAATATTATCTAATAGAAAATACTTCAAGCTAATATAGAATTTAAACTATGAACAAATAGTGATTGGATCACAAAGTAGCGGATATTTTGTATATGAACAATTTCAGAGAAATTATCTCAGACATAAGCAGCATTTTTTTATTTATCTGGCAAATTATTGAAAATCTTAGGAGATAAAATTAAAAAGAATTTTAAAGGTTTTCTCTATAATTAGCCATGACTTTTAACCATCAAATAAAAAACCTTCAATATACACAAATCTTTAAGTGGAAGAATTGTAAATGACTGAATTAACCTCCAAGGTTCTGTTTATTTCGGTTTATTCGTTTTCTGTTCCTCTCTGGTTTATTGTACGGTACATATAAGAACAAAATCATCAGCAAAAGCAACTACTTCGTTAATTCCGACTTAGCATAAAATATAGAAGCTGAAAGATAATTGACACCGTGGGGCCCCTTCTCGAATTCCACATCCATTTTCGACATGTGGATATCTGTCAAAATTCATAAAAATTGAATTTTTTTGGTACTAAGGGAATATTTCCGCATGAGTAATTAAAATTTCCGAACGTTTTGATCAATTTAGACAGATGTCCGCATGTGGAAAAAGGATGTGGAATTCGAGAATAGGGCCCCTGGTTACAGCTAAAATAATTTTGGTTGGTGTTTATTTTAAATCTGATTTTATCAAACTATGTTTAATGCAGTTTAGGAAATGCGTTGTTAACTATTAAATGCGTAATGCCTCAATTCCACTGTGAATCAAAGTTTGTCAGTAAGAATAACTTGAGATAAAAATATAAAATCGTTGGTTGTGTGAACGAGACACACAACGGAGTCAGTCAAGATTTTACTTACAAAAAAAGTGTATCTGTGTTTGTGCACTGAGATTGAAATTAAAAAAAAGTATCAAATCGAGAACATTTTATGGCAGTCCAACTAATACATGTACATAAATATTGTGTACCGATGATAAATGTTTCTCACACACGCTGATAATTTTAATTATTTGGCATTTTTATGGGAAAGATTTTTTTTAATTTTGTATTTTATGACGGAAATAATTTGAATAAAATAATTCTGATATTAGTATTAATAATAATTAAATGAGGAGTGTCTGATCAAAAGTCGCTATTTACATTTTCCAGAATGATATTTTTTTTTTCTATCAGGGCAGAATTTTTTAAGTGAAGTAGACCAAAAGTGGCTATTTTCAGCACGGACCAAAAATTGCCAATTTCTCTATGAAAAATATTCCTAAAATTCTTGATTTTGGGCAAAACAAGCTATTTACTACAAAAAAGTGATCAAAAGTAAGTAGCATAAAAAGTAAGATGTAAATAGCGACTTTTGATCTGACACTCCTCAAATTTTTAGATTATTTTGAAACGTGAAAATAATCGAATTAACACTAATACTAAATTTTTCTAATAATTCTTGATTATTCTAGGTTATGTTTTTGTTTGCTGTCAAAACACTAAGTCAATTTTAAAGTTTGCAATTTTTATGGTAAAGTCTAATGTGTGATCGAAAATATTCGAAAAAATAATTCTGATATGACCATTAATAATAATTAATTTTTTAGATTATTTTGAATCGTAAAAATACTCGAATTAACACTAATTCATAATTTTTTTTAATAATTCTTGGTTATGTTTTTGTTTTCTGTCAAAATGTATCCATAAAATTTGCTATAAAAAAAACAAAAACAAAATTACATATCGCTGGTTACTTCGTTAGAAACCGCAAGGCTGCTATGATTTTCCTTTGATGACTCCGCTGATGGGTATGTACGAGGGCGAATCAAAATGTCTTGCAATATCATATGAAAAAAAAGAGTGAATGAGACAACTATATATTTTTTTAAAAAATTTTTTGTCGCGGTGAAACTTATAAAAACAAAATTCGATGTAAATTTTACAGTTCGTTTGTTTTCTTCAATTAAGTAGCCCGTGTTTTGAAAAAAATTCTAAAATGAATGAAATTGAATATCGTGCCGTTGTTAAATTTTTCTGTAAAGATGGAAGCAATGCAATTTATATATTCAATTACATATCAAAAGTTTACGGCGAATTTGCACCATCTATTCCACAGTAACAAGGTGGGTAAAATTGTTCAAAAGTGGTCGGGAGTCATTAGAAGACGACAACCGCCCGGGTCGTCCCGCAGATGCTATTAGCCATGAAAACATACTTTTGGCAGAATCAATTGTATTAGAGGACCGCCGTATTTCTGTTTCGCGGTTAGCGTGGAGACTTTCCCTTACATACGGTACCACTTCTACCATATTACATGACCACCTTCACATGTCAAAAGTAAGTGCGCGATGGGTTCCCTGTTTGTTGACTGCACAACAAAAGAAAATTCTTGGTCAAACTTCAAAGGCGATTTTAGAAATGTATGAAGAAGATCCAGAAAACTTCTTGGATAACATAATAACAGGCGCTGAAATATGGATTCATCATTGGGATCCGGAATCCAAACAAGAATCGATGCAATGGATTAAACGTGGTGAACCACCACCAAAGAAATTCAAAACTCAACCGTCTGCTGGTAAGGTTTTGGCAACAATTTTTTGGGATGCTGAAGGGATATTGATGATTGATTATATGCCATCGAAAACCACAATCACAGGCATCTATTACGCAGAGGTTTTGCGAAAATTAAAAAAAGCCATCCGGGAAAAACGGCCAAAGAAAATTAGAAAAAAACCTTACTTCTTCACGACAATGCACCAGTGCACAAGGCTAAAGTTGCTTAAGCTGCATTAAAGGACTGCGGCTTCGTAGAAATTCCGCATCCGCCATACAGTCCAAACTTGTCACCCAGTGACTACTTTCTGTTTCTCAATTTGAAAAATAAATTAAGGGGCCGGAAATTTTCCAGTGATTCTGAAGTACAGTCTGTTGTAAATGAATATTTTATGGAGCAAAAGAAAACTTTTTTTTTAGAGGGCTTAGTATAAACCTTAAAGCAGATTACGTCGAAAAATAAAAATATTGCTGTCTCACTCACTCTTTTTTTTCATATGATATTGCAAGACATATTGATTCGCCCTCGTATGTATATACTGTATAGTTTTGTTCACAAATTTATACTGAACCGGTATGCTTGTGTCTGAAGTTGTCTATGGTGTTTTTTTTTGGTGATGCTGTAGTGTAAGTACCCTGCATTTTCTTATAAACCAATTTTTCGGAATGCTGCATCGGCTGCTTCTATCGTAATACTGGGGTGGTGTTCTTATTTCACAATATTGAATCGGTGTGCTTGTTTGTGGTACTACAATTTTTATTCGGAGAAATTTATGCCTGTAGTTGCAGTTATCGTTAGATACCAAATATTCGGATTCCAGATTATTATTTTCGTTGAAGTAAATATCACCTAAAGTATTTAAGAAAATATTAAAAATAATTATATGTCTATTAAATAATATATTACCTGTTGAAGGTATTTGTGTCTCATCGGAATCGTAATTAGTGCCCATCTTTAGTTGCCGACAAACAATTAACTGTAAACAAAAAAATAATATTAGGAATGTAATATTTTAACGTAGATAGTTTTCGATCTTGCTGGTATTTTGATAATCTTTTTGACATTTTTTATTTCAAATGTTTTAATGGTCTCCGAATAACATTCTATACGGCTGCTTTAAATGCCTATGTGAGACGATAACAAAGATAACTGAAAAAAATTGTCCACATTTAGCCGTACGCGTCCGCTTAAAAGGTCGTCATCTATTTTTACAAGTTTTATTACTTTTTCTCCCGCTATACAAAAATTGTTAGGATGCGATATGGTTAGTGAAAAAATCTTTGAATACAGTAGTGGAGTTGAAATTTTTGAAATTCGTCTTTTTCTTTCAGTTTATTTAAGATCTGCTGAATTGGAAATGACCCTTTTACCATTTTTTTCAATTGCTGCATGAAATTTTCGAACTTGAATGCATTACATAATTATTGAGGTTGCCAAGCTGTTTTGCATCTTGTGATACATATATGAACTAAACTATGTACGTTGTACGAGATATTTTCATTCCCGTACAATATTTAAAATTGTTTGACAAATTATTTTAACAATTCAGCAGCACAATCGTTATTCTGCTTGTAATCTTCGGGATTACTCAAAATCCGAATACTACAAACTAGCAGTAAGAAATGTTGAAAGTATTTCTGTTCCAAAATGTCACTTAATGCTCCGATACCAGTGTACATCAAAAAAAGTTTAAACTCCGTGGCCTTCCAGTGATCGAAATCATCTTTCTGGGGAATTCAGCTGGCACATAGTTTCGAATATTTTTCAGATTTTCATTTATTGTGTCAATTGCATTTTTCTTTAATAAAAATGGATTTTTTCAGCAATTGTTTCATGACACCAATTTTAATAATTTAACTTACCCAATATAAAAGCCCTCGCTGGCTAGTATTTTTTGTTGTTAAATTTTATTCCGTTAGACACCTCTTCATTTCCTGTATAAACTTTTCTAAAAATTGATTGGCGCAAAATGGTTTTTTATGTCCGTGAAAAACACCAACTAAAAACACATCTTGAGATGAGTAGATGCTTCCAAGAATTGGCCATAATTGGCTGTTGGAGCTTTTGGCCAACGGAACACCGTCAATTCCAATGTCATATAGATAGATATCTTGTTGAGTAACGGGATTATTTTCCAAAAATTTATTTATACTATTCTTTATCCCAATATGAGAATAAAACCCTCTTCCCATCGAAATAATTTTAAAGGCTCCCTCGTTGGTCCTTTTCATTGTCCTAATGTCTTTTGGAAGATTATTATGGTACCTGCTTAGCACCTTTAGTAGCGCATAAGCGCATTCATTGGTTATGGTATAATTAACACACCACTCGACAATATTCCACGAAATACTGGCAATTTCAAAATTATCAAGTTGCGTGCTAATATCTGACGCAGAGGAATATAATACACTCTCGCCTTCACTAGTTTCTTCATCTATAATTATTTTCTCGTAGTCTTCTGATTCCATTACCACATGCTCTGTTAGAGTATGTTTGTTATTATCAGCATTTTCAGTATCCCTTATAGTATTTAATTCATGCGTTTTCTTAATGCACTGTTTTTTAGCATCGTCACAAATATATTTGATTTCCCTATTCACTTCGTAATAACTTTTTTTATCCATATTATACGATTTTCACTCACCTAAATAGTTATAATTATAATTAATAAAACACCACTTTACATAGTAAATCAGGCAATGAATAAACTACGCACAAACAATAAGAAAGCTGTTTTAGTGAAACGAAAAAAAAAAATAATAAACCAAAATATACATTTGTGTGAGAACTCCCTAATACACATTAATATCCCTATACATCCCTATACATCCCTATACACATTAATTACCATGTGAGCATTATTTTGCTAAAAAAAATTGTGGTGTCAGTTTTGATTCAATTTGCATTCACAAAATAGACTCGGAATCGTGCATAGAGGGACTGTTCAAACTTGTAACAATCTTTATACCCAAGCTGGTGCAGTAGAACCACTCCCACTTTTCAACAATACCCGACGCAACTCACATCCCCTTTTGTCTCCAAATTGAAAAATCCGCGACACCTTCCACAGTTCAATCTCACCTGCACTCCACCACAGACAATCAACTACCCCAATATCCGCCCCATGAACAAACAACATCCTTTCTTTATTCTACATTTCACAATAAACTAACTTGCACCACAATGCAAAAGTTTTATAAAAGACCAGTTCAATAGACTGCATTAAAACTAATAACTATAATTTGGTAACTCCAAGTTATTTGTATCATTGTTAAATTAGCAATAAAATGGTGGAATACATGCATTGACAGTACCGACCCCAATTTTTAATTATAAAATAAATATTTTATTTTAAAACACGACTACCTGCACGCCACCCCTCTCCAAACGACACCCGCCTCCGTCCACCAATAAAAATCAGAAATAAGCCTACACAATCCGATTAAGCAGTGCCTGATGAATCAAATTACGGTACACTCCGCTCAGCAAATTCGTACAAACCATAATTTTTAATTCAGATCTTGTTTTTTCAAGATTTTCAATTTTACTGCAACACTTCTATCGCGTTTTCCACGCTACTACCCATATCTATAATATTATATTTAAAATTGAAACATACACGAATTAAATAACTGAGGTGTGGCCAACAAACGACTTGCTTCTGTGACCCAGAGAATTTTGAGAAACGTATTATACAAATTTCTTAAACATTTATTCTTGGAACATTTGCGTATTTAATAGTTTTTCTAGTAATTAGTAAAACAGTAATCCTTATATTTTTGAGATATTTGCAAAATTAATTTTCTGGTACACGGAAGTAGCCATTTCATTTTCATTAAAATTAAATGAAGTTTCAGTTCGATTGACAGCACTAAACCTTCTGGCCATTTGAGAGGATTAACACTGTCAGACAAACCGACACACAGACACCAATTCCAAACCAAATGTTTTGGACTCTGGGTACCCGAAAAAACAGATAAATTCCAAAAATCTCAAGGTCAACAATTAAAACAAAAAAAAAATTGCGGTTAGTTTATGTAAGAAATAAAATGTGTACTTGAACCCTTAGTTTGCCGTGTTTTAATAATTGAAGCAACTGAACATACTTAGTTTATTAATTACTTGCTTTCTTTAAATCTGTTAAGTATAAAAATATTCAGATGAACTAAACTGTATTCAGTTTACTTTACAGGTGAAGAACGAATTTAAGTACTCAACAAAACTAAAACAAAAAATGCTAATTTACTATCTTCTGAAATTCAGTTATTCGAAATCTGTCTCAAAGGAATTCAAATAACTTGAAATGGGATAATTTAATTATATTCCTTATTAAAGTTGAAATAAGTATATATTTCGGCTATGGGAATATTAAAAATATCCCCTTATATGAGCTTCAAACTCAGTTCTTAGAAAATTTTCTTAACAACTATACACGAGTGATTATTTTGGTCGACATATTCACGATTTTTGTTTCGCCAATTGAATAGGCGAAAAATTTCATCAAAAGGAAACCCCAAAGAAAATGTATGACCCACAAAAGAAATAATACTGTTAATAATAATAAGAACATGAAAATTGAATTACATAATAAAAAAAAATAAAAATTCTTAAGTTTTCATGTTTTCTACTTTTACAACAATTTTCTTATTTGCAATACATTTTATGTTATCTTCTTAGGCACCATTTTCCATTTTTTTTTTTTTTCATCTACTTAGTTTTAACTCCTATATTATACCTTTCCCTCAAGCGTAATTATTTTCTTTTGTATAGAATGGAGGAAATTTTTATGTTTCATTTGAAAATACTTTAAATCAAAATGACAGCGTAAATATTATTCCCCAAATCAATAATCAAGTGTAGGGGCGAAAGAGAGCGGAAACCATATTTCTAGGAAATAATAGAACTTGGAAAATGTGCCTTATCATAATGATCGCTTGGTGTGGTGATGTGGCAGTTTCTTATTATTTTTATTTATATTTCATTTAGTACAAACGTACACACAATTACAGTAAGAAAATGTCGATATGTCGTCTGTTATCACATGACAACAGTATTACATAATTTTGTATCGCGATCTAGGCAAGCCGAACACTTTAAACACACACACACAACAAAAATCGTTATTCGTATGACGACGAATTTTTTTTCACATACAAAGGGAATTAAAAAGTTTAACGGAAATTTTTTTATTATAAGTCGTGAATGATAATGTTGAGTAAATGGAATCATTTTTTTTTTTTGTTATTTACTTTTTACTGCTTTTCTATTGGGAAAAAAAACGAAACGGATTGCCTGGTATAAAACGTATTTTTTTTTTCAATTATTTTATTTACTTCCTTATGGGAATCCGGCTGTATATTTTGTTTAATCCCCCGTAGAATCGCGTGAAGTGTGTTTTTTTAAATATTTTTTTGTATTGTTTTGTTGGTGATTGCTGAGTGTAAAGGTATTATATCCTGGCAAATAGGTACAATCTTATTTGATTAATTTAATTTTGTTGTTGGTATTTTTAATTAAAGTTTTTTTATTTCTTAATTTTGAATAAATTTGAAGTGAATGTGCGTTGAGTTTGGTTTGGTACTTAAATTACGGGTTGAAATATAAGGGATTTCCTAATCAGCTTTTAAGTAAGTTCTAATTTTGAGTAATTTAGTTTTATTCTATAATATTTTTAAATATGGGCTTAAAATGCCAAGAACCAAAGGTTCCCGTGAGTTTCTAATTTTACCCAAAAGTATTCGAATATTAAATATTTCCTTTTCGACAGCCTTTTGCTTTACAAAATCTCCATTATTTGAAAACCCGAATTATTATTTTTTAAATCCTCTATTGAGGCCGATAATACATTTCTTCCCTTTTGATCAGATTAAGTGATTATAATATTTACAGTAGTTAAAAAACGCTCGAAAAACGCAAATTATAAATCACCGATGAATCCTGCGTGTTAAACTGATTGACCAGCTATCGGAATTCTCTATCGGCACCCGCAAAATTGCTACCTTTGTCGCTGTAAATAGTTATCGGGGTAACCTGTTCTAGCAATAAATCATGTAAGAGCAGTAATAAACGCTTCGGATTTCAAATCGGATACCTGCTCCAAGTGCACAGCCTTGCTTGCCATGCAGACTAATAAAGGAATGGTAAGCTTTTTAAGTTTTTGCATTGCGTGTATCTACTACATCGTAGATTTCTTTATCATTATTGGCCCTACACAATCTGCACCGACGTTTTCAAATGTAGGTGGTAAATTACCTATTAACTGATTGGCCGCTTTTGCTTTTAATTTGAAGCGTGTAATGCATTTATGAATATACTCATCTGATTCCGACCTCCTAAGATCCAATCTTGTTGCCTTAGATGCAACAGCATCAACGATAAGCCACCATGTAAAGCGTATTGGTGTACATCGACGATGATTAACCCGGATACGTGATGATCCCCTGTTAAAATAACATGCTCCTTGCTGGTGTATCTAATATTGGCATTTTGCAATACCCACTCGAAAAAGACTTAGAGCCAGTTTCAATTTGCTATAGGAGTAATTGCTGAAATGTAGCTCTTGTTTGATTCTGTTCATTGACTATAATTTACAAATGAATCTAAAAATATGAACAAAAAAACAATTTTCGCCACGACGAGTACTTCAGTATGACTTCAGTCAGGCATGTTTCATGATTTGCTGTTTGTTCGCAAACGTGTACACTTGATTTGATCTTTCTACAATAAACGATTCGTTTAAATTGGTATGTGACTGTTAGATTTCGCCAGGTATCAACATCTGATTTCAAAAATTAAGGACTTGGAACTGAAGGCAGTTCTATTGCCTATGAACGCTTTCCATTTTCATGATGGACTCTCTATTCATTGCAATACAGTAGTTGAATCGGTCCATAGAAATATTTGAACGTATTTTATGTACATCGATGTGACAACAGATTTGATGAGTTTGGCCAATAGGAGCGCTCCACATAGTTCTAACCTCGCTATAGAAACTGAGTATAGAAAATGGGGACAACTTTGATTTTCGTGGCAACCAGAAGTGTGATACCATTTCTCCTTTTCAGTTTTCGACCTGACATAGAAGCATAAGCCCATTCGGATGCATCACTAAATCCATGGATCTGAATTTCTCGATTGTGGACAATTGTTAATCGTGGTATCATGATCGTACTAAATTCATTAAACGCATTTCGGATGTTTTCCCATTTAGCTTTATGATTATTATGCAAAGTGCGAACAATCCAAGAGGAACGAACAATCTTGAAGATTCTGAATGTGAAGACTGGAGTTTGGAGCGTACTGCATAGTTGTTGATTGGAAAACAGTGATGATTTAGGTAGAACACGGAGAAATGTTGGTTGGTATTGTGGTTAGTGAAGCATGTTTTTTTTTTGCTCGTGAATGTGTGACTGGATTGATTTAGCCCAAGTTATGCAAGATGAAGTTGATTGATTAGGCTTATCTAATTGTTGACCTGTGATTGCGATAATGTATAGAAGCGTTGTGGAGAAAAGTATTTGTTGGATGAGCGGGCTTTACCAAGGCAATTGAAGCGTAGCATATACTCTGCTGTAAAATCACTTTTTGACAAGACTTCCATGACGTAAAATGTGGACATTTGAGTAATTTGTGACTGCTTTGGCATTTGACATATAAAAGTTTGACATCAGGGGTCAAACTCTAGAAGGAATCCGGGGAGATTCAGTACGCTTTCAAGGTGGTGGAAAATCTTTTTCGACTATGTGCTCTGCCCACATTCTTCGTGTTTCTGGATCGGTTTTTGCGATAAGATAAAAATCATTAATGAGTCGCGGTTCTTTGTGATCTTATCCAATGATGCTAATCCCATTAGTATTTTATCAGAGGTATCACAGAGTCTTTTTAATTGATCTACTGAACATTTCGTTATTGTGAGTTGTTCTGCGAGTATTTGGAAAAATTGAATGTGTCTAATGAATTGAAAAATTAAACCTACAAAATGTGTAAACGGTTTCCACAGCTGATTATTTTTTAGACGCTTGAATATTGGCTTAATATCACCAATTGGCCTTAATTGTCGAAACTCTCCAAACACAATAATTTAGTATAATTAATAATTACTCAAGGGTCTCTTCTTTGAAATTTCTGGCGGAGCCAGTTGTCAACAACATAAAATATTTTCGCGCCAGCATTCTCAATAGTAATTAGTTCAAATAGCTTTCAGATTGAGCTGATTCTACTGAAAAATGTTTTTCTGCACACATTTTCTCTACGGAAAAATGTCTACTCGGTATATTGACTTCCTACCTCAGAAGGACAGCTCTAGGGTGATTTTTCTGGATACTGCCCACATAATTCGTCTAGCACAATTGTTCCAGCATAATTTTTATTCAATAAAATAGAAATTTCTAAATATGGAATTTCTAGAAAAGGAGATTTAATTTTAAAATATTCTGGAAAAGAAGAACTAAAATTAAGAATGATTGGGGATGATTGTGCGGGTACAACTGTGCCGGATGAATAGAGTGGGATGAACCGTGTGGTATGAATTGTACGGGAAGAATCAGTCGGTTCCCAAAGGGCATATGTTGAAGAAACTCGTGGTCACACAGTTTTTCCAATGCTGGTAAATTGGCTAGTCCAGAAATTTAAAACCATTTTTCTCGCTAAGTGGAGTAAATTCATGAGCCTGTAGATCATGACCTTCCCTCTTGACAAATAAAATTTTAGGAAAATCACCTGTTGTATGTCCAAAAAAGGGTTCTTGTAGTTGTTTTTGAATTATTTCTGACGTCTTCCCAAGTAGTCGTATTCAGTTGAGATTGTTGTCTCTTAAATATGTTAAATTAATTTGTTATTCTCTTTAAAGATTCCCTCGTCGATTCTATATATTGTTACTCACCGAAATTCAGAATTTTGATTGTGATTTGTTAATTACTTCGATTAAATATTTTGGCTAGGCCAAAATTGATGTGGGCAGATTTTGTGATTGTTGTTTTTATATTCGTTAACGTATTTCCCTTTATCAAAAATGAAATAATCCACGTTGTGACATTTATCTGACTAAGGGAAAATATGGAAATGTATGTAAAAGAATTCATCGGAATTTAAATGAATCAAAAAAGAGTTAAAATTTCTTAATTTAAGCACTTGAGCAACAGTTTTAATATTATTCATATTTCAAATGGGCTCGGACGAAAATCAATTTTTAATCCGAAAAGTTTCAAGTTTATGTAAATTTCATTACAAATTAAATTTAATTTGATTTGGTAAATTACATATCAATTTCGAATTACAGTTAAAACACGATGGATTTGACCAAAATTAGCTTCAATTCTAAATTGGACGTAATGATTGTGAATGTAATTTTAAGTAGAATAATTAGGGAAAATTTAAATTTATTTTAGAAATCAAACTGGTATTTTAGTAAAATATTGAGTGTCATTTACGAAAGAAAAGTTAACATATTGTTTGTTAACATACGTTTGTAAATTTCAACATATCGTATATAAAATCAGAATTTCAAGCAAAAATCTGAGCGAGAATTTGAATTCCCAAATGTAATTGAATAAATTCTTGAGTAGGAACTTGAATTGGATTTAAAAATTTAAAAATTGAATTAAAATTACAAACTAGGTTTGAATTCCAATCTTTGAATAAAAATTCCAACCAGGTCATGACTAAATATTGAGTGGATGAAAAAAAATAACCTCCGGTTTTAAATCCATAAATTTTTAGTTTGAAATTAAACAGATACAATTTTAACTGAGTTACAATTCGAACCAGGACCCGTTTCAATATTTTGAGTTAAATTTAAAGTAGAAATTAAGAAAATGTTTCTAGATTAAACTAGCTACATTTTGCATGGAATTTAAATAGTACAAATCGTTGTACAGTGTTGCTGGTGTTAAAAATTGATTAGGACATTCTTCTTGGTTTTGAGAAAAAATTTGGGTGTAAATTTGGTGTTCTAAACTAGATTCAAACATAATTTTGATGAGATTTGAGATTTGGTCTCAAACAACCAACAAAATTTCTTTAGAATTTAGTTTAGAAATTTGAATCGGGTTTGGCATTCCAAACCAATTAAATTCTTTTGGTAAAATTATATATAGGAATTGAGTTACAACTCGAATTTTGATTTCACAAATTTTGAGAGAAATATATTTTAAGTTTACATTGCACAATGAAAGAAAATTGGTTGGATCAAAGAAAAGATAAGTCAAAGGAAAACTAATTTGAATTGGATCAAAAAATTAGACTGGAAAATAAATGGATTCGAATAAAACCTTGAATGCATCCACAGTAAAATTAGATTACAGTTCCATCTGGATTTGAATCAACCGTTAGGGCCATTTTAATCCGAAATTGAGTTAAACTTCCAAACTATACTTGAATGTTTGATAATTGTAATTTTGATAACGCTCATTGAATTAAAGTGAAATTTATAGTTTTAACAAAATTTTAACAAATAATATTTTGGTATTCTGCTAATTGATTATTGTAATTTTCATTTTAATATGTGAATGGTATTCGCTTTAGTAACTTAGTTTAAAATCAAAATGGATTTGAAAAAAAAATTATTTTTGGTGATAAATTTAGTCTAAATAGGTCAACTGCATTCGACAAAAAGGAAATTTATTAAGAGAGCGAAGAGAGAAAATTAGCTTGAATTCTAAACTAGATATAACGAATTTGAGTGAAATTTTAAGTAGAAATTGTCTTCTTTATTTTGCATTTGGGAAACACATTTTCAAAAACAATTTTAGCAAAATATTTAATGCTCTTTGTGTGACTGAGTTTATATTCTAAACACGATTTCAACAAATTATTTAGTTCAACAAGAAAATCCAGCAAAAATCTGAAAGAATTTTGTGTTAAAATAGAAGCATAATATCAATTTTAAACCGTAATTTGAATAAAATCTTAGGCAGGAACTTACATTAGAAATATAGTTTAACTGACTATCTTTAATAACAGTTTGAGTGAATTTTAAAAATTTAATTTCAAACAAGATTTGAACAAAGTTTGGACTAAAAATTCAATTTCAATCCAATCAAGAGTTTGAGCAAAAATTTGGATGCAATTTAATTAAAAAATATATATGTATTTAAAAAACGAGCTTGATTTTGAAATTTATTTAACGCAAAAAAATTCCAACCTGGATTTGTGTAAATGTGCTTGATTAGAAATTTGGAATGCAACTTCAGCTATAATTGCAAGTGCATTTAAGAAATTTATTGAGAATTTATTTGGGTGTTATTAGAAATGCTGAGTTAAAGTCGAATTTAAACCTCTAGTTTGAATCCAAAGGTTTGTTAAAAAACTGTTTGATATGAGCAAAAATATGAGCGTATATAGTTTTTTTTAGTTTAAAACTTGCTTTAATAGCATGAATCTTTTAGCCTCAACCATCGCGGTGCTCTTTTGAAGTAAGTATAGCTTACCAGTCCAAATTTTTAAGTGTAAGGACGTGGAAGCATTTTTGGACTACTTTTCCAGCACTTTGTAGTCCTGGGGAGCTAGTTTATCCAACTTTGTAGCCAAAAACTTGATATTTTTTTGGTAATGATTGAATTGAAATTCTCTTAAGATAAGGTCTAGTTATGGTTTTCTTTTCAAAATCTGACTACATATTTTTCATTTTAATGACACATTTTACCACATATTTTGCAATTTTAGTTACATCTTTTAGGAACATATTTTTTATTTTTTAAAACCTAAAAATCCTAAGCCTACTGATGACCAACGTACCGAATTTGGGAAGATATGGTATTTTGCCTTGTATTTAAAAATATCTTCCGGATGTACGAGTACTGTAAATATCGTATATGGAATTTTGAACGAATTTTGATTTTTAGAATTTTTAATTCGTAGACCTTCCTGTGGGGTTTTATTTTAATTTATGGATTATGTATTTAATAATTTTTAATATTTCAAAATTGGAAGCTTTTATTTAAAGAATAAAATTTTTTTATTCACTATATACGTTTATATTTCACCAATGATAATTGGTGAATTAATGATTCATTATTCACCCAATATTCTCTCATTATTCATTAATTATCATTTATTGCTCACTGATGGTTCACCGGAAGGTGACTAATGAGTGATGAGTGAATATTTATTCTAATCTTCATACCTATCAATATTTTTCAGTCACTATACGCTAGTTATACAATTATGTTGTACAATGGATGGATAGATTTTGGCTACTTTCTATTTGAACCTAAACTAATATTAGTGCGCGCGAGGTGAGTTTACATTTAAAATAGTAACCGTTGTCAATGCTCACTGCGTCCTTGGTTAACCTTGAAATTATTAATACTACAAAATTTCGTCATTCAGCTGTCCAAATCATTAGTGATGAACCTCTTTGCATGCTGTTAAAGTTAGCCGAAAGTTGCCAACCAAAAGTGAAAATTCGATAATGCAGATTGGATTAGTTCAGCCGAAAGTAAAGAAATGGTAATGCAGATTGTGTAATCCCAGCCGAAAGTAAAAAGTCGATAATGCAGATTATGTTATTACCATTCCAGCCGAAAATAAAAAATTTAGTAGTTATCAGCCGAAAGTAAATAGAATACATGGATTTAAATAAAAATTTTTGTAAATAGTCTTAACTGGAAAACTTTGTTTAACCTAGTCGTGGAAAATATCGGAAAATCAGAAGAATCCACAAAATTGAAATACAATCAGCCGCTAGAATGTATATCTGAAGTTGAATCGTTTTTATGTGATTTTTCAATAGCTATCGAATGAAAAAATTAAGTTTCCCGTGGAAAATATAGGGAAATTCGATTTTCTAAAAGTCATTAGAAAATTTGTATAAAAAATCAGCCTCTAGAGTGTTATGTCTGGAGATGAATTGCATTGATGTGACTTGTCAATAGCTATCGCAGGAAAAAATTCAGTACAAGTTTCCCGTCGGAAATCTCGGAAAATTCCAAAAAGTTTCCAGCCGAAAGCAAGAAATGGATGAATAAAATCAGCCTCTAGAGTGTTATGTCTGCTTTCCCTTCGCTGGAAACTTTTTTGAATTTTCCGAGATTTCCCACGGGAAACTTGAACTGAATTTTTTTCCTGCGTGGGTGTGTCCGGCCTTTTTTTTACCTGTTAAACAAAATTTTTGTGTATATGTATAAGAGTTGTTTTTACTTCAGTTTTTTAGTTGCAAAAATTACCTGTAGATGATCTTTACAAGATCGAAACTAGTCGTAATTTTAAATGAATAAAAATAAATAAATTAAAAATTTAGTTTTTTTTATTTTCAAGTTAGTGAAAACTGTTGGTGTTTTGTAATTGTACAAAATAATATTAATTGTAAAAAGATCACTTACGCCACTCCGCTTCACAAAATTTTTTTAAAATTTTTAATATAGCTATTAACAAGTCACACCAATGCAATACATCTCCAGATATAACACTCTAGAGGCTGATTTTATACAAATTTTCTAATGATTTTTGGAAAATCGAATTTTCCGAGATTTCCCACGCGAAACTTGTACTGATTTTTTTTCCTGCGATAGCTATTGATAAGTCACATCAATGCAATTCATTTCGAGACATAATCCTCTAGAGGCCGCTTTTATTTAAAATTTTTTGAATCCTTCTGATTTTCCAATATTTTCCACGACTAGGTTAAACAAAGTTTACCACGTAAGACTATTTACAAAAGTTTTCATTGCAATCCATGTACAGTCCTAACCAAAATTATTTGTACCTACTAAATTTTTGATGCAACGTAACGCAAATAACTTTAAAAATTATATAAATAATAAACTTTTTGAAAACATTAATTTTAATTCAATAAATTTTCTTAACCTACTTTACATTTCAATCAAAATTTTTTTTTAATTTTACTTCTAAGAGAAATTATAGTTAATTTAGTTTTTGCCAAAATTATTTGTACCCACAAATTTGTTGTCAAAATTATTTGTGCATCATGGAAAAAATCAAAATAAAATAGTAAATCAATTAAATTTAAGATTATTTTTTGCTAATTAAATAATGATATAGTCACTCATGTTTTATATGCATATGGTCAGTTTTTGTTTAATCTCCAAAACATCTCGCAAGTGGTTGAAAAATTTGTTGTTAACATTACCTAAAATCTTCTCTCACTCGGTTTTCTTGGCAACCTATTACAAATTTTTGGTCTTGTTAGATTATGAATATCTTCCACTTTAACTTGAGCCTCCGCAAGTTTAAATCAAAACCCTGCCCTGCCCGATACAAATAATTATATTCAAGATTTTTGAATAATTTCCTGGCAATAATTCTTCTTATGTAAGGTAGAATTATTGCGCTGAAGAGCAAATTAAGGACCAACTAGTTTATCGTCAACTGGGAATGTTACCTCATGAAATAAATCAAAATTAAACTATGACCTTCAACAGTAGTGGTTTATAGGGCACACAAATGAAATATGAGCAACCGTCAGGAAACGAACTGTGGATGAGATAATCCCCTTTAACTATGGAAAACTGTTTTATGCATAAATTAGTGAGTTTTGTCTTAATTTGATAATATTGGAAATACTTTTATTTACATAAACATAAAGCATCAATTAGTACAAAACAGTGGATACAGCCTCGGTTACTTTCCCTTGGGCAACAAATAAAATGTTACACGGCTGTAAAAACTTAAAGCAACATTCCTGGTTGATCATAAACTAGTCGGTGCCCAATTTGCTCTTCAGCACGATAATGCTTCCATACATAAGAAGAATCATTACCGTGAAATTATACAAAAATCTTGAATAAAATTATTTCGGCCAGGGCAGGGTTTTGATTTAAACTTGCGGAGGCTTAAGTTAAAGTGGAAGATATTCATGATCTTGTGGTGTAGCAATACACTAAATTTAATAATTTTGTGTTTGAATGCCGAATTTGAGTGATGAAGACACTGAAGATTAGCATATATAAACCAAATTCTGAATATCAGAGGATCAGTCTAAAATTATATTGCCAGTCGGTTTATTAAAATATACATATAATATTTTTAATATGTATGTGAAGTTAGCCCAGACTTTCATCCCAGAAAAAAAAAAAATATATTATCAGGCAACACTAAAATTACAACGTTATCCCAGCCCAACATTATTTCATATGATATAATTTACTCTAGAACAGAAAATATTTTTTATTTTATTTTATGCCATATTTTATGAAAGAAAATCGCAAAAATTAAAATCTGACATTATACAGGAATATATAGAAAAAAAAACACAAAGAAAAAGGCCTTTAAGATAGAATACAACCGAGATTTAGCGGGATGTTTCTTTTCCGAAAACTATCGATACGCCATTTGGTTTGGCGTTACAATCATTAAAAATTTCAAGACGATTTGCATGTTGAGATTGGCGCTATAAATATTTAAGTTAGTGTAGTACTGAAATTTCATACAAATGGAAGCGATTTGGCCGTGGTATGGCCGGGATGTTTCTTTTCCGGAAACTATCGGAATGCCATTTGGTTTGGCCTTAGGTTATCTAATTTCTTTAGAAATATAAAGACGATTTGCATGTTGGGATTGGCGCTATATGTATTTTAATTAACATAGTGCCAAAATTTCATGCAACTGGATGGGATTTGGCACTGGGATGATAGGGATGTTTTTTTCCGGAAACTATCGGTACGCCATTTGGTTTGGCGTTACGTTATCTAATTCCCTTAAAAATATCAAGACGATTTGCATGTTGAGATTGGCCCTATAACTATTTAAGTTGGTGTAGTACTGAAATTTCATACAAATGGAAGCGATTTGGCCGTGGTATGACCGAGATGTTTCTTTTCCGGAAACTATCGGAATGCCATTTGGTTTGGCGTTACATTATTTAATTCCAATAATAATATCAAGACGATAATAAGATCAAGCTTTGAACACTGTTGAACGTGGAAACGAAGACTGAATCGCTTCCATTTGTATGTAATTTCAGTACTACACTAACTTAAATAGTTATAGGGCCAATCTCAACATGCAAATCGTCTTGATATTTTTAAGGGAATTAGATAACGTAACTCCAAACCAAATGGCATTCCGATAGTTTTTGTAAAGAAACATCCCGGTCATACCACGGCATCTGTAAAGAAGTCATCTGTAATATACATAAATACATATACAAGAACGTGATGAGAAGATTATTCATCATTTATTTAATTCAACTCTACTACATACATTCAACATTTATTGTAAAAAACCGTGCTATTCAACATCCGATTACACCACATTTACGGAACAAGTAAACATCATAAAATTGTATTGAAATTTACTGGTATCAACAGCTATACTATCAGCTGACATTTTCTACATATAATTAATATCGAAAGATTTTAAAGTAAACTGTAAGTAATAGTTTTTTATTTCATTTCTATCAAATTTTATTTTTAAATTCACAATTTACATTTTTTTTGCCTTACGCAATTCTACATACGTGTTAATTTTATCTCTAATGATTCTCGTTGTAATTAATCTGTCGTGATAATATTTTTTTTTCTCATATCTCAATCAAAACAAAACAAATACAATTTAAATTTTTGTTTCTTATGAATAATAACAATAACAATATGTACCCTTATTAGAAATCCTCGAACAAAATATTAAAGTCGAATTATTTTCTGAAGATGAGTCGTTAGGTGATAGTGAAGATGCCAACCTACAATTCAATTTAGGTAATTTAGAAAATATTAAAACTATTGAAATTCCAAATAACTCACAAAATATACAAAAAGAAATTGAATTGGGAAAAATAATGGCTTTCAATATTAGTCATACTCTAAAAATCATTCCGTTGTTTGATGGAAAACTAACGGAGCTACATAGATTTTTCTCATGCGTCGAAGTATTTTGGTCGCAAATTACAAAAGCGGATGATAAAAATCTATTTATGAAAATTCTAAAAACAAAATTGTGTGATCAAGCTTATGAAGTGGTTCATTACAGAGATTTTGCAGCATGGGAAGATTTGAAACTTCCGCTGGAGAATAAATTTCTCAAACGTAGGTCGCAAGGTGCTGTTTCAGCTGAATTATTGTGTATCGTTCAAGACAAAAACGAAAGTGTTAAAAGTTTTGCTTCTAAAGTAGAGTCATTATTGTATGAATTAAATGATATTTGTATTTCGAAGCAAGGATTAGCGAATGCTGAAATAATCAAAAATATCAATGAGTCCACTGCATTAAATTCATTTCAAGACGGATTAAAAGATAATCTAAAAATAATCATCAAATCACATCATTTTCAAAATTTAAACGATGCAATTGCACAAGCAATCGAAGAAGAAATAAGCCATAAACCAACTTCAAGTTCCTATTCTAAATATCCAAACTATAATTCGAATGAAACAGTTTGCGCGTACTGTAAAAAATCTGGTCATAACATAACTATGTGCTACAAAAGAAATCGTAATTTTCATCATTCAAATTTTAATCCAATTTCTAATAATAATAGTACCGTTTTGCAAAGAAATCAAAATCCGAATATATCCGAACAAAATACATCCAAAAATTTTCAGTCAAAAACTTATCTGAATAATTCAAACTTGCAACAAAATTTTATATCATGCAGCTATTGTAAACGTGAAGGTCATTCCATATCTGAGTGTTACAAGAGAAGGTATAATGTATCTTTTAAACAACAGACACATCCTAACGTGAAAATTATTAATCACCAACCAGTGTTGGAAAACGAAATAGGATCCGAGGAATTGAGCACAGCCATCCGGATCCAACAACTTCAATAAATTTGTGTTCAGATAATCTTACTTTAAATCCCATTATAAGTCCAAAATGTAACACAACAATTTTTAATTTTTCTAATTTAAATTCTAATACAAATTCTAAATATATCAAATTAAACCTAGATATCTGTTCTAATAATGATTCCTATTTTTTAATTGATACGGGAGCAGACTTAAGCCTAATAAAAAAGGAATTTTTGAATCCAGAAACAATTTGTTATCCTGATTTAAGAGTTTCAATCCAAGGAATTAGTTTAAATTGTGTCGAAACTTTAGCCGTAGTTAAAGGCAACATTTTATTACCAGAATCGACTAAACTGTTCCAAAAATTTCATATTGTCCCAGACTCTTTTCCTGTACCTTGTACTGGCATTTTAGGAAAATACTTTTTAGAACATTATAAATGTAAAATTGATTATGATTTTAAAACTATTGAATTAATTTACAATAATTTCAAATTTATTATTCCTCTTGTAAGTAATCCGAATCCAAAATATATAATACCGGCAAGATCAGAAATATACATCTCATTACCAGTTACTTCTTGTGATAATGAAGATTATCTCTGTCCATCTCAAGAATTAATGTCAGGAGTTTTTCTTGCTAATTGCATCATACAACCAAAACATAATTATGCAGTTTTTAGTATATTAAATAATAACGAATACGAAGTTGCACTAAAAGAATTAAATATACGTAAAGCAAAATTATCAGAGTACGATGTGTACTATGCAACTCAATGGTCAGATTCGTTGGAAAAACGTCTAAAAAGATTAGATGAAGAATTAAATACAAGCCATTTAAATAATGAAGAGAAAAAATCAATCCAAAATATTTATCGTGAGTTCAATGACATTTTTTATCTGGAGGGAGATAATCTTTCTGCAACTAATGTAATTACTCATAAAATTCCACTTTTGCCAAATTCTCAACCTATAAATAAAAAACAATACAGATTACCACAATCCATGAAATCAGAAATAAATTCACAAATTCAACAATTATTAGACAATTCAATAATAGAACCAAGTGTCAGTCCTTGGAATTCTCCACTTTTATTAGTTCCAAAAAAATCAAATACAAATGAGAAGAAATGGCGTCTGGTTGTTGATTTTCGTAAGCTGAACGAAATCATAATTAATAATGTTTTTCCATTACCCAATATTAATGAAATTTTAGAGCAACTCGGAAATTCCAATTATTACACTACTTTAGGCCTGGCAAACGGATACCACCAGGTCATGTTAGATCCAATTGATAAAGAGAAGACAGCTTTCAGCACTGACATGGGTCATTTTAATTTTACAAGAATGCCTTTTGGCTTGAAAGGAGCACCTGGTAATTTTCAGAGGCTAATGAACCATGTATTGTCCGGTTTAAATAGTTACAAATGTTTTGTTTATCTAGACGATGTCGTCATTTACGGATATGATCTTGCAGATCATAATAAAAAATTAATTGAAATACTCCAATGTTTCCGTAAATTTAATTTAAAGCTTCAACCCAAAAAATGCAATTTTCTTCGCCGCGAAATCAAATATTTGGGGCATTTAATAACAAATGAAGGTATTAAGCCGGATCCGAAACTGGTAGAAGCAATTTCTAAGTATCCAATTCCAACAAATAAATCAAGTTTCGAATCTTTCGTCGGATTGACTGGATACTATAGATCTTTCATAAAAAATTACGCAAATATAGTAGAACCCCTAATAGCTCTGAAAAGAGGAAAGCCGAAAATTTTTCAATGGAACGCATTCGCAGATGAAGCTTTCAGCATTTTAAAAACTTACTTGACGAAATCACCTATATTACAATTTCCTGATTTTTCCAAACCATTTTATGTTACAACCGATGCATCCAATGTAGCTATCGGAGCTGTTTTATCACAGGTTATTAATTCGGAGGACCATCCAGTCGCATATGCGAGTCGAGTGTTAAACCAGTCTGAACGAAATTATCCTACGATTAAACGAGAACTCCTTGCAATCAAATGGGCAGTTGTAAACCGTTTTCGCCCTTACGTTTATGGACGAAAGTTTTTCATTGTAACCGACCACAAACCGCTTACTTACTTATTTTCTACTCCCAATCCAAATTCAATATTAGTCAGATGGCGAATTGAGTTGGAGGAATTTGATTTTAAGATCCAGTATAAACCGGGAAAACAAATTTCACACGCTGATGCGCTTTCAAGAATAGAAATTCCAAGCGATGGAAATTTCATAAATGTTGTTACTCGTGCTCAACAAAAACTTACAAATTCTAATAATTCACAAACTCTAGACAATTCTCAAACAAATCAAACAACAAACAGCATTACTAACTTTGATCCAACATCAATTCCTAACTTGTCTGAAAACAATTTTTCCAATAGTTCAACTGATAATAATATTTCAAATTTAATAAATAATTCTATTACGAGTACAAATTTAGATCCACATTTTATTTCAAATTCTTCAAATACAAAATCCAACAAAAGAATACAGTTACATAATGAAGAAGACATATCTCAAATTATAAAAGATTTTCATATTACTCCGTTGGGTGGTCATCAAGGAATCATTAGAACATTTAACCGAATTAGAAGTTATTACGAATTTCCGAAAATGTTAAGTCATATAAAAAATTTTATTAGATCATGTAGTAATTGTCAACATAATAAACATGGTCGAATTCAAAAGATGCCTATGAAAATTACATCAACATCAACAACACCTTTCGAAAAAATATCAATGGATATCGTTGGTCCACTAACAACATCTTATACAGCAAATAAATTCATTCTAACGATTCAAGATGATTTAACAAAATTTTCTTGTGCCATTCCGATCAAAAATCAAGAAACACCACAATTGCCAGAGCATTTGCCGAAAATTTTATTTGCACCTTCGGATGCCCTTTTTCTATTTTAACAGATCAGGGTCAGAATTTCATGAGTAATTTGTTCAAACAATTTTGTAAGATTCTGAAAATAAACAAAATTAATTGTACTTCATATCACCCACAAAGCAATGGAGCTTTGGAAAGGTCACACAAAACTTTAAGAGAGTATCTCCGAAATTATTCCCAAGACGATCCGTTGAATTGGGACCAATGGATTCCATTCGCCATTTTCGCCTATAATTCAACCCCTCACACATCTATACATTTTATGCCATATCAACTTTTATTTGGTAATAAACCATCAATTCCAAATTCGTTGACGAAGGATCCCGAACCAATTTATAATTACGACGATTACGCACAGGAACTTAAATTTCGCTTACAAAATTCTTGGAAAATTGCTAAACATCATTTAATTAAAAACAAGGAAAGAACTAAACGACTTTATGATAGAAACCTAAATTATAAAAGTTTTAAGATAGGAGATGAAGTTTTACTTAAAAATGAAGCAACAAGTAGTAAGCTTGATGAATTGTGGGAAGGTCCTTATCACGTTACAAATATTTTGTCAGATGAAAATAAAACTATATAAGTAGGAAAAATAAAACGTTTCACGATAATAAATTAAAACTATTTTATCGTTAATAAAACCGACGAAATAAATGAGAGTCATTAAAAATAATTCTGTTTAATAAATTTTATTTTTTTTATTTTTTTTTTATTTAATTCATTTTAATTAAATAATCTTATTATTAAAAATTTGGTACAGATGAAATCAATTATTATACAAATTAGAATTATTAATTTTTTTATTTTATGTAAAAATATTTAAAAATTGGGAAAAATCGAATATTTAATTATATGTACACAAGAAATGAAAACTGCCTTAGAATGTAAATACAAAATGTATATTACCTGTAATATTTAAATAAGTTAAAAATTGAAAAAAAAGAACAAAAAAAACAATGTAAATAATTAAGAAATTTCAATAAATATTAAAATTCAATTATAAATTATATTCTTAATTATCATGGAAAGATTTAGATTAGTTATTTTTGTTTGTAAAATATTAGCTTTATTTTTTACAATTTTATTTTTTGTATTCTTAATTAAATTTGCATATATAGTATATATTTTTTTATTTTTTATTATTATATAATTAACATATTGATTTATAAAGAAAACTACGTTTTCTTTTCTTGGGGGGTGAGGTGTGGTGTAGCAATACACTAAATTTAATAATTTTGTATTTGAATGCCGAATTTGAGTGATGAAGACACTGAAGATTAGCATATATAAACCAAATTCTGAATATCAGAGGATCAGTCTAAAATTATATTGCCAGTCGGTTTATTAAAATATACATATAATATTTTTAATTGCATCAAATTTGTAATCAATAAATAAATAAATATAATAATAAATAAATGAATAGAATAAGTATAATGTTATTTGTTTATTAACATTTATAATTAGCAAAAAATACTAAGTGAATAAATAACAATATAAAACATTAACTTTGTTTAAAATATATTATAAAACAAATATAAAAAAACATATATAACAATCTAACAAGGCCAAAAATTTGTAATAGGGTGCCAAGAAAACCGAGTGGGATAAGATTCTAGGTGATGTTAACAACAAATTTTTGAACCACTTGCGAGATGCAAAGAGAATAAACAAAAACTGACCATATGCCTACAAAACATGAGTGACTATCTCATTATTTACCTAATTAGCAAACAATATTCTTAAATTTAATTAATTTAATATTTAATTGTGATTTTTTCATATTGCACAAATAATTTTGGCAAAAACTAAATTAACCGTAATTTCTCCCAGAAGTAAAATTAAAAACAAATTTTAATTAAAATTAATGTCTTCAAAAAGTTTTATTTATATAATTTTTAAAGTTATTTGCGTTACGTTGAATCAAAAATTTAGCAGGTACAAATAATTTTGGTTAGGACTGTACCTAATTTGTTTAATAATTGTTGGTTATGTTTTTGTCTGATGTCAAAATTTAACCATAAAATCTTGATAAAAAAAAAATTCTTCTTCCTTGTCACTCTAATGGATTAGTTTTTTTTCTGTCCTCTTTTGATTTAAAGTCAGTTCAGTAAATTATTCATAGTGGAATACAGACTTTAGTTCTAATTTTGAGTTTAAATATGGGCTTAAAATGCCAAGAACCAAACGTTCCCGTGAGTTTTCTAATTTTACACAAAATGTATTCGAATATTAAATATTTCCTTTACGACAGCCTTTTGCTTTACAAAATCTCTATTATTTGAAAACCCGAATTATTCTTAAATGAAATAATTTGCATTTCAACCAAGAAAGCTTTACAGCGAACTGAAAAAATACGGCCAGTCGGTGATCTGCATACAATAAAGGTATTCAACTGAGGAAGGCCGAAACGGCCAAGGCAGAAAGTATTTGAGTAACAGCAAATTAATTACTTACTATTAATTATTTAAATATTCGTTGTCCATTCAGTACAAATTACTGAATAACATGTTTTTGCATGAGCTGCCTACCGTTAAGTGCTATGAAAAAAGGGTTGGCTTCAATATGCATTCAAAGCGAATTAGTAGTAGGTCTCCCTTTTTAGAATATTTCGAAATTCTTATAAAAAGTGATTATAATATTTACAAAAGTTAAAAAAACTGTCGAAAAAC
Organism: Tipula vernalis; assembly: GCA_958295665.1. NCBI lineage: Eukaryota > Metazoa > Arthropoda > Insecta > Diptera > Tipulidae > Tipula > Tipula vernalis. The sequence continues at coordinate 76,787,534 of OY282559.1, read as the reverse complement.
GCACTTTATAAATCACCGATAAATCATCATAGCTCAAAACAGAGCGGCAATTTATTCTTCCAGTATCTTGATAATTTTGACCTGTTGGTGGGTAGCAATCATCAGGAATCACTGTCAGTGTTCACAGATTTTAAACCATTTATCTCGGCTGGTCTGGATCAAATTGTACCAGCGGAACTTCAAAACAACTCAGTAATTATTCTTCCTTACCTGGAAGCTATATTCAAAGGGTGTTTGGAGCTGGGTTATATTCCTAGGTACTGGACGGAGGTTAATAATGTGTTTATACCGGAAGCGGGGAAAAGGACCTAAGACCAATAACTCTATCAACCTTTCTTTTGAAAACCTTGGAAAGGCTGCTGGATGTATACTTTAGAGATAAAATAGGTGCCAGGAAGTGGGCACCGTCTCAGCATGCGTACACAAAGGGTAGATCTGTGGACACTGCTCTGCACGCCTCGGTGTATACGATTGAAAAATCGATAAATTCGACGGAATTCTGTTTGGTGGCCTTCCTGGATATAGAGGGCGCCTTTAATAATGTAAAAGCGGAGGCAATGAAGGAGGGATTGTTATTTTTGGAGGTGGACGTTCCTCTTAGAAGGTTAATAAATTATATGCTGGGAAGCAGGATTGTTAGCTCGAAGTTGAGGAACTCCACCATCAAGAGGCGAGTAACTAGGGGAACCCAACAGGGGGAGGGGGGGGGGATTCTGTCCCCTCTTCTCTGGAACATATTGGTAAACAGGCTACTACTAGAATTGGATAGAGAGGGAGTTGAAGTTATCGCTTACGCAGACGACTTAGCTTCAGCTGTTACCGGGAAATTCCTGGGTACGATTGTAGACGTAATGCAAAATGCGCTTACCATCGTTAAGAAATGGGCTGGCAAATGTGGACTTGGTATTAACCCGTCCAAGACAGAGCTGGTACTCTTCACTAAGAAATACAAAATCCCGGTAGTTGTCCCTCCTGCCTTAAATGGCACGAGACTTGGTTTTACTGATAGAGATAGATATCTGGGCATTATCTTAGAAAGTAAGCTTAGTTGGAAGCCCAACATGTTGGAGAGAATAAACAAAGCTACTATTGCTTTGTACTCCTGTAGGAACGCCATTGGTCATAGATGGGGTCTGAAGCCGGAGCTGGTACACTGGCTCTACACTGCTGTAGTGAGACCTGTACTCAAGTATGGGGTGGGTGTTTGGTGGCCACTAAGCTGAAGTCGTAGCGATGGAGGAGGTCATGACATGGTTGAAGCATAATGTGGTATCCTCAGATGATATCGCAATCTATGTGGACAGTCAAGCGGCGATCTGGTCGTTAGAATCGGTGTCTTTGGCTCACGGCTGGCGTTGAGTAGTCACTAATCTCTAAATTAGATGGGTGAGCATTTGAATATCCAGGTAATCTAGGTCCCAGGTCACTCGCGCGTCATGGGGAACTGCAGGGCGGATAAACTTGTAAGGCATGGTACGACTCTCCAGCTGCAACCGGAAAGGGCAAGCCTGGGGAGGCCTATCACAGCGATGAGACAAGCACTTGGGAAGTAGGCGCTATCCTCAGCGGAGGAAAGGTGGTCTAACACCCTCACCTGTAGAGTTGCAATGCAAGTTTGGCGAAAGCTGGACTTGGGGCGCACTAGGGCATTAATATTCCTACGCAGACGTGAATTAAGAACGGTCGTAGGAATTCTCACGGGACACTGCTTTTTTGGAGAACATGGCAGAAGGCTGGGTCTAGAGGCAAATCACTTCTGTAGAAGCTGCTTGGACGAAGAAGAGGAAGAGACGTTGGTCCACTTCCTTTGCTTGTGTCCAGCATTGGCTTTTAAAAGGAACAAACACTTGGGTAAGTTTAGGATGGACTGCCTCTCGGATCTCGAAAACATTAAAGTGCGAGACGTCTTACACTACATAAGTAGCTCGAAATGGTTTCAATTGGGGTATATTCTGTGATATCACAATGGACCGCCATCGGTCTAAGTGTGCCTAAGCAGCCACTCCAACCTAACCTAACCTAACCATCTTGATAATTTACAATATGCAATCACAACCCATTTTTGCAAAGGGTTTTGTGAATATGTGGTCACCTCTTTCTCGGCTTATTTTGGATAATTCTTAAAGCTGGAACGGTTCCCACAGCTGATAATTTTTTGGACGCTGGAATATTGATTTAATATCACCAATTGGTCTTAATTGTCGAAACTCTACAAAATACAATAATTTAGTATAATTAATAATTACTCAAGGGCTCTTGTAGTTGTTTTTGAATTATTTCTGACGTTTTCCCAAGTAGTCGTATTCAGTTGAGATTGTTGCGTCTTAAATATGTTAAATTAATTTTGTTATTCTCTTTAAATATTTCCTCGTCGATTCTATATATTCTTACTCACTGAAATTCAGAATTTTGATTGTGTATTGTTAATTACTTCGAATAATTATTTTGTCTAGGCCGAAGGTCTCTTGGTTTCCAATTTTCCTGAGGCTGACAACTGCTTTGCTTCTCTAAGGAACTAAATCTTACAGTTTCAATATTCGCTTCTTCGCCCACATCAATTTCGTCAGGAAACTCTGATCTTTCTTTAATTGCCGCTATTATTTGTTGTTTATCCTGAATTTTTTAGTTTTGAAAATTATAAGTTTAAGGTTGCAAACCTAAATTTCTAATTCCCAGTTCTAAATTAGTAATTATTGAATTTTCCAACTACTGAAACATATAAAATCTTAATTTCTTAAACGCTACAATAATGAAATTCTGAAGACTGATCCAATGTACCGAATTTGGAAAGCTGTGGGTGGTACTTTGCCTTAAAGTCTTATGGACTCATATGGATGCACGAGTACTGTAAATATCGTATATGGAAATTTGAACGAATTTTGTTTTTTAAAGTTTTTAATCCGCATTATTGCAGTTGAAAAATGGTTGATCTTCCTGTGGGGTTTTATTTAAATTTACGGTTTGTGTATTTAATAACTTTTAACATTTCCAAATTGCAAGCTTCAATTTATCGAAATTCAAATATTTTTTTTTAAACAATAAAATTTCTTTATCCATCACGTCTTACTTAAGTGCATTATTAGCCAAAATCAAATTCTTTGATTCTTATAGCAGAAATTTATATATTCTGAATGTAGAGGTCATGTTATAATATTTTGTAGACTTTTATAAGTTTAGCATGAAAGGAAAAGGTAGGCTGTGTACGGGACACGGCCACAGCGGTTGGCATAGAATATATCTTACGCAAACAGTACCTGTAGTCTTTAATAGTAAATGACGATGATCAACTAACAGTACGGAACAGTTGACAATACAGTAATTCACCGTTATTCACTCACTATTCACACATTATTCAGTTATTATTCACTGATTGTTCACACATTTTTCACTCAGTATTCTCTTATTATTCACTGTTTATTATTTACTGATGACGTATGAATCATGGTGCACTCATTGTTCGTGCTTTATTCGCTATGAATGATTAATCATTTCATTACTCACTCATCATTCATTATTCACTCATTATTCTCTCATTTTTCATTTATTATCATTGAATATTCAGTGAATACAGAGAATAATAGTGACTAATCGATAGAGAATAGAGAGATTGACTGATTTTTCTCTTATTGTTCACTCCTTATTCTACTTATACAAACTTCAATAATTATCAATTCAGCTCAGTAACTTCTCTTACGTTCTATGTGCGTGATTTTGGTGAAAACTTTTTATTTTTTGTTACAAGAGTTCTTCATTTTTATATTTGCATTTCCCTAGTATACTTAATCGAGTTTATGTTAATCCGATTTATTAAATAGTAGGGTCTCGAGGATCTTAGCTCTTCTTCGAAATGTTTATTCTTTCATTTGGAATTTCACATCGCAGAATGTATGAACATTTCAAAATTTCCAAGTAAAGTTTTAATAAAAATTTTCTAAATTTTCGTACCAGAAATCTCAATCGAACTAAAGTACCCTGGATAAGAATATTCAATAAGAGTTACTGTCAATTTGACAAACCAAAAAATCCAAAGAAATCAATCCCAAAAAAGCAAATTTTTTAATTATAAGACATTTTTGAAGGGTTATTTTAATTCGTTATATATCTTAGAGGACGGGAGTCTGACCTCCCAAATCCCCACTTTAACGTAATATTCAAATTCTAATATTAATAAAATTAAAACGTTTTTTAAAAATTTGTATTTTACTTTCTTTTACTCTAGTAAAATAAAGTATAGTAATCAAGAAAATTTTGGACCTTGAGATTTTTAGAAATTTATTTGTTTTGAGGTTCCTTGAGTCCGAAAAAGTGGGTTTCGAAATGGTGTCTGTCTGTCTATCTGTCAGTCTGTCAGTCTTTCAGTCTGTCGGTCTGTCTGTGTCCTCTCTACAGCCCAGATGGTTTAACCAATCGAACTAAAACTTCAGATTTAAGCTTTTTTGATAAATTGGGAGGCCCCAGTGAATATAACTCCAAATTGGCTAACCGGAAGTGGCCACTCCCTTGGTCCAGAAAACTTTATTTTGCAAATATCTTAAAAAGTATAAGGTTTACAAAAAACTACTTAATACAATATGTTTCCAAAAATTAAAAACAAATAAAAATAAAAAATTAAAAATTAAAAAAAAAATTAAGAAAAAAATAAAATTTCTCAAAATTCTCTGTTCGTAAAAGAAAGTCGTGTGTTAGCCACACCTCAATTTTTTTAATGATTATTCAGATACTAAAACAGAGTCTTTTCCAAAGCGGCTTAGCATTGGAGCCTTTGTGCAAGGCTGCTGTGGTTAGAGAAGACATACCGTTTGTTGAGTAATTTTGACACATTTTATCACATCAAAGAATTCGTGTTTGGTGAACTGTAATTCCGAATCTGGTATGCCCCTATCGACGCACAATTTGCTGGATTGGACTTTATTGGAATGTGACCCCAATTGCTACAACTAATTTTTGCATTATCTGCGAAGTTCGGTCTCCCACAATCCACCTTCGTGAATGGGATTAATCAATCCAAGACTATTTTGGAATCGGTCCATGCTGGATTAATCGACTTATTTCACTAGGAGAATACATAACTATAAAAGACCCGTCCACTGGCGACGGCGGCACAGAGTCAGTAACTCCGCAGAGCCAACTATGTATTTCTTAAATTTTTAGAATAAAAAATGGAATTCAGGTTTAAAAATTCAAGTAATGAGAGAGGGATGGGGTAGTCTGACCTCATCGGAACAGGACTACTAGTATAGTTTCGGTCACCGAATCAAGTCTCAAATGACATATATGGTCAGGCAGTTAGGGGATAATCAAACTTGAATGCATGCACTCGGGCCATTAATATATGGAATAAATACTTGGAACGTAGTATATTATAGGCAACTTAATAGCTTAATTTTTAGGACGAATGTTTCAATTTTGCAGCATGAAATGAAAGAATTTTGCTCACTACACATTAAGCATTTCCAAAACGAAAACAAATTATTTTAAGTGGTGTGACATTTTTTTCGCTCTTCTATCTGAACTCAATTTATGTAACCATAATCGCGATATAATTTTGTGTGACGAAAACTTAATAATTTTCCGAAGATTTTAATTAATGCTAGTGACAATTTGGTTGAATTACTTTATGCATAAAAATCGATATCAACTCAATTCATCGCATTTTGGCACAGAAATCGCAATGGACAATATCCAAAAACTTTTATGTCCTAAACATTTATTGGGTTAATTAAATTCAAAATGAATGAAAATTTTTAGTTTTTTCCTGCTATATAATATTGTTATTATCTGTAAACAGCAGCAGTGTACACTTATGGTTTCAAAATCAATATCAATACGATTAAATACAATGCATGTTGGGTTTTGAAAAATTTCATGAAGTTAAATTAATAGGGCAGAGCTTTTATATTCTTCTTATACAAATATGTTTATTTTGTTATTTTGCCGCAGCATAGAAATTCATTGAACTAAACTAATCTCCTCTATCTGGTATATGAATACGGTTTATTTACACGAATACCCCGACTAACCAAAGTTATAGTATTAAAATTAAAAAGTTGGTTGTGAGCTTTTCCTTAAATAAGAGTTTTTAACACTTTGTCCAACACAATCCGATAACAATCCTTCAATAACTTGCTAAAAAGTGTCCGCAGACATAAATTTGATATATTAGCTCTTAAAAAGTACCTTGAGCTTTTTCATGAAAGTTTTAATTTTATTTAGTAAAGGCATGGTACTCGAGGTCTCCCTGTACATCAAGTAGAATCGACTGTTCTATTTGAACGATTTATAAATAAAATTCACAACAATAAAAACACAATCTGAAGAAAATTGAATTATAAACGCCTCAACTACTAACTGCCACAGTTCTAGTTTTACTAAACTATTTTATTTTTAAAGTGTATAGGTATATCGTATTTCTATTTACATACATAATCATATTTCTATAGAATTTCAGATTATACAAAGACTTGCTACTAAATCGACTTTTTCCTCATACTGTTTTGGATGTCAGGTGGATTTATACCAAAAATAGCTTAACATTTAAATACTTTTCCAACTGTAATGAAAAACTATGAGTCATAAATTTTATAACGAAGAAAAAACTGTTATTTAGGCAAATCAACATAACACATTATAATTATTAAAATTAATAATGAAGGTGAAAAACCCACAAAAGAAGGTAAAACATTTTCCACAATAACGCCAAACGTAAAATATACATACGTAACAAAAAGATGAATCATTTTAAGGAAAAAGGCGAAACTTTTGCCGACGCAAAAAAAAGCTTTTAATGAAATATTTAATTTTCTCATGTTTGTTTAATGTTTTAGCACACATTTGATTTCTATTGTGTGTTTGTGTTGGTTAACTTAGTATTGTATAAATGTAGGTGATAATTGCGTGTGGTAAATTTTTATATTACGTTACTTTGTCATGTTAACCTATAGCTTCTAGGAATTACGCGGGAAATCCTTTTATTTTTGTGCTGAATAATTTTAAAATTAATTAAATTCTTACGAACATTTTTTTATTATTCTAAACTGCTTTTTTCTAGTCTACTTTGTGATAACTTAACTAGGTGATGAATATATGCATTCAGTTATTAAAGTTATTTTTGAGAATCTTTCTCAATTTTAAAGGGTTCCAAAAAAAAGTTGAAATTAAAATTTTTTAAACTGTTTTAAATTTTTATTATATCGCTAAAGTCAGAAAGTGTAGCGACAATCGTGGCATTCATTGTTGGAAGATTTATTTATTTTTTTAAAGTATTTTATAAATAATTTAGTATTAAAAGGGAAAGCACACATGGAAACAAAGTAATCGAAACAAAAAAAATAATGATGTTGCTTTCATTAACCTTTGAATTTCCAATGGAATTGAATCCCAAAGGGAAACTCCCCTAACATAAAATGATTTGTTTAACCACCTACAAAAATGTTTAGCCGGAATTAGGCGGAAGTTAGAGGAATGAAACCTACTAAAGATGGGAGACGCCAACGCTAAGGATTTCCCGTAATACCGTACAACGTGTTTCGCCGCGATTTTTCGAAACAAGGTTATATCATAACAGCGGTTATTCAAGCTCGGGGGGAGAGGGGTCAATACATGCCACTATGATTGTTGTTTTGTTTATGTTTGTAAAAATTTAAATACAATTTTTAAAATTGGTCAACGTTTGTTTTTTGGTTGAAAATTCGAGAAACTTTAACCACTTATTTAGAAAGAGTAGGCCTTACCCACATTTTCCAAGGTTGTTTTCAATGACCTAGAATTTGGTTTTTGTTTCATGTTTCCAGCTAGTGCGATTCAAAATATATTCGCATAAAAAAAAAAAATTTAAGGTGGCCCGTTTTCTCTGGCGGTCAATGTACGAGTATATTTGCCAGCGACGACAGTTCGAACTAAAATTCCATTAACAGTCCATTAACTAAATTGGCCGCTGGCCTCGAAGATTCAGTTTTGTTCTGATGTTTTCGGTTAGGAGATACCTTTGGCTTATGCCATTTATTTTGCCTCGGTCTTTACATTCTCTCGTTTTTTTTAATTTTGTGGTATTTTAAAAGTTTACACATTTGTACGTAAACCCTTTGAAAGATAAGAGTCCAATTTACCAGAGACCACAATTTACATCTTTGTTAGTACATCTTGGCTTAGCCGTTCAGTTCAATCAAAAGCCCGCGTATTGGTTGAGATCTCACATAGTAATGCATATGAAATGGTCGCCAATAGATTTTGTCGGGTATAGGTCGGGTGAAATGACCCAGTTACTACCCAGTTAATTAATCACTTTCGCCATGTTTACTTGTTAAAAGGTATCAGTGAATCTCTGTTTCGCCTTGAGACGCCCTTTTGACCTGTTATGTTTTGTCCCCTTTGGAATTCTCTAAACGTTTGAATTTCGAAGCAACTTAAAAGTGGAAAAATGGTCTCTTTCTTGAGATTTGGTGGTCCAGCTTTTGGGGGGACAGGATCGGCTTCATTTGTTTTTACCTTAATCATTAGATCGTATTATTAGGCACAAGTTGGTATATTTTTTGTTTCGTTACCGTTATTAATTCAAAAGATATTTCAGCGACTAGTTTATAACTTTTTTTGCGGAAATCGTTTCTGAGCGTGCCAATTGCCTTTAGAAATCAAATACAAAAAAAATAGTTCTACGTTACAATTGTAAAGTTCCAGTTACCGATTTTACCGGACTACAGAGCTTTTAAAACTTCGAAAATTTGGCAAATGTTTCGCAAACCTGCCACTAACATAGTTTTAGTAGGCCCATCAATTATTTTAATTCTGTCCAAAAAAGTCATGTATAATTCTGGGATAGAGACTGGCTCTGGCAATTAAATTCATATCTTTTATAGGGTTGATTGTCAAAGCAAAACTCAAGTTGATTGGAAATGTTTGTTTACGCGAAAGGAATAAGAGTAGTAGATAGAGTGGGATAAACAGGATTTGATATTCAACACTTCCGATCAGAACTGATGTATTTATTAGAGGCTTGACGTCTGTAAAAATCAACCTAATTTCATTACAGTTTTCGTTTTGTGCTTAATTTCTCGATTTACATAATAATGGCGGACTTCTTCTTAAATATACTTGTTGAAGAGCTCAACAGAGTATCCTCATTATTTTTATATTAATATTCTATAATATTAATCAACAGTATTCTATAATATAAATCAACAGTATTTTATAATAAAACAAGCAAGTCTTTTGTCATTTGAATTGAAAATGCTTCCAATTTTCAAAGAAAACATCAATTTTATTCAATTGTAGGTTTTAATTAAAATATTATGGGCATATTCCAATAGCGCCGGCATAGCCGCCTATCGCACGGCATCGTCCCTCGCCATTGTCAAGCTTCCTTAAAATTTGGGTATGTTTGACCTTTATATACTTTCTCCAAGCAACAAAAAAAAAAATATCCCGATGACGTCAAACAATGTCAAAATCTGTTCACATAGGCTTTCGAGTTTACGGGATGCAAATTGCTCATACAGAAAAATCCTCACAAGAAGAAACTAGAGTGTGAACCTTAATATAACGCATACTTGAAGGATTTCATATCAACTCCAGTCGTTTGGTGATTAGTCTCACACTTGTAATGGGCAATGTTTCATCATTTAGTCATATGTTGGTGGTTACAGCACAAGGCAGACCTCTGGTGGATCATAGGTATCAAAGTCTGTAAAACATGGGTTTTGAAGGATCCCCAATACCTAATTGGCAACCACTCCAAAGAATTGTAATTATGAAGACTTCCTCTCAAAATCGTCTAGAAGTTTTATCGTTATTGTACCTACAGATGATATCTCTATATAACAATTAGCACTCGAGCATTTGACATACAAATCCAGACGTCCTAGTATGACTCAATAAATCGCCTACTTAATTCCATTAGCGATGTTTAGCACTAGTTATTATTCTGATCCGCTTAGACATTGGAGATTTCACTTGCATCTTTCACCGATTATTATTGGGGGGGGCCATGCGGGCGATCAGCCACTTCGCACTGCGACCTAAAAGATCTATTGTGCTGGCCCCTGCTTAATTATCCGTCCAGTCAATATTCAGGTTCCTAATGAACCTGACAATACTGCCTCCCGGTACGTGATACATACTATCTGGGCATATTGCTCTCCCTCCTAGATGTTTACTACAGCATGTAGTTCCGCTAGAAAGACGGTAGCATTGGAGCTCAAGGACCTCGAGAGGGTTGTCCCACTCCCGTATATTCCTACTCCTGCCCCGTATTCCGTTTGATTTTACTCTTACGAGTTGCTGGGAATTACAAATCACCTGTAGGTCACCCAGCTTTACTACAGGAAGGCTAAAAATAAAACTGGAGGGTGCCTGGTATCCAGAGTCCGCATATTTTGGGCTGATTAACCTAACAGCCATTCATCTTTCGGCATATGCTGTTCCACCTTAGATTAGGGTTTTTTGTCAAGGTTTTCTCCTTTAGCGCCGTACTTTGGCCTGTGCCAAATGGCCTAAAATGTGCCAAGTGGCCTTAGTTACCAGTGGTTGCCACGAGGAGGCAGTACGTACACCTGCGAATTGTGAACAGGTTATCCCTTACACAATTGTACCCATCACACAGCTGCCTAATGACAAGACCAGAACAGCTCACGTGATGCGCACCCTACTGGAAGGTTACGGAGCTGGTAGATTAATCTACTCAACTTTGATCCCCCCCTCCAATAGACGCCAAACCACCATCTTTCACCGATGGTATTCCAAATAACATTCTCGGTCCCGACGGTACATCGAGGATTGCAGAGGTGGTACCAAAGGTTTTTATGTTCGTAGTTTTTAAATTTTTTTCTGACCACAAAATGGAACACCGTTAACTTTATGATTTGGACAAAAACATTTTTTTACCACTACCCCGGTATATTAGTAAACAAAATTTCGAAAATATGTTTCAATAACTGTGTTGCTTTTAACCAAAATGAGTTATGTATTTTATTTGGTTAATGGCCGGTCAAAGCAACAGCAAAAATTAACCAAATTTTGGTCTAATTTTTTTTCGTGCATTTTCTTGTCAATTCGACTCTTGTGGAAGGTATTGAAACTAAAAATTTGGTTAAGATTTGTTAGCTAAACTATTTGTTGGGTTAGTTAAACTATTTTTTGGTCTATCTCGTGCGATTGTTGCTGTAATATTTTTATTTTTGGTGAAAGCAATACAACTAATATCGACCGCTTTTCAATAAAGACCAATGTCATAAATAACTTAAATCCGAACAACATTAATCACATTGGCATGCAAATAATTTGATTCAGTGTCAAATACCGAGCGTGGAAAGTGGCCTGCTACGAAAATATTTTATTTTAGTTTCCATTAAAGCCCACTTTATAGAATGTTTCATCGATTTACCACATGGGTAAATCCCATATTTTCACTACAAAAATATGCATTTCAAGGCAGAGGGCTACAATTCCACCGGAAAACAAAAATGTTAGTATGTGTCACCGAGCGCGGAAAGTGGCGTGCCACGGAAATATTGTTTTTTTAAGCTGTAAGACAAATTTTCTGAGATAGTTCAACCAAATTTCCAAGAGCTAGCTCAACCAAATTTATTTATAAGTGTAATTTGTCAAGAATGTAAAATACCGCTATGATTTAGAAAGGCATTCCATGTCACACAGCGCCAATTTTTACAATGGTAGAAATATTTTCTACTAGAAAATAGCTCCATATTTAATAAAATTGCTAATTTTTAAAACTAAAAATTGTAATAATTTAAAATGTAGCAATAAATTGAACTAAATGAAAATGCCAATTTTCCAAAAAAAAATATTGTGTTATTTTTGTAAACTGAAGGTAATGCATTACTTTTATAAGTACATAACGGATTATTTTTCGTATATTTTGTAAATCCAAACTGGATTTTTGAATACATTTTTGGAATATGACCAATTAGTCTGTAACCGATTACGATGAAATTTTTAAGGTATGATGTAAATGGAATTGGTAATGATTTTTGGATAGACTTTTAAAATATCGAAAATTATCTTGTAACTTGGCTATTTTTTAAATGATTATGATGAAATTCGACAGGTACGATGGAACTGAGATCCTTTAATGTTTTTTAGATGAAATTAATAGAATTTGGTGATTTTGACTAAGATTACCATGAAATTCTACAAGTACGGTGGAAATGGAATTCTATGACGATTTGTGGTTAAAGTTTATTAATATGGAAAATTAGCTTGTTATTTGGCTATTATTTAATCGATTATGTTGAAATTAGACAGGTAATGGGTTGGAAATGGGATTTTTAAATGATTTTTGGAAAATGGTCGATTAGCTTGTAGCTTTGCTATTTATTAACCGATTATGATGAAATTTGACAGGTACGGTGGAAATGCAATTGTTACATGTGTTGTTGATCGTCCGCAGCATCTAAAAACATACAAAAAAGGCACAGAGAATCATTTGGGACACAATTATTTAGATGAAATTTGATACAACAGCGATACGGCAATATGCAAAATCAATCCTTTGATTTTTAAAAGCATTAAACCACAACCTATTTGTTTATAAAACATTTATTTTCTTTATTGTGACACTTAATTATTTGGTATGATCAAGTACCAACCTTTTCAATTAAAATTAATTTTCATTGTAAATAATTATAGTAAAAGAAGTACCAACTTGATTATACCAATTAATTATGTGAAATGCTAGATGGCGATACTATTGTATAACAATTAAATTTAATTTGTATAACACTTTTTAGTATAAAAGAGCGCTCTCTACTATTCATAAAAATATTGTAAAAAGAGACATTGTGAATTAAAGCTCTTTTAGTAAATACAGTGAACAAACAAAATTGTGAAATAAATTGTGAAGAAAAAATAAACATAAAATTGTGAAGATCGGGTGTTTTTTATTTTAATATAAACTGCGATCATAAAGAAGCCCCCTTCAAATCGCGAAACATTGGTCCTTCGAGCCGGATCTCCAACAGTATTTTGCAGCGAATTTGGATTTCCAGCAATATTTTTTGGATTGTTTTTTTTATTATTTTTTTTTTTTATAAGCGATAACGCTTAAATATACATATTTGGCGCCAAAACGCAAGCGAGTCATCACTTTGTAATAGTAAGTAATTACGATACTTTATAAAGTGATTATTAAGTGAAAAAGGCGTTATTCAGTGCATGAGACTAAATAAGATTAAGGCACTTAAAGACATTTTATTTGAGAAATAAAAATTGTGCGTACTACTAAATATATAAGCGGTGTGTGTGTGTTGTGTTTGCTTAAGTATACGGAGGCTTTCCTTGATATTTATAAAATTATAAAACTCCGTTGTGCGCTTTAAAGGCATATTAAAATTCCGTGAACATTTTCATTCGGTCTTTTCCGCAAATTTTGTTTATATAAATTTCAATTTTGTGCGTCGTTCTCGTGTTTTCCATTGCGAGAAGTTTGAACATATTTTTGTAGAAGTCAAAATGTCTACTATAAGGGCGCTGAAACGTGTCTTAGCGCATTGTCAAGACATCAAAGCATCTGCCATTAAATTCAATGAAGACACGAGTTTGGAAGAGGTAGACACCAATATTCAACTACTCGAAGAAGAACGGAAGGAATACCGCGAGCTAGAGAAGCTGATTGGCGAGGAAGTTAAGCACGAAGCCCTGCAGGATTCAGTGGAAGAATCGCTTTTTACGATTAGAAAAGTGCTATTTCGAGCAAAGAAGGATCGTGAAGCTGAGATATCGAAGCATTCGCATAATGCTTCGATCGATGAATTAATGGCGAATCAGCAATCATTCTTGCAAGAAGTCTCAAGTTTAAATAAAAGAGAAAGTGACGTGCGACTTCCCAGGATCAACATTCCTACGTTCTCGGGCATATATTCGGAATTCCCATCTTTCAAAGATTTATTCGAAGCATCGATTGACAACAATGCGAAAATATCTAAGGTACATAAATTTCAATACCTAAAGGGCCTTTTGACGAATGAAGCTGCTGCATTGGTTCGTCATATTGCAGTAACTGAAGCGAATTACACGGAGGCATGGGAAAAAATAAAGGAGAGATATGACAAGAAAAGGTTGGTGATTTCTACCCTCATTAAGCAGTTTGTGGATCAACCAATAATTGCGAAGCCCTCGGCTAAAGCTCTGCATCAGATGTCTGACGTATCTGATGAAGTGCTTAGGGGATTAAAGGTGCTGGGTGCAGAAGCAGAGAAAAGGGATCCGTGGCTAATCCATATTCTGGTGAATAAATTGGACGCTATTACCAAACAAGCCTGGGCAACAGAAACTGCAGAAGATGATTTCCCCTCAATGGAAAGATTTTTTAAATTTCTAAATAGAAGAAGTGATTCTTTGAACACGATTGATTCAAATAAATCACCAGTACCACAGCCAATAGCAAATAATCGCGTTAAAAATTTTCACGCTGCTTCCACTGATCTGGTGTGTGTTAAATGTTCCAAAGATCATTATATTAGCAGATGTGAGCAATTTCTGTCTCTAAGTGTCACCGATAGGCGAGGATTTGTTGCGGACAAGAAGCTGTGCTTTAATTGTTTGTCTCCAACCCATCAGGCAGCTTTATGCAGGTCCAAATATAGATGCGGTAAATGCCATAGAAAACACCATGTAACATTACATTCCGAAGATATGCAACGAGAAGGAGCGAACTCAACTTTAAGCGGCAATACAGTGAAACATTCAGAGGAGAGTACCACTTCTGACACTCAAGTGTATAACGCAACATTACCCAGTTTCCAGTCATTACTCCCGACAGCAATGGTTCAAGTCACTGACCGATTTGGAAACGTATTAAAGTGCAGAGCGTTACTTGATTCTGGTTCTCAAGCATCGTTTATTACGGAGGCATGTATGCAGCGATTAAAATTGCCGAGATCGAAAGCGAACATATCGGTAACTGGGTCGACTGCGGGAAACATATTCACAAGAGGAGCAGCTTCTATCAACGTGAGATCGCTGCACTCTCCAGAGGAAGAAATACAGCTAGATGCCCTTGTAATTAATAAACTGCCAACTAGGTTGCCCAGTTTTGGATTTACTTTAAAGGACAGTAGCTTTCTGAAGGGGTTGAAACTTGCCGATCCGCAGTATAATGAAGTTGGCGCAGTTGACATATTAATCGGGGCGGACAGATTTTTCCACGTCATCAGAGATGGACGAGCCAGTGATTTTAGTGACTCCATTATTGCTCAAAACACTATATTTGGTTGGGTTGTTTCTGGGATTACCGATAGTAACAGGATAAGTGAAGCAGCTCAGATGAATATATGCACATTAAATCTACATTTGGATGTCGATATTGACGAAACTTTGAAACGCTTTTTCGAGCAAGAAGAAATCCCCAGTATCCACATGTTAAGTCCAGAGGAAACCGAGTGCGAAGAACATTTCAAATCTACACACAAACGAATTGAAGGAGGTAGCTATATGGTGAAGATTCCTTTTAAAAATTCAGCAGGCCGGCTTGGTGACTCAGTGAAAGCGGCCGAACGGAGGTTTTTAGCATTAGAAAGAAAGTTGCAGTCTAATCCTACAATTAACATGGAATACGCCAAGGTAATAAGCGAATGTATGAAGCTGGGGTATATGGAGCCTCTGAATGAAAACGATTTAGAGATTGAAGATCACAAAAGGTTTTATTTGCCCCATCACTGTGTATTCAAGGAGTCAAGTGAGACCACTAAATTAAGAGTGGTATTTGATGGGTCGGCGAAATCTTCGTCCGGGGTTTCCCTAAATCAAACAATGTTGGTTGGACCAACTATTTAGCCTACATTATGGTCTATATTAATGAAGTTCAGGAGTCACAAGGTAGCGTTAACAGGCGATATCGAAAAAATGTACAACCAAGTCTTAGTTACTGAAAAGGACACGCATTTTCAGCGAATATTATGGAGAAATGAACCATCGAGCAAGCTAAAGCACTATAAGCTCAATACCGTCACTTTTGGGTTGGCCAGTTCATCATTTTTGGCAATAAGGACATTGCAGCAAATAGGCTACGACAGTCAGCAAGATCATCCAAACATGGTACAACATATTTTAGAGGATTTTTATGTAGACGATTTTATTTCTGGAGCCGATACCATTGAAGAAGTCCTGCAACTAAAAAGCGAGATCACCGAAGTATTGTTATCTGGAGGTTTTAAGATCAGAAAATGGAAATCGAATATACCTGACATTACGGCGAGAGATGATACTGGTCAAATATCGAGTTTCCACAGTTCAGCTGAAACAAAAATATTAGGGCTTCAGTGGAATTCTGCTGATGATATTTTCTCATTCAAACTAAATCTTAATGATGGCTCCAAAGCTACAAAACGCCTAATCATCTCAGAATATTCGAGAGTTTTCGATCCACTTGGATGGCTTTCTCCATCTATTATTTTGATGAAAATAATATTCCAAAATCTTTGGTTGATGAAGCTGGTTTGGGACGATGAATTGCCGGACAACATCGCAAGCATGTACAGGGAAATCCGCGGTGAGTTGAAACTATTGGAAAATATACAGATTAAGCGATACATTCCTCAAGGAAGCCTGGTTGAAATTCACGGTTTTTCGGACGCAAGCGAGAAGGCGTATAGCGCAGTGGTGTATTGTAGAGCGATGGCTGAGAATGGCGAGGTTACTGTAAACATAATGGCATCTAAAACTAAAGTAGCACCTATCAAGCAGATATCTTTGCCCAGACTCGAGTTGTGTGGTGCACATTTATTGACAAAGCTTATGATGCTGGTGAAGGAAACAATAAAGCGTCCAGTAAAATGTTATGCATGGACAGATTCCAGTATCGTCTTGATGTGGTTATCCAGTCATCCAGTAAGATGGAAAACGTTTGTGGCGAATCGTACGTCAGAGATTCTGGATAAACTTCCTAGAAAATGTTGGAATCACGTACGATCCGAGGACAATCCAGCAGATTGCGCATCAAGAGGAATACTCCCCTCAAAATTAGTCAATTTCAAGCTTTGGTGGCACGGTCCGGAATGGTTGCAACTGGCTGAATATATTTGTGCTTCACCAACAGAAGAAAATAACAATGAGGAGCAGCTGGCAGAAGAAGAAAGGAAAAACAAAATGTTGGTTCTGAACATGCAGCGGACAGCGGACGTCATCGATTCCTTGATGGACAGGATTTCGGAACACATTAAATTGGTTCGTGTTTTCGCTTACGTTCTGAGATTCCTAAAAAATCGTCTATTATCGAAAGATGACAGAATTTTAAGTTTCTTAACGGTGGAGGAATTGCAGACATCAAGACTTATCATCATCAAGCATGTGCAGCAACAATCATTTGCCAGTGAGATTGATCGCTTACGAAAAAGAATGGATATTAGCAAAAGAAGCGACATATTATCCTTGGCACCGTTTATAGACGCTAAGGGAATTTTGAGAGTTGGAGGTAGGCTGAGGCTTTCGGATTGTCCATACGATTACAAGCATCCGATAATATTACCAAAGAGCCATGTGTTTAGTCGTGGAATTATATGGCACATACATAAGAAAAACCTACATCCGGGCCCATCGTTGACATTCCAGTTAACTAGACAACAATATTGGATAGTTGGAGGAAGAAGCAGCATACGGGGAGTTGTCAATAAATGCGTTGCGTGTTTTAAAAGTAATGCGAGGTCGTCAAAGCAGCTGATGGGAGATTTGCCGGCAGCGAGATTAAAAGCAGCAAGGCCATTCACATCATGTGGAGTAGATTATGCGGGCCCAATACAAATAGCATCAAAAAAGGGAAGAGGCGCCAGATTTATCAAGGGATATATTGCGCTATTTGTTTGTATGGCAACAAAGGCTATTCATATAGAGATTGTGAGTGACCTTACAACTGATGCCTTCATTGCGGCTTTAAGAAGATTTGTGTCTAGAAGAGGAACGCCAGCGCATATCTATAGTGACAACGGCTCAAATTTTATTGGAGCGAAGCGACAGCTGAATGAGGTATATAAATTTATTTTCAACAATAACAATAATTGTGTCATTGCAGAACATTTATCCAAGTCAGAAGTGCGGTGGCATTTTATTCCACCCGTGACACCCCATTTTGGAGGTTTATGGGAAGCAGCAGTCAAGTCTGTCAAAACTCACCTTATAAAGTGTACTTCCAACACCCATTTAACATTTGAAGAGATGGCCACTCTACTAAGTCAGATCGAGGCAATTTTAAACTCCAGGCCATTATATGCAGCATTAGACGGCGATTCATCATTCGAGGTTTTGACACCAGCGCATTTTTTGATCGGGTCTGCAAATTTCTACTTACCGGAGAAAGAATTCAATGAAGGGATACCTGCGGGCAGACTTACGAGATGGCAATTTATTCAGCAGCGCGTTCAATCATTCTGGAGAAAGTTCAGCGTAGAATACCTTCACAACCTTCAGCAGAGAAATAAATGGCAAAAACTGCACGACAATGTCAAAATTGGAGATGTCGTACTAATCAAAGAGGATAATTTGCCATCCTACAAATGGGCGCTTGGTAAAATAATTGAATTGCATCCTGATGATCGCGGAACAGTTAGGGTCGTAACATTAAAAACATCAACATCGATTTTAAAGCGACCCATTGTGAAAATATGTAAACTTCCCGAACAAGAAGATGGTTAACGACGGGATCGTTAACGCGCCGGAGAATGTTGTTGATCGTCCGCAGCATCTAAAAACATACAAAAAAGGCACAGAGAATCATTTGGGACACAATTATTTAGATGAAATTTGATACAACAGCGATACGGCAATATGCAAAATCAATCCTTTGATTTTTAAAAGCATTAAACCACAACCTATTTGTTTATAAAACATTTATTTTCTTTATTGTGACACTTAATTATTTGGTATGATCAAGTACCAACCTTTTCAATTAAAATTAATTTTCATTGTAAATAATTATAGTAAAAGAAGTACCAACTTGATTATACCAATTAATTATGTGAAATGCTAGATGGCGATACTATTGTATAACAATTAAATTTAATTTGTATAACACTTTTTAGTATAAAAGAGCGCTCTCTACTATTCATAAAAATATTGTAAAAAGAGACATTGTGAATTAAAGCTCTTTTAGTAAATACAGTGAACAAACAAAATTGTGAAATAAATTGTGAAGAAAAAATAAACATAAAATTGTGAAGATCGGGTGTTTTTTATTTTAATATAAACTGCGATCATAAAGAAGCCCCCTTCAAATCGCGAAACAACATGGTTTCTGGATAGATTTTTGAAATATGCCAATTATCCTGTAACTTTTAAACGATTATGATGAAATTCGTCAGGTATACTATGGAAATGGCATTCTTTAATTATTTTCAGTTGAAATTAATGGAACTTGGAAATTTTCAACATTATTATGATGAAATTCGACAGCTACGGTGGAAATGGTATTCTTTAATGATTTTGCAACTACAAAATGTTGCAATTACAAAATGTTGCAACAACAAAATCTTGCATAACAAAATAGTGCACTTATTTTTCTTTTTAGTAGGTGTTATTAATAAATCCTTTATATTCCGCTCCTACGTGCGGCACGCAGTGCGACATGTTTGCTTATCCCGGCTCCTACGTCGCCCGAAATTAAAATCTAAAGCCCCTCGGAGGGTTAAGCGGGGGGGAGCGCAGCGACGTCCGGCGTGCCCGTAAGAGTTACCGAAGCCGTTAGCCTCTACAGTTCGGGATTAATAGATTCTATATAATCCGCTCCTACGTGCGGCACGCAGTGCGACATGTTTGCTGATCCCGGCTCCTACGTCCCCAGAAGAAATTCCTCATTTTCCAAAATTTATATTTTTGGTTTTTTCATTTCATAACCGAAATCCCCATTCTCCAGAATTTATAAAAAGCAAGATTTTAAATTCAAATCGAAAGCCCTAAAACGAAATTCAAATCTAAAGCCCCTCGGAGGGCTAAGCGAGGAGCGCAGCAACGTCCCGCGTGCCCGTGAGAGTTACCGAAGTCGTTAGCCTCTGAAAATAGAAAAATAATGCATTTAACCGAAAATATTTTTATTCATTTAAATTTTTTTTTTGATAGTGGTGGGCATATTGTAGGCTAGGTATTGCTTCTCGATTCAATTAATACATTTATCATGAAACTTTAAGGCCTGGAGATTTTCACACAATGTATCATAGTTTCGGCATACAAATACATCCGATTTTTCCGTTGTTGTCTCGATAATAGTTTTATCTGTAAGTGGGGATGGTATATCTGCCGAATCATCAATTTTGTCGTGTTCAATTTTTTCATGTTGACGTAATCTGACTTTTAGCGGGAATAACTTACCGCATTTTTTAGAGAAATAATTCGCCTTGAATCGATGCTTACGGAATTTATGTTCGATCGCTTTGAAAATTTATCGGGAATACGTTGGGGGCATCGTTTTCAGTCGACTAAATCTATTTTGGTTGATGTAACTGTTTTTGCTGGATACTTAAGCAGAGTTGATGCGAGTATTGGTCTACCCCGGATATCAGTTTTACTTTCATGCTGCCTGAAATCGTAAATCACAATTATAATTATAAAATAACATACACATATATTGTTGTTTACCGAAAATGTCCCATTAAATCACAATGTTTTATAAACTCCTGGCTAGAGATCACACATTGAAAGGGTTTTGGCGTTTATTGTTTTAATTTTTTCGAAGATGGTGGGCCTTGTTGACCGCTACTTTTGTCTTTTAAATCACTTTGCTTTACTGCATCATTTTGTCTATTATTGTAAACGATAATTTGATTTTAAATTATCCGGAAAATGGAGATTTAATATTTAAATTAGATACGAATTCCCCGTTTTCCACAATAAATTATTTCCTATTGTGTTGTATGTATGATAAGTGTGTGTGATAAACATAAACATTTTGATGACGATCGAATTAAACTAACTAATCAATTTGATTACCTCCTAAACAATCACTTTTATTATTTATTTTATTAACACAGTATATTTTATCCAAAATATATAAATTATTAAAGTAGGTATTTGATTTTAAATCAATATTTACACGCAAATGTCAAAATTCAGTTTATTTTTATAAAACCAGATGGTTCTTATTTATCTAAGAAATAATACGCATACTAAGATTTCAAAATTTATTTTAGTAAATACACAAACCAAATGAAGTGCTTTAAACCATAAATAAAAGGAATATTCCTTTTATTTATGTTTAAACCCAAGACTCGAAGCATAATAAGGCATTTGCTGTCAAATAGTAAGGTATATTTTTAGCTAATACTCAACCCAAAATGTAGTTCACATTAATTCCGCTTTACAAAAAAATGGTGTTTTCAAATGGTATGCCTTTCTAAATGTGTTCACCGAATTGTTTGCAAAATTATAACCGTGGCCTACTAGAGAGTAAATAGCCCTGTTTTCGGCCCTTCTCAGTTCGTCCGAGCTCGGGATTCATCGAATTCTTAGTCTACGTACTAAATTTGTTTTTTTTTTTTAGAAAGCCTATTTCTGTTGGACTTAAAAGCCTACTTTTTAGAAATAAATTATCGATTTATCGGGTTGTGATAAAAAATTATTTTCTTAGATCACTTTATGCTCTCGATCTTTGATATAGAATTTAATTACCATCGTGATTTATTATTTGTTTTGATTTATGTTACTTCTGTCATTTGTCTTTAATGAAAAAGGGTCAAAAATGAAACAGAATTTCGCAATATCATTTACTAGTATAAATGCTAAGAATTATCTACCTATGACGTAGTGGTAAGTTTTTGGCTTTTTTTCCTTGGAGCCTCGGATTACAAACTTTACTTTCAAATGTTAAAACTACTTAACGCCACTCGGCACGCAAATAACTATTTTTGATTCGATTAATTATCAAACAGATAAAAATTTCTAAGAAAGGGAGATTTTATATTTATCGTATAACGTAATACTCCTCTTGCAAAATCAATTTCAGCTAAGCAACGATCAATATGTTTAAATCTTAAGCCAAGCAGGAAACTGGTTGAAAGTAGTGCTGATCAAATACAGAGAAAATATTCTTTTGCGTTGCTGTAGTATCCGTTATCCGATAGTTGGTTCAGAGACTAAAATTTGAAAAAGATCATTTACCTAAGTAAATTGATCAAAACTCTATCCGATATATGGATATTTGGGTAGCTAGAGGTGCTTTTAAAAATAGTTTGGATTCTATTATTGCATTTAGCCCTGTTTAACAATCTTGTAATAAAAAAAAGATTTAAATCAATTTAACTTTTTAAAAATGCGCTATTTCAGAATAAAACAATATTCGAAACGTAGATAGAAATTATTGGAAATTTGAGTTTAAAAATTATCTTATTTCATTGTCCGATTAGTAAACATTTATGTACGCAATTCATATCTCATTAAATTACATCCATATTAAATCGTTTCTGGAAGAGAAAACTTAAAAAGAAACAGAAAGAATTATTAAACTCAAATAGTCAATCATTTCATGATCTTCTCGATTATTTAATAATAGAATCCTATGAAGAATTGCAATCAACTAACGACTAATACAAATTAAAACCAAAATTATTTAAGTATTCAGATTTCAGGACTCGCAAGTATATTCCATTTCGAATTATGTTGATTCCGGATCCTGTGTGCCGTCCACTTTTCACTAAGATTAATTTCATACATGGGTTTATTTAAAGTCATATTGTACTAATTTTAAAGTCATATTGTATCTCTCAGTTTGCCCAGAGACTTGTAAATAAAATAATTACGAAATTTTCATTATTGTTAACAGTTTAATGCTAACCATTTCGGGATTTAATTTTTCCTGAAATGTTACTAAAAAAATTTATTTCGGTTTGAGTTTGTTGGGGCGGTTGATTCCGACAAGAACAACTTAGCACTTGCAATGTCACTTGGCCCTAGCACTTGCAATGTCACTTTATAACAAAAAACAGATTAATGATTTTTAAGACAACAATTTCTCAGCAACTGGTTTTCATTTTTCACCCATGGAATTTCATCATACCAGTTAATAATAATAATAATAATAATTTATTGGCATAACTTTATCTTATTTTACAAAAGTTTGTTCACTGAGATGAGCCACTTATAAGGGCTTTACTACAGCTAAAAGTACATATTTACAGTAATTATTCAAGAAGTTGAATTAAATTTGTTATAATCAATTTTTAAAATAGAAATTCAGCCTAAACCTTAACCTAATCTTAACCTAACCTTAGCAATAAAGCAAAATTTATAATCATATTTCTAAGTGTTTAAACTTAAATACTATGATGATACATTTTGTTGTACACAATAACACAAATTAATTCTACTATTTTATATAACAAAACTTAAAGGTTGAATTATCGGATTATCTATATATTGCAATTTAGACACATATTTTATTTTTGATTCGTTTATGACTGTACTAATTAATTTCATGTTTAATTCCGAATGGAGTTGCTCAGTGTGGTATCTCTTAGGCAAATTTCTAATGAGTTTGAGGAATTTATTTTGGATTGTTTGTAATTTTTTTAAATGCGTTATTGGTAATTGTAGTACCATTGATTTATATATCAGTAGCTTATTTTCGAGATTCATTTTACTATTTTTGTTTATCAATGGGTATAGACATCTTAGTAATTTATATGACTTCTCAATTATTTTACTTACATGAGTTTTAAAAGTTAATCTTTGGTCTAAATGGATACCTAGATATTTCACTGATTGACTCCAATTTAAAGAAGTGTTCATAAGCATGATTGGTCCATCAGGTAATTTTCTAATAGCACGGCACCGAGTAAAGTATATAGTTTCACATTTAGTAATATTTAAGGATAATTTCCATTTATTGAAATAGTCCATAAGATCGTTTACGTAAGATTGTAGTTTTAAAGTAATAGTCGAGCCTAGTTCATGGGAGGTAAAAATCGCTATATCGTCTGCGAAAAGTGCAATTTGGCAATCATTATATTTTGGAACATCATTGATAAAAATATTGAATAAAAGTGGGCTCAAAACAGCACCTTGAGGGACTCCCTTGAAAAATACTTTTTTGCTTGAATGGGAGTTAGAGATTTGTACAAAAAACTTTCGATTATTAAGAAATGATTTTACAATTTTTAACATATATAAAGGAGAATTTAAACATTTCATTTTATAAATGATCCCATCTCTCCATACAAGATCAAATGCACTTTTAAGGTTAAAAGTACCATACCCGTAGATTTATGAATTTCATGATTTGTTTTGATATGACTGGTTAAACGATGAATTTGGTGAATCGTAGAATGTTGCGATTTAAATCCGAATTGCTCATTTATAAGTAAATTATTTTCTGTTATATACTCATCTATTCTAGCTTTTATTAGTCGCTCAAAGATCTTTCCTAGACAACTTAATAGACTGATTGGACGGTAACTTATGATTTTCGTAGGATCTTTTCCTGGTTTTAAAATAGGCAATACTTTGGCAATTTTCCATTCGTTGGGGAAATGCCCAAACAAAAGACATTTATTTAACATGTTAGTCAGCTTCTGTATTGCAACCGTTGGTAATTTTTTTAACAGCAAGTTAGGGATCTGGTCTATGCCCGGAGCTTTAAGTGGTCGGACTGATTTAATAACTGAAATTAATTCTTCAACTGTTATTAGGTCAACACTAGAAGGTCTTTCTGATATATTAATTGAGTTAATTTCTTCCCATGTATTTCTAATATCATTTTCTATTAAATTACAAATGTAATTGTTTGAGGGTAATAATTCAAATGCATTAGAAAATGCATTACACTTTTCTTCGTTTGTGAATAGATGCGTGTCGTTATTATCATCTTTAAGTGGAGGGATAGAGCAAGGTTTATTTTTGAAATTCTTAGCTGTCTTCCAAAATTTCTTGGATCCTCTTTCAATATCCTTCAGAGATTATTTTGCCACTTAACGTTGATCAAGGTCCAAATCATTTCCTGTATTTTTTTGTTTAGTTAGTTTACTACTGTTTTTAAATGAGAGTATCTGTATCTAGTATATTGTCTACGCCTAATATATCTTAATTTGATAAGTTCTTTGATCTCATCCGTCAGCTGGATGCGCTCCTAGTGTCTAACCGGTATTTCAGGTACGCTAATTAAACAGGCTTTAATAATTATGTCAGAAAATTGATTTATCCAGTTTTGGATTAGTGTACTAGTATTAATACTAGTAGCACATAATATTTCATCACATTTGCGATTTGATTCTCAATAAACTGCCTATATAGTTTCCAGTCCGCTCCATGATAATTAAAGTAGGTTGGAGTAAATCTATTACCAGTGATTGTAAAATTCAAGTCACAAGTGACTGGAAAATGATCTGAATTGAGATCAAGTACGGTTTTAACGCCATGAACATGCATCGGTTGATTGGTTAGGAAGAGATCCAAGTAACTTGGAACACCTCTATAACTATAATAAGTTGGTTTATCAGGAACTAGAATGGTGAAGTTATTAGAGTTTATATGTAAACTATGCAATATGCGACCACCCTTATTGTTCCTAACACAGTCCCAACTGGTATGCCTTGAGTTTAGGTCGCCACCCAAAATAAAGGGAGATGTAAAATTTGTCAATTTCAACAAGTCATTTCGAAAATCATTATGATTTGAGTTTGGGCAGTAACAACAGAATATTTTTAAATGGTCACCTCCCTCAAGAATTACGGATATTCCAATAGATTCTATAGATTTCAAATTAATTGCAGACATTGAATTATGTGAAATATTTTTTCGAATTAAAATTGCCACTCCACCTTTTTCTTGTACTAAACGGTCGTTTCTGTAAAATAAAATAGTCAGTAAAAGTAAGTATTATGTTAAATTTTAAATGAGTTTCTGTCAGTAGCATGATGTCTACATTATTAGCTTCTAAGAAAGTTGGGAGTAAATGTTTTTTTGGTTTAACACTTCGTGCGTTCCAAGTAGAAATTATTAAATTATTATGATTGACCAACATATACCTACAAGCCACTTCAGAGAGCATTTGTATTTGCTCTGATTTTGTCTTACAATATTTAGATTTTTCAACTATTTCACTCAAAATAGAAAATAATTCATTAATTGTAAATAATTCATTCGATTTTACCGCATCAGCATATCCCGTAGTTAATTCTATTGTTTGATTAGTGGATTTAGGTTGAGAAATCCGATTTGCTGGGACCGGAAAATCTATTGAGCTCCATTGAAATCCATTGTTATGGTGTTCCGGCGTCGGTTTGCTTTGTTTATTTATTTATTTATTTATTGTTGACATAAATTTTTAACTTTCGGTACACTCTATTTTGAGCCAAAGCTCATTCGTAACAGAGTGTACCAAAAGAGGTTGATAACTTCAAAATAAAACGTTGCCAATCAGGATCATCATCATACACCAACTATGCCTCGATATTTGTTAAAAAAATTGCAGCAACAAATTCCGATAGATTTGCGTCAAACGTTCCAATTTCAATTTTCTATTTTCTGATTTCGACACCCAAATTAGTGTTCACCCGGGTTGATAATCTATTTTCCAGACAATGTTCTGACTTTTCGAGGTTCGAGAACTCGCACAATTTGCCGGTGAATAATATTTAAAAAACAATAAAAAAATATTTAGAAAAAAAAAGTAATTCAATAAAAATAAAAAACGTCCAACCGACGTGAAACTCAAAGCCTCCTCAAGCGTGCTGTTTGATAGACAGCTGCTGCTTCATTTCTAAATACTTGCTTCTAGCCGGACATATTACGGAGTTTGCTGTATGATTGCCTTTACAGTTAGCACATAAATGTTTAGTGACGTCTCCATTGAGAGGACATATTTCTGACTCGTTGTGTACCATTGTGCAAAACCTACATTTTGGTATCATATAGCAATTTATTGCACCGTGACCAAACATAAAACATTTAAAACATTGCGTTAGCCTATTGGGTCTGTTTTGATATATATCCCAATTGCATGCTACATGAGCAACGTATCTTATATTTTTTAGTTGACTTAGCTTCACCGAGGTCTTTTTATAGAAAACATAGTATACTGCATCATTATCAAAACGTTTGCTTTTCAATTCTATTTTTTGCACTTTTAACGGTTCAAAACCTTCATATTTTAGCGAATCTGCGACTAGTTGCCGCTCCATATCAGGTAATCCATACAAAACGAATTTAGTGGTCTGATTTTCTTTCTTTGTTAAGGAATAACATTCCTTACCAGCACTTTTAATTTCACTAAAGGTTTTATCAAAATCAGATTCATTAAATAAAATCACTTTCACTCCAATTTTAATGAGTTTCAATCCATATTTTTCAATTTTTAATTTTCGCATCATCTCTACCATATGATTATAACTAATTTTGGTAATAATAGGTGGGATTTTGTGTTGTTGTATTTGTGTAACATTTCTATGATTGTTGCGAAGGTCACCATTTATGCCGTTAACATTTCGAACGATTCGTTCAAACTGGTTCTTATGCACCGGTATTGAATTTACATTATTATACATAGTGTTCGCGTTTTCGCCCATAGACATTTTCAAACATTTATTACTATGTAAGTCACTTGGTAAGGCCCATGGCCTTTTATTGTAGGTTTTCGCCAATATTCCGAAGCTGGAATATTTGCCACTTCACTTTATAATTTAACCACCACTACACAATAATACACTAGTATTTGTTTTGTTTATAAGTCTATTTGTATTTCAAATTTTTTTTCCTTTTTTATTATTATTTATAAATTAACAAAAAAAAAAAAAAAAAAATATTAAATAAATTCCAATCGATGTGTATTCACCGAGAGTCAATTCGACTATATCATACCAGTTAGTAGTGTTTCCCCTAGCTATGAGTGCAGACTTAAGTACTCTGTGAAATCGCTCTACCATTCCATTTGATTGGAGGATAGTATGCAGTTGTGCGAATACGATGACATCCAAGGAAATTCGTTAGTTCAGAAAACAGTTTTGATTCAAACTGCAAACCTCGATCAATGGTATCTCTAACGGGATTCCAAAACGTCTTATGTACTGTGAACGCAAAGTTTTAGCGACAGTACAAGCAGACATTTCCGGTATTGGGTAGGCTTCCGGCCACCTGGTGAATCTATCGACTATAGTTAGAACGTAAGAACATCCATTAGATATTGGAAGAGGACCAACCGAATCCAAATGTATGTGTTGAAATTTGGAATTCGGCTTTCTGTCTTGGGAGGAAATAAGTATTTTTAATTGGTCATCTGACTGCTGTAAATTAAGGATAGCTTGAGCACTAGCATCCATAGCATCTATACCTCGAGCAGATACAATTGGACTACCTACACGAGAAAGGCAATCTGCGATTACATTGTGCTTTCCACTGAGATGTCTTATGTCATTGGTGAACTGGGCTATGTAATCCAAGTGTCTAGACTGACGGCGGCTACGTTCGGTTTTGGACATAAGTGCATTCGTCAGCGGTTTATGATCCGTGAAAATGGTAAATTCTCTGCCTTCGACGAAGTATCTAAAATGTTTCAGAGCTTGATATATAGTATACCGAGCAATTCCCTATCAGACGCGGAATATTTGGCCTCAGTTGGAGAGAGTTTTTTTGAATAAAAAGATAACTGTTCCCATTGACCATTATTGTACTGTTCAAGAACAGCTCCAATCGCCCAACTGGACGCATCAGTGGTAATACTGAATTCAGCGTTATCCTTTGAATGTGCTAATAGAGCGTATAACGCTAACGCCTCTTTGCATTTCTTAAACCATTCCTCTCATTCTTTTGGCCAGCTGAATAATTTTTTAATTTTCACCATAGAAGCTAAATGGGATTGTAGCGGAGCCAAAAGATGTGCGCTGTTTTTAATAAACCTGCTATAATAATTTATCATGCCGATAAATTGTTGCGGATGTTTAATGGAGGAAGGCGAGGGAAAGTTAGTAATAATTTCAACTCGGGATGGCGATGGAGTAATTCCTGTTTTGGATATCGTGTGTCCAAGAAAATCCAATGAGGAAACCCCAAATATACATTTTAACGCTTTAATGTTTAGTACATATTCAATCAAACGTTTAAAAAGCTGTTCAGTGGAGTGGTGATGAAACACAGGACGAGGATGGACTACAAATTCCCAATTGAACCATGTGTTCAAATTCTAATTTTGCCGCTTTAAATTTTATTGAATCCAATCTTCTGGGAGTACAAAATGGCAAAAGCCCTTTTGTCTCGATGTGATGGACAACCAAATGCTTTAACGGTAAATCATAATTAGGACTTGCAACGAGAGAAGGAAATTCTTGCAACAAGAAACTATAATTATTTTCCAAAGTATAGTACAGCGGTGAGGGTGTATTTGAATCTAATTTGGTGATAGCATTTACTGTCAAACTTGTTTTCTGGTCAATCAATCGTTTACCCTTTAAATCTACCAATTATTCAAATTTTGTTCAAAAATAGGCACCAATGGTGGGCCTATTGACGGATGCTAACAGAAATGGATGAACGAAACTACGTCATAATCCTAAATCAACGTGCAACAATTTTGTACCATATGTACTAATTGTTGTTCCAATCATTATATACAAATTTAATCATTAGTAAAAGTATATGTGTGCTATGTTAATATTTCTGTGTTATTCCTTACTTTGAGATAGTATTGCGATAGGTAGTATGAAGCAATAATAGTAAGCGTTGACTAGCGTCGACGGTCGCTACAAGTTTAATTAATTAATTCTGAATCAGGAATTTTAAACTGTTGTGTGTTACGGAAGCTACTCCTATTTTCAAAAGATGACTCTAAATGTTTTTAAAAATCACTTATAGCCTGAGAAATAACATCCACTCAATTTTTTCCATAAAATTTAGGAGATAGTTTGTATTGCTATCATTTTTACACTGTGTTATAGTGGGGGCAATATTAAAAATTGAATGTCAAAGCCAACTGTGTTCATTTTAATCTGACGCAATATAAAGGTAGGTTTGCAGGCTAACCTATCGAAGTCAGCAAAAATATACTTTTACCGTAAACTTTATAATGCTCGCGCAATATTCCATTTGCAATTCGAACATATTTTTTTTAAAAAAGCGGGCGACCTTAAAGTTTCATCGATTTTGAATTTTGACATAAATTCCGATTAAAATACAAATTAAATATTTCGTTGTGTTAAAATGTAATCACTTCCTACATAGATCTAACCAATATTAATCATTTTATATCCAATTCTAAATTTTAAGTTCATATTGTACAAAAATATGCATATTTATCGATTTTATATGCAAATCGTTATATAATACAATGCCATATTCTAATAAATTAACTCTGTCATGCATACAAATTTATAATCTCTCATTTTATAAAAAATGTAAACTAGGTCACGCTTTTATAAATGCAAAATACCTAGTACCCAGAATATTAGAAAATCGAATGCAATTTTTTGTGTTTTAATCTGATTGATTCCTTACCAACCGACAAATACCATAAAATATACTTTTAAATGAGCGAAGCTTTACAATAACTCATTTCTAACGTCTTAGACACGTTCCATAAAATGTAAATTTCTTTTGTTTTTACTATAACATGGTTTATGCTAGATTAATAATTCTCACGCGACGCACGATACCTACTTTAACATTTATTTTTTATTTTTTTTACAATTGGAACATAAAAGTTTCTATTTTTTATTTAAAGCTCTATGTATAAAAATGATTCATCGTAAATATATAGTCATCCCCGTGTATATGGGGTAGAAGAACGAAGAAGCAAAGAAAACAATATTCCCGGATGTTTTTAAAAATGTTTTTGTCGAAATTGTGTATTTTGTTTAAATGCCATGTGACATTTTCCATTGTAAATTATTAGAACAAACAAATTAACAAACAATTATAATTTGAAACGACACACTAGTTACAGAAGCACCGACATTTTTAAGGGTTTTTTCGAAATTTGTTATTATTTACGTATTCCATTTTTGGATCCTTACGAAGGTTATCGTTTCTTATGAACCATGCTACGCAAGACTTTAAGAAAAGCAAATGTTACAATACTAGTTCCGTTTGGAGTATTTCGGGGATTATATATCATTCAAAATAAGCAAACCAATAACAGAAACATACAAAATTTTATTATCGTCATCTTGACTCGCGGATTCTCTTTTAGAATTTTTATTTAGTCGAACAAATCGAAAATTTCCTTTTTTTATCGAGTGCCCAAATAAATCAAGTAGAGGTTATTTTCAAAGTGTCAGAGGAATGTCACTTAAGTCGTTGGAGTTTCTACGTTTTATTTCTTCGACTGGTTTTCCTGTCTACCCATTGTTATTGTAGAAACATGATTTCATTATTCAACTCATAGTTTCGAATTCATTTCTTCGGATTTGTGAGCTTTCCAGATTGGCTAACGATTATTATTCCACTTTTTAAATATCTGCTTTAATTTTTTTTAAATAAAACACGTTAAAATAATTTTATTAAATTCTCTTTTTATTATTTTTTAATTTCGCTCTCGACTCGATCTTCTTTTGTCTAAAGTCTACATCAAACTTCTGTAATCGATTAATTTGAAACGATGGTTTAAACAAATCTTAGGCATGATAAGAGTACTGATAATTAGTATTAAACATCGTTGAATGAAGAAACATCAACATGAATGTGAATTGCTCCTGAATTAATATTTAAAAAAAAAAAAAAAAAAAAAAAAAAAAAGTGGTGACCCCTTATGGTAAAGGGTCACCAACACGTGATTTTTTATTAAAAACACGCTTTTTCTTGTACAAAAAGTTAATGAAAACTAAAAATGATAAAGTTATGTAAATATAGGGTTTATTCCCCTTCTTATGAGCCATCAATCATTAAAATCGGTTAAGCACTTTTCAGAACGAGCACTTTGAAAGTTTGTGTTTTTAAAAAAATTAAAACAATTCCGAAAACGTCGGACGGCCCTGCTCAGAAGAACAATACCATAAAAGGTAATAAAAAATATGAGTTCTGTTGTTTCACGTAGAGAACCTTTTCAGCGACTATTTTCAAATTCAAAAGGAGTCAGGAAAAACGTTCATCGTTTTAGTATAGAATCGCTGTATAATTCAAATTACATAGTTTTGATTATTTCTAATTTCATATTTGGATCCAAAAACAAAAATCATTACAGGTTTTATTTGTTTTTTTCCAACTCTTTTATAAATTGTGAATAGCCAATTCTTGGTTGATGTTTAAACTTACTATAAGGAAATGTATTACTTTTCACCTCTAACTATGCTACACACTCAGGAATTGCCACATATACTTTTTGCGTTTCACAGTTACTTTGTTGATATTATGGTATTACTAAATCTTATGGCTGTATCACAATTAATTAGCTAAGTAGTGAAATGAATTTTTTTTTTGTTTGTTGAATACTGCAGTGGAATGGTTTTACATTAGTAAAATTTATTTAAGATTAATCCTATATTTAGGTTCAGAATCTCAAGTAACTATCATTTAAATTATCACCAACATTTTAGGTAAGATACCTTCGTATTTGGCTTTTTCAGATCATTTGAAATGTTTCTGCTACGATGTTTTCTCTGATACATGATGATGAAAATTTTAGTAATCCAGAAAATTGCAAAAATCTCAAAAACTCATTGTGATACAATCGATTCAGCATCTGTTGTTCTCTGAAGTTGAACAAAATTAACAAAACCAAGCCTTCTAAAATTTGTTTTTGCAGGATACTTGCTTAAAAACTCCGGAACAGTAACCTTAGTGGTATATTTTAGGAGTATAAGATTCCTTTTCCAATATTCAGTCAAATTAATTTGAGAAAACATAAAAGTAACGAAAATATTTTTTTTTTTTGTTTCAGGTAAGCAATTCAAATGTAGAGCATCCCCTAAGCACAACAAACAAACATTTAAGCAGTAAGTTATTTTTAAAAATTTAAAAAGATGTCGCCATGAATTGACTGAAAATAAACGTTACATATTATAATCAAATTTCAATTAAAATCAATCCATAATTGATTACAAAACAAAATACTATATATCACAACCCCATTTTGTTTGATCCATATGTATAATATATCGCTGTACGTGGTAAACACCCTTGATGTCAATGATAACAGACTACACACAACAACAAAAATTGATCCACCACATCTTGGGGATGCTGTGATAAGATATCTTCAGTGTGTGTGTGTATAAAAATATGTCAATTTGCTACAGTTTCGTTTTTTACAATTTGCTGATTGTTATTAAAAATCAATGAACTGTATGAAATATAGATAAACTTTGTAGCTTTTTCTATTGTCTCTATATTGTATATGTATGTGTACAGGATAAAAAGTAAGATTTGTATCCTTTCGCATCGCAACCCCCGCAAATACCATAAACATGATATATGGTGAAACATTTTTTTTTTATTATTGATAATTTGATTGATGAATTTTTGAACCGAAATTGATAAGAAATTTATTTACTTGCCATCACGGGTGCATGATTGTTTGAAGCCTTGAAAGGGTTAAAATGTTACATTTAATTTGAAATATTTTTTTTTTTTAGTGTAAAGTCATCGAGTGTTAATTTATCTATGTGTTTGGTTGTAAATATTAATTTAGTGTATATGGAAGAGTATATCTTTCGTTGTATCCCTCCCCCACAAGAAATACAATTGAAATTATTTAGTTTAGAGAGAGGGTAGAAAAGATTGAGACTTTCCGAGTATATCAAATTTCTTAACGTACAATTTATACAAGAATAAAATTTGATACACCAGATGTCGATGATATGTCTATAATCTGTAAAGATAAATAAAATTTATAATTCAATGACAATTGATTATATCAGAAGTTTAAACAAATAACCACAACAATTTGTCTTAGTCCTTCGAAATTTTGCTAATAGGCGATTATTATTCATAAATTATTTGTATGGTGAAATGATGAAAAGTTTTTAGTGGTCCCAGATGTCTCTTTCACCTCGAGATTACAACAGAATTCTTATTCTAACAATAAAATGTGAATTCTAGAACTTTCATATCCTGTTGTTATTGAGATTTGTTCTGGATAGAGAGCATCAGCAGATTTATTCTCACTGGCTTATATTTTAATTCGTAACTGTATTCTTCTAAAATGGTTTGCCACCTTTTAATTTTTGAATTGTTATTCTTTTTACTCAAGGCGTAAGTTAGTGGTTGGTGATCAGTGCGGATACAGGAAGCGTCCTGCAACGGAGACGTCCGTTGTAAGTTCAAACTCTTTCTGAAAATCAGGGAATTTTAATAGGACTTCGAAATATATTAAAATGATTTTTATTTTGTTAAACACGTTTATTTCTGAGTCTTCGAGATTGACACGCTTATTCCCTGAGAAGGTTTCTGACAAATGTTCATTTTGCCATCTCAAAAGCCATGTTCGGGGATTTGCTAATTTGGTGTAGTCTTTAATAAATCTTCTGTAGAATCCGGACTTCCAAAGATCGATCAGAGTTTCTTAAATGTTTTTGGTATTGCGAAGAGTTTGTATTTCCTATTTCTTCGAATTTATGACATCTTTAGAAATTATGAATTCCAGAAATTCGATCTGCAGAACTTCCGACGTGTTGCATCTTCATATTAGATTC
Source organism: Tipula vernalis (assembly GCA_958295665.1). Taxonomy (NCBI): domain Eukaryota; kingdom Metazoa; phylum Arthropoda; class Insecta; order Diptera; family Tipulidae; genus Tipula; species Tipula vernalis. The sequence goes on along the minus strand of OY282559.1, from coordinate 76,752,999 downwards.
TTCTAAAGTATTAAATTTGATCTCCATATTTTCAAAGTGTTAATTTTCTGATTTGTCGTAGGATGTCGTCGCTTACGTCGAAAAATCGATAGGGCGTTCTTAAGTCTAATGCGTAAATTGATTTGCTTCTGGCATCGGATATCTCTCCTGAATTGTAATAGTATTCAGTTTACGATAATCGATCACACAGATGCGTCAGTTTTTTTAAATTTTTTGGCACAATCCACACTGGGGAGTTGTGAGGTGACTTTCAAGATCCAAAAATCCCGTCTTCTCGTAGCTGTCGAATTTGTTTGTCGGCTTCATCTTTCAGGTACATTGGGCAGGGATATGTTTGTGAATAGACTGGTTCTGTATTAATAGGATAGCAATTTCTCCTTTTACGGTTATCGTATATGTCAGTTTTTTTTTTGCCATCCGAGAAAAGATTTTGACCTCTGCTTATAAAGGGTGTCCCAAAATTAACGCAAAATTTGAATTTGCTGCAATTTGTACAGTAAATTGTTGTAAACTTTAAAAAAACAATTTAACAGCTGATAGTTTAGGGTTAGTAAAAATGGAGGGTTAAACGATACAACAACGTGTTTTCGTTATTGAACAATATGTCAAAAATATTGAAAGTTTGGCGGCCACAGTTCGAAAATGTCATACGAAATATGGTCGGAATAGTGTTTTAACTTCGTCAACTGTGAAGAGATTAATTGAAAAATTCAGGGAGACTGAATCAGTTGGAGACGCTAAAAAGACTGGTCGTCCAAAAACAAGCCATTCAAATGACAATATCGAAGCAGTGCGTGGCAAGAATTGCAAATTTCAAGAAGCTCTCTACAGCATATACTCACAAAATATCTATGTCTCCATCCTAACAAAATTCAATTAACACAAAAACTGAAGCCTAATGACCATGCACAGTGAAGAGAGTTTGTTGAGTGGATTATTGAACATCAACAATTGAACATCAAAGATCAGAATTGGCCCCCTAGATCGTGTGATTTAACACCATTAGATTTCTTTTTATGGGGTTATTTGAAGTCAAAGGTCTGTGTCAACAAGAGAACTATGAGAAAACTAAACGCTGCATCAACGAAATTCAGCCACATTTATGAGGAATGGTCATAAAAAATTTCGACTAAAGAGTGCGTATGTGCCAACAAAGCCGTATAAGCCATTTGGCCGATGTTTTATTCCATAAATAACCCTATCCTATATACTTTATGATTCAATAAAGAAATGACAATCTAAAGACTAAAAACTGTGTGTTCTACTTAATTCAAATCTTGCGTTAATTTTGGGACATCCATTAGTTTTCTTCAATTTCTGTATTTGTTCAGAATTATGGTGAGAGGTTCTAAATAGTTTACTGAGTCTGAAACGTGTTGTATAAATGGAACCGTTAAGTTTTTATTTATGTATTGGGTGTGTGAATATGAATCCGCCCTTTTTTTGTTAAATAAAACACATTTGCTTGTTTAGAAAATGAAAGAATTAGTTATTGAAAGTATTCTCCATTTGCAGCTACACCTTTCCCCCATTTTTCAGGCAGTTTACGGATTCCCTCTCTGAAAAAATCTTGGTCTTTGGAGGCGATCGAATCATTACGCCAATTTTCGATCTCTGCCCGAGAACTGAACCGCTGTTCAGAAAAAGACGACTGCATCGACCGGAATAAGTAGTAATCTGAAGGAGCTATGTCTGGTGAATACGGCGGGTGGGGTAGAACTTCCCAGTCCTGTCCTTGTAAATAATTTTTCACAACGTTTGCAACATGTGGTTTTGCATTGTCAAGCTGAAAAATTAATTTGTTGTGTCTATTCACCTATTCTGGTCGTTTTTCCTCTATAGCTCGCTTTAAACGTATTAGTTATCGTCGGTACACATCGCCTTGGATAGTTTCACCTGATTCCAGTAGTTCATAATATACCACACCTTTCTGATCCCACCAGATACAGAGCATAACCTTATTGCAATGGATATCTTGCTTTGGTTGCGATGGACCAGCTTCACCACGCTTCACCCAAATTTTTGGCGTTTGGGATTCTCATAATAAATCCATTTTTCATCTCCAGTAACTATCCGAATGAGTGTGAAGTTTATGCTAAAAAAAATAACAAAAAATTACACTGTTAAATTAGCTATTTTCCAATTGGAATTTAAATTATATGAAAATTTAAATTTTTTGTAATTTTGGATTTTTCGTACCACCAAATAGATTCTTTTCATCAGGAAATAGGTTCTTTTCATCGTTTTCAGATAGCTGGACCATCTGTTTATATCGTTAACCGAAAGCATCCAATTGTGTAGAACATTACTTGTTATATTTCAGATAATTTAAAAGTTGACTGAAATTTGAGGGTTTAAAGAATTATTTAGCGCCGATCCTGGAAATGTCCCGAAGGCCCCGCATATTTCTTAGAACAGCTAAGCCATAAAGCGCCCAACGTCACCAAGCCGATCCAAATATGATGAACTATAATATATTTCACAGTTTTTGGAATTTTTAAAAATTGTTCAATATTTAAAAGTTTTATATCGCCGACCGCAGAGATGTGTACAAGGTTTTGCACATATTTTCGGATAACTTGGCTATGTACCAGTCTATGTGGTCAACCTTATCCAATTGTGATGAACTATACTATACTTCACAGAATTTAGAATTTTTAATAATTTTATTGGTTTTAAAAACTGTTGTATCTCCGATCACAGAGATGTCCACAAGGTCTTGCTTATATTTTCGGATAACTTGGCCATATGCCAGTATACGTGGTCAATCTTATTCAATTGTGATGAACTATACTATACTTCACAGAATTTCGAATTTTTAATAATTTTATTGGTTTTATAAATATTTGTATCTTTGTTCACAGAGATGTCCACAAGGTCTGGCCTATATTTTTGGATAACTTGACCATATGCCAGTCTACGTGGTCAATCTTATTCAATTGTAATGAACTATACTATACTTCACAGAATTTAGAATTTTTAATAATTTTATTAGTTATATAAATTGTTGTTTTTCCGATCACAGAGATGTCCACAAGGTCTGGCCTATATGTTTGGATAACTTAACCATATGCCAGTCTACGTGGTCAATCTTATTCAATTGTGATGAACTATGCTATACTTCACAGAATTTCGAATTTTTAATAATTTTATTGGTTTTAAAAATTGTTGTATCTCTAATCACAGAGATGTCTACAAGTTCTTGCCAGTATTTTCGGATAACTTGGCCATATGCCAGTCTACGTGGTCAATATTATTCAATTGTGATGAACTATACTCTACTTCACACTATTTAGAATTTTTAATAATTTTATTAGTTTTATAAATTGTTGTATTTCCGATCACAGAGATGTCCACAAGGTCTGGCCTATATTTTTAGATAACTTGACCATATGCCAGTCAACGTGGTCAATCTTGCTCAATTGTGATAAACTATACTATAATTCACAATTTTACAATTATAGTATAGTTCATCACAATTGAATAAGATTATCTACGTAGTTTGGCATATGGTCAAGTTATTCAAAAATATAGGCCATATTTTGTGGACATCTCTGTGATCAGAGATACAACAATTTTTAAAACTAATAAACTTATTAAAAATTCTAAATTCTGTGAAGTATAGTATAGTTCATCACAATTGAATAAGATTGACTACGTAGACTAGCATATAGTCAAGTTATCCAAAAATATAGGCCAGACCTTGTGGACATCTCTGTGATCAGAGATATAACAATTTATAAAACTAATAAAATTATTAAAAATTCTAAATTCTGTGAAGTATAGTATAGTTCATCACAATTGAATAAGATTGACTACGTAGACTAGCATATAGTCAAGTTATCCAAAAATATAGGCCAGACCTTGTGGACATCTCTGTGATCAGAGATATAACAATTTATAAAACTAATAAAATTATTAAAAATTCTAAATTCTGTGAAGTATAGTATAGTTCATCACAATTGAATAAGATTGACTACGTAGACTAGCATATAGTCAAGTTATCCAAAAATATAGGCCAGACCTTGTGGACATCTCTGTGATCAGAGATATAACAATTTATAAAACTAATAAAATTATTAAAAATTCTAAATTCTGTGAAGTATAGTATAGTTCATCACAATTGAATAAGATTGACCAAGTAGACCGGCATATGGTCAAGTTATCGAAAATTATACCCCAGACCTTGTGGACATCTCTGTGATCGGAGATACAAAAATTTATAAAACTAATAAAATTTATTAAAATTCGAAATTCTGTGAAGTATAGTATAGTTCATCACAATTGAATAAGATTGACCAAGTAGACTGGCATATGGTCAAGTTATCCAAAAATATAGGTCAGACCTTGTGGACATCTCTGTGATCGGAGATACAACAATTTATAAAACTAATAAAATTATTAAAAATTCGAAATTCTGTGAAGTATAGTATAGTTCATCACAATTGAATAAGATTGACCAAGTAGACTGGCATATGGTCAAGTTATCCAAAAATATAGGCCAGACCTTGTGGACATCTCTGTGATCGGAGATACAACCATTTATAAAACTAATAAAATTATTAAATATTCTAAATTCTGTGAAGTATAGTATAGTTCATCACAATTGAATAAGATTGACCAGGTAGACTGACATATGGTCAAGTTATCCAAAAATATTGGCCAGACCTTGTGGACATCTCTGTGATCGGAGATACAACAATTTATAAAACTATTAAAATTATTAAAAATTCTAAATTCTGTGAAGTATAGTATAGTTCATCACAATTGAATAATATTGACCACGTAGACTGGCACATGGTCAAGTTATCCAAAAATATAGGCCAGACCTTGTGGACATCTCTGTGATCGGAGATACACCAATTTATAAAACTAATAAAATTATTAAAAATTCTAAATTCTGTGAAGTATAGTACAGTTCATCACAATTGAATAAGATTGACTACGTAGACTGGCATATGGTCAAGTTATCCAAAAATATAGGCCGGACCTTGTGGACATCTCTGTGATCGGAGATACAACAATTTATAAAACTATTAAAATTATTAAAAATTCTAAATTCTGTAAAGATCTTGTAGACATCTCTGCGGTCGGCGATATAAAACTTTTAAAATAATAAAAAAATTATTTGAAATTCCAAAAACTGTGAAATATATTATAGTTCATCATAATTGGATCGGCTTGGAGACATTGACCGGACCGCTATATGGTTTAGCTATTCTAAGAAATGTGCGGGGCCTTCGGGACATTTCCAAGATCGCCGCTAAATAATTCTTTAAACCATCAAAATTCAGTCAACTTTTAAATTGTCTGAAATATAGTAATGTTCAACGCAATTGGATGCTTTTGGTTAACGATATAAACAGATGGTCCATCTAACTGAAAAGGATCAAAAGACCCTGTTTTCTGATGAAAAGAATCTGTTTGGTGGTACTAAAAATCCAAAATTACAAAAAATTTAAATTTTCATATCATTTTAATTCCAATTGGAAAATAGTTAATTTAACAGTGTAATTTTTTGTTATTTTTTTTTTAGCATAAACTTCACACTCATCTATCCGATGCAGAAAACCTTTTCTTTGTTGTCTTTGAATCAGTATTTCACAAATGGGTTTTTCGATGTTCGACTTCTCTTTCTTTTAATTCATATGGAACCAGTTGTTAGCTTTTTGAACCATTCCGAACGTTTTGCAACAGTTGATCGATCAACATTTAATGCTACAGCCAATTCTGATTGTGTTTGAGACGAATCTTCAGCCAATAACGTTTCCAATTCAGCATCTTCAATTTTTTTGGTGGTTTTCCATGCTCTTTATCTTAAATGCCAAAATCATAATTTTTAAATCGTCGAAACCGTTCTTTGCACGTTGTATTCGATGGAGCATACTCACCGTAAATTTCCACAAGCAACCGATAAGTTTCCGCTGCACTATTCTTTGCAATAAAATAATGTAATAAAACTTCCCGCAAATGATGTTTATTTGGAATAAAATTCGACATTTTGAAAGAGTTAAAAATACTATCTGTTTACCATTCAACCAAATGTCGTATACTGTATTTGATAGCTGACATCAAGTACTATAGAATACAAGTATTGCGCATTTATAGTTTACGTAAGCAGTAAAAATAACGACACCAATTGAGAAAGGGTGGAGTCATATTCACACACCCAATATATTGTTACGTTTTTGCCTTGTTAATTAAGGTTCGTATCACTGGATCGTGAATAAAACAAAATCAATTCAATTTATCCCCAACGAATTTATTTATGTCACATAAAAATTATAACAACACTATTTATTAACGATAATTCACAAAATCACTTTATATAAATTATTCTCAAATTTTATTGATCACTTTTACTTTTTATTTTACACTAAAACACTTTTTAAATCACTTTTTAATTCCTTTTTAATCTTTACTCTATCGCTTACCAAATATTACTAATAATCTTACAAGTTTACTCTATCGCGTTCCAAATTCGAATAATCCAATTCGATCTTGTTCGCCTTTTTATATACACAAACCAAACTTCTCGAAAGTTCATGATTTTTCTATGTAGTTAGATAGCGTAGAAACATTACGTAACAATTTTTATCATGGAAAATTCCATTTAGTACAGTTAAACATTGAGCTATTCAGTTAACTTCTTCTATTACACACCAGGTGTCACCGTCACAATATTGTTGCTATTGTTGCCATTTATTCTGTTACGTTTTTGCCTTGTCAATCAAGGTTCTTATCACTGGATTGTGAATAATACAAAATCAATTTAATTTATCTCCAACGAATTTATTTATTTCACAAAATTTATTACAACACAGTTATCAATCAAAATTCACAAAATCACTTTATATAAATTATTCTCAAATTTTACTAATCACTTTTACTTTTTATTTCGCACAAAAACACTTTTTAAATCACTTTTTAATTCCTTTTTAATCTTTATACTATCGCTTTCCAAATATTACTTATAATCTTACAAGTTTACTCTATCGCGTTCCAAATACTAATAATCCAATTCGATCTTGCTCGCCTTTTTATATACACAAACCAAGCTTCTCGAAAGTTCACGACTTTTCCAGTTGGAATAGCGTAGAAACATTACGTAACAGTTTTTATCATGGAAAATTCCATTTAGTACAGTTAAACATTGAGCTATTAGTTTTACTTATTCTATTACACACTAGGTGTCACCGTCACAATTCCATATTGTGACGGTGACACCTAGTGTGTAATAGAATAAGTAAAACTAATAGCTCAATATTTAACTGTACTAAAATGGAATTTTCCATGATAAAAATTGTTATGTAATGTTTCTACGCTATTCTAACTAGAAAAATCATGAGCTTTCGAGAAGTTTGGTTTGTGTTTATAAAAAGGCGAACAAGATCGAATTAGATGATTAGAATTTGGAACGAGACAGAGTAAACTTGTAAGATTATTAGTAGTATTTGGAAAGCGACAGTGTGAAGATTAAAAAGTGATTTAAAAAGTGTTGTAGTGCGAAATAAAAATTATAAGTAAATAGTAAAATTGTGTAAAAATTATTTAAAGTGATTTTGTGAATTTTTATTGATAAACTGTGTTATAATAATTTTTGTGTGAAATAAATAAATTCGTTGGTGATAAATTAAATTGATTTTGTATTATTCACAATCCAGTGATACGAGCCTTAATTGACAAGGCAAAAACGTAACAATATAATGATTTTATCCAAGATAAATTAAAAATGTAAGCTACTTTTCGGCTCTGAAGAGGTTTATTTTAAAAGCGATATGGGTAATCCTAATACTGCCTGCTGCCGCCGAATTTGCCATAAAACATTTTTCATGTAGAAGAGTATTGCGCACGTAATGCGGCTGGATGTTGTTTTTATTAGAACCGGTATCCACTAAGAATTTTATAAGTTTACGACTATTCGCCACGTGCTCCAAGAAGAAAAGCGAAGAGGTTGTCAGAATAGCCCGCTTCGGATAGGTGCAGAATTTCTTGTGAATTGTTATATTCCACAAGAGTTTGACCATATTTTGGGTCTTCTAATGTTCTGTGCGGTAAACTTTTTGCAATTTTTCCTAATCAATGTATTTGGGCCTTTTATTTACCGTATTATGTATTTGTGGTCTGTTTGGCAGTTTCGTCCCTTAATGATGGATTATTGGTTTCGAAATTGTCTAAATTTGGTCAAAATTTCTAAAGTTCTATGTTATTGGTCAACATTTTGGAATGGTTTCGGTAAACCTTGGTTAACTTGCGTGTTACGTAATAAATCTGGATACAACTTTCACATTTGTGTAGTATTACGTTATGGTGGAGTGAATATTTCCAAAACTATGTTCCACCCGATACTGAACGTTTTCTAGTTTTAAACATAAATGCAGAGCTTCTAGTATATATGCTGACCCTCTCTTATTCAATAACCTTGGTAATTATTATTTAAGGCCTCACACGAAGATGTCTAGTGTCTTGTTTCAAATTAGGCGAGTATTATAAAATTCTAACGCAATATCTGCGTTTCTTGTGGTGTTTTTCCTGGCCACACTGATGATACCTTAATAGTTTGGTGTACCCTTAAGCTTTTTGATAAATTTCTAGAATGGCTGATCAGAAAATTCCCGTAGGTTTTTACAACTTCAGGTATATTGTCTGAGTCATTTAGGCAGTTAAATGTTGGCGGTCTGTAGTTTGGTCACTTTCATTATTGAAAAGAATAAAAATTAGATCCCCCAAGAAAGGGAGTTTACACAATCAATTTTTTTGTTTTCATTTTGCAAAAATATTATTTTTCGAATTTTAGGCTTGGCCAGAAGCTGTAGAAATAATTCGGAAAATTTATTTGTTTTAGCGGGAATTTTCTGTGAAATTATAAATTGTAGATTCAAGCGCTTTTAATCACATTTCTATGTGAAATGAAGAAACACCCGGAAAAGAGCAAAATGAAAATATAACCCTTCCTTGCAGTACACATCTCAAGGACAGAGTTGTAATTTTTTAGGATTCTGAAATTCAAAATTAGAAGGATGAACTTGAATTTCAGTGACAAGTGTTTCTAGAATTTAACACAATTTTGAAATTTGTAAAAGCTTAACTTCGGTAATTCAAAAATATTTATAAAAACACTGAGGTTTTGAAGATTTTTAATTTGAATTTTTGATTCCAAAATTCGAAAAATTTATTGAATTTTAAAAAAGTTGAAATTTTACTCCATAGTAAAATTTCAACTTTTTTAAAATTCAATAAATCCATCCTCCCATCCAAATTATCTGCGAAGTGCTCTTTATGAATTTTAAAATTACAAATTCCAAGATTTTGTTGCGGCTAATAAATCGAAAATTACAAACAACCCGAAATTTAGAATAATTTTCTAAATTCTAATGAATTTTCAAAATTTAAAGAAAATTTTCTTAAGAATTTAGCTTCTAAGAATTTTGTAATTTATGAACATTGTTAAATAAAATCGTTCATATTGGCTACAGAATAAAAAATTTCTAATTACTCTTTAAAAATGAGTAACATTTAAACAAATTCAGACTTTCAAAATTTTGAAGTTTTTCAATTTCTGATAATTTTAACTTTGGAAATTAAAATTCAAAATTCTTACGATTTGCGGAGGGCTCTGAATATTACTAAAATAATTTGAATAACGGTCGTTTGAAGTGTGTAGTAATTTTAAAAATTTAGAATTTGGGGAACTCAAAATTCTAAGACTTTACTGAATTTTAATTAACACAGACTTAAAGCCTCCCTTAATTTTGAAGGTCTTATTTCATTACCTGCTGATAAACAACGATGGATATATGTGTTGGGCGGATTTTGGAAGATAAATGTATAAAACCAATGAATCCGGTAACCGGTAATTTTTAAAAATTCTGAAATTAAAATTTAAAAGATAAATTACAAAATTTTTACAGAATTTAGAAATAAATAAAAAAATTCTAAATATTTAATAATCCAAAAATTTTCATAAATTTTTAATTTTTAATTCAATAATTCTAAAAATTTGGAAATGCCTAAATTGGTTTGACGAATTTAGTTTATTTTATTGGTTTAATAATTGGCGGGCGCTTTAAAATTAAGAATAATTGAATCATAAAAGAACAAATACTTGAATTTAAACTACAAGTTGCAAAGAATTTACTCTGATTATTAGTGATTTAGTTGCTAAATATACAAAATTCAATTTTGCTAAAATACTACAGAATCACAAATTTCTAACGACCCTTTAAATTCGAGAATATTTCCTATTTTTTGTTAAAAATAATCGAACTCGGGTTTAAAAAAAAAAAAAAACTCACAACTTTAAAAATTTCTGATTTTTAGTAGAAGTTCTGATTATTAGGTAGAAATTCAGATCAAATCAAATTTTGTATACCTTTAGAACAAACTACAACTATGTAACTGTTAAGTGTCACCCTATATGTATTTGGTTAATTAATGTGATTTAGGAGAACGAGAGACAGATAAAAATACCAAGATAATTGATCTATCTCTTCTTGACCGGACTGCTGAGCTGAATACACCCATTTTATAAAATACGAGTATATTAATTTAATAATGTAATCGACTAAAAACCGTTTGCCTTACTGAGTTTTATTAATTAAGCAAACAATAATTATATAATTATTTGCTTCGCCTTCAAATTTTAAAGAATTCTGAATATTAAGAAATATTTATACAATTTTAGGGAACATTTTTAATGGTAGAATTCAAATCTTTCGAAATTTTGAAATTTAAAATTGGCAATTCTAAGAATTTTTCATAGTTTACTAATCTATTTACTTCGTGCATTTACTAAATGAAAAAGATTTCTAATCGTAAACATTTTAATCAGTTTTCATTCAAATGTAGATTTAACGTTTTGAATTCCACAACTAAAAATATTGACTAAAATTTTGTAAATTCGTTTTAATTCTGGAATTAAATTTCAAAACCCTGTAAAATACATTGTTATTAAAATTCAGAAAAATGTTAGAAATGTTTTATAACAAATTTAATTTTTGAAATTCTAAGAATATAGACTAGAATTTTTATTTCAAAATAAATTGAAGGAATTTAGAAATTGTGGCTATAAAAATTCTAAAATTACAAATTCCACCATTCTCTTAGTCAATTTCTTTTAAATTTTACACAACTAAGATTTTGACCTACATATCTACCATCTTTACACAATTTTAGAGAAATCAAAATTATTTCAGAATTTGTTAAATATAAGTCCAAGACCACAGCTCTAGAAAATTGTAAAGTTCAACAATTCCTTAAAACTGAATAATATTTGGAAATTGTAAAAAATTCAATGTTAAGGATTTCGCTTAATTTTGAGCTTTAGAATTTAAAATTCTAAAAAGTTACGGTAACTAGATTCTTAAAATTAAGTTAGATTCTTAAGATTGAGGAACTAGCAGAAATTTGGAGTTTATAATAATTGTATGACTCTAAATGACTTTATGAATTTAAATAACTTAGTAATTCTAAAATTTTCCAGAATATATATACAAATTTAGAAGTTAAACTTATTTTTTAGAAAATTCGGAATTCAAATTTTAACAAAGAAAGAATTTTATTGAATTTTTTAAGATTTAGTAAATTTTTAAAAATGTTATTGAAATTTCTAAGTTCCAAGAATTAAGGGAATTTCAAATCCTTAATTTTACAACCTATAATTTTACAGAAATCACAAACATTAAAAGAAAATTAATTTTATAAATTTTCGAAATATAAGGAATCATAAAACCAAATTTTAATGGTTCGTTCATAAGTACATTCATTCTGTTAATTTTTGAAATGAATTTGCTGAACTCGGAACTGCTGAACATTTTCCTGAAATAAAAATAATGATAATTGAATGGTTTTAAGACGCAACGGGAAGCAATACAAATTTGCAAACATATTGAAACTCCCATTACAATAAATAATTTGTCGTGCAGCAAGATTTCATCAAGGAAAATAACTCATCAGAGTCAAATAGGCAATTTTTCGGCAAGTAAAATTTGCGATCAAATACAAAATTTTATTACAGCATAACAAAACGATTTAATAAGGATGAAACTACGTCCTATTTTGACATGACTTACCGTCGGGCACTTCATTTCAAGGGAGAAAAATCTGTAAACGGGTTAGATATGGGCCATTCTATAAAACCTTATTTTATTGGTATTAAAAAATTCCAAAGGTAAAATTACCTAAAAATATTCATCTAGTTGTGCATGACTACGGCTCGTTGATGACCGATCTAATGATTAGACGGATACAGAATTTATCCAAGCGACAATTCGACATTTTTAGGCGAGAAGCTGCTTGGCTCATTATGCACTCTTACGGATGTTTTCTAAAAGTACGATTATGCTTCCACCAAAAACGACATTATTTCTACAAGCGTTGGATGTTTCAATCAATTATCCTTTCAAAAATTCTTTGAGATCAGAATGAAACAAGTGGCTTGCAGAGGCACCCCAAGAGTTTTATAATAAGGAATAAGGGCTACCGGAAAAACCAAATTATCAAAACTAGGTGAATTTTAAGAAGCACCAGTAAAACAAATTTCTCCAGGAACTATAAATTGTGCGATAATTCGAATATTGTGGGATTACAGAACAAGGAGAAAACATTCCATTATGCAAATTATACACCAGGATGTGAATTTTGTATACGCTCTCTTCAAAATGAATGGTTTCTACATTCGTAACGTTTTTAAACCTTTTTTTTTTTTTGGAATTTTTTGTTTCTTTCTGAGTTATATGTGCAAAGAGTACAAGAACATAATAAAATGCAGTCACTATATTTTAATAATTCTCTCGATCATTCTCTCCAGAGCTTATTTCCCTTATTTGTATCATATTAACCCTCGCATTTATGTCATGTTATCTCTTTTATTTGCATCATGTTAAATGAAAAACTAAAAAAACCGCAATCGAACACACACACACACACATTTACCAATTCCGCTAGTTCTCAACTCAATTCTCATTTTGCGACCAAAATCGCTGTACAGGTTGCAAATCCATCGATCAGCGGCAAAAAACACAAGAAATTATCAGAAAGCCTAAGTGATTGATTTGGCACAAGAAATGTCAAAAATGCACCGGATACAAAACCGAATACAAAAACTATCTTTCGCTATAACATTGCGATATTTTAAAAAATACGCAAATATTTGTATCAATTATCTCCACATATAAAATCACTTTTGAAATAATTTTAACATTAATTTAATTAGTTTTAAATTAAAAAAAAAAAATTAAGCAATTGTCTTTTATAAAGCTAGAAATACCTACGTAAATTGTGCGCTATTATATGTGAAAGGTTTTTGTAATTCACCATTTTATAAATCCATCAGCAATTATGGACACATGTATACAAATATTTTTTCATTATATTGTTGCTAATTAAAATTCATCTAGCACGGTTTATTAGAATATCAAAATGGATGATTTATCACATCATAAAAATGTTGATTTTAATGTTTATTACGCGAACACGGTCAGCAAGTTTTAGCGCTCAAAATTGGTTTGATTTATATTCGTAGAAGATATTTAGTTAAATTGCATACATATCATATAATATTACAAATAAGACAAAAAGTGTACATCAAGTAACATCTCAAATATCGGTTTCGACAAGATGATCGTAAAAATAAATTTTTAATTGATTATTTCAAATATTATTACTATCTCTCTAAACTAACTATAAGCTAACCAATTTTATTATGTATGTATATAATGGATATATTGCGCTCTTATGTATAATCTATAATTATTTATGAAATTGTACACACATTAATTTTTGTTAAAAACCAATAAATCATCTTCTTTGCGCGCTCGAGTTGAAAGTCTAAGAAAAATTTTTATTTCGTATTATGAAATTGAATTTTTAAAATTATTTTGTTGTTTTCTGTTGTGGTGGCAGATATGAGTAGTGGATGAAAGCAAATCATTCAATTTCGTTATTTTTTATTTTTTTTTTGTTCTAATTTACTTTTTGGTAAGTTGGTCGTGTAAACTGGCATTTACTTTTATGGAAGGTACGTCTGTGAACGGTAAAATTTCACCTGTTGTGTGACAAATATAATTTATAACGCTTCGGCTGAGGTGGATATTGGTTCTTAATAAAGGTATTTTTGTAGAGTACATTTATTAAATACTTCTTTGATTCTTTTTGACCTAAATTCTTTCTTAATTACCGTGCTGTGACTTTTGCGATCTAGGATTTATAAGGGATTATAAAATTTCAAAAATTTATTTTTCTGCGTTGCTTCAACTAAGGTTTTACGAGTAACGGGCAGTCTGTTGATTCGACTAAACCGGCCATAATAAAAGAAATATAAACCTGTATATTAACCGAGTAGATCTATCCGTAGTATCCGAAGCGATTGTAAATCACATACGTATGCAATAAAATAAAAGATTATTCACAAGATGAAGTGGAGTGCAGAGTACTAATTTCAAAGGAATGGGTAATAGACAATTATCTTACCTATGTTACTTGCAAAATTGGATCGAATGAAAGGGTTGGCTACCTTATCTAAAATTTTAGTTTTTCCGTAAAGTATTTAATATTTATGATAATGGAAGTTGTTTCGTCAACCTTTCAGACACAGATCAAAGGAATTGTATCGCTCGTATCACTTCTACTGAAATACGCACGACAAATGTTTCAAGTAATGACAAAATTTTTTATTTTTTTTCTGGATTTTAACTTTTCAATTATTCTGGATTTTAAAATTTCGGGATTGGTTTTTTCAGGCAAATTTAGCATTTCCTGAATGAAATCTACTTCAATACGATAAAAAAAAACTGTTATACGGTCTCCCGGAATAGGGTCGAAAGGCCGAATGTCGAAAAGCTGAAAGGATCGAAAAGTCGAATGTCGAATGGTTGAAAGGCCGAATATCGAGAGACTGAATGTCAAAAGGCCGCGTGCCGAAAGGTTAATTATGTCGAAAGGCTGAATCAAAGTGTGAAGGGAATTGAGGGAAGGAAACGAATTATAAATCATATATAAAATAATTTTCCCTTACTTTCCTTGGATCTGCAAAAGATATATCAAACATTTTAAGTTGATACCTGTAGAATGGACAAACCATTACATAGAAAACGTTGTTTTCAAAGACTTTATTTTACTGCACCGATGTATGATATTTCAACTCCATCGATATACAGGTAACCCTTGAAATATGCGACAAATTGGTTCCACAAAAACTGCGCACAATTCAAATTCGCATAATTTCAGACTTAGAATCAATAAAAACTAATTAATGTTGTTTTCTTAAAAATATCATTACATAATTTCGTTCTATCAGTAGAGTAGCTTCTTCGGAAAAACTGGCTTTTGCCGTTTTAAGGCATAATAACACTTTCCGAGATATAGTGCTGCAGCTTATGAAATCTGTAATTAATGTCTCCTTTTTAGACATATCAAATTGTTTTTTAATTTCGTAATATGGTGCCATAATTATGTCTACTTTGCGATAACATTTTAGCCCTCTCCCAATAGCTGGAGCATCCCCTCGAAAGAAAAGGTGGTTTGGCGTCTATTGGAGGGGAGGGTTCAAAGTTGAGTAGATTAATCTACCAGCTCCGTAACCTTCCAGTAGGGTGCGCATCACGTGAGCTGTTCTGGTCTTGTCAGTAGGCAGCTGCGTGATGGGTACAATTGTGTAAGGGGTAACCTGTTCACAATTCGCAAGTGTATGTACTGCCTCCTCGTGGCAACCACTGGTAACTAAGGCCACCTGGCACATTTTTGGCCATTTGGCACAGGCTAAAGTAAGGCGCTAAAGGAGAAAACCTTGACAAAAAACCCTAATCTAAGGTGGAACAGCATATGCCGAAAGATGAATGGCTGATAGGTTATTCGGACTCTGGATACCAGGCACTCTCCAGTTTTATTTAGCCTTCCCGTAGTAAAGCTGGGTGACCTACAGGTGATTTGTAATTCCCAGCAACTCGTAAGAGTAAAATCAAACGGAATACGGGGCAGGAGTAGGAATATACGGGAGTGGGTCAACCCTCTCGGGGTTCTTGAGCTCCAATGCTACCGTCTTTCTAGCGGAACTACATGCTGTAGTAAACATCTAGGAGGGAGAGTAATAAGCCCAGATAGTATGTATCACATACCGGGAGGCAGTATTTTCAGGTTCATTAAGAACCTGAATATTGACTGGACGGATAATTAAGCAGGGGCCAGCACAATAGATCTTTTAGGTCGCAGTGCGAAGTGGCTGATCGCCCGCATGGCCCCCCAATAATAATAATAATAATCCCCCTCGAAAAAAGATTTTTTTAATTTATGGGATATGTCAATTCCCTCTTGCAATATACTTGGTTTAAATGTTGGCATCTCTTCAGATTCCGATGTTTGTGTCTCTTCAGATTCATTCTCTTTCATTAAATTCTGATTTTCATCATATAAAATCAGAAGATATTCTTCAGTTAAGCCTTGATATATCATTAAATCCCCCACCTCCAAGCGAATGTTCCAAAGCCACCACTTTGTTTAATTCATCTTTTATATCTGGTACCAAATGTAAACCTTCAACTTCCGCTGGCCACAATTTTTTGTATTCTGCTTCCATTCCTTAATAGCTTTGGCGATAAATTGTACATAATTTCTCATAGAGTATTCTTCCATATTTCGGTAAGTGTTACATCTGGTCGGTTATCTGAATGAATTCAAATGTGAATTCAATAGTGACTCGTAAAAATATTGCTTTAAAGGTCCCCTGGTCCAGCGTAAGAATATTGCTTTGACGTTAGGATGATTTAGATCTGGTGGATGGCGGGGTACATTATCAGTGATAAGCAAAATTTTGAAACCTAATTTTTTTTTATTTAGATATTGCACAACTTCTGGAACAAACGTTTTGGAAAACCATTCTCTAAACAAGTTTGACGTCATCCAAGCTTTTCGGTTTGCTCTCCAATATACCTTTAATTTACATTTATCGACAATTTTAAAAGCTCGAGGGTTTAATGCTCGGTGAATGAGCATTGTTTTTTTTTTCTAAATCTCCCGATGCATTACTGCAAAATCGCGCATTTTTCGTGCTTGGAAAGGTATGTACGATCCGGCACTTTTTTTCAAAATAAGCCGGTCTCGTCCACTAACATCGTCAGTGGTTTTCTGAAGTTTTTGTAGTAAATTCTGTTACCTGACTGGACGAAGTTGATACGAATTGCCATTCGACGATATCATCAATAAATTTTGACAGATATCCACATCTGAAAATGGTTGTGGAATTCGAGAATAGGGCCCCAGTGGTACATATAAGCCTGATTTTTTAAATTGTTGTTACTGTTTTTATAAATTTTTTGTTGTGATAGGAGAGATTTAATTATGTAATGTACATATGTGTGTGTCTGTCATATATGAGAAGAAGTCTCGTTTATATATTATGTAAAATAAAACGGTTTTCTATTTTCTTTATCGTATATGTATAATAAAAGGAAGAAGAAGAATCGGAATCGCACTAAACAAAAATAAAAAATCGCACTAAGCCGATATTTCCCACATATTTTTAAACTTATGACACCAATTTTGAATCGCCTAAAACCAAAATCGCACAAATTAAACCCGCATAATTCAAGGGTTACCTGTATTTATTGTAAAAAATTTGATTGTAACTCAAATCTTTAAAGTTTCTGTTGCAAATAATAAATGTAACAAAGAAGTGTATCTGCAGCATTCCTTTTTTAATAAGAGTTTCCAAAATAAAAATTCTTCAGATTCAGACGTATAAAAAATTAAAAACTTAAGCTTACATTGCGGAAACCTACGTTTTAATATGTTCTGTTTTGTTTTAATTTTATGATTGTTTTATGCAGTGGCGTAGTCTAGTTTTTGGAGGTAGGGAAGCAATATGACGTTATGTAGTTCCGAACTTGATCCCATTCGCTAAAAAACAATTGATTAATTATAACACAACAATTAGAAACACAGACCAGAGCACTATTCTTGTTTTCTGAGAATTAATTTATTATGACTTTTACTTTCTTTTACTCTAGTAAAATAAAGTATAGTAATCATGAAAATTTTGGACCTTGAGATTTTTAGAGATTTATCTGTTTTGAGGTCCCCCGAGTCCGTAAAAGTGAGTTTCGAAATGGTGTTTGTCTGTCAGTCTGTCAGTCTGTCAGTCTGTCAGTCTGTCAGTCTGTCAGTCTGTCTGTGTCCTCTCCACAGCCCAGATGGTTTAACCAATCGAACTGAAACTTCAGATTTAAGCTTTTTTGATAAATTGGGAGGTCCCAGTGAATTTTATTCCAAATCGGTTAACCGGAAGTGGCCACTCCCTTGGTCCAGAAAATTTATTTTGCAAATATCTTAAAAAGTATAAGATTTACAAAAAACTACTAAATACAAAATGCTTCTAAAAATTAAAAACAAATAAAAATAAAAAAAAAATTAAAAAAAAAAAATTTAAAAAAAAAAAATTTAAAAATTTCAAAATTAAAAAAAAAAAAAATTAAAAAAAAAAGTTATAAATAAAAATAAAATGTCTCAAAATTCTCTGTTCGTAAAAGAAAGTCGTGTGTTGGCCACATCTCAATTTTTTAGATTATTTTGGTATTAGTTGTTCAAGAGCATACTGTAGCAATCGACATAATAGGCTTTGGAAACATAATACCTAAACAGTCTAAAAGTGTCAGAATAATGCCACGGGGGCTGTTTGATAATTAGATTCGATATTTTGTATTGGATTCTTATTTGAAATGTATCAGTTTCGTTCGTTTCTTATTTGTAGAAGAACTTTATACTTCGAATAAATCGAATCTTGAGTCGAATACGTTTGAATCGAATTCACAAATACCCTCGCAGATTAAAACTGTTGTGTACATTTTCATTGATAATTTTTATTTATGAAATTATACAACTAATAACCAATAAAAGATAAAATAAAAATTTAAAGGAAGCCGCAAATTCATCTAAAATATCATCTTACAATTTGTGTCCTCCGCAAACAAGTTCCTGCGTGCTCAAAAAATAATCAATGTCTATATGTGAAAAATATTTTGCGAAAATCGTTTTGCAACTTTGTACTTTCGATAAATTACACACACATACACACGATACATTTGTAACTCGAAAAAAAGAATACAATCAACTTTGTTTTGATCGAACACTTACCAATTTAACGAAACTTTTAGTGTAACGAATTTAGTTTCGCAACGAATTTTCATTCACTAAACTGGAAGTTTTATTATAAGGAAATGCCCTGGTTACTAACCAAATGAGTGAGGAAAGAAGGAGTCTATATAAAGTTAATTCCATTAAGTTTGAGCATTCATAAGTAAGCAAGTAAAATTGCAAGCCATTCGACGCCAAACTTGGAAGTTACCATCACTGCCCCTTGTGAAAATCTATCATTGTAAACTTCTGCTGGTGCCTCCATTTTGTTTATATTTGTAAAATCTTACCAAATAGAAAAGTAATGAGTACCAGTCAACAAAAATTAGAGGCGAGCAACTATTTAGATTAGCAAAATACGTTCAACGGTTACAGTCTAGTTCAGACAATTTTGGTATATCTGTGCGTCAAAAACGTACTAATAAATTGTTAAAATGTTGGTGAAGTGGAACGGGAAATATGTTTTATAAGCCATGATGAAGCCTCGGGAATTCATATATTCGAATATATTTAATATGAGTCTAAATAAACGAAGTCGAAAGGCAAGCATGAATGATACAGATTCATCATTATTTGATACCACAATGAATATTGCAAGGTCTACAAGTGAAACTGACAAAAATTAATGTTCTTCTATTTAGCGGAGAAAACACGGAATGACAGTTATTCTATGACCTTTACATGGGCACTATCCACGAAAACACGTCGCCAAAAGTTTACTACGGAACGGTTTAGTACGGTTTCTGAACTAGCCTACGGAACTACTAAATAGTTCAGACGAAATTATTAGATAGCTGCGAGCATTGGGAGGAAACTGTGCAACGGGATTTTTAACTCATTATTATGCTACTCAATAAGGTCATGCGATGTACAAAAGACATGCGATGTAGATTTTCCAACTATTGACGTTTTTTTGAAATTCTTAGGCAAAAGATCAGATACTCTGGAATCCCGTAAATCAGAAAGTAGAAGGACTGGTCCAGATTCTAATGGAAAACTTTTACGATCGTTTGCAATGATTTCGGTAAAATGTGATGTTTGCGATTCTTCCGATAATTTTTTGTATCGGTGTAAAAAGTTCGCGAATTAATCGATTAACTAGCGGAGAAACGATAGTAAGGAATCAAAGCGTTGCTTTAATTGCCTCTTCGACACTCGCTCAGCATACCAATATACATCAAAAAGAAGGTGTCAAATATGTACAAAGAAGCATCATACATTGTTACACTTAAATCCAACAGAGTCTAAGTTAACCGCATCAGGCATCGGACGTATTAAGAAGGAAATCTGAAAACAAATTTATTAGTACAATCAATGCTATCAACGGCCTTGATCCCAACTATTGCTTATCTCGGAAGCCTGTATGAATCGCTTAAAATTGCCAAACTTGAATGGATGTATTTCAGTGTCTGGTATCGGAGAAAGTCGGACGGACTCTATAAAGGGGATTACAACAGAATTTCACATCAACACCACACCAAAACGACGTCCATTGATTGGCATTGAATTAGTACATAGATCCCGAAACAAATAAATCAAACACAATAGACATTTTATTGGGGTCGGATGTAATTTTGCAAATTTTAGGCTATGGCAAAATTCCAAATAATAAAGGTCAAATTATCGTGCAATAGACCTTATTTGGATGGGTTTGGTTGGACGTCAAGATGATATTTGAAAATAAAATTTAGAATTTTAAAATATTCAGCTGATTTCAATATTGACAAAAAGTGGAGAGCCTTTTTGGGGAATTGGAGGAGATTCCAGAGCCATCCAAATAGACAAATGAAGAAGAGGAAAGTAAAGTCTATTTTGTTGCTAATACCGTCAACGGAATATTCGTTGTGAGGTTGCCGTTTGAGGAACCCAAGCTGACCCTAGGAACATCGCTCAATTTAACAAGTAGCAGGTTGCACGCCGGGGAGAGAAAATTTGTCTAAAGCGAAGAATATCAAAAGATATGTAAATCTTTCATGCAGGAATTTATTGAACTCGGACATTTTGTGAAAATTAGCTCAGAAAGGGTGACCCAAGATACTTATATATTTTTACCATATCATGGTGTTTTAAAAGAAGATAGCATCGGCACAATGTTAATGTTAGTATTTGATGCACCAGCCAAATCGACCGCTCAATGATGAACTCCTAGTTGGATCAAAACTACAATCGAGTATCTTTGAAATAGTTTTGCGGTTTCGGGAACATGCCTTTCTCACGAGTTCAGATATTGTCCAGATGTACGGACAAATTTTATTGAATGATGAAGATCAAGAAAACCAATGTACTTACAGAACCTGGTCACTTATGGTATCGCTTCTTCCCCGTTCTTAGCAACAAGGGTTATAAAGAAACTAGCCAGACTAAACCAAAATACATATCCAGCTGCCGCAACTTTACTTAATGGTAACATGTATTTTGAAGAACCGCTTACTGTGACCAATGACTTGAGGGAAGCCATAACTTTGAAAGATGATATAACTAAAACCCTGAAGGCTGCGAGAATGCACTAAAGTGACTTAGTCGCTCAAGTGAGCGATGTCAAAAAACAGAACAAATTTAACGAATTTTAAAACAGTGAATTATTCAAAACATTGAACAGTCAAAAGTTTTATTTTTCTTGGAGGCAAATGCGCAGGTTAAACTTCTGGATCATACCAAATATCGACCTTCGAAACGAATTGCACCTAATAGCCAGTGATTTCAACCCTCCAAATCATAATTTGTGCCCATCAAACCATTTTTATTTCTAGAGAATTGGCATGCCAATTGAGGTAAATTTGTACTAAAATTAAAACTTACTGTGCTAAATGATTTAACCAACTCATACACGTTTTCAGACATTTAAGGTTTTCTGTAGAATGTAAAGCAATCGAGGAAACCAAGAAATAAAAGCTAATGTAAATTGAGATTTTATGCAATGCAATTGCCGCCTTACTTTGGTCACTGGAATAGTTATTGGTATAAAAATAAAAATGCAAATTATGCTCAAAATAAAAACCGAAAGTAATTTTCTTTTTACTTTTATCAATTGACATTAAAAATTAAATAAAAAAACAAAAAAAAAAAATTCAAAAATATTACTAGAATAATTCTATACCAACAAAAACTTGGTTTGAAACTATTCATTCCGGAATGAAAATACACGGCATTGTTGTTGTAAAATGCTCAAAGTAAGACGGCATATATTTCATAGAGAATTAATCAAACGTTATTTTAGTTCCCTTTTGGAATTTTGTTTCAATTAGCTTTTTACATTTAGAGTGGGTAAATAGTTTTTTTTTTCGAAAACGATCTTGTTCACTCTCCAGCAAATCAAAATTGTAAAGATCATGTAATGAAGC
Source organism: Tipula vernalis (assembly GCA_958295665.1). Classification (NCBI taxonomy): domain Eukaryota; kingdom Metazoa; phylum Arthropoda; class Insecta; order Diptera; family Tipulidae; genus Tipula; species Tipula vernalis. The sequence continues at coordinate 76,730,536 of OY282559.1, read as the reverse complement.
ATATTAGCATTTTGAGTTATAATTATAGGGAATCAGTGCTTCCCTTGCTTCCAAAGACGCTACGCCCCTGGTTTTATGTCATATTTTAATTTTATGATTTTTATGTTTTGAAAGAGTAGCATTAAGAAAAAAAAATTTTGTCGAATATGATTTTTTGTTGTTGTTTATTTTTATATGTATAACTTTCGGAAAGGGCCTAAGTTACAAAGTGTCAAATATTTACAAATTTCTTGCACGTATTGTTGTATTTATTGCTACAGAAAAAAAAATGATTCGAAAATTATAAAGTTGGGCTCATTTTAATGATAAATGAATAGGGCTTGTGAAACTACTATAAAAATGGTACCATCTTCACCTCCTCAAAACGGTCGCCGAAATGGTTTTTTTGAATTTTTTCCAATTACTAAATATTTGTATAGGTACAGGAAATTAAAGGGGTTGGACCTAATAAAATGCATGCATTATATCAAAATTTTTAAAAATCCAGACACAACGCTACAAATACAGCACGGGCAGACTTAGCACGAGCAACTTCTAGGATAGCAAATAACTCATCGTAATTTTTATACAAATATTTAGTTGTACAATTATACTGAACGAAGAGCGAAACTTGAAACCGGTCTATAAAGCTTTTACTTCTAACTAATTCTTAATAAATAATCTATTTATTATAATGATTAGCTAAAGGGCCATCGAACAATTTTAAACGGTTAATTTATAAGGTTCGTTGTAAAAAAAAGTTTTCAAAAAATTGAAAAAAAACCCAAATTGTTCAAATTTAAGAAAAGGTAGATAGATATATTCTTATAGAACTGGGGAAAAAGATAAAAGAAATACAAAATTTCCCTGGAAAATATTAAATAATTTATTTTTAAAACGAGCCCAACTCGGATAATTAATTTTTTTTTTTATAGCAATAAATACATCAAAAGTGCATGAAATTCTTAAATATTTGACCCCCTGAAACTTAAAAAACAACAATAACAAAAATCATATTCCATAAGATTAAACATAAAAATCATAAAATTAAAACATGATTTCCAAAAATTTGTGATTTAACAAATCTTTTAACTTGTACAGTATAAAGCCTTTATCCCTATTTTTGAGTGTCTTGCAAAGTTGCAATATCAACCCAAACCGACAGAAAGTCTTTTCTAAGTCAGCCAGATATAAAACAATGTATTTCGGTCCTAAAAATTTAGTTGTTACTTCGGCCCTGCTATAACTTTTTATAACATTGATGAATAATGACATAATGGCAGGAAACCATCACGGCTATTTCAAATGTTAACACTTTTCAACGTTTTGCTGTAATAAAACAGTTATGGACAAATTACTAAATATTTATGATATTATTGATTGAAGTATGTACACTTACTAAAAACATCATTAGTTCTGGTAAAATTACTTGTACTAATAGTTCTCATCAAAATGTGCAAAAACGACTAGCTTATACAGGCATAATTTTTCTAATTATTAGTTTTTTTAATTTACTACTTTTAACTATAAGCAGCGTCCTTCGACTTTATTAATATTTTTTTGCAATTTATGGTTTATAAATAAAAAATAAAAAAATGCAATTAAATCATTTCATAAATTAATAAATCAATCAGTACAGCGTTTTATAAATTATACCAAGGTGTATAGGTTCAATACATTTCAACGGGTCATTCACACTAAACGAACTAAATTTTATAACTGTTTTTGAACAAAATACAGTGAAATCCGGGTATCGTCGAAAAGTTTGGTATGGTTGCTAAGGTTTGTTAAGGCAGATTTTACTATATATTGAATTATAATTTATGTTTTTAATTTTTGGTGGGTGTTCTGATTTGATTTTGGGGTGTTCATCATTCACTCATTTCGTGACATACGCTATATATTGCATAAATAGTTAAACACAAATAAATTATTTCAAGGTAAACATCTTTTGATTGATATTTTAAAAGTGTACAGTTTAGCCCTTAGTCATATATGTATACAAAGTATGTATATATATGTACATGTACTCCGTACATGCATGAAATCAAGTTTATTTCTTTTTTTGTTGAAAAGATCAAAATATTTTGAAAGTCATTTCAAACTAATAAATTGGCAAATGTTATTATTATTTGGATCTAAATAAGGATGTCTAAATATAACATAGACCTTCATTTTTGCTGTGCACAATTTAATTCAATCAAAGTGAAGGTGGTCAAATTAAATACAAAAAAAAACAAAAATTATAAACATCTTCTTGATTGCTCTTAATATTGTATACCTTGAAATGTGTCTATCTAACTTGAAAATAATCAAGGTACGTATATTCATAGCTCGTGTTCATTTAGTAATAGCAATATTTAGAATTATAGATTATTTCCAGGAACATTATACATTTCCAAAATGTTAAAAAGTTTAATTAACATTTAAGAAAAATTTCTAAAATTGGGCGCGCTGCTCACTTCAAGGTTGAGATTAATTTACCTTTTTCTTGGTGAGCTTTCGTGTATTCTTTTTACAAAAAATATAAAAATATGCAAATTCATCTTAATTTCTAAAATTAGATTTTTTTTTTCTTTTTAATATAAAAGGGTGGTCCCCTTTGATTTAGTTTACATGTTGTCTTATGCGTTTTAATCTTGTATGAAAGTTAATTTTAGGTTTTTCTTTCCTTTTTAATATTTCAGGGTAAAATGGATAATTGTCCTGTCAGAAAGTTTAACATGTACAATTTGTAATTAATTAATTTTTTTTTTATTCGGATTAGGTCGTGAATTAATTTTGTAAATACTGTAAATACAGACTTTTGTTTTGTGCCCTTTACCCTCTTGTCCTACAGTTAAAGAGAAAAAACGTTAAGGTTAATTGTTGAAATCAAAAACAAGCTTGAGACGAATTTACAGAATCAACCTGGAGAAGTAACACCAGGGAAAAACGTAAGACTTAATAAGGGCCAATAATTAAAATAATACACAAATGTTTAGTGAAATTTAGCAAAATTATTACACAACACTTGGCTTGAGTCTAATAAACTGTTTGACTTGACTCATAATATCCATAAAAAAAAAAAATATTTCGAAACTTTGACTAAAAAATTACATTTAAAACTCAACACACACAAAAACACAACCAATCGTTGGACAGTGGAATTTACAAATCGACTTATTCAAATTTTCCAGTTTTATATGTCGGACAAACTAGAAGGTCATTTAGAAGGGGATGAGTGTAGGTGAGAGGTACAGCCATTGTGTCAAAACTATTGTCAGTTCCCTGTTGTTGACTAATTATTTAACGATAGGATTATCTGAAAATATTAAGCTGGGAGAAAAAGTTGTCCACAGAATTGTATAGTAAGCAAATTTTTGTTTTTCGATGAATAACAAACGGAAAAAGTTGAAAAATGCTTTCAATTTTTATTTAAAAACAACGATGAAAGATGCTTATCTGACTTTAATCAGAAATTTTGGGAAATACACTTCGAACAGAAATTTAATCGCCCACCTAAAACTTTGCAAAACATTGGCGATTTTCAAAGTTCCATCATTTGGCCAATAATCGCCCGAAACAGTTGAACGAAATACATAATTAAACCTTGAATATGGCCCTATGTGACACCGCTTCATATAGAGGTCTATATATTACTAAGTAGGCGCAAAGCACCCTTAAAGTTTAACAGAATATCCTCTGAGAAATGATCAGAATTCATGTCTGTGACAGTTAGCAAGAGTGGTAAATTTTGCTTAAGTTCGTCAAGGGAGTCGCAGTAGATCCGCGATAAGGTATCCGGAACAACATTTAACGCGGCCTTCTGGTGTTCGATTACAAAGTCGAAAGCCTACAGCTTGAGGCTCCACCTAGCCAGTCGGCCGTTGAGGTCTTTTTGGGACATCAACCACTTCAGGCTAGCGTGGTCCGTTATTACTGTAAACCGATATCCTTCGATATAGGCACGGAATTTTTGGATGCTTAACAAGGCAGCGAGACACTCCAACTCAGTTACGCTATAGTTTTTCTGGGCACGGTTCAATTTTTGAGAAAAGAAGGCTATAGGCCTTTCGTCATCAGCTTCACTTTTCTGGTACAGTACACCGCCCACTCCTTCCGTACTAGCATCGCAGCGGATAATGAAGGGTTTTGTGAAATCGGCGTTTATTAGCACTGATGCAGTTGAAAGGAGGGTTTTTAACTTTTGGAAAGCCAATAGCGCATCACTGTTCCAATGGAACTTAACACCTTTCTTGAGGAGATCAGTAATTGGGGCTGTTATTTCCGCATAGTTGGGGATGAACCTTCTGTACCAGCCCGCCATACCTAAAAACCGGCGAGTTTGTTTAACTGTCGTAGGGCTCGGGAAGCTACAGATAGCCTCAACTTTGGCCGGGTCAGTACGAAGTCCCTCCTCGCCAACTAGATACCCTAAATATTTGATCTCTCGCATTACGAAACGACTCTTTGCGAGATTTATTGTTAGGCCTGAATCATTTAAAAGTTTTGCGACTGTAGATAAAAGCGAGAAGTGATCATCCAACGTAAGAGATATGATGAGGAGATCATCCAAATAGACAAATACCCTATCGTGATATTTGTGTGGTATGACTCGGTCCATTAGACGGCATAAAGTCTGCGGCGCGTTACATAGTCCAAACGGCATCACAGTAAACTGGTACAAGGGCCTACCCGGTACCGTGAATGCCGTTTTGTCTCGAGAATCTTTAGCCAAAGGGATTTGCCAAAAGGCATCCTTGAGGTCTAATGAAGTGATAAATTTGGTCTGGTGTAATCTTCCCAATAAGCGATCAATCAGAGGTAGAGGATAAGCGTCCTTAACGGTTACGAGATTCAACTTACGAAAGTCCAAACAGAGTCTGGATTTTCCATTTGATTTGCTGATGCGAACTACGGGAGAGCTCCATGCACTGGAACTTTCTTCTATCACTCCCAGCTCAAGCATCCGATCGAGTTCCTCGTAAATTAAGTCTTGTATTGCCGGCGAAACATTATAATGCCGTTGCTTTATGGGCTGCGTTTGTCCTACATCAATCACGTGCTCCAAAAGATGAGTTCTACCGAGACCGTTGGATTCGAAGGATTTAAAAGAGTTGATGATTCTTTGAAGTTTTTCAGTTTGATCGTCATTTAGTTGGTGACGTTTAGAGTCGATCAAGGGGTTAGCTAATTCACATATTATTGAAGGGGCCAAATTAAATTTAGACCAGAAATCTATACCGAGGTAAAGTTCACCTTCTACGTAGAGTCGAATATTTTCGGATTTCCCATCATAACTCACTAGTACATCAACAAAACCCAAAATAGTATTCGAAGTCCCATCTGCCGTTCTGATGTTGGATTTTACTTTCTTTAAACTCAAATTTAACCTATCAATCAAATTTAGAGAATTTTTGCCCAATATACTAATAGAGGCTCCACTATCTAGTAATCCAACTATTTCCGTACCAAGAAGATTTATGGAAACGTGTGGCCGTAGATCGTGTTTTTGTCGAATGGTCGTTGCGCCACATAGTTTATTAAGTTGCTTCCGTTCCTTCCAATAATTGAAGGTACGCCATTTTTGACGATTAATATATTTTTCAGTTTTAAATTCTATTGTAGGAGCACACGGTTCGTTAAAACTTTCTGTCTGAGTACCAGAGTTCCTCACTGCGAAATTCTTTACTAGATTAGGACCGATATTGGTATGTTGGACGAGGTTGTGAACTGAAGAAGTAAGATTATTGGTAGGATAGTTTATTTCCGAGGTGAGCTTTGACTCACACCCGAACGAGTTTCCCCCGGACGAATCGCGTTCGGTGTGGAGTTTCCCGACGTATACGTTTTACATTGCGGGCAGTTAGGCTTCCTAACTCCCGATTTACCACATCCGAAACAAAAAATGTCCTTGTATTCTTGAAGACAATCGTGATAACGATGTCCTACGTCTTTACAATTCCAACATATCAAATAAGTAGAACCGGAAGTTAAACTAGGTTGAGGACGTATCGCTGACACGTTTGGCTGATCTTCGGAATTAGAGATTTTCAGTGATTCGTTTGCAGGACCGTTTGGGTATGTATCGATTGTTACTTCATGTGCCGTATGCCTATTATCACGGTGGGCTCCTTGAGTCCTGGGGTCATAACCCGTCTTCGACCAAACCCGTTCAAATTTTTGACAATCAAGTCTCAATTCTTCGATGGTTTCATATCGATATTTCAGAGTAGCACATTGAAGCGCCGGATTCATATTGTCACGCAATATGTCAATTAGTTCGTCTTCTGAGAATTTGTTGGACAGTCTTCCGTTAAGCACCTGAACTTCCAGTGAAAAATCGCTGAAAGATTGGGATATCTTTTGAGTGAATTTTTGAATGGTTCTACGCGTTTCCTTTTCTGATTCCTGACTAGAAAACCGCGTAAGGAATGCGCCTCTCATTTGTCTCCAATCTGAGTCGGGGTTGGTCATCGTATAGACCCAAAACCATTTCTCTACTACACCCGAAATAAAATGATGGATGATTTGTGGTAATTTATGCTCATAGTATCCATCACGTTTGGCGGACATTTCCAAACGAAATAGAAAGTCATGAACATCCAGTCCTTGTCCACTGCCATCAAATGACAGTTTCCATTTTGGATAATAGGGACGAAAGTCTTTCCAGGAAATTCCTAAGCCCGTCTCAGGATGTCTAGCATCGTGAAGCCCGTGTGATCTATTTGTTGTTCCTGCCTGAACAGATAGTTGACCAATTGAATTAATGAGATCCCGATCCTGATTAATGGTTGGCGAATAATTATTATTTCCTCTAAAGTGAGTACTTGCATTGTTAGGTAGTGTTACAGTAGGGGATGGTATTGTTTCAGTAGAGGGTGTTTTTGAGGTTTTGAGGTGAGTCGATGTGTCTATACTAGCCTTGGAAAACGTTGGTACTGCTAATGGACCATGGTTCTCATTTTTCTCGTGAACAATTGAAGAAGTTACAACCACTTGTTTTATACTGCTTTTGGGAGTGTTCGGACGATTTAGTTCCTCTAACATTGAGTTAGCATACTGAATTAGTCGTCTAAATTTAGTGATAATATTTCCTACATTACCGGTTTCTCCAAATGAATTTTTAAGTCGTTCCATACGTCTTTTCCAATGGATAGCTCTAGCTAACACCTTTTCAACTGTCTGAGAAGATAACGGTTCTGTAAACTGGTAAATGAGTTTATCAAATACATCATATACCTCACGTGCCGTGCCGATATCCAATTCTGGATATGCTGCCGTGTGTGATTTAACTGGTTGTATTGTAGAATCGTTTGTTTCATTCTCAAGCGCAGAAATTAGCTGTCCATCCCTTTGAGGATCTTGAGGATCAATTCCGCGGATTATTGCTTCAACTTCCAGCTCATCGTCCGTTAAAAGTTTAGTATAAAATCGAATATCCATTGTTTTGACTAAAAATAATTTGTCACAGTGTCAACTCGATAAAATGTAATTCAAATTAGTAGAATTATTTAATTACGCAATTAGCAATGATATTAGTAATCGAATAAATATGAATAAATTGGGAGGAGGTGGTGGGGAACTAGTAAGATTCGTCAGGGAAAACTCTACAACTTGAATGGATAACTTATTCATGGTACTCAGCTGATTTTCGTACTGATATGTTTAATAACAAAAAAAAAATTATGCCACAAATAGTGTTTTAGTAAGTGCAAAACGAATGTCGTCTATCAAATGAATAATCGACGAAGATCTATACCGTATGAGAAATCAGGAATCACCTGGATTCGATCATACGTTATGTCGCCTCGTCTGCTCTATTTGTATTCGACAGTCGTATCACACCATCCACTATATAAAAAAAAATATAAATTGAAACACCATAACTGAAATTATACTACGAATTCATAGTTTGTCTGTCCTCAGGTAGCAAGGGAAATCATGCAGCAGAGCGATATCGCGAATAGCCGAATCACAACCAATCAATCAATAACACTAAGCTTTGAAATCGCCCTGAGTCCCTTTAAGAGAACAACCGACTCAACACTAGAAAAAAAACTAGTAAAGAATCATTAACCATTGAAAATAAAAAATAAAAATGTAAAAACCAGAAGGGCAAAATAAATTAAAAGATGATTAACCGCTTGATTACTAAAACAGTAGTTTATATTCAGAGGCGGTTTCAAATATATCATCTGTCCATAAGGAGGGAAGCTCCTCGGATGCTTTATTCGAGTGACCGTTAGCACCTTATCATAATTAACAAAAAAACCAAATAATGATTTACCTCATTACTGACCTATTCACGTCCCTGTTTCGGCGCTATTTTTGTAACCCAGGTTGCTGAACCTGCACATGCTTGCTCATATTAAATTCCGGGAGCTCCGGCTGGGCGGGTACGTTAGACAGCAATCCCAACTATGTTACAAAACTTAAATATTATCATGTGCAACAAAATCAAATAAATAATAAGAAGAAGAAAGAGACAAAAAAAAGAAATACGAAATGACCAAGACGAAACCAGTACCAATCCACTCAAGTGGTTTTTACCATGTGAACATCACCAGATGTCTTATTTGGCCCCCCCCCTGGAATCCCGCAAGTTCCCCAACCCTCCCTCCATCGACGTAATTCAACAATTCATATTATCTAGTATTTACCTATTACGATTAACGAAAATAAAAACAGTAAAGATAAGTTACCAAACCCGTTTATTTAACCAAAGAAAACATTCGAGATCGATAGTATACTAATTTAAATAATCTTTCGGTAATTAAAAATAAACTTAGGTAATTATATAAACTGATTAATGATAAATTATATGATTGAAATTTTATACAAACATTAATTATGTAACTTTAATTTGGGAAGAAAAAAAAACTAACTGCGTGAGAGCCTTCATACTAACTTACACAATAGTATGAACCACTAACTGGACTGTAATAGATTGTATAACATTCACAATCTAATTCGCGGTTAACTGTTTGTACGCCCAAGTATCCAATTTATTATATGAAAAATTTACCAGACAAAAAAAAATTTACTCACCCTTCAAAGTCTGCAAAGCGCTCCGCGACGTTGAAGCTGAAAGAAACAGTCCCTACTGGCCACAGCCCAAGGACCCTTAATGAAATTAGTTCACTTGGACGACAAACTATTATTATTATTTTTAGATTATTCGATTTCCAATCACGAATTTTTCGAAATATATTTTTTTTTCCTTTCCACTAATACAAAGGCTCACACACTCACAAAAACACTAATTTTCAGAAAATTTAAGAACAACAATAAATAAATATAAGAGCAATTTAACTATAAGATTTTACTAGAACACTATAGATTCTAGGTTTTTTTTTTTTCACAACAAACAACACTGTAATCCACACGGTTAATATAATTTCACGCCATGAGGAAATGAAGGTCAGCACATAATCCGTTCTTGAAATTCCGCTGACTTTTATGATGACTATCTCGTATTGGTTTATACGGTAGGAATTCTAAAGCGAGAAATCCTGGTAGTTAGCGAGAAATCACGCTATAATCGAAAAAAACAGGGTTAATGCGATTAACGCACGAACCACAACACCAATCTTACCTCGGCCAATATATGATAATTTATAGATGAGGTTAAATTTAACCACGTCCAATTTCACGGTCTCGAGTGAAGGCAAATGACATTGACCAACCAACAAAATCCTCAACTGTAGTTGGATATTTGGTGTTGGCATTTGGATTTACCAAAATAAATTGGTTTCAATAACCAATAATATACCAATAATACTATACTTATTTAGATCAATTTTTAATATAGTTGATTTGCACTAACTGACAAGACGATCGCCTGATATCGAATGATCATTGTTTGCAGTAATTTATTATTTAATGACACCGGATCAAATTTGGATTCATAAACATTGAAACCAGTTTGCGAAAATATAGGGGAAAAACAACGTCGTATCACTTCTATGTTACAGTCTGCCACACAACGTTACAATTTTATGATGGTATAGATAGATGATGGTAACATGGTACAATAGTATGACGGTTTAATCGTATGCTGGTATGATGTTATTATTGAATAATGGTATGGTGATGTGATGGTATGACTGTATTATGGTATGGTGGTATGATAGTATGATGGTATAATGGTTTGATGGTATAATGGAATGATGGTGCGATGGTATGATGGTCTAATGGTATAATGGTGAGGTATTAGCATGGTATAGCTATGCAATGAAGGTGTGGTTTTATGACTTTATGATTGTAACCTTCTACAATGTTAAGGTGGTGTGATAGTATGAGTGTAATATGATATGGTGGTATGATGGTACGATAGTCTAATAGTGTTATGGTATATTGGTACGTTGGAATTTAGGACGGAATACATGATTATCGTCGCCTTTTGGAAGCATGTAAAACAAATTTCAATAACAACACAGTAGTTTATCTGAAAATCTACGCCTCATCGAGAGAAGTTTTATGCCAACTTCCTCCACAATGTAGAGCAAGATGGTAAGGAGCATGATGAACTTGAGGTAAACATTTTTATAAACATAGAACTCAATTACCTGAATCATGAGGTTCTCATCTCATGGCATTCCTGTCTCACAAGCTCCATTCAATATTCGGTTCTTGAGGACTTAACCTAATATAAATCATTTAGTAATCAACACTAACAACGACGCATTAAGCAGTACTCTATCCTTGTATGTATGTGGCTAGGTAAAAGATAACACACCTTATACACGTTCCAAGCATTGGTAATTTCCAGCAAAGAACAAGAGCAGCCATGGAAGTATAATTGGCAGTAATTTAAGGAAAAGTTTGCATATTGAAGGGCTGATAATCTCTTTGCTCAAAATTGAAAAAAAAACTGAAAATATTACGCCATATTCCGGGATTTAAAATGTTTTGTTGTTATGTTTTTTTTTTGATTTTTCAAGGCAAATTCAAACAGGAAGTGGGAAAAGAAAATAACATAAAATACATTTTATTGCACTTTAAACGGAAATGCCCTTTACTTATGGCATTATACATAAATCCATTTTTATTATGTTGTTTCCCGATTCTTTCTCAATTTGCGTTGATGTGAATGTACGACCAAGCCTAAGCAGGTAATCCCGTAGTAGAAAGTCGGGTCCCAACGTACATCCTTTTTACACATAACAAAACCGAGGGGTAGGAAAGGTTTACTAGTATTAAAGAATAGCTCCTGGAAGCTCTGGAAAGCTGAGTGCAGTTTTTCCAATATTTCTGAAAGTCTAGATCGAAATCAGTTAAATATTAATAATTATTATTTTCAACCAAACTAAAAATTTAAAAAATTCATTAAAATTCTGAAACAAATTATAAATTTGCATCTTAGCATCTATAACAAATTGAGTTTGTATCTACAATTCCCTCTTCATTTTCATTTTCTTCAATTCGTGGAAAGCATGTGCTTACTAAAGAGCGGTGGCATATATTTTCTTGATGCATCAGGAGAAACGTGGAAAACATTCCTGATCAATTTACTGCTAGCTGAAATTCGTAAGGTCAATGAAATCGCACTGGCAGTTGCAACTTCTGGAATAGCATCTACACTGTTGGAAGGAGGCAGAACTGCTTAGCCTTCAAGCTACCACTAAATCTTACACATTCTGAAACCCCTATTTGCAATATTAGCAAAGGACCTGGACGGGAAGAAGTGTTAAAAGCGTGCAAACTTATTGTATGGGAAGAGTGCACAAAAGCGCACAAAAAACCCTTGAAGCCCTTGACGGAATTCTGCAATATTTGAGAGGAAATAGTATGCTAAGGCAAATTGAGCTCATTGTACCACGATCAACACCAGCAGATGAACTTGCTGCAAGTCTTAAATCATCGTATATTTGAAGACATGTTCAGAAAATTAATTTAATAACAACTACGCGGTTGGCCAGAGATTTAAAAAGTTTTTCGAAACATCAGAAGTAATTTTACCAACCACAAGTGGCCCTGTAACATACATATTCAAAATCAAATTCTGGGCTCATCTGTAACTTATAACTCCATCGACACCGTTATGGAACAAGAGCAAGCTGTTTTATCCAACAGAGTTTTTAGATTCTTTAGAACCATCAGGAATGCCTCCGCATCGACTGGTTCTGAAACTTGGAGCAGTAACTATCCTGTTAAGAAATATTGATCCTCCCAGGTTGTACAATGGGACTAGATTGGTTATCTGGCTAAAACTAAAAAATTATCATGTTTTCCTATCATCCTATTCGGATAATTATTAAAAATCACAAATTTTTTTAAAAACGTTCTAATTTCTATTAACATTTAAATTTTAATAATTCGTCAAAGCTTAAAGGTGGCGGCCCCCATCCTCTAAGATGTACAACGAATTAAAATAACTTTTCAAAAATTTGTGATAGTTAAAAAACTTGATTTTTTGGGATTTTTCACTTGACCAATCGTGGGTAATTCGCTGAGAATATGTTGATAGATTTGTTGATTGTAATTCTTTCGTAATAATTTTCACAATATCCGGCTAATATCGGATCGATTATCCGAATAGTTTATATTATTCGTTTAACTCTAAGCGGTTTTGATTTCCCTATTAGCAATGTATTTAGCTGTTATGCGATGGTGCCTAGCAAGCTATTTCACCTTTTTAACTAACATTTAGGCCCTTATGAAGAAAATATTATTGGTCTTTAATGAAAATTAGGGTTTACAAATATAATTACTAGAATTGGTTTTTCCAGAGTAGCCAAATCAATTTTGTTTATAAGTTAAATTTGCTTCAACAATTTTAGATTTATTGCAGGCGTGGAAATTCAAGTGAGCAGCCTTGGTATACTCTCCTTAACAAATGCTTAATAGTCGTATGTTATGAACTAAATTGCCGACACTCCAAGCGAAATTTTAACCTCAAGTAGCGTTAAATCTTCAGTCAAAACTTGAACAAAGAAATGTAAAATTCCGGAAAGTCATAATGAGTCCGAAAATGATGTATTATATATGCGAGAAGATGGAACTAAACGAAAATGGCAAAAGAGAAGAGTACTCTCGAGCATCATACGATTATGTCTTTGCTAAAATTTAGAAAATTTTTTTGAACTTTGCTAGGGCCAAAATATAAAATCAGATTATTAATAAATGATTGTATATGTTTTCGAAGCTACTGAGGGTAGCAAAGTTCATACAAAAAAATTTCCGAAATTTCAGCCGATATATAGCTGAACCTATAGCTTAAGCGAGAGCCTGCTTTTGGGCTAGTAAAAAAAATTAAATGAAATGAAATTAATTAGAAGAAAGTAGAATATTTTGTAATCAGTACATTCATTATTATTTATTGGCAATTCGAAAACATTCAATTATCGATCGAATATGATCCTCAAATGGATACCAACCGATCAGACGATCAGCCGATCATAACTTTTCATTAAATTAAATCATTTCACATCCATTTGAACTTTAATTCTACAAATTAATTTTTTTACATATTACAGAAATATGAATCGCTCGATCAATATAATTTCCTCACAGTTTGAATTCGTACACAGCGAGCTAAAAACATCTATCCAACATTAATTATTAATATTGTTTGCGTTAATAAATTTTCCGTGTATAAACAAATTCAAATCACGTGCGCACAAATTACATAAATTTATTACAAAATGACAAGTAATTTGTCGGCTTAGCGAACAACGAAATCAAGCGATCATAATATTCAATTAAAGTGTTCAATCAGGGAATGTAGCAATTAATTAAAAACACAAAACAAAATGAATACAACATTCTTGTGTATCGCTAATTGATCATTAAAAATTTATACCGGATGCTGTATGTAAATCTAGCATACATACTTTGATCGCGATCATCTTGTGCATCATATCCATTTTTCTCGCGATCAAACAAACAATCAAAACCTATTAGACACAAATAAAGATTGATTGTTTTAGGTATAAGATTAATGATGATAATAAAGTCAAATTACTTGGTAAAGGATGGTGCAATCGGAAATATGTAGATCACGATCGTATCGAAGTTTTTCTTTCTTAATGATCATAATTGAATATTAGAAAAAACATAAATAAACATAAAATGCACTTGATCGTAAAAATTTAATGCATTTTTTAATGTACTAAAATAGGAGAGACCACATTTTTTTACGATCACATCTAATATAGTTGGATCAACTATTACCATAGATCGTGATTTTGTTAAATAAATTTATTAAATAATTTTTATTGTTTTTTATTAAATAAATAAACTTGACACTATTATAATCCGGCAGAAAATATACACAATATAATAATTTATTTGCAATTAAATTAATTTTGGACTGAACAAATTCATTTGAACGTAAATAATTAAATTGTTTTGAATGATTAAAAGAAAAATTGGAAATGATTAATTTTATAATGTCATAAAGATAAAAAAATAAAAAGAGAAAAAATCTTTTTTTTTTGTTGTCGATTGAAGAATGTGATAAGACAACAAACAAAACAAAACAACAAAAAAATTTAATAATTAGTCTTGGTAATGGTTGTAAACCACGATATTTCCACAGCATTTTGTTGTTGCTAATTGTTTTATTTGAAACATTGTTTTATCAAGATGTTGGTATGATGCATTCAACAAATTATTATGTTCGTTTACATAATTATTTAACGTGTATGAATATGAACCGCATGCGGGGTTACTAATACATATATTTGGAATTTGTATGTTGAAAGACTATACTCACATGTTTATTTCGACAGGTTGATCTTAAATTTTGTAAAGGTTGACTGGCTTCGATGGTCAAAAGGTTGAATTTTAACATGTTCCAACATTCTGAATATGCCCCACATTTACAATTCAGACCCAACGAAATAATTGAAATTGTTTTATTTACACATTGGTATACAAAAAATTGAGGCTAAAATATTGACCTCTTAGGAAGGTACTGTTTTCATTTGCAATATTTTTTGCCCCAATTTGTGTGATGAGCTAAGTGTTTTTAATTATTTATAAATCATTTTGTACGCTACATAAAAGGGTTTATTATTCAATGTCAGAGTTTAGTTATGTGGTATTAATAATTTTGGGTTTGATTCTTAAACTTTGCGTAAACAAATGCGCTGTCAACATCAATCCGAAATGTTGCAGATCCGAAACTTTCGATTTTTCTTGAACTTTAAAAATATGTGCCATTGGTACACAACTAAACATTATACCGTTCGAGTGTTGTTGCCTTTATGCAGATAATTCAAAAATTATCTGATAATCTGGTAAAAACTGGAATTGCTTATTGCTGGAATAGGGCCGAAAGGCCGAATATGTCGAAAGGCAGAATGTCGAAAGGGCGAAAGAGTCGAAAGGTCAAATATCGAAAAGCCGAATTTCGAAAGGCCGAATGTGCCGAAAGGCCGATTATGTCGAAAGGCCGAACGTCGAAAGGCCGAATGTCGAAAGGCCATTTGTGTCGAAATTGATTTTAATTTTACATCTTTTATGAATGAAAATTTTCAAAATTTATATTTTTATGAAAACCAAAATTTATATTTTAATTTATAGAAATGTTTAATAGTAAATCGCCTTAAATATTAAAATCATCTTACGTTTTTTTTTTTTTGTCATATAATTACAAATTAATTAATTAAAATATAAAATGAAAAATAAATAAATTTTTTTTTCCGACCAAATTTGATCACATTAATGTGCTATTCTACAAACACAGGATTTATTAGCACGTGGTTTCAATTTATTTAAATCATTTTACATTAAAAAATAAATTCAACGGTTTTAAATATTGATTTCTATCAATTAAGTGAAGGAAAATTTAATGAAAATTTGGCCTTTCGACCCAATCGGCCTTTCCACATGTTCGGCCATTCGACTCATTCGGTCTTTCGATATTCGGCCTTTTGACTCATTCGGGCTTTAGACATTCGGCCTTTCGACACATTCGGGCATGCGACATTTCGCCTTTCGACATTCGGCCTTTCCTTTGGCAACATAAAACATCAGAGGGACAGATCGGAGATACTTTAATTACTGTAAACATTACGATACCTTACTCTGACGCACGCCGGAATTAATAAAAACATTTTTTCTTGAAAAGGAAAATTTAATTTTAAAATATTCTGGAAAATGGTAATTTAATGTCAAAACGAGAAAAAATGTCTTCATTTTTCCAGTATATTTTAAAATTAAATAACACTTTCGTATCCTTTATTTGGGAGCTTATTTCATAACAGAAATAATTTGGGGATTTATATCATTTTAGTAAATTTTAATTCCACAGTAACATCGGGAACTCATTCCATTTATAGTTTGGGGAATTGAGGAGTGCCTGATCAAAAGTCGCTATTTACATCTAACCTTTTGCTACTTACTTTTGCTCACTTTTTTGTAGTAAATAGCTTGTTTTAACCAAAATCAAGAATTTTAGGGATATTTTTCATAGAGAAATTTTTTGGTCCAAGCTGGAAATAGCCACTTTTGGGCTATTTCACTTAAAAAATTCTGCCCTGATAGAAAAAAAATAAAATAGCGGCTTTTGATCAGACACTCCTCAATTGTTCCTGTTGGCTGGTTTTAACACCAAAATCGATCTTGAAAACCAAATATTTACTAATTGAATTTATAAAATGTTTCGGAACTACAAGAGCTTCGAATTAAATCTAGTTTAATGTCTTATTTTTGTGTAACAGTAATTCCAAATTAAAGTTAAATAATTTTAAAACGACGATGGAAACAATAAACATTTCATGCTTTACTGGCACAAAGGTTTCCTTCCCTCAATACCACATAGTCTGTTAGTGATTTTGCTTACCCGTAGAATAATTCCCATTTTTCAAGCCAGTTCCTTTCATTGATCAAGCGGTCGCTGTGGTCGACCATTTCCAGATATTTTACTATTAATCGAATTTTTCAAAATTTAGACTTTAAACGTACAATCGGGCCTTTTTAAAAATAAATTTTAAAGGTAACTTTTTTGTAATTTTTTGTTCATTAATAATTAGTATGCCCACTAATGGACCTAAACCGGATGGAGGAGGCCATGTTTGGTAACACGTAGTATCAATTCCTTTAAGTATGGTATATTCACGTGTCCAGCTCCTGTAAGGTTTTCATTAATTCTAACCAAGTTTCCCCCCCCCCCCCAGATGATGTGAATTCACCGCACAACATTAAGTTTCCAATGCTATTGATTGAATGCCACTTCCATTGGTTGATCGAAATTTAATATTTAGATGTTGTCATGATTTACACCTGACCCGTTCTCTTCTTTTAATATTAAATAATTTAAATTTGGATTCATCCGTCTAAAACACTCGATCCCAAAATAAATCTGGCATACTAGCATACTTTTTGCAAAGTGCAGCCTTTTCTTTATATTCTCTTTTTGCAAAAAACGTCCTTTTTATCAATAAAGCTACAAGTTTTAGCATTTCACTTTATTTTAATTAAAAAAAAACGCCACTTTTAAATTTATCATTTAATAAATTATATTTTATTTTATTTTAATTTAATTTGTCGTTCTTTATTATGTTATTACAAAATTAATTTTATTAATTTTATTTATTGCAAATTAATTTATTATTTTTGTACACATTTTTTTAAATTTACTTATTTATTTCATCACTATTTTATGTGTTTCACTTTTAGTTGTTATGACGAGCGCTCGTTTGTTCGACCCCAAATCCGAGACAAGACTGATCTAAATTATTTTATTTTGTGTCGTGTGTCTTTTGTGTTCTTTTCGTTAAGTTTTGGATAAGCCGGTCAGCGGTTGGTCGTTCTATGTCATGTGACATATTGCCTAATGTGGCTGGTACAGGTAACAAACACCCAATGTGCGGCGAGCTCATGTTGGCGCCGGATGGATTGTAGTGGTGCATTAGGTGGACCGCTACAGGACTCCGCCGCAAGTGATTTCCTCTACCTGCAAAACATGGTTGGTTTCGGTGTGCCGGTGTGTTCGGCCCTGATGTTTTATCAGTCGAACTGTGACGGCGATCACGATCGCTTGACTGAAGTAGTCTTATCTTGTAAGACACTAGTCATGTCGGGGTCACCACTTTAGCGTTTCACTTTATTTTAATTTAAAAAAAACGCCACTTTTAAATTTATCATTTAATAAATAATATTTTATTTTATTTTAATTTAATTTGTCGTTCTTTATTATGTTATTACAAAATTAATTTTATTAATTTTATTTATTGCAAATTAATTTATTATTTTTGTACACATTTTTTTAAATTTACTTATTTATTTCATCACTATTTTATGTGTTTCACTGTTAGTTGTTATGACGAGCGCTCGTTTGTTCAACCCCAAATCCGAGACAAGACTGATCTAAATTATTTTATTTTGTTTTGTGTCGTGTGTCTTTTGTGTTCTTTTCGTTAAGTTTTGGATAAGCCGGTCAGCGGTTGGTCGTTCTATGTCATGTGACATATTGCCCAATGTGGCTGGTACAGGTAACACCCAATGTGCGGCGAGCTCGTGTTGGCGCCGGATGGATTGTAGTGGTGCATTGGGTGGACCGCTACAGGACTCCCCCGCAAGTGATTTTCCTCTTCCTGCGAAACATGGTTGGTTTCGGTGTGCCGGTGTGTTCGAGACTGATGTTTGATCAGTCGAACTCTGATGGCGCGATCACTTGACTGAAGTGGTCTTATCTTGTAAGACACTAATCACGTCGGGGTCACCACTTTAGCGTTTCACTTTATTTTAATTAATAAAAAACGCCACATTTAAATTTACAATTTAATAAATAATTTTTTATTTTATTTTAATTTAATTTGTTGTTCTTTATTATGTTATTACAAAATTAATTTTATTAATTTTATTTATTGCAAATTAATTTATTATTTTTGTACACATTTTTTTAAATTTACTTATTTATTTCATCACTATTTTATGTGTTTCACTGTTAGTTGTTATGACGAGCGCTCGTTTGTTCAACCCCAAATCCGAGACCAGACTGATCTAAATTATTTTATTTTGTTTTGTGTCGTGTGTCTTTTGTGTTCTTTTCGTTCAGTTTTGGACAAGCCGGTCGGCGGTTGGTCGTTTTATGTCATGTGACATATTGCCCAATGTGCTGGTACAGGTAACACCCAATGTGCGGCGAGCTCGTGTTGGTGCCGGATGGATTGTAGTGGTGCATTGGGTGGACCGCTACAGGACTCCCCCGCAAGTGATTTTCCCCTTCCTGCGAAACATGGTTGGTTTCGGTGTGCCGGTGTGTTCGGGACTGATGTTTAATCAGTCGAACTCTGATGGCGCGATCACTTGACTGAAGTGGTCTTATCTTGTAAGACACTATAATCACGTCGGGGTCACCACTTTAGCGTTTCACTTTATTTTAATTAATAAAAAACGCAACATTTTAATTTACAATTTAATAAATAATTTTTTATTTTATTTTAATTTAATTTGTTGTTCTTTATTATGTTATTACAAAATTAATTTTATTAATTTTATTTATTGCAAATTAATTTATTATTTTTGTACAAATTTTTTTTAATTTATTAATTAATTTTACCACCATTTTATCTGTTTCAATTTAATTTTTATGATAAAATTATTTTATTTTGTTTTGTGTCGTGTGTCTTTTGTGTTCTTTTCGTTCAGTTTTGGACAAGCCCGTCAGCGGTTGGTTGTTTTATGTCATGTAACATATTGCCCAATGTGGCTGGTACAGGTAACACCCAATGCGCGGCGAGCTCGTGTTGGCGCCGGATGGATTGTAGTGGTGCATTGGGTGGACCGCTACAAATTCATTGTATTGAGACTTCAACAGTCTGTTCGTAAAGAAATGTCCAAATCCAAACTTTCTTTTATTTGTCTCGAAGAAGTTTCTGGGTTCTTGCACTTCTCTGCAAACGAGCCTATTAATATTTAATGCTGTAAGTTATGGTGTTCGTGATTTCGGCAAAGTTTTGATTTGATATATCGTCACCTCAATTCCATAATGTAGTATCTAATATTTTTTCATAAAATGAGTTATATATTAATTCCCACTAATACTAACACGCTCTTTCCAATGCAATTAACAAAAATTCGCTATCTCCATTCGTTTTTAAAATTTGTAACAATTGGCCGCCTTTATCAGGCGATCAACCACTACGTCATTTTCAGGGATTTGTGACCTATGCCCGCTCAGTCGTGACGAGGTTTAAATGGGTCGTGGGTAGATCACAATTAGTCCCTGCTCGTTTTTGAAATAATATTAATAATAAGAATTTGTCCCCTCT
Source organism: Tipula vernalis (assembly GCA_958295665.1). Lineage (NCBI taxonomy): Eukaryota > Metazoa > Arthropoda > Insecta > Diptera > Tipulidae > Tipula > Tipula vernalis. The sequence goes on along the minus strand of OY282559.1, from coordinate 76,710,347 downwards.
AAGCTTGATCCGGTAATCATAGTGGTTCTATTAATTTAGAGCCATACTAGAATGCCCTAATGTGATGTGAAATAAAATAAATAAGAATTCAATATATAAATAAAAAAAAACTTACGATTTTATGGTCTGACTGGATGAACTGTTACAATATAAAAAAAATCGCAATCAATTCCAGTTCAGTATATGATGTCATCTACCATTGCCCGTTTTCCCCGCACCATATGAACACAATAACATTGCATCCAATATATCTACGATAATTTGTTTACCGGAGAAAATACACCGGACATCGAGGGTTTCACTATTTGTTTTTTTTTCTTATTTATTTGTTGCTGTATTGTTGTTAGGTATAGGTATTGTTATTTTAATTGAAAACTCAAAGATTTTTCTTTGATAATTTTTAAATTTTATAAATTTTATTTATTTCATACTTTTAAACATTACAGAAATTAAGAAATTATTTTCTTTTATTTATTAATTTTCATTTATGTAACCTATATTTTATTAATTTATAAATTTATGCTTTATATCAAATTTAATTGAGTTCGTATTTTAATTTTCAAAAATTTTAACAATTTTATTAATTTTCAGTTAATCACTGATCAGCCATAAAAAAAACAGATGGACGGCAAGATATCAGTTTTATTTCCACGTTACTCAATTTCAATCACATTATTATTCACATAAGCAATTAATTAGCTATATTGCACATGTACCTGCATCATCATTAAGTTTGATCAAGGTACTTTTTATCACACACCAAAACTAAAGGTAAAAAATCGACAATCGTTTTACTCAATTTTTTTATTTAGGTTTGAGTTGAACAATACCAATTTTTATCACTTTATTCTTGGTGTCCTCCTATCACCGACCAAACGTTAATTGAATTTTTGTTCCCTTTTCTTTCTTATCATTAGCATTCCAACACATTCATCCCGTTAAAATAAAATATTCATCCAACGGGAAGATATATTGGAGAGGTTAAATTGATTAAACACAAACAAAAAAATCAATTGTCTAACTGGAATGAATAATTACACTCAAGATCGTACAGTACGACCTCGCCAATTTAAACCACTCAAAATCCAATCCAATAGAAATACAAATATCCAAATTTAAACTATTAACAATTCAGAAATTGTTACAAATTTAAGCGCCAGATAATCGTATCTAACAGCCAAAGTGAGAAAATTTGGCGGACACATAATAGTATCAGGCATTTACAACTAAATAGCACAACGTTTTACAGAAGTTTTTGCTTAATTTTCTATATGATAGTATGTACCACATACAATAAATGGAAATGAGTTTTTAAGTGTTACCAAAACAAAAATATGAAATATACAGTTTTGTGGCATAGGATTTTTAGTTTAATGACGTATTTCTTAGTGACAGTAATGTTGTGATGTGATTATTGTGATTTTTTATTAAATTATATTAAATAAGTGGAGTAATTACATTTAAAAGAAATTTTAAAAACGTTCAATAAAATGGTAAAGGATTTAGTTGTGTAATACGTTATAGCAGTGTAGTCTAATATAAATAATTCGCTTTATTTTAGGATCACGAGTGTACTTTAAGTAGTGATTTAGAATCAAACGGTATTGGCGAGCCGTTTGTTTTAGAATCAAATGGTTTTGACAATACTATTATGCCGGACGGTAATAGCTGTTTCGTAATTGAAATTCCGTATGTTGAAGCTTCACAAAATGTGATCTTACATGAAGTTGCCGAATTTATAGTAATTGACGAACTAGTAGACAGAGTGACAGAACAGTTTGAAAATATTGTCAATGTTAGCAGCAACATCGAACCGGATTTCACACCTCTTGTTGAAGAAACTGACGATAGTGATAATTAAGAAAATGTAATCCGAGATGAAATCATAAAAATCAACACTCGAAAGAGACTTCGAAATCTGAAAAGATGGAAAAATAATATTCGAAAAGAAAAGTATCAAGCGGGCGAAAAACACGTAAACTCTAACCCGGGAAACTGGTTAGCAAGAAGGAAGTGGCAAATAAAAAGGATTGTTGGAAGGATTGTAAATTAAAGTGTAGCACTAAACTTAATGAAAATGATCGACACAAAATTTTTCTTAGTTATTATAAGTTAGACCAGGGCCCTATTGCACCAACTACTTATCACTTATTACTTATCAACTTATCATAAGTTAGTTTTTTTGATAATGATAAGTGATAAGCGTTTCACCAAAAATAACAAAATTTCACTCACTTATCAATTTAAAAACTTATCAAATTTTGATAATGATAAGTAATAAGCGTTGCACATCAGATTGTCTATAACTTATCAATTGACGAATTATCAAATTTTTATGATAAGTTGTAATGATCTAAACAAAAATGCTATAAATGTGATAGTGTTTGCAAAATAATATGGTTTCCGCACATTTTATATGCAAAACAATGGTTTTGGACCTACAAAGCAAAACAATTAAAAAATTGGTATTCTGTAATTTAATAACAACAACAATTTTGCATGTATATAATAATACATAGAGAGAAACCTTTCTCAATTGAGAGTTCTTATTTCAGTGTTTAGAATCAATTGTTAAACTTTTCTTTTGTTGCTTTTAAAATAAATTCTCTTTTCTAACTGTAAATAATTTTTCAGCAGTGCTTAAACGTAAACAATTTATTTTCGTAACAAATGAATTAAGAGAATTCTTATTAACAAATAAATTGAATTTAACTACAACACAAACCAAAATGATTTTCCATTATTCGTCTCGTCCGCTTATGAGCACGATTAAATCTTTGCTCTATTGTATCATCCGGATTTCCTCGCATTGGTGGGAAAAGCCAATCTTTAAGGGGAAGTAGGTACTGTCATCCAAAATCACAGCACCGGGGAACAGGCGAAAACAAAACTCAAAATTGCTAAATAGCCTTGTATATGGCAATACTCTGGAGTCATGGACACTACCTGGCCAATTTGAATTTACTGCATAAAAGCTGCGGTCTGGGCCACACACCATCATTGCATTCATTGAATGTTTTCCACGCCGATTCGCAGTGTTCTTCATTGACCGTAGGTGCATCTAATATATTAATCATTGTTCCATCGAAGCAACCAGCTACCTGAAGGTAACCACCCATCTCAAGAAACTTCTATCCTGGATATTCCTAATCAATGCAGTTTTGTTAGTAGCTGCTGTATAGGACTCAATGCGCAGTTTCGGTCGCTTCCATGGTGTTTGTTCATGTGACAAACGAAAATGTTTTATCACTTGCGAGTCCAGAGAATATTGGGTTCTGGCTTTCACTACACGACTTTTTCTTTCGTTTTCATCCTCGAATAATCTTTCGAACCGACGCATTTATTTTTAAAAATTATTCTTTCGTTTAATAAATTTCAGTTTTTGTTCACTAAAGTTGATATAATACCTATATTTGATAGTTTTATATTAATTTTAAAATATCGAAAAACAACTGTTTTAGCTCTATGATAAATCGAACAGAATGAAATTGTTCTTACTTTGACTTAGGACGTGTTCGAAGCTTGTGATAATTATTCCAGCTGTAATAATTATGATATTATTTTGTATTCAACCAAATTATCACAGCCACTACGTGTTGTAAATTTGACACTTCTGTAATAATATTCATAAACAAAAGCGCGCAATAACGATAACTAAGCCGTATTACGTTAATTTATTTGTAAAAAAAAATACAAATAAAACTTATTACAAAATATGAAAAAAAAAATTATTTCACTCCTGTCAAAATTATTACAAAAACAAAATTATTACAAACTTCGAACACGTCCTTATTATTATAACTTATTAGAATACAATAAAATAGCGGTGTACATTTTGAAATTAAAGTTATTATACACTTGAAAACACATTGTTACATGTATTGTCATTATCATTTATAATCATTTGAATAATAAATAATTTTATCGTAAAATGTGTTTGTACTCTTTTTAAATTGAACAAAAGTTCTCATCTTACAATAACAGCAAAAAAAAAAAACGTTTTTAACAGACTTCCGTCATACCACTACAATTTGTAGCTCTTATCAATTTATTTGAGTAGTTAAATTTTTCTAATTGATATTTTGGATAAGTTAACATTAAAGTAGTCGATTATTGATAAGTTAAAACTTTTGGTGCAACAGAACTACGAAAAACTTATCAAAAACCTCAAAATTATCGCTTATCAAAATATTACTTATCTTTTATCATTTCGCGAATTCGTGCAACTTAATTTTGATAAGTGAGTGCTTATCACTTATTATAACTCAACTAACTACTTATCAAATTTCAATTTCGTACAACAGAAAATTATCAAAAATTATGATAAGTTGATAAGTATTAAGTGATAAGTAGTTGGTGCAATAGGGCCCAGGACCGAAAGTATGATTTTTTAATTAAATATACTAAAAAATCGGAAATAGCCAGAAAAACCAAAATACAAAAAACTAAACGGCAATATACTTTCAAATATTTTTTTGAAGTTAAGGACCAATTTATTCAAGTAAGTAAGGAATATTTCCTCGGTACGCTTTCTATCAGCCAAACTCCAATTTTCACGGCACATTCAAAGAAAAAATTAACTGGGGTGTTGTAGAATCATCGAAAAGAGGGACACACAATAAAAATCGAATTTCAGATGACGACAAAGCTTTCATTATTAAACATATTTTATCGTTCCTCACAGTGGAATCACATTATCGCCAATCTTTAACGAGCAAGCAATATTTGGATTCAAACCTGAATATCAGTAAAAGGTACGATTTATATAAAATTAAATGTGAAGAGGAGAATATAACTACACAGAAACCCAGCTATTATCGAAACATTTTCTGTACTAAATTTAATTTTGATTAAAAAAAAATTAAGCAGCTTATGTACGAAACTAGGAAGTTGGACAAAGTGACGGACATTCCAATTTTATGCTTTGATTTACAAAATGTGTTAACAGTCCCAAAAACTGAAGTTGAGCCGGCATATTATTTATCTAAGTTAAATATGTATAACCTAACAGCTCATCTTTCGTCCACAAGTCAAGTTTACTTTTGTATTTGGACAGAATGCACTGGAGGAAGGTAATGACATCGCATCAGCATTTTATCAAATTCTTCAAAGGGTTTTAGAAACATCACCGTTTACTCGTCTTGTAATCTGGAGTGATTCTTGCGTGCCGCAAAATAAAAACTCGTACATTGCGGCCGCAATCCTTTACTTTATAAATGCGCACCCTTAAATTGAAGAAATTACGATGAAATATTATGTGTCAGGACACCGGAAGAACATCGGAATATTCTGAAGCTGGTAAATCGAAAAAGACCTTTCTCGATAATCCAAATGAAACCACGAGATTTCAAAGACTTCGCTGAATTTTCGAAAGCAAATTATAATTTCAAGGACGTACCGTTTAGTAAACTCAAAATGATTCGGTTTACACAAGAAAAATTTACAATTCAGTATAGCAACGATTACGATATTTTGAATTTAACCAGAATGAACGTTCAAAAAATGTTAGGAGAACAAACGCTATAACTGCAACTCATAGATTATCTAAAGTAAAGATAGAAAGCCGAGTTTACCCCAAAAAAGCTCACGATTTGCAGCAAATGTTTAATTTCATGATTGAAGAAGATAAAGCTTTTTACCGTGTGATATTAAAGCTTGGTAAGAATATTTTTAAGAAGTTAATTAATATAAGTATTTAAGTTAATCATATTTTTGTTTTTTTCAGATAAACCACAGAGAGATGATTTATGTGAAGACGCTTTAGAAAATGAGCCAACAAACAATATTGCAATATCCACAGTTACATCAAATACTATTCAATCTACAAAGTTAGCATCTCCACGGAATTCAACAAGAGGGGCCAAGAGAAATTCTCAATTTCAAACACCGAAGGGCAGAAAAATTAGGAAAATCGTGCCTAAAACCGCTTAATCAAAGTTCCTATTAAAAATAGTTGTAATATTTTTAATTTTTATTTTATTGTACCTTGTTTTGTGATATACAATGTGACCTCATCTTGTGAAATAAGATTTAAATATAATTATATTTCATTTTTGTTAAAAACAATTTTATGAATTTAAAACAAATATATTTTTTACAAATAATTTTCTGTATAGTAGTAACTTTACGCACATACAATTTTCTTACCTAAAAAAATTACTCGTTTTTAGAGCCATATAATAGGGTAAAACACCCAATAGCAAGCACCCTTAAGAAGAAACACAGCTTTCTGTGCTCATAACTAAGCAACTAATATTCTAACTCCTATATGTTTGTGATAAGATTAACTGTGGAACATCCAAGTGTTAAATCAAGTAACAATCTAGGGTTTAAAAATAAATAATAAATCGGTTTTTGATCATAATTCACAGCACGGTCCATTTTCCAGTAACGGGCACTGAAAAACTAATAACAAGCACCTATTGTTTCCCAAAGTGGGCACCTTTTTTTTGGAAATTTGTTAATTAGACAGATGCAATTATTAATCAATTTTAAATACCTAGTAAAACATTTATTGATACAAAAATTCTTTGGTTTATTAAAAAACATCAGGCTCATAAGTACCTAGTAGCTACTAAAATTATATTTTCTGTATTTAAATTCACATTTTACATATTTTTATATAATAAAAATAAAAAGTACATTTATATAAATAGATAGGTGAATATATTGTTAATTAAGAGTTAAATCACATTAATTTCATTTCACAATTTAATCGCAATGTATCCGCAATATTAAACATAAAATCAGTTTAAAAAATAACTAAAATTCTTAATTAATAAGTTAATTATTATCAAAATAAATAGTCAATAGACATAAATCAAATCAATAAAAATTCATTGTAAATAATATTAAAAATAAAAAAAATTTAAATTTTTAGTTGGTTCAGTATCACATGATCAGTCTTATTTTATACAGTCAATTTAAAATAATTTTTGCACATGCTTTACATGTGAACACGTTTTCGCTAGAAGTATCTTGAATCTCTTCTATACACTTAACATGAAACCTGCTGGTACAGGTACTACACTCCAAGCCATTATTCTTAATTTTACCGGCGCATTTAAAACAAAGCCCAACTTTCACTTCGCTGTTCAAAAATTTTGTTTGCATGTTATTTATGCCACCAGAAAGATCCATTAGCTCCCTTTTTGATGGCACTTCTAAAGTTTGATCTTTAGCCGTTACTTCATTTAACCTGTTAGCAGTTAAGTGTTTTTTCTGTATCACTTTCTTTTGTTCTAGTTTGCCTATTTTCGGATCTGCTGGTTTGTTTGGTCTTTTCATACTCTTTTTTAAATTTTCTTTTATTTGTTTCTTTTGTAGCCTATTTATTTTACGTGCTTCTTTTGCCTTTTGTGCTTCGTCTTTTGTTTGTTTCTTTTTGTATTCGTTTTCCTGCCAAAGTTTTGAAGTAATTACAAATGAATTGTGCTTAGGTCTAGTCATTTTTTTTTTCTGGAGTTTTATTTTGCACAAAATAATCCTTAATCTCCAAAGTTTCGCTCTGGCTATTTTCCGTATTTATACCATTGGAAGATCTTCGATCCGGAAATTTGGCTCGTCCGTTAAATTAAGAATTGATGCCTCCTCTGCAATTTCAGCAACAAAAGGTAGTTCATCCTCTATATTTCCTGCTGCAATAGAATTTGTGTTGCTCATTAATGCAGTCATTTCATTTATTGGATTAAAGTTTAAATCTTCATCATCATCAAACTCAATTTCCAAATTAATTTCTTCACCATCGTCTATTGTCGTCGATTCAAGTTGAGATACTTCTGTTAATTTTAAATGAATTTCGTGAAGTAATAAAAAATCTTCAGAGTAAGTTGCCTGTGAATTTGAAAAATTCTCCAAGTCTTTTAATTTCTGTGTCCCGATTATGTCTTTGAAATTTTGAAAAGTGATTCTGTTTGGGTTATTGTTACTTTGGGCCAACACATTATTTCTGGCTACGTTATCTTTGCCCAAACATCGAGAAAAATCGATTGCATTCTTATTGAAGGGATATAAGCCGCAAGCTTTAAATCCGTTTTTGATTGTTGTAGAACTCAAATGGCTAGTAACAGCTTTCTGAAGAATAGGTGCTACGTGAGCTTTAGTAACGTCGACATCTGGATTGTTTGTCCTAAACTCTAGAATTCCTTTTTTCCAACCGTCTTTCAAAGGCTTAAATGCTGCTACATCCGCAGGTTGCAAGATCCTTGTCGCATTTGGATAAAGGCAATGTTCAAATGCGCACATACTTCCGATAATCCTATGCTCAAGTGCGACTTATGCCCGTCGACAAATAAAATTATCGGAAACCTCACGTTCTTAGACAGCAAATGAGGATGTAGCACATTTTTAATGTAATTAATAAAAATGTCTGTTTTCATCCAGCCACTTTCAGATAAAGCGAAGCCCCAATCTTTAGGAATGTGTTTAACAACATTCGCCGGAATTCTTTTATAAGGATAGACAATCATTGGCGGTGTTATTTCTTCCGAAGCAGCAAACGTAAACATTACGGTCAGGTTTTCTTTTGCCTGTCCTTTGTCAATTTCAAAAACATTTTTGGTTCCCTTTGGTGCTAAGACCTTTCCAGTTTTCGAACACAATAAAAAATTTGTTTCGTTTCCATTGTAAATTCTGGTTGGATCATTTAAAATGGAGTCGTAACCGTCGGATTGTAATTCCTTAAAAACATTGTCAAACCAATTTTTGACATCAGTTTCGGACACTCGTGCAGATGCTGCCGTCACCGCTTCCGGAACTCGTTCGGTAACAATTGGATGGCGGCTTAGAAATGATTTGTACCATTTTTCTCCCGGTATATTTTCTTTAAACGGATTCGGTCGTTCAGCTTTATCCAAAAATTCTTTAACGGCATTTTGGACATTGATTTTGCGCCGCGGAAATCCTTTTCTATGGCTTTGAATAATCCAATTCACAATTTCATTTCCCTCCGCTGTAGTAAGCACCGTTTCAGGCCCTTTTCGGTTTTTTAACTCTACCTGATATGCGACCTTGTATAATTTGCCGTGGTACCTTATACTTTCTCGCAGCTTCCTTTTTAGGCATACCCAGCCTAACAGCCGTCAAAGCATTTTGGAGCATGCATTCTGTGTAGTTTTTAATATTTTTGTAGGGCTTCTTAATTTTAGGCATTCCTAGTGGAAAACAAAACCTTTAAGTAAACAGAATTTTTCGATGGATGAGAAAAGTTTGAACAATGGATGGTAGTGAATAAGGCAAACTGTGCCAAATTGGTTTTTAACTAATTTCAAAAATAAAGGAACAGATACCTACTTGCAAATTTGTACCTACACTTATTTGAATTAAAGTTTAAAAATTGGAAAATAGATAACTTCAAAATAACCGACGATACAAAATCAAAATTGAACTAAACATGCACCCTATATGGTAGCAAAATCTGATAAATTTAATAACGAGCACTATGCTTATTATTGGTAAAAAATTTAACCGACAAATATGCCTAATTCAAGCATGCTGCTTGTTAAAGGAAATTTAAGTTTTATCATTCCAATAGTGGGCACCACAAAAATTACGTGTAAAACTTAAGTATTAATCTTCTATTTAATGTTTTAATGCATTCAAAATAAATATTAAATGATTTAAAAAAATTAAAATAGTGTAAAAATGCAAATCTGCTTACCTGTTTGCTTAAAAAAATCACAACACTTTACAAATCTAGCGACAAATAGCGATGCGCATCGTTTCACATCCAATTTTTGACTGAAAAACGAAAAGTAAGAACAAAACTCATTTTGACAAAACAATTGAAAATGAAATCGTTAAACGAGAGAAGCATATTGTGAAATCATACCATTTCGTATTTTCTTATCTATTTAATAAAAGTTATGTCATGTGCTCGCTATTGGGATGGGGCCCACTAATGGGTGTTTCACCCTAGTGGTCATAATTTCAAATAAATTTTTTTTTTTAAATTGAACAGTTTTTTAAACTATTTTTTGTTTGAATATAGCAATTCCATTTTAATAAAATTTAGTTTAATCGGTGTTTTTGATTTTCAGAAAAATTAAAGTAATAAATTCACACTTCGAACTTTCAAACTCCGTTTTCTCGATTTTTTCCCATGTGCAGTTACTACATTATGGAATTGAGGTGACGATATCTTATCTATAATTTTTTGATTCGAAATCATATGAGACACTTATAGCGATAATGTTCCATAAGGCCATTAATTAAAATAGCAAATTTTCAGGCCTCGATCTAATTCGAATTCCTTATTTACAAATATTTTCTTTGATCAATATAGTTTTTGCTATGATTAAAAAAAAACTGGGATGGGATGCCTAATACATAATAGGATTACTTCACACACGAAAGTCCGTTTAAAAAATAAATTCAGTCCAAAACACAAGGTGTTTCGATTAGAAAACAGTTTGACTGAAATGCCTTTTGTGTATTTGGATTGAACAACCGTCAACAATGATTTAGTTTGGATGAATTTGGTTCTCACCTACCAATCGAGATTTTTTAATAAATTTTGTCTGTTTGAAATTATTACTGTAAAAGCTCATCCTATATGATCAAGCTGTGATATTCAAAAATAAAATTTTTCATTAAAAATTGTTACTAAACATATGTATGTCTTCATATACCAAATAAAATTAAAAAACAAAAAAAAAAAAAAAGTTCTAATATTCCGCACGATTCAATTAACTCTCGACATCGGATGAAAGTTTTCCCAATATAAAAGAAAAAAGTTTATCAAGCTTTTAGTACGAGAATATATTACTATGTGTATGAAGACAAACTTAGAAATTGAAAAGTTTGAATAACTAGATATAATTTTAAATTTACTGAGATTTCATTTATGTATGTGCACGTATCCTATAATACATAAACCGCTCGGGGTGCAGAACTATATCGATGACTCAACCGCCCCAATGGTATATGTACGTGTGAATACACCAGAAAATTATATGCACAGAACACGAGTATATACAATAATTACACTTTCATTGATTTTATGATTTAGTTTTTTATTTTAATTTTTTTTTGTATATTTCATAAAAGTTAATTGCACTAAATTGTACAAAACTAAAAATGTGAAATCATAAAAATGTTAAATGCTAATAAAACTATAAAACCGCGATATAGGTCAAATGTAAAATTATGCATTATTTAAAATTGATGAATACATTTTTTTTAGAATGTTACATATAAAATGTGTAATCTCGTTTATATTTTTTTACTTGCAGGTAAGACCATATACGAATATATAGTATATAGACAACATTCTTCAAGATGTTCGCTACGAAAAATTAATTTATTTAACTCCCACGCGGTAAGTAAATAAATTTTTATATTATGATGCTCAATAGAATATGCGGGCTGTGTATATATTTACGGAATTATAATTTATTATCGCTAATAATATGTTAAAGATCAATGACATAATCTGGGTAATTAAATTTAAGTATATATCACATATTGAGGTATTCTAAACTTGTTAATTATATGCGAAGTCATTCATATCGTTTTTATTTTTTATATGAAATGACTCAAGTATACTGGAATATGTTTACATGCTTAAATTGTAATTTATTGTGCTAGGTTTAGAAGTGTTTGTTGTTACATAATGGGTGGTAGCCGGTAAAAATATTTTTTGGAGACATTGAACTCCAAAAAATACAGTATGGTAATAGAAAGTTCGTTTTTTGTATATCTGGTAAATCCCGGAAAAAGTAATTTCGCACAAGGTCATATTGTTTTATTACCTCATCACTACTGGCCACTTTCCATTACATCATGACATTGAAATGAAAACAACTTTTTTTTGTTATTTTTTCTATCTGTAGCTCTAAATCTATTTTATTTTATATAATTTACTTTCATTTTGACTTTGATGTTTATGATTATTGCGATGATGATGATGATGGTGATTTTGCTTTCTTAAATAATATTATTTTCATATTACATCAGAGGAGAATACAACAAGACAAAACAATAAAATGACTTTAGTACGTACAATGATTGTCTTAACACAACATCTTTTTCGCTATAATAAAAAAAAAATATGACGATGAAAAAGAAATAGAAGAACTAGACCATCATGCAGCATCCATAGAGCCATATGAAAATGCGAGAAGGAAAGGATTTTTTCATTTTTTCTGTATATTTCAGTAAATGTAACTTTATATCGTATCTACATATCTACATACTTGTACGCGTACATACATAAATTCATTCAACATGATGAAAAAAATCATAATATTATGTTGCCTTGTAATGCAAGATAAAAGAAGAGCAAATATTTGTAATTTATCTCTGTCATAAAAATATAAAATGACGACGAAGACATTTAATTTGTTACAAAAAATTATTGTTATTGTTTTGTGCTGTTAAGATTTAATCTGGATGTGATTTTTTTTTTTTTTTTAAAGGCGGACGAGAAGCTTTTTCAGGGCATAAAAGATTTTAATTTTGATGAGAGAACTTTGAAAATTAAAAAGTTTGTCTTTTTAATTATAAAATTTATAATTAATGTTATAAGTAATTTGTGCTTTAAAGTTAAATTTAGAGCGTTCAGATCTGTCAAGGTCCTGTGTCTCAGTCAAATATGTTTATGTATATTTAAAAGTTTGCAATTTACAAATTAATCAAATTAAATTTTAAAGTTCCTTGAATTCTTGAAAAACATTCTTATTCACCAAATTCTGGAAATTTATTTTTAAATTAAATTTTATTTAGTCTTATTTTCTTGCGCCACATAAATACCTTACAACTTATCATCTCTAACTTTCTCAACAGTTGAGCAACATTATGCAAGTCATGATAATTTTTTTTTTTTTCAAATCAAGTCGAGCAAATAATCGACCTTGCGTAAAATATTTAGAGAATGGGTGGCTTTCCCTGTGCGATTTATTTATAAATATTGTTTGATCAATCGGTATTTTATACAATATATCTAAAGCACAATAATCACAGTGCTCCGGAAGGTGGTTTAGGTTTCCAAACGATAACGAAAAAAACTGAAATGGCAGAACTATGCAGTAGCTGGCCAGGAAATGAGAAAATTTTGCCCCGAAATCATAAGGGTTCATGTACCCGAAATATTCATTATGTTTGGTCCGTTATTTTGAAAGTATTATTTCTTTATATTTATCTATTTTATTTATTTATTTAGTAAATTTACAGGTCTTATGGCCTTTGAAAATATAAATATAACATTATGAGCGATTGGCCTAACTTGTGGTTACAATAAGTCGCTAATAACATGTATATATATATATATATATATATATATATATATATATATATATATATATATATATATATATATATATGTATATATATACATATATATATGTATATATATATATATATATATATATATATATATATATATATATATATATATATATATATATATATATATATATATATATATATATATATATATATATATATATATATATATATATATATATATATATATATATATATATATATATATATATATATATATATATATATATATATATATATATATATATATATATATATATATATATATATATATATATATATATATATATATATATATATATATATATATATATATATATATATATATATATATATATATATATATATATATATATATATATATATATATATATATATATATATGTATATATATATATTAGGGTGACAATATTTTGCATGAAAAAAGTCAACATTGGGCTAGATCGGGAGCCTTTTGTTTTTTTTTGGTTCATTATTATGTTAAAATAAGCCATACAAAAAATTAGCTCAATCGGATGATGTTTAGAGGTGCCGCCCGGCCGTTTTCTCATTTTTTGTTCAATTTTAAACATGGCTTTGCTTTATACTCCATATTTGGGAAACAACGAACGCGCAATTAAGGTTATGGCCAGAGGCCTTCATCCAACGTGTACAAAGGAGGACATAATTGAGGACCTAAGGGCAAGAGATCTGCAAATAGAAGATGCAGTAAACATCCTAAAACGAGAGAGAGGTGAGAACAATCAAGTCAAAAAAAGGGGGCTTCCACTCTTCATGCTTACGTTTAAGAAAAAGGAGAAAGTTGAAAACATCTTCAACATCAAAGCAATTCTCAATATGAGGGTTAAAATAAAACCGCTTAAGAAAAACACGAGGCTAATTCCTCAATGCAAAAAATGCCAAGGTTTCAATCACACGCAAAAATATTGCAGACGGGAGCCAAGATGCGTAAAATGTGCTGGAAAACACAACGCGAAAGAGTGTACAGAAAGTAGAAACACCCCTGCAAAATGTATAAACTGTAAAGGGCATCATCCTGCAAATTATAGAGGCTGTGAAGTAGCCAAAGAACTTCAAAGACTAAGAAACAAAATGCATCAGTTTCCTCAAAACCCTAGGGTTACCAGAGAAGAGAAACCAACTAAAACCCAAGCGGAGCCATAACTACCAGGTATTGGTACAGAGCGGAAAAGTTATTCACAAATTGTACAGCAATCTTCTAATGCTACGAATGATAACCCCCTTGAAAGGATTTGTCGAAGCATAGAAGCCATAAATATAAGGCTAGCAAAGCAAGAATGTGGTCTAGAAGCTTTATATAAGCGTCTAGATGTGCATCAAACCTTGAACGAGGCAACAGCCCTCATATGCTAAAATGAGCAGATCATTAAGAATTGTCACCTGGAACGCGAACGGACTAGCGCAACATGTTCCAGAGCTAGAAATTTTTCTAAATTTAGAAAAAATAGATATCTGCCTTATATCGGAGAGCCATTTGACAAAAACATCATTTATTAAAATACTTGATTATGAATGTTACCATGCTGTTCACCCAGGAGGAAAACCCAGAGGAGGATCAACAGTAATAGTGAAAAAGAATTTAAAACACTATGAAGAACCTAGTATAGAAGAGGAAAGTATGCAAGTTAAAACCATTAAAGTTGAAACTATAACAATAATAATGAATACAGTATTTCCTCTATCTACTGCCCTCCACGCTATAATCTAAACAAAGAAGATTATAATAGACTCTTTAGATCACTAGGATCCAATTTTATTATTGGTGGTGACTTTAATGCAAAAAAAACCTATTGGGGATCAAGACTTACAACCCATAAAGGAAAAGAGCTATTCGAAGCCGGACGAATAAATAACTGCGAGTTCCACTCTGGAGGTAAACCAACATACTGGCCTGCTGATATAAATAAAATACCAGATCTCATTGATTTTTATGTAACGAAAGGGATCTTCGAGGATTACATGTGCATCGAAAACAGCGAAGGGATATATTCCGATCATACACCTGTTATCATAACACTCAGCACAATGATAATTAATAAGGATAACCTGCCTAAATTAACAAATAATAGAACTAATTGGGACCTATTCCACCTATTCCAAGATCTAATTGAAATGCAAATAAATCTACGAGTGCCGATTAAAACACCGGTACAGTTGGAAGACGAACTAGAGGTATTTAACAGTACTATTCAACAAGCAGCATGGGAAAGTTCTCCTGCTAGTCACACCGAATCCCGTAGGAATCAAAATTATCCTATTGAGGTCAGGGAGTTAGTTAGAGAGAAACGGAAGGCAAGAAAAACCTGGCAAAGGACACGCGCCCCGGAAAACAAAAAAATCCTCAATTTTCTATGCAATAAACTAAAACAACTTATAAAAGAAATTAAGAATGAAACTATTAACAAGTACTTAAATGGTCTCACCGAACATAAAGATACTGATTACTCTCTTTGGAAAGCAACAAAGGGATTACAAAGAACCAAAACGCATGTGCCGCCTATTAAAAATGGGGAAGGAACCTGGGCCAAAAGCGACAAGCAAAAAGCTATTTTATTTGCAGCTCACTTGGAAGACACCTTTCAACCGTTACCTAGGCAGACAGCAGATGAAAACATAATAACAGTTAGCAAAATTGATGAATATAATATTCGATGTGTAACATTACAGGAATTAAAAAATGAGATCAAGTGTAATTTGAATGCAAAAAAAGCTCCAGGATATGATTTAATTACTGGACAAGTCGTAAAAGCCATTCCCGAGAAGGGACTACGAAAATTGGTTCAAATTATCAATGCTGTCTTCAGACTAAAATATGTCCCACGGCAATCAATGGAAGGTTGCTGAAGTAATTATGATCCCCAAACCAGCGAACGATAAAAAGTCGTACAGACCGATTTCACTACTTCCTGTAATTTCAAAATTATTTGAAAAATTACTGCTCAAGAGACTCAAGCCAATAATAGAAGAGAGAAATTTGATTCCACCCAGACAGTGAAACCGAAATGTTTTTCATTCCGGTTTAGGGTTACGCTCCCAAATTTATTTTTTCGTTCCGGTTCTGTTCCAGTTTTCCCATTTTTTTCTGGTTTGGTTTCGGTTCGTGTTGAAAACCGGTTTAATACCGGTTTCTAGTCTTTATTTATATAAAAAGTTTTCAAATCGTACTTACTAAATATATTAACATGCAAATTATTGAATATATTCCTTTCAGTGAATTTTTATTCCGAATTTTTGAATGCTAGATCTACTAAAAACCGGAAAGAAAACTGCATTTCGTTTTTCGCAATTATCCGAACTTCTTCAAAATATTTTCGTTAAACCATTATGGAACTATTCCGAAAAAATGAAATGCAGATTTATTTTTGTGTTTAACTGAGTTTACCACTTAAAATGATCGTTTTTATAAGTTACTAGATGCCTGTGGCCGCTACGCGTGTACAATCTACAGTAACTGTAGCAAAAATAGAAATATTCAGACAGACAGCCAGAACAAAATATTCAGACTAACTTAAATTTACATTTAAAGTTTCTGAAAATTAAATCCGTATAGGTGTCTGGAATTAAAATTAATTGGTTTTCTGCGCTTCCCGACCTGGACATTCCGACATATAATTGACCATGAGAAAACCAAATCTACTCCGTATGTTTGTCCTTGTGACTTATTAATAGTAATTCCAAATGAAATTTTTACAGTAAATTGTAATTGTTTAAAGGAAAAAGGTAAATCTGTGGATATCATGGGAATGCGAGATATGTGAGCCAATTGTCGAGATGCTGAGCTCGTGATGATGGTAGTTTCGATGTCGTTGTTTCTTAACGATTTGACTTGCAGTCTTGTCCTATTCCTATTAAAATAATTGATATTCCAACTTTCATTTTAAGGCAAATTGGTAGAAACCCTGAAGGATTTAGACTGTTCAAAAACTCTTGTGGATAGTGAACCGTGTCTTCTGTATTTATGACAATGTCTTTCGAGGAATATACTTTAAAGTCACCAAATACTTTTTTTAAAATTTCATCATTAATTTCGTCAACAGAAGAATTTCTTGCAGATACGATAGTCCTTCCGCACATCCAAGTGTAATCTTTTTCGAATATATTGTCTATGCCAGGATAAATGTTTAATATCAACTCATTAAGAGTTGGTTACAGTCTTTGCCATATCGCCTAATTTTAATAATTGACCTGAAAAATTATAGCCACCACCTCCCAAATGAGCTCTCATATTTGTCATTAATGTAATGGTTTGAATTTAACTCCACATAGGTGAGGATTTTAAAAACTCTTTAATAATATCCGCTCGCGAAAGTCTCCAGCGAAGAACAAGGTGACACCCCCCATTGTTTTTCTGAATTCATAATGTCTTTCAAAGTTCTGTTTACAGCTTCAATGTGCGATCGATAGCTTATTGTACACTTATCCCACATAGTTAGAGTAACTTTTTGGAGGAGTTTTCCTAGTGGTCCATTTTTGCGAATCGCGCATACTTGCTTCTAGCTCAATTAATAAATTTTCAATTTTTATGAGGCCCTCATATAAAACACTGTCTGAGCAAAGTAAACTGAAATCATTACTTTGTTGCCGCTCCCTATGACGAATGTCTTCAGAAAGGTCTTCTCGTAAAGCTTGCCATAGTTGAAGAGGATCAGACTGTTGGCAAAATAATCACGTTCTCTTAATTTTAATACGACGATGTTTCCATTGTTCGTCTTCTTCAAGTAGACCCAGTTCCTTACAAGCTGCTTGATAAGTAGACATTACTTGTCCATTGACAGTCTGCAAGCTTTCAAAAAAAGTTTGCCCACGGACGTTTTGCAACAGCATCTCCCTTTTAAGGCCAGGGTCCATGTTTCCTTTGCGAAAAGTTGTTTTTAGCACAGGTGTAATATTTTGGAACTTCGTTATATAATAAGGTTTTCGCGAAGTGATCGTTTCTGCAGAATTTGAAAAATGCTGTAAGTGTTGTTGAGGGTGGATTTTCGAATCTTTGTAGGAGATTCTGTGCCGTAAAATACACCCTCTGTCCGTTTTCTAAATGGGTTGCCAAGTATATAACCATTGGATACCTTTGACTTTGTACTTTGTACTTATATATCGGCCGTTCAAATAATTTTCGAAATCTCAATGTAATTGTTTTCTACTGTGGCTTGGTCCGATCCTTTATTTATACTATATATTTACAAATAATTTTATGGCCTGAACTGAATGACAATACTCCACATTGATTTGGGCATTAAAGCTCCTACACAATGCAGGAGAATAAGTATTACAGTTTGATGACCTCGGATAGTCAATACTGCAGTCACTCCACTATCATTATTAGATTTTCTACGACGGTAACCTGGATAACCATCATCTCCAGTTTGAGTTTCTGCAATTAAATATATCATGGAGATTAGATCCAGATCTTGGTTTGGTAGTTCAGCTGATATTAGAAAGTCTACTTCTTCTGGTTGTATTGCCACCTCTTTTTTACCACTCAATGCTGTATATAAAAGCCTTTGTGTCACCGAATATAGCGTTTTGGCTTAACAATTTGATTAAATTTTTCATTTTTAAATTGAACACTCGTGCTATGATGTCATGTCTATCAAAATGATTAGGAAATAACTCCTCCTTGATCTCAGTTCATTCGGAGTTTTACGTAAAGGTGATGAATAAATCTGGTCTGCCAAATTTCTGACTTAGGTCATAGCGTCTTGGGTCTTCTCATCCATGGTGATCCGGTGAATGTTAAGGTCAGTATGACGTATTGACTCATATTTCTGGCGACGTTATTTTGATCTTCATTCACTGCATCTCTCAAATGAACATAATTTTCAGCTCCTAATTTTGCTTGATTTGTGCGGATGTAATGTAACCTTTCCGAAATCATTTTCCATCATATCGACACAATATTGCCTAAATAAATTCTTGTAATAATGGAGCGCATTAAAGCTACCGGTTTTGGTAGAATTTTGGCGAAGGTTTTGGCGAATTTTTGTGTAGCATATTCAGGTAGCGACTTCATTAGTAGTTGGAGCATTGTAGCGACCTATATGTTCATTTGCCGCCCGACGTTCTCTATGTTTTATGAGTTTTACGCCATCTGCTCCTGGATTTCTTTCAAGTTGGTCTATAACTATCAGGAGGGAATATAATTTCGATTGGTGAGAGAATCATCCAAATTCATTGAGCAGTTTCTGAGATTACTTCGAACAAATAAACTCACACTCTTTCTTTATAATATTAGTACAGATAGAAAATTTTCGTGAATCAATACTTGAACCGAACCGAAAAAGAACGAAATAAACCGAATGGAAATATTGTTCCGGTTAAGGTTACGGTGCATAATTTTTTGTTTATTTCGTTTCGGTTCCAATTTTCGGTTCATAAAAAATTTAGGTTTTATTCGGTTTTCGGTTTACAGTTCGGTTCCGGTTTCACTCTCTGATTCCACCACACCAATTTGGATTTAGAGAAAATCACTCTACGATAGAACAAGTTCACAGAATAACGGATATAATCGAAGACTCACTTGAGAATAAGAAGATATGCTCCAGCATCTTCTTAGATGTAGCACAAGCTTTCGACAAAGTTTGGCACGAAGGACTTGAATTTAAATTGCATCGAGATCTACCAAAGCAATTCTATCAAATTCTTAAATCTTATATCGCAAACCGACATTTCCGTGTAAAATATAACCGAGAGTACTCTGAACTAAAGAGAATATCAGCAGGCATACCACAGGGTAGCGTACTGGGTCCTATATTGTACATCATGTACACCAGAGATATGCCAAATACAGAAGGTGCCACCATAGCAACATTTGCAGACGATACAGCTATTCTGGCAACTGGAAAGTGTATATCAGAAGCAACGACTAAACTTCAAAAAGCAACCGACACAGTGAGTAGCTGGACAAAGAAATGGCGCATTAGCCTAAACGAAGCAAAATCGGTTCACGTAAACTTCACAAACCAGAAAGTTAACTGGATTCCAGTGAAACTTAATTCAAGGCCGGTTCCAAATGCAAATACAGCCAAATACCTCGGCATGACTCTCGATTGCAAGCTTAGATGGAAAGAGCATGTTAAAAAGAAAAAAGAAGAATTGAACATTAAATATAGGAAAATGTATTGGCTAATAGGTAGAAACTCTGAGCTTACAATACATAACAAATTGCTATTATATCAGCAAATACTTAAACCAGTATGGACCTACGGTATTCAACTTTGGGGTTGTACCAAGAAGACAAATGTACAAATGATTCAATGTTTTCAAAACAAAGTGCTGCGTGGCATTGTAAACGCACCATGGTACATTAGAAATGATAACCTCCATAGGGACTTAAACATGGAATGTGTAAGTGAAGAAATGCGGATATCTCGGCACCAAAATGCAGACATACGAAGTTTGTTGGATACCACCAATGCAGTAAGAAGACTTCAAAGGCAGAAACCTTTGGAATTAGGCAGTTGTATTTCATTAGGATAGAGAAAAATAATTACTATGTAAATTCAAACGGGAGTAACCATTGGGCTACTGCCCTCCAAACGTGAATCTTCATTTAAGAAAGATAAATTACTAAATGATTTGTAAATCAGTTGTAATACTAAATAAAGGAAAAAAAAAAAATATTTGGGAAACTAAAAAAGACAGAAAAATAATCTATTCAGCGCTGGAAAGTTTTTGAAATTTGTGATAATTTATCGTATATTATTATTATATTTATTTTTATTAACATGTATTTAAACCAACATTAAAACGTGAATTTTCAAAATCACTGAGCGAAATTTCACCAAAAATCGTAGCCGATCATCGGAAAATAGTTGAAAAATAAAAAGAATACCATAAACGTAAGGTAAATTTAATTACAAAACTTTTTCGTATTAATATTTTTTTTTTTTCTAACAAATTTTTAAGAAAATCACAAAGTAGTTATGGTATGTTCATTTTTTAAACACTATTGATTTATTAGAATTTGGATAATTGATTCGGTGCTTCTCTATAATTTGGTATATAATAATGTTGTTCTTCCTTGTCAGTGGTTAATATTTGGTTGTATGATGTTGCAAGAGCCACGCCTCGTTCGGCCACGTCATTAACCATTTTTATATTTTTAATTTTAGTGCAATTCTCTATATATACATATTTTGTTTGTACTCCAGTTGTCAGGATCTTCCTTTAAAAATTCACAATTTAAACCTAATTTTATAAAAAAAAAATCTTTGGTCTTACAAGAAACAAAATCTGATAGTTGAAGATTGTTAACAAGGAAAAGTGTCAATGCTTTATACGTTAATCGTTGAGTTTGAATTTTGATTCAACGCTTCAACCATTTTTTCCTTTCTTCATATTACACTTGAGGATCAAAAAAAGCCAAACCAACTAGATATTCATTCAAATACCATAGATGCCTTTTAAACTTTTTAGTATTTTCGTATGCTATTTTTTTGTTTTTGTATTGATTTAAATTTTTAAGGAAGTTTAAATCAGATCGTAAGACCGAGGCGGCATTCGAGGTAGTATACCAATATTTTACGTACAGTTGGCAAGCAAAAATAAGAAAAGTTCGAACACCATCCATTTCTTTTTAAGAAAGATTTAATTGCGATTTAATTCTGCGCTATGTGATGTCGGCAGGCTAATTGAAACAACGGTTTTCCCGCATTAGATTTCGAAAAAGTTGGCAAGCTCCATAACGGACACCACTATTGCTAGCTGTGGTATCAAAGCACATTTATTGAATGTTACTTTGCAGCTTCCATTTTTTAACTAAAGCAAATATTGCTTCGGATTGTGTCTTTCCTGTTCCATTTGCTATTTTGAGTATTCCTAAAAGTTTCGTATAGTTTTCGGTTGCTTCCGTAACATATACTGCTATAAACGATTAACAATTTTGTTTTAGTTTATGTCTTTTAAGTGTTTTGAATCCCAATGGATTGTTAAAACACTGTTACCATTTAGACAGAATGAATTTTCGCTGTCAAACAAAAATTGTTGCAATTTGTACGAGCTTTTCTAAATGATTCCCGATTTAACACAAAGCTGCTTCCATCGCATCCTACAGTAGTCGCAGCAAGGATATGGACAGCGTTTCTATTGCTAGTTTTTGTTCTGTCCAATGCAAATTTTATTTCAGGTGTAATCAACAATTTTTGCCTTTTCGGTTTATTTTTTCGATGTATTTAACGGTCGAATCTTTCAGTGGATCATTTTCAAATTTCTTCTTTCTCACCATCACTAATCTCACTATATGATAACTTTGTTACACTCAAATTGTTTTTTATATTCGATGTATTTTTATATTTTAAAATGTAATAAATGTTAAACGTTGTATTTAAATTTTTAATAAATTTGGTTTTTTATTTGCACTTTTTTTAATATTTCGCCAGTTTTGGTGCAATTTTTTAATACGAATTATTAAATGTTTTTTTTAATATTAATTGCTTCGGTCCTTTTCCGGCTACCAATAACTCTGTGGCAACTTCTGAGGAGTTTTGCTTGATTGCAGTACCTTGATTAATATGCAAGTACAAAAAACGTTGAAGAACATCAAGTTTTTTTGGTGCTGTAAAACTATTTTTAAATGGTGTTTTCTTAAATCCAATCGAAAGAGCCTTGAGCGAAGATAAGAAGACAAAGTATATAAATGAAAACTTAACATTAACCCGGCTTCCACAACAAATAAACATACAGCAAATATATTCGATAAACTTTGACAGTTTTTCGATTTTTGTACCACCTACTTTGTATTGTGAATATATTCTTGCTGTACAACAGCATCTAGTTTAACGACCGCCAAACGTCACAACAAAAAAAATTTAAAATGTTGCTTGTTTAATAAACTTTTTTGTTCGATTAGTTAATTCTTTATCGAAGTTATTGAAGTAAAATAACTCGAAGCAAAATTCTCAAATTGCATGGATTTTAATTTTTGTTAGTTTTATATGGTTTGATTTAGATCAAAGTTTATTTGGTGCAAAAGCTAGATAAAACAAATTTTATTAAACTTTAAAAGTTTCTCCATTTAAGTATAACCAGAAAATTTACCATTTTGCGTCGAAGTTCCACTGAGAAATAAGAAGTGTATAATTATAATCTTGATAAAATATTCTGCTGTGATCAGTGATGGAAAACGTTATTTGTGTAACGTTACACATATAACGTTATGTTACAATTATAATAATTTATTATAATTTTTTTTTAATTTATTTTTTATTTTTCCATGTCAAAACGTTTTTGTGTCAAAACGTTACATAATTCGTCTGCCACACAAAAATATTAAAAATTTATAACGTTACACATAACATTACGGTAACGTTACACATAACGTTATGTAGTGTGTTAAACGTAACGTTTTCCATCACTGGCTGTTATAAAAATATTCTAACACTGGACCGTGCAAATTGATATGGGGTGACTTTACAATGTTTAATAAGGAAGCGATTAAAATAAAAACTAAATTTATCTACTTTTAATTAGATTAATTTTAATGATGGAAACCATGTCGATTTCAAACAAAGTAAAAAATAACGCATTGCCATTCCATGTCATTGAAAAAAATCTAAACAAAGAAATTGATTGCATGAAAAACTAGATAAGCGGAATTTCGATTTTTACACTTAGTTTTGAAATTATAATTTTATCAAAAATTTGTTAAAAAACCAAAAAAAAATATTAAATAAAAAAGTTTTGTAATTCAATTTGGCTTAAGACTAGGTTGCTCTTTTTACGTTTCGATCATTTTCCAGATGATCTGCTACGATTTTTGGTGTCTTATTGTTCAGCAAATATACATTATATTATTGGAAATTTCATATAGGATTTCCCGCGCCATATAGATTATTGTTCTATCTCTCTTAGTTTTCCAATTATAGACTATAAACCAGCACAATGTCCAAAATTGGACGAAAAATCAGAAATCCGCCGGGTGGCACCTCTAAACTTCATCGGATTTGGCTAATTTTTTAAAGGGGTTATTTCAACATAATAATGAAACAAAAAAACAAAAGGCTTCCGAGGTAGCTCATTTTTCGGTTTTTGCTGCCACCCTAATATATATATATATATATATATATATATATATATATATATATATATATATATATATATATATATATATATATATATATATATATATATATATATATATATATATATAAATAGTATATATATATATATATATATATACATATATATATATATATATATATATATATATATATATATATATATATATATATATATATACATATTAGATATATTAGTAAAGTAATAGTCAAATAATCCAACCAGTTTTTTGAACTTGAATCTTGTAAATAAGTACTAGATATGCTTGGAAGAAAAGTCAACCACAGCTGTTATTCATTTTTCGTCTGCTCCAAAATTTCGACAATTCGTGGTGAATACATTCGCCAGCTTGTTCAGACCACAAACTGAAACCTTCCTTTTCATCCAAACATCCCAGCGATTCTTGACGGTGACTCAAAATTATATGAATTTTCAAAGGTTCACTCTCATCGAGAGCAGCGAGAGCTTTTTTGAGACTTGTTATGTGTTTATGTAAATCTGATACGATTCTCATTACTGAGAAGATTGAGTTTACAATTTCGTCCATGGCACTAAATGCTGCTACGAAAGGAAACTGTGATAATTCTCCGCCCACGAACCTACAGAATTCAGGATTCAATAATTTCGCTGACTCCTTGAGTAATTTTCTGCATGCGTTCCCCTCAAACGCCTCTCCATGGTAATTTTTCCAGACCAGACCTAGATTTTGGGGCCATAGAAGGGCTTTCTCTATGCCCAAGTGCGGCACAAGCCATTTCCAGAACATATGGTTTACGAACGGTACTTATACTCTGAACGGAATTCTTTTTCTTTTCTCCTAGTGATATGAATTGTTCATAATCGTGACGCAAATCGCCATAACTTTTGGCGGCCAAGTGATCATCTGTCATGTCTGTATCGTAGTCATCATTTGCTATCGAGGTATCATCTGCGATATTCTCGTTTTCTTTACGATCTCGCAAATCTTGCAATTTTATGAAGCAATATATTATCGATTACGAAAAAAGACGCTTCTTATAAGCAGCGTTGTTCTGATTTTTTATTCATGAGTATGAAAAAAATTGGAAAAATCTGAAAGTGGGAGTTGGCTTTGACTTTTGAGTCAGGCGGACAATATTTTTTTTTAATTTTCTTAAAATAAAAACCAAAATTAGAATTTTTATAAAACCTTAAAGTACAAATCTTTAGACTAGAACGCTGCAGGGATAATTCAAGTTTTCGGAAAGATAAAAAATGGCAGTAAAGAAGAAATGAAGGACATAAGGACCACGTGCCATGCTGCTGACTTTTACCCGGAATTTTCACAACTAAATTTTTTGTATACCGACGCCTTTTTATAAATGAGCTCAAGCTCAAAAAATGGCGTCCCAAAATATTAGCAGTAAATAAAATAAAATAAAATAAATAAACAATAAGAACACGGAAAACTTGCTGTGGCTGGTTGTTGCCCATTAACGAGAAGTAACAGCTTGAAGTCAGACACGAATTTCATGGAAATATTATTGTATTTTGTGAGATCAAATACTATATATTTTCAAATTTTCGTAGGTTTCTTTGATGCGCGGTACAATACCTAACATAATCAACTTGTGTACACTCGTACACTTGAAAATTTTGCTCTTCTTCCTTGATGAACCTTCTTCATGTAGATTTTCAGAAACGTAATTTTCCGGAATAATTGACATACAAATTTTAAAAAACCCTTGTCTGCCATCAGCCATAACTTTGACTGAGTAGTTACCAATCAAACCACGTCTATCCAATGCATTTTCTAAAAGTTCTGCTACGTTATTCCAGACAACAGGCCTTTTTTCCTTGACAGAACTTTTTTCAACATCAACATCCAAGATATCGTGCCTTTATATATCTTCCAATAAATTAGCTCTTTCTTCATTACTTCTTTCTGAAAGAACGCTGGTACTGATTTTTGCCACAATTTTTTCTAATAAGACGGTTCAATTTTAGCATTTCCCGTCCGGACGCTCCAGACTCGACTTGATGTCTATGTAGGGATTCAGCTGGAAAAATTTTGGCTCTTCCACCTCTTTCAGAAACACTCTTTTTCTGCTACCTCTTGTACTCAGAACAATCATTCAGAGATCAGAGACCAGAGATCAATACATTCCATTGTCGGGGTTAATCTTTATCGATAAATCAATTAGTATTCTACTAATAGGCAACTTTTTTCATATTTATTACTGCCTACCAGTTAAACATATGTAACAGTTGCAAATGAAATTGCATTTTTCACGTGACCCAGTTTCCTTTGATAGTCATATATCTCCATAGTTAGGCATCACCTTAAATGGTCTTCTGTTATCATTGTGCCGTTTATGATTTTGAAGAATTTGACGACAAGTTGCACAGATACTTGCAGGGAATTGAGGGTTGGATAGGGCGAAATCCGCTTTTATAAATCTTCTAATATGTAATTTTTGATATTTACTGATGCGGAAATCTTGTAGTTTTTTCGAACCGAGATTTATTTTACGACCACAAGGAGCACATACACCTTTGTCCTGTTCTCATTATGATCACATATATGGTCACAAGGGTTTGGCATTATTGAAAATACAATTCACACAGTACGAATGAGGGGTATTTCATCCACAGGCGAGCGGTAAATCGGTGATCTAATCGGCTTCACAACTAGGCACATACTAAACAAATAAAGCATTTTTTGCACTCGTGTTATATTCTTTCTCTTTCTCTCTCTCTCTTTTCGACTAGTTCATCATTCGACATTTACATGCTCTAAAATATAACTCATGGTCGCACACCGGTAAAAACACACCTTCACACATCAATGCACATAATTACGCACATAACCCATATACGATTTGCCACACATGTATACCTATATACGACTTTCCACATATGTATAGCATTTATACATACATTACACACTCGATCTGCTAGGCGTCGTGATAATCAGTGCACGAAATATTAGTTATAAAATATGGACCAAAAATAATGAATAATTCGAGCACATAACCCGTTACGATTTCGGGGCAAAATTTTCCTATTTCCTGGCCAGCTATTGCATAGTTCTGCCATTTCAGTTTTTTTTCGTTATCGTATGGAAACCTAAACCACCTTCCGGAGCACTGTGAATACTAGACTCATTTATTTCACATTAACTCACAAAAATCACTAAATTCACTCAAAACTTTTTCTTAATATTCACAATAATTCATCGTACCATTAAATTATCACTTTTTATTTATCACTCTTTTTATCACACAATTTAATCCTCACTCTATCGTGGCCAACATACAGTACAGCATAATCATAATTCGTACAATAAGAATATTCAAGCTTAGTAATAATTCGCCTAAATGTTGATTCAATATAACATTTTAGCATTGGCTGTGAGCATTGGCAAAGTGAGGCCTTCACTAAAGATTGCTTCTATGAAAAACTCAGTTCTACTCTAGTTAAGTGATTTAAATTTGTTTGTTTTAAGTAAAATCTTTGTAAATAGGCCATGGATTACAACAGAGTAGGTGTCGACTGTTAAATTGAACCACTGTGCACAAACAAATAAACAGATTTTCTAAATCAATAATTCTATGACTCTTAAAATACACTATGAAACAACTTTGAATTTTGACGCCTCTCGCCAGCATTGATTTCTTTATTTTCCATCACAATCGGTTACCATGCGGTAACCTCATCAACTCATGCCATGCGATTAAATACACACGAAATTTGCTCTGCGTAAAATAAAACCGGATGAAATCTCTAATTATCAGAACTGCCTTGTAACAAAATTTCTCCCAGGCCTGTTTTGCTTGCATATATGTGATGTTCAGCTACAATACTGTGTTCCAACTCCATTACAAATTTCGCATCCTTCCTCAACAGTTTTAACAGCGGTTTGTATTTGTTTGATGTTTTCGGTATACTGGAAACTTTTTGATGGTTTTTAATTTTTCACTTGATGATCTCACTCGCCTTTCCTCAATCTCAAACCACAGAAAATTTATTTTCGTACACAATAATTTGTATTTTCTGGGTGCTACTTCCGACACCTTCCAGTTTTCGGCGACACAATTCGTTAAATATTGTCTGCGAATCACACAATGACCGCCCGGCACAATAAACGCCGTATATTTCACCGACGCACCTTCGTAATCAACACTTGGAAAAAACCATTCTTGAGATCAAGCGATGAAAAGTATTTCGATCTCTGGAGCTGGAGATCGATCTGATTTTCAATCACCAGCAGTGGATATATCTTTAACAACCAATCGATTTAATTTTCGGATATCGACACACAACCGCATCGATCCATTATTTCTCATTGCAATTACCAAAAACTTGCGTTCATCAATTTATTTTCGCACAACCTGTAGTTCTCTTGCTTTTTGATGAACTGGTTTGTCGCTGGGCATTTCCACTTCAAACCACTTCTTCTTCGGACCATAATTTACTATCATTATTCACAGATTCCTCTCATTGTACAGTGAAAACCCCGCCTGTTCGCATGTATTTCTTCATCACTATTAATCTTTTGGAAGTAAGCTGTCCGCTACAAATACTGTTAGATAAACATCGTATATGTCACGAGACATTAGGAATATCCTAATTCTCGAGATTCAAAGATTTAAATTTGGTTTCGGAAATAAAATTGACGTCACGGCCACTATATATCAAGGCCATCAAACTGCGACCGTTAATTTAAAATTCCTTTAAATGGAACGGACTTCCTCACATCGCTTTTCTAGAACTTTCTAGAAATTAGCCAAATTGCTCACAGACACTTTTTACTGTATGACCGGTGCCGCTTTACATATAGCATCGGATAGTTGACCAGAAAATCTTTTACGTTAATACCCAGAATTGTTAATTGGAGTTGCCGTAATCGATTTTATAGACAGCATGGGCGTGTAATGACTTTCTTCTTTCACAAATTTAATTTATTTTTAAAATCCTCCATAAATATTATCCACCCCGCTTAAAATATGTTTGTTGATTTGGCTCCTCTAAATGATCCACTGGGTTTTTCTTTCTTTGGGAAAATGTATATAGCCGCACCAGTCACGGTTACAGAAAATGCAGGCCTTAAAAATTTTTTTAATTTGTTCCAAGTGTCAAAGTTTTCAGTATAATCTAAATCGCTCTACTTAGGTATTTCGGGCGTCTCCTGAAAATGGCTTAGGAACTTATAAATCAAATAATTATCGTCATCACTGAACCTGTACCCTTGCTGCAGGCAAACCACCGTTTCGTTACTCACTAATACATTGCTTGTCGAAAACTTCATTTCACGTTTTAAAAGCGATCTCTTTGTCTTTTAACATAAGTTCTCGTCAAGCTAACCTTTCCTTTGCTAAATAGCTTCGCACGGAATAGCTACTCGTTTTGCATTAAACCCTTAAATATCAAGTCAACCCACTCCCTAAAGCTACACCAGGTGATTTGGGTGCTTTCGCCATAAATTTGGGGTCTAAGGGCAGAAAAGCAGATTTGCTGCGATTGCTGTCCAAGCTTTTTTAATATTTGCCCTCTACCACCAGGACTATCAATATGTTAATTTCCCTTAACATCCAATGATAAAAATTTATTGATATTCCAGCTTCTATATTCGATTCGCCAAATATTCGATTCTTCACTAATATCAGCAATCATATTTTTTATGTTGATATTTGAAAACTCCGATGAATTTAACGATAATAACGAAAATAGATTAAAACCAGGCTGATTACATTGGAGTTTAAGAAACGAAAAACTGCAACAAACCGCATCAAAAAGCTGAGGGTTTCATGGTTTGTTGCAGTTCAGAATTTTTTCGGATTCACAGAAATAATACGTCCAATTGTTTTATCCGTGTCGGGATTAGGTGACCCATTTTTGGTTTTGCATTATGTAAAAACTTGGGAAACCTATAAAATTGTGGTGGGCCTCTGCGTCAGAAGCAATGAGTTCGAAAATTGCAATTTTACTGATTCATTACGTAATTTTGTTTCTAATTATTGGTCTCCTTAGAAGAAAATTGGTTGCACATCTTTTAAACGAAGGAATAGCATTACTGCATTATGCGACTGATCATGAATTGGTAATTCTAAATTATACCAAGCTGCCTCTTGAGAACTTACAAAGGGACAGTTTAGATCGAAATTCAACATTATAAAAATTGAATTTATAACATAATTAGTACTTAACACATAAGTATTTTTTGTTCATCAAACGAATGAAACACTTGGCAAAATGATACCTTTGGATGATTCGAGATTCGAAAATTTTGAAAACAGAAATCTAAAGTGTTCGTATTTTTTTTTAAACCAGATGGCGTTACTAACTCAAAATTGCAAAACCGATTTTTTATCTCTTAAGTAATGAGGTGAAAATTGGTAGAATTGTTTTCTATTTCAATTTGGGTAGCAATCCGGACACAATCATTATAAATTTATGAATATACTTAACAGCTTTCACTGTTGATCAAAGTTCAATATTTATATGACCATCATATGTAAGACGGGCTTGTATTTAGGATAACTATTGCAAAATCAGTCAATACAAACAATTTTTGGATACCATTTGGAACTATATTCACCTTTGTTCTATAAAACAAACACAAGAATGATTTTAAAGACAAACACTGGGGATTCAAATTACGATACGGAAGCTCAGCAGAAATAATCATATCAAGTTGGTCCGTGGTTCTAAACTTATCAGCACTTAACGTAAACTAACAATTCAAACGATGTAATTTTTTGAAAGATATATTTTTAATAATATCATTAAAAAATTGTTTTAATTTAAGGCTAAATGTTCGACCAACAATGTCGCCATCGTATGACTGTTGTAAATCATGAAAAAAAAATTGATTTTTGCCCAAGGAGTGTATTCGCGTCGTCCTAATTTCTTTACTTTTTATCTTTTAATAAAATTGTCCAAATTTTATAAAAAATGTTTTGTTTGTAGCATACGGTTCCCATTGAATTTGTTGGTTTTTTGAATTGAATTTGACTTCTGATTCAGAAAAATAAATTACGCTTATGATATCATATCAATACTATCTGAAATTATTCAGCATACTTAATTGTTCCATCTGGTTTTTGATCGATTTATCGTTAAGCCGATTTATCGATTGCAATCGCAATAATGACAACAATCTTTCTCTCTGATCATTTGAGCAATACAAACTAAAGACCCAGCACTCCCACTAAGATCCACTATGCAATCGACGCTATTATCGACAAGTTTTCTTTTGTAAACCATTTGTATTCTTATACCTTCTAATAAAACATTTGTGGAAA
The DNA here is from genome assembly GCA_958295665.1 of Tipula vernalis. Taxonomy (NCBI): domain Eukaryota; kingdom Metazoa; phylum Arthropoda; class Insecta; order Diptera; family Tipulidae; genus Tipula; species Tipula vernalis. Next base: position 76,678,725 of record OY282559.1, on the reverse strand, counting down.
TAGTGGCGCATTGCTTAAGACGCATTAACACGAATCACTTTGGATAATCATCATGGATGAATCATCCAAAATGACCCACATAAAACCTCCTTTCATCAAGAATGATTGCGGAAGATGAAGAGTGATAGAAGTTCAACATGTTCTACAATACTTTTTGTTCACTTTTGTTAAATCATCCGTACTGATCCTCCAAAGTGACAAATATTTATATAAGTAACTAATACTCATCGAATGGTCACGAATTTCGGTTAATTTAGTATAGAGCTCCATATATTACGTAACAAAACATGAAATAAATAGTAAAATTCTCAACATGAGAACAAAGTAAGACTAGCCCAAGTCCCTTATAAACAAGTAATAATTACGCCCAATAAAGTTACTCGTACAATGCAATTATTTTGCGTGGAAGTTTAGAAAACAGCACCGTTATCATATATTTTCCGTCAATAAAATATTTTCGATATTTTGCTTCAGATCCGTGAATTATTCAAACGGCAATTTTTTAACAGATTCCCCATTGAGTTTTCTGAGTTTTAATTATGTATAATCTGAATTAGTTGCAACCTCTAAAAGTCAATGCAAATTGTTTGGCTACATCCATACTTCATTCCTATTTGTCTAGCTAAACTAGATGTAGATTATCTGTGTAATAATTTTCAAAAAAAAAAAGTCTTTGACGTGCAGTGATATCAAGTAACGGCTTCCCCTCCCCAAAGTGGCAGTACAAATTCGGAAGACATTAAAAATATACAACAAGTTCGCCTGTGCGATTCAATATGGAATAGGTAAAAGGTTGGAACCTAGGACTTAGTTGAATATTTAAACTCTTATGCAACGTTTTGTATCTTTCATTTTACCATCCTATTCATTGAGTTCATCTCTGAATTAGCACAACCATGGATAAATTGCAGCAGTGTATGGGTAAATAGGGAAGCAGTAGGGAATTTGTTCTACGATACTAATAACTAAATATATTATGTTGACCGGTGTGAAGTTTACACAGAATTCAGAAGTGTAACTATACAAATTAACAGATTTTAAAAATTTAGCTACACAAATTTAGCAAATAGTGTAGTTTACACCGAGTAACATACATTAAACCGAGTATGAAATTAAAAATTATTTTTAATGGACTATTGACATCAAACGAATAAAATGAAAATTAAATTTCACTTAGTAAAATAAATAAATTAAAGCTAATTAGTGTAGTGGTCAATTATTGGCCAGTTACCTAGCCACACTTTTATTTAATACAAATAAAGTGTAGTGTTCATTTTGGCCAGTTACAAGAAATCTTAGAGATGTATAGGTATGTAAATCTGAGTATGCCATATTATTGCTTGCTTTTAGTAGAACATTTGATATAATATCAATATTAAATACTAAAAAAATTAAAAGAATAAAACATATTTATATTTTGGATAGTTGGAATGGATTCCATTAAATATATTTGTTGTTAATTATCCTAGTTTATCTCATCAATTTAATACAGTATCTTCAGTGTTAATGGTGGCATTGTCATTGAACTAATAAAACGGATTTATATTAGAAACGGCACTATAAATAGTAAGTTTCAATAAAATTCGAAATTTTAAATAAATGTCATAAAATTTTATGTATAGAATTCCATACAGTGTGCTTTTAAGGGTTAATATGGAAACAAAAGTGAAATAAAACGCATTGATTATGTCACTTCAAACATTTTTTTGTTTTATGTCCAAAATGCGACGTGCGTCAACGCCTTTAAGTTCTACATGTAGGCAAAAGAGTCTGTCTTTCGGGTGTCGAGGGTTGAGTTGGAGTTTAGAATAATTTTAATTCTTGTACCAATACAGTTTTCGAACCGTGTTATTCAGGATTGAGTTGAGCATTGAGTTTTGGGTTATGCCGAGGGGGAGTTGTGCATTGAGTTGAGAATTTATTTGGTCATTGAGTTTAGCGTTGTTTTGAGAGTTGAGAGGGAGGGGACGTCGAGTTGGGATTGAGTAGGGGTTGACTTGAAATTAAGTTGGGGTTGAATTGAATATTTGGATTGAGGTAAATTTGGTGATTGCTTTCGATGCGGGTAGAGTTGGAGGTTGAGTTGAAGTAGAGTTGAAGATTGAGTTTGGGTTTAAGGAATGATGACGGAATTGAGTCGAATTCATATAGTTTTCCGGAACGAAGTTCTGATAACCTCGCTAGGTTTTACCACCATAAGAATATAAGATATGATGCATTGCCTATATTGGTCCTAGAAATCGTAATCGTGATAGTTTCATCAAAATCGGTATTGCAGTTATAAATACAAAGCATGTAATTTCTAAATTAGTATAGATATACCGTGTGATTTTTAAACCTGATACACTCAGATATCTCAGAAGATCTAAATTTTTATTCCCGTGGGGTAAATACATTAGTGTTAAAATTAGAACCCCCTCCCCCACCTCCTTGTAGGTGGGGCGGGGTAACTTTGAAACTAAAATATGAACTCCTATTTTTTATTGCAGATTCAGATTCTACGGCTAAAAATACGTAGGATTTGACTGAAACATTTTTTTCGATTTATGATAGATGGCGCTGTAATTGACGATATTCTTTTTCGATTAAAAGAAGATGAGGCGAGGGGATTCATGTAAATCAAGCACCCTTTTCCCAGTTATTCGAAACTTGCAAACTGAATACATTTTTTGACGACAAATTTCGAGTATTTACAATGAAACCGTATTATTTTTATTGCAGACGTATTGCAGAATCGTTTGCGTACGTTCTCAGTAGAAGAAATTATTGTAGATAGATAATAATATGGAGAATATCGTTTAGATAGCAAGTAGCCAAATAGTAAAGGTAACTTTGTGAAACAATCTTTTTAGTAATGACTAAAATTTTGTATTTCACTAACAAGTAAATCTACCCGTGCGTCACTCACCGGTGGTACAGAAATAAAAAATAAGAGACGGCAGAATAACACGTGTAGGGGTAAAACTACCCTTAATGTTCACCCCGTAAACTACATTTTTGCAAATACCTTCTCTTGTACTCAATTTTTGTCATCAAAATAAAACGGAGTTTGTTTCTTTTAACAAGTTTTCTTGTAATCCTTGAAAAACTTTAGTATAGGGGCTGCAAAAAGTATAGGGGGTGTCAAAAATTCTGAAAATGATTAAAAATGAATAAAAAAGTGTTTTTGCTTACTATATGAAAAAAATGAAGTTAACGTGTTTCGGTATTGTTCTCAAAACAACCCGTTACGGGGGTAAACTACCCCTATGCTTATACTTACTTGGGTAGTTTCTATCAGCAAGTCTTGCACAAAAATTGATATATGGGGGTCGGTTTTGGGATCACTAATACCTTGTTAAAGTTAGCCGAAAGTTTTCAGCCGAAAGATATAAAATGTCGGTAATGCAGATAGTGGCTTGGCTATATCAGCCAAAAGTTACCAGCCGACATATTTCAGCCGAATCATATTTTAAATAAAATGAATACATAACAAAACAACCTAGAAACTGGTATTTTCATGAAGTAATTTTACTTTTGAATAAAGGCTCATTTTGGTTTGTCACTGGTAAACAGTATATGAATTATAATTTAAGTTTCATCAGAAAAGCTAAAAATAAAATTAAAAAATTTGTATAAATTGAACCTTTAAAGTGTCATGTCTGGAAAGTATTTCAATTAATGTGCATTACCAACAATTATTTATAGAAATAACTGTTGGCTAGCCAACTTTAAAAGTTCAATTTATACAAATTTTTAATTTTATATGGGGTTTTCATTCAAACGAATTTTCCCGAGCTCCCCATATGAAACTTGCCCTTATAATTTTTCAAGGGATAATTGTTGACTAGGCACATGAATTGAAATACTTTCCAGACATGATACTTTATAGCTAGTTAGCTTTTCTGATGAAATTTTAAGTATAATTCCTGTGGTAAACAGTGACAAACCAAAATGAGCCTTTATTCAGCCGTAAGTTCACTTCATGAAAATACCAGTTTCTAGGTTGTTTTGTTATTTTTTCATTTTATTTAATATATGTTTCGGCTGAAATACGTCGGCTGGTAACTTTCGGCTAATATAGCCAAGACACTATCTGCATTACCGACATTTTATATCTTCGGTTGAAAACTTTCGGCTAACTTTAATAGTATATCGCTGATCACCTATGCGTTGTCAGATCTTGGAAAATCAAAATGGCGGGTCGAAAATGCCGGACAAGTTTTAAAAAAACAAGGTTTTTTCATAAAAATTGGTATATAGGGATTCAAGGTCGCTAATGAAGGTTAGCAAATCGCTTAAAATGGATTCTTTCAGGTGATCTTGGGAGGGTATGCAAAATACACACTCGAACGAAAAATTTTTCACTCTTTTCGAACCCGGTGTCAAAAATAGGGGTTCCTAACTAAAATAATACATAACAGCCCATCCACACTTACAAGGATGCGGGAAGGTGGACTAATTTTAGCTATAACGAATTTCCCCTTCAAAATGATGACATTTTGATTATGGACGTTTTTTCCGTTGAGTGCTTATTTTTCGAGGTGGTCAGTTTTACTTTCAGATGGTATATCAACTAGATTGACAAAAACATTTTTAATTTTTCGAAAACATTGTCTTAAAAGCAGTTTTTTTTAAAAAGCACTAATTTCAATATTATGATATCCATAGAACAAATTTTACTATTTTTTTATATTTATAATACTATTATTTTTAAATACAAAAATTCGTGACGCAAACACGCTGCTATCGAATAAAGCTCAATTTGGACAGGTGCAATTGGAGATATCCCGAATAGGAAAAGCAAATGTGTCTCTCTGACCAATTAGGTTTCACTCTAAAAATTCATACTGTTCGAACACTATCAGTTAAAGGGCCATTGAAGATTTAATATGCTGGCCAGTCATTGAATTCTTTAACACACCGTTATACAATTCAACCTTTAATAACTACAGATGGTATAAGTTACAATCACCTTTACTCATAGTTCTGCAAGAAAAACATTCTTTTATTTCAGAAGAAATAAAAATTCTTACTATACCCGCTGGGACGTCTGGACTCATGCAACCACTTGATGTTTTGAGACCCTGGAAAAAATGTGTAACGCATTTCTCAAATATTGTTCTCCTCTACAATTATAATGTTAATTTGCACTTAAGGAACAATGTTTTGAAAATTCAGTCACTTATCCACAATCAGTTCTTTTCACCTCGATTTGTAAATAAGTTGAATCATCCGTTAATTTTGGTTTTAAAAACACTAGTAAAGACTGTCGGTTGTGCAATCAAATCGCAGTGATTAAATGTGCCTAATAAAAACTGTCTAACTTGCCTAATAGAAACTGTACTTTGCCTTTATCGACTGGATATTCTTGATGTTACTTTCAATGGTCTAGCAAGCACACCACTGGCAAGCAAGTTCATCTTTTATCATGTCACCTAGACTTGACTTACCACAGTACCAAACAGCCCTTTTCAAAGTCTATTGCAGTGAGGTACCTATTGATATCCTGGATTGACTAAAAATACACTCAAATTAATATACCATTAGTTATGTGGGATTGGCCAGTTTGATAAAATTGCTCGCCATTTTGGTTTTCCAAGAAAATCCGCCATTTTGATTTCCCAAGATCTGACAACGAATAAGTGATCAGTGCCCTATATCAATTTTCGTGCAAAAGAAATAATTTCCAATTTGTTTTTTTTTTTTTTTTTTAAATATTGCGTACACGACAAGATATTTGCACACTTTTGCAAAAAGGGTAGTTTTCACCCCTTAAACACTTTATTCCGCCGCCAAAAAAAAACGTCTCTCTTATTTTTTTATTTCTCTACCGCTCTGCAAAGTTTTATTCGAATCGGCGACTGACACTGGTTACCTGTAAGTTTATGTTTCGCCCACATTCTAGTCAAAATTGTTTCAAAATTGTAGACGCTGCAGATTAATTAGCAAAAGAGGCAAATATTTATTTTTAGATTTTGGTCATGTCATTACTATACAAGTTGTGGAAAGTTTTAATATTTTAAATCTTTAAATCTGTATATATATATATATATATATATATATATATATATATATATATATATATATATATATATATATATATATATGTAGGTTAAAAATCTAATTATTTTCGGTTAATGCACGGAAATACTCAATCAAACCATTTGTTAACAACAATTTTAAAACTCATGTCTATGAATAATTTGGATCACCTGCAATTAACCAAAATCATAAACAATTTACGTAATTTAGCTTACATATCCGCATAATTGCTGTATCTTCTTTTATACACAACTTTATTAAACACTAAATCATAATATGAGATGCGGTTACAGTATCCTCAAGGTTGTGTTTGTGTTTCTACTCATCTTCATTATTATTATTATCGTAATGTAGCTTAAATCGTAATTACGTTTTTTTTTTTAGATGGCATGATGATGATGATGATGTTCATTGTTAGGGGTGTTTCTTATATATTTGTCTTACTTTATAACGATATTCGAGTTTATATGTATGTATGTTTGTACATCATATACTCAAGATTAATTAATTTTAATAATTTCGCGTGTGCGGTAAATCTTAGTGTTAAATTTGTCATTATCATTTTGTTTAATTCAATGTCGAGACTTTGGGAAAATACGTCAGACTATATGCAATAATTTTTTGCGTTTCGATGAAGTGATTCAGGAAGTTGGTTTTTCTTTGTTATAGTAGGTAGATTTGTATAAATTTAAAAATCGCCGCAGGAGAGGAGCACATTATTAACCTTTAGCATTTTAAACGATTGTGGAATCCTGTTTCTGGTACAAGTACATAATAATATAGAAACCATTCGCTGAACCAATTATGCGTTACACTATAAACCTTCAAGCTAAAAACATTTCACACAAATTTATTATTTTTATGATTAATTTGAACTTTCACACCATCACGGTTTATTTATTGTTATAAACTATAACTAAACAAAACTATTGATTTTTCAACAATACATAGGTAATGCTGTGTTTTGCTCACCTACTGTTGAACATAAAAAAATAGTTTTATGATCAATTTCTAATGTGATTAATGTAAATAAATATAAAGCCGCCACACATTAAGTTGAAATTTTGTATTGTGTTCGCGTTAAGTGCATATTAGATACGTCTATATATAAGATGACTCAAGGTTTTCGTAACACCGTTAAGTGTAGGCGTTTTAAATTACCGTGTAAGGACAACTATTTTTGTTATAAGATGACCGATGACCGATGACAAATCCAATAAATTGTGAAAGTCATAACAGTAATTCTATACCTGTTGTTACATTTCTCATATATTACAATTTAGTTTGTTATGTCCATTCAAAAATCATTTTTCACCCCCCACACTTGTAGATATTTTTGCCGATACGATGAGAGGGCATGTTGCACATACATAAAAATACAATTTTCCATATCAATTCATTCAATGATTGTAATTTTGGTCGATTACATAAAATGTCATTTAATGGGGAAATGTTTTGTTCTCTTATATATACACACACACACACCAACATATAAAATATACAATTGTACTAGCTACTAGTACTGCCATTGTACATTATATTATTGGGAAAAATTCTAGATCATTTTTGAACCCCTCGCCATAATCCAATCGATGTGACACAAAATGAAAATTATAATTTTAAATAATAATAACGATAATACATAAAAAAAAAATGGCAAGAGATGAAAAAATACTTTGCAGTCTGGAAAATTACATTTTCATTGTTCACTAGAAGAAAAAAAAATTCTAAATGGATTTTCCATTGTGCACAATAAATAAAAAATTGAAATATTTGTTGAAGTACAAAAAAAAGAATAACAATAATAAGTTTTTTGAGACACTAGGCATACGCAAGCAGAATGTTGGAAACATTTACAATTTCCTACAATAGAATCGAGCTACGACGAAGAGAAAAGGGCAATTTTTGTACAAATAATAGAATTTTTGAAACCATACACACAACCCTTAAATATATTTTATTCAGCTGAATAGTGAACATAATTGTTGATCTTCAAGTTTTAAGGTTTCCACAATAAATACATACACACTTACGGGTAAAGAACATACCGTAAATCTTTTTCAATGGGCCCTACTTGTTGGATTTCCAGAGCGACTATTCGTCTGAGCATACGCTTGAAGCTCGCTGACTCAATCAGGTTGAATTTCTGAAAAATATTCTGTTAATGTCAACATCGTTATAGTGTTTTAGTTGACCACCCAATTAAAGTTAGCCGAAAGTAAAATGTCGGTAATGTAGATTACGTTATTAAAATTCTAGCCGAGAATAAAAAATTTTGTGGTTTTCAGCCGAAAGTAAACAGGATACTTGGATTGCAATAAAAATTTGTTGTAATAGTTTTACATAGAAAACTTTGTTCCACCTAATCGTGGAGAATATCGGAAAATTAGAAGAATCTAAAAAATTGAAATAAAATCAGCCTCTAGAGTGAAGATGAATCGTTTTTATCTAAATTGATAAAAGCTATCACTGGAAAAATATTAAGTCAAGTTTCCCGTGGGAAATCATTGGAAAATTTGTATAAAATCAGCCTATAGAGTACTAGGTCTGGAGATGAATTGCATTGATGTGACTATGTAACTTATCAATAGCTACCGCAGGAAAAAAAAATTTCATTCAAGTTTCCCTTGGGAAACTGGGAAAATTCGACTTTCCAAAAAACTTTAGAAAACTTGTATAAAATCAGACTCTAAAGTATTATGTCTGGAGATGGATTACATCGATGTAACTTATCTTATCTTCTTCCTGCTACGGCAAGAAAAAAATTCGGTTCAAGTTTTTCGTGGGAAATCTGGGAAAATTTGTTTAAAATCAGCCTCTAGAGTGTTATGTCTGGAGATGGATTGAATTACTGTTACTTTTCAATAGTTACTGCAGGAAAAACAATTAAGTTTTATATTCCCGTGCGAAATCTGAAAAAATTCGATTTTCCAAAAACCTTTTAAAAATTTGTATAAAATCAACATCTAGAGTGTTATCTATGGAGATGGATAACATTACTGTAAGTTGTCAATAGTTATCGCAGGAAATAAATTTTTGTTCAATTTACCCTTGGGAAATCTGGGAAAATTCGATTTTCCAAAAATCATTAGAAAATTTGTATAACATCAGCCTCTAGACTGTTATGTCTGGAGATGGATTACATTGATGTGACTTATCAATAGCTATCGCAGGAAAAAAATTCGGTTCAAGTTTCCCTTAGGAAATCTTGCAAAATTCGATTTTCCAAAAATCATTAAAAAATTTGCATAACCTTCCGCCTCTAGAGTATTATGTCTGGAGATGGATTGCATATCGACTTATAAATTCTTGCAACGAAGCATCGGAAACTCGGAACATCGAAAAATTCGGTTCAAGTATCCCTGGGAAATCTGGGAAAATTCGATATTCCAAAAATCATTACAAAATTTGTTGAAAATCAGACTCTAGAGTGCTGTGTCTGGAGATGGATTGCATTGGGTGTTACTTCTCAATAGTTACTGCAGGAAAATATTTAGCTTTATTTCCCCGTGGGAAGTCTGAGAAAATTCAATTTTCCAAAAACCATTTTAAAATTTGTATAACATCAGCCTCTACAAGGTTATATCTGAAGATGAATCGAATTGATGTGACTTATCAATAGCTAACGCAGGAAAAACATTCGGTTCTAGTTTCCCTTTCGAAATCTGGGAAAATTCGATTTTCCAAAAAATCATTAGAAACTTTTATAAAATCAGACTCTAGGCTATTATGTCTGGAGAATTCCTACGACCATTCTTAATTCACGTTTGCATAGGGATATTAATGCCCTAGTGCGCCCCAAGTCCAACTATGGCCAAACTTGTCTTGCAACTCTACAGGTGAGGGTGTTAGACCACCTTTCCCCCGCTGAGGATAGCGCCTGCTTCCCAAGTGCTGGTTTCAGCGCTGTGATAGGCATCCCCAGACTTGTCCTTTCCGGTTGCAGCTGGAGAGTCGTACCATGCCTAGCAAGTTCATCCGCCCTGCAGTTCCCCATGACGCCCGAGTGACCTGGGACCCAGATTACCTGTATATTGAAATGCTTACCCATCTCATTTAGAGATGAGTGACAACTCAACGCCACCCGTGACGCCAAAGACACCGATTCTAACGACCGGATCGCCTCTTGACTGTCCACATAAATTGTGATATCATCTGAGGATAACACATTATGCTTCAACCACGTCATGACCTCATCAATCGCTACGACTTCAGCTTGGTACACGCTGCAGTAATCAGGGAGACGAATAGAAATGTTTACATTTAATTTGTCACAGAATACTCCAGCTCCCACTTTGCCGTCTAGTTTCCGATAACGGTCTATCCCTCCAGGATTCCCTTGAAGGGAAGGAGGTCCGAAATCGCCTCTCGAAGAATAGCGTAGGTTTAATGTCAAGATTCGCCAGCTCATCCTTCAACGATCTAACAATAATAGAGTTTCCTATACTAAGACACCTCCACTGAGAGACGGCTGCAAGTCGTACAGCCGTATTGGCCGCTATCTGTTTGCCAAAAATGTCGACCGGAAGAAGGTGCAACATAACCTCTAAGGCACTTGTCGGTGTCGACCTCAATGCACCGGTAACAAGCATACAGGCCATTCTTTGCACTCTCTCAATCTTACTTTTATAAGTTACCTTGTTCAGAGCTGGCCACCAAACACCCACCCCGTACATGTGTACAGGTCTCACTACAGCGATGTAGAGCTAGTGTACCAGCTCCGGCTTCAGACCCCATCTATGACCAATGGCGTTCCTACATGCGTACAAAACTATAGTAGATTTGTTTATTCTCTCCAACATTTTGGGCTTCCAACTTAGCTTACTGTCCAAGATAATGCCCAGCTATCTAGCTCTATCAGTAAAAGCAAGTCTCGTGCCATTTAATTTAGGAGGGACAACTACCGGGATTTTGTATTTCTTAGTGAAGAGTACCAGCTCTGACTTGGATGGGTTAATACCAAGTCCACATTTGCCAGCCCATTTCGTAACGATGGTAAGCGCATTCTGCATTACGTCTACAATCGTGCCCAGAAATTTCCCGGTAACAGCTAAAGCTACGTCATCTGCGTAAGCGATTACTTCAATACCCTCTCTCTCTCCAATTCTAGTAGTAACCCGTTTACCACTATGTTCCAGAGAAGAGGGGACAGAACTTCCCCTGCGGGGCTCCCCTAGTTCTCGCCTCTTGATGGTGGAGTCCCCCATCTTCGAGCTAACAATCCTGCTTCCCAGCATATAATTGATTAACCCTGTCAGAGGAACGTCCACCTCCAAAAATGACAATCCCTCCTTGATTGCCCCCGCTTTTACATTATTAAAGGCCTATATCCAGGAAGGCCACCAAACAGAATTTTTTCGAATTAATCGATTTCTCAATCGTACACACCAAGGCGTGCAGAGCAGTGTCCACAGATCTACCCTTTGTGTTCGCATGCTGAGACGGTGCCCACTTCCTGGCACCTTTTTTATCTCTCATGTATACATCCAGCAGCCTTTTCAAGGTTTTCAAAAAATAGGATGATAGATTTATTGGTCTTAGGTCCTTAGGATAGACATGTGAGGTTTTCCCCGCTTTCGGTATGAACACCACATTGACCTCCATCCAGTACCTAGGAATATAGCCCAGCTTCGAACACCCTTTGAATATAGCTTCCAGGTAGGGAAGAATAATTACTGAGTTGTTTTGAAGTTCCGCTGGTATAATTTGATCCGGACCAGCCGATTTAAATGGGTTAAAATCCCTCAGTGCCCATAGGATTCGTTTCCTGGTTACGATATCCTCTGAGAACACTAACAGTGATTCCTGATGATTGCTACGCACCAACAGGTCTTCAAAGCTCCCTGGGAAGTGTGTCTCGAAGAGAAGCTCCAGAGATTCTCCACTAGAAGCTGCCCAAGATCCATCCGGTTTTATCAAAAAACTCGGACTAGCTGTACTTTTGGAAAGAATCTTCCTAAGGCATTGATCTAACTTGTCAATAGATATCGCAGGAAAAAATTTATTGAAGCTTTCCGTGGGAAATAGGAGAAAATTCGATTTTCCAAAATTCGTTAGAAAATGTATATAACATCGCCCTTTAGGGTGTCCTGTCTGGAGATGAATTTCATTGTTGTGACTTGTCAGATTCAGATCAAGTTTCCTGAGGGATATCTTGAAAAACGCGATTTTCCAAAAATCATTCGGCATCTCTGTCTCTAATTTCAAACAAATTTGTTTATGATTTTTGGAAAATCGAATTTTCCCCGACTTTCTAAAAAACATTTTTTTCTTGCGACAGCTACACTCCAGATGCTGATTTTATCCCAAAATTATGTATTTTTTTGGGTTTGTCGAATTTTCCACAATTTTCCACGATTAATTGGAGGCAGGTTTTGCCACTTAAAAATATTGACAATAGCCTTCATTGCTATCCATGCTAATTTTCGTTTTACCACTATCGACTGGGGTTGAACAATCTGCATTATCGATTTCTCGCCTTCGGTTAGAAACTATTGGTTGATATTACCAGTATCTAAGTATTTAACAATATCTTTAGTTGCTATAAGCTGTTCAAGTGTTAATATGAATGAGTTGAGGTAAAAGAAAAATTTCATTCTTAGCGAAAGTCGAATGAAAACTTTGCTAATGATTTTTCGAATATTATGACGCTTTTTGAATGGGTAGACATTCATTTGCGGCATCAATACATGGAAACTTAAAAAAATAATTAAAATAACTGCAAAGCTCAGAGTCCTTAACTTTCACTCAAGTTGTGCAAACGACACAATATTAGTTCAGCACTAGCTGTTAACATTTTTAATGGACTTCTACAGAAGACAAATTCAAATTCAATTTCCTGTGAACCACAAAGCTGAACTATAATCAAGAAGTAAAAGGACATCAATCTACTTAAAAATTCCTTTCATTCTATTCATTTAATAATTCAATTCCCAATTGTGGACCCTTTTTGTTGTTCATGTTCAAAATAAATTTTACAAACGTAGGAATAAGAAAAGGATATACGAGAACGTATTTTTTGTCATCACACAACTTCTTTAAAATTCAATTCAATTTGATGAACCGTAAATTTGACCAAATTACTATATGTTTGGTATTGTTAAAAAAAATGTTTTGCTGCTTCGGCTGGTTATTCAGGATTGGTATAAGGAAGTATGCGACTCTGGATCACCGGTCTCGATTTATTTATACCTTGTTTGATCTAAGCGAAAGCGTTCAATAATCACCCTGTAATATAGCATCAATCATCCCAACATCCATAAAATTTGATACATTTGTTTTAAAGGAAACCTTCATAATTACCCGCATAAAGCCCTCTTAATTCGTTCTGTAAATACATTTTTAACCAAAATCTGTATAATTTGTCAATATTCTACCAAAAATAAATAAACCAGCGAATCACATTACAGATAAAGCAAAAAAAAAATTATATCATTTCATCTTCCTATGACTCCTTAAAATATAAATACAAAAAAATCTTCTTCACTACTATAGTAAATATAAATATTTCCACCACCCCTCCATAAAATAAAATAAAAATGTAAATAAAAATGATTGGATAAATAAATTATAATTAAAAACGTAAAAATTTTTGTTTGATTTTCCACAAAAAAAAGAAGAAAATTCTAACCTTTTCCATCAAACAAAAAATAATTTCAATGATGCCATATGTCTTCATCATGCTATACGAAGAACTGACACGTAAACGTATAGAATTTTTTTTTAAATTCTGTACGAATTAATAACGAAATAAAAAGTGTTTACAATAACACCCCTTTATATGTATGGTATACCTACTTACGATTCGTATACAACATAAAAATGAGGAAATAAAATAAAGAAATCGGTGGTAAGGTTATATTAAGAAAAATCATTTTCTTTTTACAAGTTAAGTGATGAAAAATGACATTAATCATTTACACGATATAATTTTATTATTTGGTACCCCCGCAAATCGAGTCGCAATTTTTACAGCTTTGTCACTCATCATATACATATAATGTATAAGAACTGTGTCTGAATACTGAAAAAAGAGAATAGCCAATCAAATACAATTTCGATCCGATTTCTAACGGCTATTAGGAAATAAATTAGATAAAATATAAGAATGACTATTTGTTGGATGTCATGATAAAATGATTTTACGTGATAACAACTTTTACAAGAACATAAACATTTTTAGAAGGGGAATGAGAATCATCTTATAATCGAAAATAATGTCTGTCTGTTCCACAATATTCGCTACGAAATTGAACAAATATTATGGAGTTGATAGGAACTTATCCTAAAACTGTATTATTGTATAAACTGTATAAATTGTGTATATCGAACTGCACATTTAAGCTTAAGTCCAAACGTATACATCAGGCTGCACATGTTTTTCAAACACTCATAAATAACTAGAATCTTACATTTACCATTTTCTTGAAATATTAATAATATTTCCACTTATTCCACTTTTGTCAATCCACACAACAGAAAATCGCCCTACAGTCCGCCGCATGACGGTTAAATCTAAACTAAAATGTATTACGTAGCTTTATTTAAAATGAAAACTAGACCAATGAAGTGTGCGTCTCATCCATTAAAAAAAGGGCTACTTTGATAAAACGAAAGATCGATATACTGCAGTATGTACAATTTTAACGAGATAAAACATTTACAAAAGCAAGTAGCTACAGAAATTGTAGAATGTTTTAGGAAGAATTAATCGATATATTGACTAAAACAAAGCAACCGTGATTTTAAGAAGCCAAGTTTTTTTTTTAATGAAAACGTTACAAATTCTTTATTATGATTTCTGAAAATCGTTTCCATTTTCTTGTAATAAATAATTTATTTAAACCTAAATTTATATAATTTTCTTAACAACAGATTCTGGTCAACTTGTAATAGAAGCTTACTAGCAAAGATCGAACTAAAAATTATCAGTCATTCATTTTACCATTTCAAGGTCAAAAATTGCAAAAAATAATGAAAACAGTTATACCACTAAAAAACATGTAACTATAGTTGAGATGGTAGCGTGTAAGTCCGTAGAATCCATCGGGCACCCTTTACTGTAAATAAACCAGATTGGATCGGTGTGACAGAGAAATCTCGAAATTTCCCGTTTTTTTTTTATTCACTCGTTTAACTATAGGTTTAGCTATAGGAATAATATCTAACAGTGAAACCTCGGTTTAAGAGCCTAATTGGGGATTGCCCTTGGAAATGGGATTCTAAAATGACCATTACATGAAGTTTTGGAAAATGGCCAATTAGGAAGGAACTTGGTGAGAAATGGAATTCTAAAATTAGCTTTAGATGAAGATCTGAAATGAGGCCAATTAGGACAGAACTTGGTTGTTTTTTTACCAATTTCATATCGTACTTATCGAATTTCATAACAATCGGTTTAGAAATAACCGAGTTGCTTTCTAATTAGCCATATTCCAGAACGCGTTCTAAATATCAGCTTAGTGTCTCATTTTTATGGTACAAATTGAATTTCATCATAATTGGTTATTAAATAGCCAAGATCCTTTCTCACTAACCATATTTCAGCACTACCTTTAAATACCATGTGTAACGGAGGCCAGAAGATGGCAGACGACCTTCCGCTAGAATAAACTGAACTTTCTTTATCCTGCTTGCCAGACAAATACGTGGCCATATTGATCCCGAGCTCAGGCTGTATAGGTAACTTTAGTCGTGGGGTTGTATACATTGGTTACGCAAGCAAGTAATTGGCCACTAAAGAAAAGAAAAAAAAATTGATACGTTCCATCGCTGACACACCTAACCTCTAAAACAAAATGCACTATAGAAAAAAAAACAAAAGAAAAATATTAGAGATTTGATTATAAATGAAGCAAAATTTTGAATCAATTTTAAGAATTTAATTTGAATTTAATAAATAGTAGATATGTTAATAAATAATAAATAAAAAAAATGAAAATATATACATATATATAAGATTATTTCTTTTTTCCGTAACCACCCTGTTGCGATGCAACACCGTAGTTCCGCAGCATACAAGATGCTATCTGCCTGCCAAACTGTTGACCTTGAGCAGGAACCTCTGACACGCGGCCGAACCTCTGCGACCGCCAAATTACTCCTGATCTGTTTTTTTTTATTCTTTATTGAATTTATCTTTCAGCACGATTGTGTCCAACTGCACAATTAATCTTCGTGTTGCTGTTTTCAGTTGAGTTAAATTTCTTTCTTTCTTTACACAAATTGTTTCTGTTTTATTGTTGTCTAGTTTTAAATCACATTTTTTTTTTAAACACAATTCACTAACAATATGCCTAAAATATTTATCAATTATAACTTGATAAAGATTATAGTTTATAATTACAATAATTTTATTAAACTTAGAATTATGATGTTGATAAAAAAACTGGATCTTTTTACGGATTGCGTTTCTATTCACTCTTCAATTTCGGCGTTTATTAATATTTTTGTCTTTTTATTTAACTCAAGTTGTCCAAAAATGGTCCACTGCAATTCCACATTTATTTTTTTTTAATTTTTCTTCCGAACGAATCAACACTATTGATTTATACACAATTTTATCACTTAAGGGCACGTCAAATAGACGAACATTCAGAATGGATTGCTAATGTTGATACTAACGAGTTACCAGTTCATTGATTTTATCCGTAGTACAAGGATGGATGCAAGGGAAAGATAATCTGGAGGATAGCATAAATGAAATTAAGGAATCCAAAAGAGGAGACCAAGAACACCTATCCATCTCAGAGGAGGAATCCGAAAAGAATGTTCAACCAGCAGTAAATAAATACCGAATCCTTCCGTCAACAATTATACGCACGACTTATAGCGATGAATATGACGATGATGACCCAAGTATTAGGGAAAACTTGGCTCACTCTTCTGCTACTGTGACATCTAAAGCTGGTTGTTCGAAACCTCAATTGGTCAAACCCCTACCTTCTAAGGCTAATCACCTAAGCCAGAGGATTTATCAGTAGAACGTTTTCTATTTCGCGTCAAACATTACGCTATGACTTATGAAGTTTCACCAGTGGAATTGGTAGATAAAATTGGAATCCGGTTAACTGGTGCAGCATCCAATTGGTACTGGTACCATATCGAAAGAAACCCTAACCTAAAGTGGCATCAACTGGAACGCGATTTTTTGGAACGATTTCAAGATCGGAAATCTGATCATGATATCATACGATTCATAGAATCCAGGAAACAGCGAGTAAAAGAATCCTTTCGTGATTATTATAATGGCATTTAACAATTCGTTACAATTCCGTCATCCACTCGATGATTCGGAAATATTATACCTTTTGCGTCTGTCTAGATCCAGCTGATCAGCTAAAAGCAAATAATTAAATTACTCAAAATTGTTAACAATTTAATTAAATTCAAAATACTTATCTTCTGTCATTACCACCAATGTAAACAATCCAATCTAAAACAAAATGTACATTAGAATTTAAAACACAACAAATGTGAAAGAAAAATCAGATGATTTCGCATAGTGCCTTAAAATTTAATTTGTTATAAATATAATCATTGCAAATCATCTGATTCATCTTAATTAATAATTTAGCTTACCATTTTTGCACAAAATATTTCTTTCTTTCTCATTTCATCTCATTACTTTGACACATTTGAATTGTTATTGTTGTTTGTCAATTAATGAGATTTCGGTATTAAATAAATTTGATCGTTTTGTAGAATTAGCAGTGTACCATGATCGATAATGGCAGTGCAATGATAATTTAGTTGACGGAGCATTGAAATGAAATCCGAATAATGATAAAGTAGCAAGTCCGAATATTTGAAAATATTTAAGCGGACTATTTTAATATTTTTTGTAATACCCTGTAATTGGCGATGGCTAATCATTTTTTGTAAATTAATTTTTCTTACTTACAATTGAGATCTTGAGCAATCAACACGAAATTAAATTAATATTATAAAAATTAATAAAAATCCATATTGTTAAAATTTAAAGTGATAGTTTGAATATACTTGGTGATATATTTTCTCCGGTGCCCATATCCAATAAGGAATCAGTGAGCCTTATTTTTTTTGGCACATATTGGAATCTTTAACAATATTTTTTGAGGAAATTGGAAAGGAAAATCAGCAGCCGAAACCACGTTTCTCTTTTTTTTGGAACGCCAATTTATTGCTGCCGATCATCCAAATCAACATACAATTCAAAATTGTCTAGCGTCGAAACATGAGGATTGGTTTGCAAGTGGTACTGGCTGATAGAACAATTGATTCAATACCAGAACTAGTACGTAGATGTCTGGCAATCGAAAATACGTGGAAATGGACTTATATGAAGCCGAAGCAATGTGCTCCCGCAGAACCATTCACGAATTTACGTGTGATAATGCCTATCCGTCATCACCAAGCGATTTCTCCGGTTCGGACACAAACGTTAGTGTAAACGCTAAACAACTGGATAGTAAGCAACGGTCAAATGTTAGAGTTTCTTCTCAACCAGTGACTAACATTTCTCGCAATTCTCAAGAAAATAATTTGCTCGTATGTTGGAATTGCGCGGATATAGGGCATACCTATAAAAATTGTGTTCTGGATATTACCCATAGATTTTGTTTTGGATGCGGTCGGTCAGAAATATTTATGCGTAACTGTTTCAAGTGTTCGGGAAATAAATCGTCGAGGTATCGAGGCCCTGGGAATACTGACTGGTCCACTTATCGATTCAAATTGTGAATCAAAAATCAAACCTGCATCTGGAAGTGAAATGTTTCTAAAGGATCCAAGGTATAAGGTTCATTATATGACTGCGACTGTTAACACAGCATCTGGTAAATCAGAGAGAGTTGTTGGTCATATCTATGCTTTGGTAAAATACAATAATTTTGAAAAATTGATGAGAATTCACGTTGTTCCTACTCTTCAACAAAAGCTCTATTTGGGAATAGACTTTTGGAAAGCTTTCAACATCCAAATTACACCAATGTCAATTTCTGAGTTAGATGTATAGTGAGATCCTTAAGTAAAGGCTGATAATTGTTTGAGACATGACCTTAATTTTGAACTATCAGAAATGCTATCTAGGGCAATTCAAAGGTTTCCATCTTTTGAAGAGCTTGGTCTTGATCGCACATATTTATTGTCCCATCACATCGATGTTGGAAATGCAGCATCGGTAAAACAACGGCATTACCCCGTATCTCCTGCTGTCCAGATATCTCTTTACGAAGAG
Organism: Tipula vernalis; assembly: GCA_958295665.1. Lineage (NCBI taxonomy): Eukaryota > Metazoa > Arthropoda > Insecta > Diptera > Tipulidae > Tipula > Tipula vernalis. The sequence goes on along the minus strand of OY282559.1, from coordinate 76,659,485 downwards.
TTGGACAAAATGTTAGCCCTCGGCGTTCTTGAGGAATCCACTAGCGCATGGATTTCCCCGGTGACATTAGTCCGAAAGTTAAATGGCAAAGTCCGAATGTGCCTAGATGCCCACAGACTGATTAAAGTGGCGATCCGGGACGCCTACCCGCTGTCTCTCATCGACGGGCTCTTGAGTCGGTTGGATCGAACCAGGTTCATCTCAAGCATCGACTTAAAAGATGCCTTTTTACAGAACCCCTGGCTCTGGAGTCCCGCGATAAGACGGCTAGGATACGTGGTTGGCGATGGTTGTCTTCGGGTAAACTCAGACAAAGTAAAAGCCATTACGGATTTTCCTATTCCAAACACAGTGAAAAAGGTTCGGCAATTCTTAGGATTGTCCGGGTAGTATCGGAGGTTTATCCCTTCATATGCCCCTTTGGCAGCTCCGATATCCGATTTGCTGAAAAAAGATAAAAAATTTCTTTGGATCGAGAAAAGCCAAGAAGCCTTTGAAAATTTGAAGCTTGCTCTAACTACACCTTCAGTTCTAACGCACCCGAACTTTGACCAGCCTTTCTACATCCAATGCGATGCAAGTACCAATGGCATTGGAAGCATGCTCTTTCAGATCCGGGATGATGGTGGCGAGCACTCTATCGCATATATGTCACAGAAGCTTAACGCAGCATAGCGGAACTACTCCATAACCAAACTTGAGTGTCTGGCCGCTGTGCTCAGCGTAAAAAAGTTTCGGGCATATGTCGAGGGGTACCCGTTTACCATCATCACCTGCGAATCTTAAATGGGTCATGGGCTAAAAACATCATTCTGGAAGACTCGCTAGATAGTCTCTTAAATTACAAGCCTTCAAATTCGATATCCAACATCGCAAAGGTACCCAGAATATTAGTCCATATGCGTTATCAAGAGCTTTCGTGGACAGTATTCGAACACCTTCGGAGGGTCCGACTTTGCATGTCGATCTCGATGATCCAAAATTTCAGGGTGCTGAGTATTTGCAGTTGGTCACCGCCGTGAAAAACTCCCCTTAGCAGTATGTCATTCTTCGAGTGTCAAACAACAAAATTTACGCGAATCCTTCGAATCGCTCTGATAATATGCTCAATGATGTTCCAGTATGGAAACTTTATATACCTTGTTGAAAGATTGCAACGACTTTATTTTTGGCCGGGAATACTGCTACTCAGATCCAGAACTATGTGCGGAATCGTAAGGTGTGTAAGCAAACCAAGGCTCCGAATCGTGCTCTACAACCACCAATGGGGCAGCAAATCCTTGCTGTACGGCCAATGCAACGACTGTAAATGGACTTTTGAGAAAATAATTTTTTTTTGCTGGTCAGTGGGTTATAGCATTTGATACGGGATAAGACAAAAAAAATGTATTTTCTCAATGAAAAGGGGAATGCAAACGACAACACACAAAAATCAAAAACAAAATATCTAATTTGATGTTAAGTCACATAACAAAACGTACAGTGGGTACACCAAGTATTCTATGGGACAAGTAACATACTTATGCCGGATGTTACACATGTTAGAATCATATCTGCATCGATGATGACTGATATCTGCATAAATCAAATTACACTTAAGAATTTTTGACGAATAATAATATTTTCTTACTTGTAATTGGCTTAGATTTTGACTTATACCCTAGACACACTGCGATTTAATAAAACCGATTTAGTGATAGTTTCGAGATTAGTGGCAGTGTGTCAACCTCGATTTAGCTAATCCTTTTGTTTTTCCATAGAATACTTAAACTAGTTTAGCTAAATCGGATTTATTAAACCACAGTCTGTCTAGGGTATTAGATGCAGGTTGACTGCTAATCTTTGAATGTAATCCTTTTCTTCCCTTTAATTAAAATGTTGCACTTTTTTTTGTAGCCGATATGGATGAATTTAGGAATTAATTATTGATTCTTGAAAGCAGTATCAGCTTTGAGGGATTTTGTTACTAAATTTTGTATATGCTCAGTTTTGGAACAAGTTTTCTTAAAAGGCCAGTCTATGTTCATAACATTAGGTCTCTATCCTTCATTTTTGGGAATACTAAGTGTTAGCATAAACCAAGCAATATTTATTAAAATAATACTATAAAACAAAATTATAAAATTCATTTATTTAAGCGTAAATTCATTGCATATAAAATAAAATCACATTACAGTTAAATTAACTGACAAAATATTGCCTTAATTTTATTTGTTTTGCTCTTGGTTCTTCGCTCTGAACTGAACGTATGAAATATGCCCCGCATTGGACGATGAATAACCTTTCCAGTTTTGAATTAAAGTCTTATAAAATATGTACCTGATCCACCGGTGGCATGTACATAGATGAGCATGTCAGACAAATCTGTCAGTTTCTTTGACGACATTTTTCCGCTGATTGAAAGGGAGGGGTATCATTTCATTTTTTCTGTGATATCTTGCGCGATACTTTATGTAAGGTGGCCCCTTCTCGTAAATTAAGTGTTTAGGCTTTGTTTACCGTATCTGACTGTTGTTCAACTTAGTATAGGCTACGTTATGGAAATATTTGTAATCCGAACATTTCATTTGCATTACCGTGAACTTTTGTCTTCCCTCTGGTAATTCGACAAATTCGTTTAGCAGGCCAACAGACATATATAAATTTATTTTTAAAATTTATTTCCAAAATGCTATGCGCAGGGCCAATATCTTGGATATTGCTATGGGGTCTCCCTCAATTTCTTTTGAATCCAGTTCAAGGCAGACAAAGAACTTTTATTTAAAAATTTTTGTAGAGCAAATAAAGGTCAATATATTCTTCCAACATTTTTATAAGCGCATTTGGCAGTGTTGGTCCTTCGCGACCACAAATAGATTCCTACCTGAAAATTCAAAAGTGGTTACCTACACATATGCACAACAATTTTCGCTTATCAAAGAAGTTCGAATTGTTAGCTTTGGATAGTTGGAAGTCATTTTGCATATCAAAGCTGAAATTTTTAACCAGTTTGCCTTGGGTTGTTTTTATTCTGTCGGAGTCTCGTTCTAGGTTCGCTTGATTTTTATTTAGAGTGTGTGCTTCATGCTTGTTGGTTTGTTCTACAAATGCAGCCGATATGCCAAAATTCGCATTCACTGGCATTTGTCCCAAAAATCTTTATTATGATGGAAATTAAACATCTTGCTGATATTGAGGGAAGCATCCAAATATTTTCTCGTTCTTGTGCTTCGGTAATAGTATGACTCAACTACTGAAAATTCATTTATTTGTTGACACATTAAATCTACAGTGGTGACATTTTAATTAAGCCACTTTTAGTAGAACACATACGAATACTACACTTCATCTCCTGCCTATACTATTTGTATGAGAGGTATTTTTGGCTGGTGTTGTATTCTTCCAAACCTCCTGAATTTGACGGTTTTCTTAGTGGAACTTCTCATTTAACATTTCACCATAGTTTGTCGGTTCTTTTTGCCGTTCCAAATACGCCGTTCATACTTTTAGATTATATTTTGGAAGCTGATAAGCTGAGCATTTCGATGTATCTGAGGACATCCATAGTTCAAGTGAAGCTTCCCCAAACCATTACTGATCCATTACATTGACTGAATTGGTGGTGTGAAGTTTATGGCGAATTGACAAAAAACCTCATTTAGCCCAATGCATGCATGGAATGTAGCGCCAGCAGAAGAGGAATAAAACACCCAAGGTTAAAAGATAAGTTTCTTACATAAATCCCGTCTACATAAATCCCTAATCGTGTTTTGTTCTGTGAAATTGACAAATATTCACCCAAAACTTCCAGTATATATTTCTAGAACTAATGTTAAGCTAATTTTGTATGATGTTGAGTTACGTATGTACACTACCGAGCAATTAAAAAGACTCAAACCTCCAGCGTTCACAGAAAGGTCAATTTTTTTTTAAACGGCCCAACCGATTTTTATAAGATTATTTTTTTGAAAGCCTGAAATTTTTACTTTAAAATGACACTATCTTCATGAAAATTGGTTCAGTACATTTTTTTATAATGAATTTTAAATGAAAACGCAACCAAAATTGATGAAAATAAAAAAATATTGGGGATATTTAAATTTAAATTACAACAAAAAATGCAAGCAAAACAAAAACAATTTTATTGGTTAATACTTGGACTGAGGACTGGCCACCTCTTCGTCTCGAGTCCAACCTCATCTATGAACTGCCGAGTGGCTCGAGCTATGTGACCCCGGGCATTGTCATGCATCAATATGAAATCTTTTCCTATATATCCTGCTTAGGGCACTACATGATCCAAGAGAATATCCTCGATATATCGTTTAGCGGTCAGACCTCCTCTACGGCCTCCAACAGGTATGAAAGCAAGATCTGTTTTTCCCTCAAGCGATATGACAGCCTCCACCATGTAAGAACCGCCGCCATACTAGACTGTTTCACCAAAGAGACCCGGTCTCTCCTATCACTACCATGGAGACATATTCTGTACCTGTCAGTGAATAAAAAAGACCCCCATCTTGAAATTGTCTTAGCTCCTGCGGCACATCGACGCCCGTGAGATGGCGATTTCACAATGACGTTAGGACAATAAATCGATCGTCCCTCTTAGATGTACACCGGTACCTGCTGGTATGTGGTCTCCGATTGAAGGTACCAGTTTCCTGAAACCTTCTGGATACTCTTGAGACAGCAAATTGGTTCATGTTTAGCTGATGAGTGACTTCTCGTTGATTGCGTCCTTCTTGCAATAAAACAGCAACTTGTGCGGTTTTTTCCGAAGTAGTATCTGAGTCTGATAAGTGACTGCAGGGAAATATTGGTAAACATGGTATTATACAGGAGATTGCAGCACGCCAATTGTTTTCACCGAAACATCGCATTTTGCTACGATTGCTTTAATTTGATTCTACGTGCGTAGATTTGAGTCGATTTAGTTGCTCGGGAGTGGATATACTTAGATGCCATTTTTCTAGTACATTTGAAATTTTTGAAGGTCCTCAAAATAATTTTGAACTAACCCAAATAGCAAATTCGAACGACATTTGGCTTGATCTTACTTTACTAGATAAGATAAGCGATAACCTAATGAATGTTTGATATTTTCTTATAAATACAGATTTATTTAACTTAACTAGGGTTAAGTAGTGAGCGTTATATGCACATATATGTATATAGGTAACAGTCCCACGTTATTCCCCTGCTAATATTGTCCTCATCAATCGATGATGTCTCTTGTAAAATGTTTAGCTAATTAAGAATTTGATTAGCTTTATTTAAACTGTATTGCAAAGTTCGGTAAATCGTATAATAATAAAAAAAAAAAAAACATTAAAAGATGAACAGCACACGCAACAATTGGTTTTGGTTAGATCTAGTTCTATGTATAATTAAATCCGTTTCATACAACTCATGAATAATACAATGGTGGAAGAAGTTAATTATATGGTAGACATAGTTAAAAATGGAAAATCCCCCGTTTAATATGTTATACAATTCCTGGTCATTGAACTACATACATACATCGTACAAAAATATTAATATTTTAGCATTTTTTATCGCCGGGAACCTAAACAATATGTTATTATGTTTTTCGATTGAAATCCATAAAAAAATCACATATCCAATTTTCATTTAAAAGTTAACAATTTTAAAACATAAATTTTTATGTATTTAGATAGGATAGATCGTGTATATGGGGCATTCCAACCGTCGTTTGTTATAATAATAAAATTTTATATATTTTGTATCCAAGAGAATTCCCAATCTTTTCGCATTTCCATACGAATGATTCCACACATGCATATGTAGAAATTCGTAATGGCCCTACAAAAATGTTTAATAATTTTTTAAAATATGCAAATAGATGCGTGTTCGGGTAATCCGTCGCAACATAAAATTCGAAATATATGTACGTACATATATTCAGTAATCACATATGTAATGCATCTATAATTGTATCAAATTTAGTACAATTTAATTTCAATAAAAAAAGGAAATCGTTATCCATAAGGATTATAAGATGCCGAACACAAAAAAAATTTAAAGACGGAATTTGCTGTGTTCGACAAAAAAAAATTTGATTATTTTTATGTAATACTTACTTTGCATAGCAACTGAATAATGTATAAAACATGTACAAAAAAAAAAAGGATAATGTTTTGGTAAATGGATATAATAGTATATTGTATATGTAACCCTGTGTATATGTGATTTAATATTCAGATTTCTTTTTAGCTGATGGCTATATTTTCATTCAAGAAGGATCATAAAAAAAATCTTTTCATTTATACACCCTAATGGACAATAAATTACAGAGAAATAAATTAATTTAAAAGATCGCTCAATTTGGAACCGAAGACAATCTAAATTCTAAATCTTATATAATATACATAGGTACGTATTTAATATGACAAATTATTATCAATCACATTTAAATTAAAAACAACACTGTAGAAACACGATTATCGTCATAATACGAAAATATTTCCAACCCCTCGATACAAAAATATTTATATGTGTATTATTTACAATCCCCTCTGTAATCTAAAACAATAATTGTCTTTATAATTTTTTTTTTTCCAAAAATAACATTTAATTCATTTTCATTTAAGTTTTTCTAATCTAGACAAATGTTTTGTCATTATCTAAAATAGATTAAATGAAATAAAAACAAAAAATTTTATTTCATCTACCCAACCTAACAATATATTATGTAAACCCCGTATATTGTATTGATTTTATAGACGCGCCCTATAGAGTGCGCACCGAATATGACTTTTCAAGCCGTGCGCCAAGTGTTTCTTGTATGTATAAGCCCGATATAAAAATAGTTGTTGGTCCACAAATAAATTTAAATCATAATAATAGTGATACTATACATAATAATGATGATTATTATTTCGTTCGTTCGTTATATACAAAATTTTATCTAATTTTCATTTGGAAATTTACGATGCTACTGTAGAAATATGGTACAAAAAAAGAGGAAAACTTTTGAATTAACTTTTATCCCTCGCAATTTCATTTCGATTTAGTTTTTGTTTTCCGTACAGTAAAATGCAATTTTTTGTCACCCTCGCCTATTTTATAACGATTTTAACTTATAGACAGATAAACACAATGCACAGTAGTAGTAAGAGCATTTTTATTTTATTAAAATTAATAACGGTTTGAATATTGCCAGATGGTATAGAAAAAAAAAAAATTGTGTAGTTTTGTGCCAAGCCAAGCCAACATAAGTTTTTATGACGGTTGGGTTGCGTAAAAGGGAAATCTATACAACTAATTTTTGAAATTTATTCAAAATTGTTAAACATGATTTAAAATACTAAAATATCACAAAACTATTAATGTTAATTGTAAAATCAGAACCATCTTGATGTAAATATAACCGGCATGCGATTTCGATTGATTGATTGATTGATTGATTGTGAGTGTACGGCCAAGCACTATAGCAAGTCTCCCGGACTCCCGGGTACACACCGTACACCCGTTTACACATAACAAAACCGAAGGATAGGCTAGGATTATTAGTTGGGACAGACTCGACCCGGTTACAGACACCAATGCGATCGATAGTTAGTAAATAGACGGCACAAAAGACAACACAATCTAACTACATTTTTAGATGATCATTTCTCTGGAATCCAGGGCCGGATACTCAGGACTCCCTAAACCTAAATTAAAAATTATTAATGTTGTAATTTCCCCCTGTTCGCCTTTCATTAATTTACCTGATAAAATAATTAAGAAAATCTAAAATTACTAAGCTAAAATTATAATTATAATTATAATTACAGTTACAGTAGAACTCGCTTATAGCGAACACTCAAGGGACACAATTTTGTTCACTATAGCCGGCTGTTCATTTTAATCAAATATTCGTTTACGTTTATAAACGTAGTTCTTTGTTTGTAGTGTATAAGAAAAAATAAGTGTTCGTGCAAATTCAAGGCACACAACTATATGACAAAACTATATGATCATTATAAACTTTTATTCGTTATATACATGGTTTGGTAATGAACGGATTCTACTGTATTATAAAAAACATCATTATAAGTTTAAATTAAACTTTCATGATTAATTATGAGTGTACGACCAAGCATCATAGCAGGATCTCCCGGATTCCCGAGCCCATGCCGTATACCCGTACACATATAACAAAACCGAAGGATTGGATAGGATTATTAGTTGGGACAGACTCGACCCGGTTGCGATCGATAGTTAGTAAATTATTAGTACAATATATAATAAATAGGTTAGCACAAGACAGCACAATCTAACTACATTATTAGATGATTATTTCTCTGGAATCCAGGGCCGGATACTCAGGACTCCCTAAATCCTAAATCTAAAACAGGGCTTAAAAAAGTATTAATTATTAATGTTGTAATTTCATCCTTGTCCGTCTTTCATTAATTTACCTGATAAAATATTTAATAAAACTTTAAAATAACAGCGCTTATTTCCTTATTAATGGTCCTTTTATATCCAATTAAAAATTATTACTTACTGAAACAAGAATTAACATAAACATTAAACCGTTTAAACATAAAATTTTACTTAACACTAATCAGAAATTTCCTACCGATCAAGAAAAAGAGAATAAATAATTAAAAATTCAATTATTTTATAAAATTTATAATAAATAATTTAAAAATGATAATGTTACAGCACCACAACAGCCTAAAATCATCAATAATTCAGTTAGTACTATAAGTAGTATATCAAGCATGAACAAATAAAATCAATATATAATTTCCCAGGCAATTCTGAAAACTAATTTTAATTAATAAATCACCATAATATCAAAGCTAATTCTGAATTTCAGGATTAATTTAATCTCCATATTAAAGATTGATTCTGGAACTATATTATATTCTGAAATTTGAATTATTTATTAACAAATTAAGGAAGAGAGACCTTTAAATATTTTTAATCTAAATTAATTAATATATATTAATGAGCAAAACACAATATATTACATACAAGAATTACAAAAATTAATATTTTATGAAATTGCCTATGTAAACTCTCCCACTTCTAAGCTAAAATTCCAAAAGAATGTTTAAACATTTTAAATTATTAAGTTATAATTTAAATTCACAGCACTTGTTCCATTAGTTACCATTCTCCTGTAAATGGTTAATTAATTGTTTACCTACTGCAACTAGATTTAAAAATAAAAAGTTGAAAATATATATTTAACCATACTATTAAATTTAAACTAATCGGCAATTTCCTACAAATCTAGAAAAAGGAAATTAATAATGTTGAAATTAATTATTTATTTATAAAAGTATATAATATAATTTAAACATTGATCATAATAACACGCAAAAAAGTCTAGAATATCAATAATTTAGTTAAGTCTACATGTACCTATATATGATATTTACTAATAAAACACAATTAGAGTTTCCCAGGTATCACTAAAAATTAAATTGCTTTACTACATAATTAATAGAAATTAACTTATATAAATTAGTTAGTGATAAATAAAATAGATAACATAAGAACAATACATTTTCTACGCTACATAACCGCTGCTTGAAGTTTCTGGATGTTGAGCGAGAATTCACCAATATTTCTGTAGCTTGGAGACGATCTAACAATTATATATAATTAAATATACTTAATATCAACTAGACCATCAGACAAAAATACCCGAACAAACTATGACACTTTGATATAATTAAATTAAATTAAACTGGCAAAAAGTATTGAAATATTTTCATTAATACCTCAAATAATTTTGCAATGCAATGCAGTATACAATATCATATAAAAGGGAATTTCCCTTATCCTAGATAACGTACGATGCTATTCATTTAATTAGTATAATATTTCAATCTATATACATAAATATTTTTAACGAAATAGCAACATTAATATAAATTACAATTAAATACCAATAAAGTGATTGATTTTAGCAGAAGATAATTTTTGATAATTGCAACGACAAGAAACTTATCAAAACAAATCCCCACAACATGTAATATCAAACGGTAGCATCAGTTCCATAAAAAGAAATCCATTGAAACCAAATCAACATAAACAAGCAACGTTGTTAACGCCCACGACTCTAACTAAGTCGACCGAGTTGCACGAGTAGCAAAATCAGCCACCCCAAAATCAGCTCCAGTGATTAATCCCCGACGCCATCCAAACATTTACGTCTGACAGTGTACACGTTCAAATAATTTGCCTCAACTTAGTCATTTTCGCAACCCAAAAATAAAACTTACAAAATATTAGACTACCTAAACAAAAATCCAATTAGCATCATTCACCAATTGAAGAGATCACCGCCACTAAAAACCTGAACCTAATCAATAATTCAGAAATTTATCTCTTTATTAATAAATAAATACAAATATATCCAAAATTTTAACTCAGTTCACGGACCTCATTCCCCGCCAAATCAAGCATGCAAAGCAAATAAAACAATAAATAAATGCAATGAAAATGAACCCTTACTTTCTTAAAAATTTATCGATGTGTCATATACGTAATTATGATGATTGTGTGTACATCCCACCATCTAAATTTCAGTAAATCCATTAAGACAACCATCAAACTCAAAAACATTTAGCCCTCCAAAATGATTCAACATAATTCCACTTTATTCACACAAATGAACTCATCACTTTGTGTTAAAAATCAATCTCAACTTAATTTAAACCAACATTTCTAAATTCGCATTTCATTTATCTATTTATTTATTTATTTAGACAATTTATAATTTATAATATTAATTAAATTAATTAGAAAACAATTTGATTCAGTATGTAATACCCTGTAAAAAAATTTATTAATCCTACCCAAATAAACCGTTCAAATGAATTCTATAAGACAGCTCCCAATTCCAATTCGGCTCAAACCGAGCGAGTCGAATATACAAAATCTCATTGTGTTCACATAATGCATGATTTCAATGATATCATAGTTGTTTCGTGAATACACAAAAACACAAAGAGATTAACAACACCTGCATTCAAGTAATAAAATCCTATATACTAAAACAATGACACTACATAAATAGCCGTGACATCAGTCTAAAAAGGTCAGATCACTAATATAAAGAGGGGAATAAAGATTCTTATTTTCCCACGAAACGCAAACAAAATCATATGGGACTTTAAAATACATTCCCCTACACCGTCCCCATTCTCAATCCAAATGAACAATCCTACCTACAAACATCAACAATTTGATACCAAATACATCGAAATGTAAGCCGCGAACATTCTTGACCGAAACCAACAACCATCCATGAAGCAACCTTGCACTTCTACAAAAATACCTTCCCCTCAAAACACCGCCACGCTTCGCGCTCCTCCAATCATAATAAATTTATTATGAAAATGAAATGTTTAGAGGAACACGAAACACGACGATGATTCGAGAAAAAAATACCCCCATAAAAATGCAAAATTACTTAATAAATGATTACTGATTTCAATCAAAACCGTTCACAATTTACACCTCGATACATCTAACATCAAACTACTTACACCTGCAAATAAAAATGTTGATTCATATTGAAAACAGAGACGATACAAAAAAAAATATTTGAAAATCCCACACGATTCTTCCACGCCTCATAGAAAAACAAAAATCTTTATACCCTTAACACATACTACCATACATTTCTGTGTCATGGCTTTTTATGTAGTGGCATTGACTAAAACCAAAAACATACTAAAACCACCAACACACATTGACGGTAAATATTTTCTACCATATTTCATGTGCGTATTAGTAGGCCTTATAGTACATATAAACACACTTAAACTATGTAACGCAAAAAATTCTCTTTTTTTTGTTGTTTGTGCGTTATAATACATAAACCAACAAAATATATTACATTTCCTTAACAGAATCCGTGTAAAGAGCGAAGAAGCAGCTGTACAACCATATTGTTGATCCTGCCATATATAAATCAAGTTGTATGGATGTGTTAGTGCCCATTTTACACAACAGTAAAATACTTGTGACGGCTGTATCAAAACCAACGTAAAGATTCTCTTTCTCGTTGTTGTTTGTACTTTATAATACAAAAACCAACAAAACCACGCACACTTCCTTCACAGAAATCGTGCAAAGAGAAAACGACACAGCTACATAGTACACAAACATATTTATGGCCCTTAAAAATCGCAACAATCTAGGATGCTTTGCAAATTCAAAATAACTATAGAAAGATATTCGAATTCAAATTTGAATAGAGGCAATGAAAGAGATGATTACTGTATTGTTTATAAATTTCGAGTTATGAGTTTATGCAGAGCCTTCTAGAGTATAGAGCCATAATCTTAATGACGTATTTTTTAGAAGCTTTTTTAGTGGTATAACTTTTCACTGATTTCCATAGGAATCCATAGTAAAAATGGTGTTGTTTAGCTTCAAGTTTTTCAATGAAAAAAGCAAAAATGTCATAAAATGTTTATAGAAAAGTTTTCTACATATCTTTAAGAACAATATACAAGAAGGCCATATTAGTATTAAGTAAATATTAATTGCAGAAATATTAAAATTAAATTATTTCTAAAATATATTTTTTCGAACTTTCATTTTGAAAAATACATCAAAGTTGGCTCTGACAAATTAAAATAATACTTGCTAAATTTATCTTTAGTTTTACTAGTGTACGTAAGATGTCTAAAATGGTCACAGAAAAATACGAAAAAAAATTGTTTAATCGCAAAATTATCACACGTTCCTATATTTTGTGAATTTGTTTTGCTTTTCCTACAATTTTTGAACTTGAAATTTGTACCTTATACAAACCGGAAATTGCATTGATGCAGCCAAAAATGCATTCAAAACATGCATTTTTTGAGACGCCTTTTGGAAGATTTAATAACTTTGTAAATAAGAGTCAGAACTGGTCCAAAGCGGGTACCCAGGGGTTTTGAGGTCGCTGATCACGATTATGATGTTCAAATTGACCCACAGCCGACCTGGAGCTCAGGAACGCCGATGAACGTCATCTCCGTGGGACTCTCCCAAAATTCACGAGGGGAAGGAGAGAAACTCGGCGCCCGGGGGTTTTTAGGTCGCTGAATTCAAATATGGCATTGGCGAACACCCCATGGACACCTGGTGCGCCGGAACCTATACGCGGACGTCATCTCCGAGAATTTTCCTGACAAGAGTGCCAAAAACCACCTGAAAATCATTGTGGGGTGTTTTGTGGGGCGCTGAATCCGAAGTTCGTGTCGAAAACGACCCCTCGAACACCTGGTGCACCGGAACCTGGCCCTGAACGTTATCTCCGTGGCGTTTCCTGACACAATCGAAAAATACGAACCGAAAATCGTTATGGGGGATCTTATCGAGGGCGTGGAGGAGTTCACGAAATGTGCATTTGCTAAAAATTACCAACATAAGGATTCAACAGATTCCAGGATCAAGGCAGATTTGAAATCTTTGAAACTGATTGAGAAATTCTTTGAGCAATACGATCCATTCCCTGAATCCAAAGAATGTCTCATAGACATAGCTAATGGAATGAGTGGGAGTCCCGAAAGCAAATGCCACAATGCTTATGAAGAAGGTGTCAGGGGTATGCAAGATATTTCGGGATCAAATTTCAAGGATCTAAAATTATCATGATCAAAAATCGTTAAAACTATCGCCTCTTGCAACTCTAAAATCAAAGTCGGCAATAAAGTGATAGAAATTGGCCCCGACGTCCTCTTTCACAGAATATGGGCATGAAAAAAAAATCATGAAGAAATGATAGACTACCTCAAGTGGGAGTTGTCTCCATTCCCTCAGGCATACTTCAATAATTTTGGAATGCTGATGAATACAAAGTCCGATTTGTATTCATTGTTCAGAAAAATTCCCACGAATATTCGTGATCCGGAAAGGACATTTTTTATTCTGGATGGAGGATTACTGATTGACAAAGTCAGATGGACAATCGAACAAACATTCTCGGCGATTATGGAAAATTACATAAAGTATATTTTGAACCATTACGGCCGACGCGCGATAGTTATTTTTGATGGTTACCAAATCCTCAGTACCAAAGAATCTGAAAGAAACCGTCGCGCTAATAGGGGAAGTTCAGCAGACATTCAGGATACATTTTTACAAAATAAAAATAATAAAAATAAGATTATTGAAATGCTCCGGGCCAAACTGATTACAGTCGGGATAGTTTCAGACCAATGTGCAGCGGACGCTGATCGTACGATTGTAACGACAGCTCTGAAAGAATCCAGGGACGTTACAAAAAGGTAGTCATAGTCGCTGAAGATATAGACGTTGCCGTAATATTGACCGCACTCTGCCCGGCAGATAATGAAATATTTCTACAGAAACCTCCAAGGCTCAATAAACCCGAAGAAGTATACTCTTCACTTAGCTTGTCTCTAATGCCAGTAGTTGCGAATAATATTTTGTTGCTCCATGCAATAACGGGGTGCCGTTTCAGCAACGTACTACCAGGGAAAAACAAAATTTTTCAAGACCTTCCAGAAATTCACAGACCTTGAAGCTCATGCTGCGAAGTTCAAGGAAGCTGGTTTGTCAAGCGAAGAAATTTTTGAGAATGGGGCGCAGCTAATCCTGGCAATGTACGATGCTCTACTGTCATTCAGGAAGCCGAATGTTCCTGATGAGTACAAGGTAAAATGGGACCAATTACTACAGAAGTACAGGTTCCCAATGTATACAAAACCGCTGTAAAGGGGAGAGTTAATTTAGGGGAAATTTTCCCCACACTAGACGCCATTCAACAACATCTAAATAGGGTCTGTTTTCAAGTGCAAGATTGGCTGCACGGAGACCAGGTGACCATGGACCCAACAGAATGGGGGTGGAAAAAGGAAGGCGACACACTGGTCCCTGTAGAAATGACACAAAAACATGCGCCCAAGAATATTATGGAACTAATTTTCTGTGGATGCGCAGGAGATTGTAATCTGATGTCCTGTAGTTGCAGGAAGCACGGCCTCCCTTGCAATCTTATCTGTAAAATTTGTGAAGGCTCAACTTGCAACAAAACTGACAAATATTCAATTAAAAACGTTATTACAGCAGAGACAGAGGCCTTACATGAGGAAGATGATCTACTTATGAATACGTCAGTTGATGACGAAGAAAATGAACAGACTAGCGATGTGTCACTTGATTGGAATTTGATATTTAGTTACGTATTTAAAAATTGAAGTTATTAATTAATGAGGTAAGGTAAAGTTACAGTTGGATTGTATTTGATTTGAGTTCAATAAAAAATTTTTAAACGCCAATTACATAAATATTGAATTTTTATTCATTCTATTTCTTTCCTCCTCACATAATTTAACTAGAATCAACAATTCCACATAGCTGTTGCAGTATTGACGTCGGTCTCTTAGACATCAGGTTTGGTTGACATTCATGGGAATGACATTGATGTCAAGATAAAAGTTCCGGTGCACCAGGTGTTCGAGGGGTCGTTTTCGACATGAAATTCGGATTCAGCGCGCCACAAAACGCCCCCACAATGATTTTCGGGTGGTTTTTGGCACTCTTGTCAAGAAAATTTTCGGAGATGACTTCGGCGTACAGATTCCGGCACACCAGGTGTCCGTGCGGGGTCTTCGCCAATGCCATATTTGAATTCAGCGACCTAAAAAACCCCCGGGCGCCGAGTTTCTCTCCCTCCCCTCGTGAATTTTGGGGAGAGTCCCACGGAGATGACGTTCATCGGCGTTCCTGAGCTCCAGGTCGGCTGTGGGTCAATTTCAACATCATAATCGTGATCAGCGACCTCAAAACCCCCAGATACCCGATTTGGGCCAGTTCTGACTCTTATTTACACAGTTATTAAATCTTCTAAAAAGCGTCTCAAAAATGCATTTTTTGAATGCATTTTTAGCTGCATCAATGCAATTTTCGGTTTGTATAGAATGCAAAAAATCGCATTCCGATCCGTCCTGTACTAAAAAATTCGGAACTTTTGACCTTTTTAGTAGTTCATTGCCTCGACTATTATTGGGAAAACGTCCCCGTCGTCGGTCTTTTATTTTCTGGTTCCTAGTTTGGTTTTGAAATCTTCTACACCGGTTGCTCCATAAAATATTATTTTGTTTGGTTCATAGTCGGAAATATTATCTATCCAATATTGCATCATACCTAGATCCTCTGTATATCAGCCAGTTTGCCCAATTCGCTGTGCCAGTCAGAAATATTTTCGAGTAGACCGTTTTCTGGAGGTCGGTCCAATCTAAACATCGACCTGTCTCATCAATACATTCTATCTACATCTCAACTGGATAAGCAATATCACCGCTTAATTTGTTCATTGAATCATCTATGCTTTTAAAAAGGAATTGCTGCCGCGGAGATGGTTGTAGAATCGGTATATTCCGATTACTTCTACTCAATTCATTCTCTTTTTGCAAAAGCTAGATCTCCCTAGTTCTACGCTTTGATGTTCTAATTCGCGCTGGTGCTTAGACTTGGATGATGAACTTTTGTTGTTGACCATCATCACCTTCTCTTGACCATCATTATCTTTTTTTTTTTTTTTTTTTTTTTTTTTTTCCCTTTATTTAATATTACAACTGATTTACAAATCATTTAGCAATTTATCTTTCTTAAATGAAGATTCACATTTGACGGGCAGTAGCCCAATGGTTACTCCCGTTTGAATTTACATAGTAATTATTTTTCTCTATCCGAATTAAATACAACTGCCCAATTCCAAAGGTTTCTGCCTTTGAAGTCTTCTTACTGCATTGGTGGTATCCAACAAACTTCGTATGTCTGCATTTTGGTGCCGAGATATCCGCTGAATGTGTTTCTTCGCATGATTTTGTATTTCTTCACTTACATATTCCATGTTTAAGTCCCTATGGAGGTTATCATTTCTAATGTACCATGGTGCGTTTACAATGCCACGCAGCACTTTGTTTTGAAAACATTGAATCATTTGTACATTTGTCTTCTTGGTACAACCCCAAAGTTGAATACCGTAGGTCCATATTGGTTTAAGTATTTGCTGATATAATAGCAATTTGTTATGTATTGTAAGCTCAGAGTTTCTACCTATTAGCCAATACATTTTCCTATATTTAATGTTCAATTCTTCTTTTTTCTTTTTAACATGCTCTTTCCATCTAAGCTTGCAATCGAGAGTCATGCCGAGGTATTTGGCTGTATTTGCATTTGGAACCGGCCTTGAATTAAGTTTCACTGGAATCCAGTTAGCTTTCTGGTTCGTGAAGTTTACGTGAACCGATTTTGCTTCGTTTAGGCTAATGCGCCATTTCTTTGTCCAACTACTCACTGTGTCGGTTGCTTTTTGAAGTTTGGTCGTTGCTTCTGATATACACTTTCCAGTCGCCAGAATAGCTGTATCGTCTGCAAATGTTGCTATGGTGGCACCTTCTGTATTTGGCATATCTCTGGTGTACAGGATGTACAATATAGGACCCAGTACGCTACCCTGTGGTATGCCTGCTGATATTCTCTTTAGTTCAGAGTACTCTTGGTTATATTTTACACGGAAATGTCGGTCTGCTATATAAGATTTAAGAATTTGATAGAATTGCTTAGGTAGATCTCGATGCAATTTAAATTCAAGTCCTTGGTGCCAAACTTTGTCGAAAGCTTGTGCTACATCTAAGAAGATGCTGGAGCATATCTTCTTATTCTCAAGTGAGTCTTCGATTATATCCGTTATTCTGTGAACTTGTTCTATCGTAGAGTGATTTTCTCTAAATCCAAATTGGTGTGGTGGAATCAAATTTCTCTCTTCTATTATTGGCTTGAGTCTCTTGAGCAGTAATTTTTCAAATAATTTTGAAATTACAGGAAGTAGTGAAATCGGTCTGTACGACTTTTTATCGTTCGCTGGTTTGCCTGGTTTGGGGATCATAATTACTTCAGCAACCTTCCATTGCCGTGGGACATATTTTAGTCTGAAGACAGCATTGATAATTTGAACCAATTTTCGTAGTCCCTTCTCGGGAATGGCTTTTACGACTTGTCCAGTAATTAAATCATATCCTGGAGCTTTTTTTGCGTTCAAATTACACTTGATCTCATTTTTTAATTCCTGTAATGTTACACATCGAATATTATATTCATCAATTTTGCTAATTGTTATTATGTTTTCATCTGCTGTTTGCCTAGGTAGCGGTTGAAAGGTGTCTTCCAAGTGAGCTGCAAATAAAATAGCTTTTTGCTTGTCACTTTTGGCCCAGGTTCCTTCCCCATTTTTAATAGGTGGCACATGCATTTTAGTTCTTTTTAATCCCTTTGTTGCTTTCCAAAGAGAGTAATCAGTATCTTTATGTTCGGTGAGACCATTTAAGTACTTGTTGATAGTTTCATTCTTAATTTCTTTTATAAGTTGTTTTAGTTTATTGCATAGAAAATTGAGGATTTTTTTGTTTTCCGGGGCGCGTGTCCTTTGCCAGGTTTTTCTTGCCTTCCGTTTCTCTCTAACTAACTCCCTGACCTCAATAGGATAATTTTGATTCCTACGGGATTCGGTGTGACTAGCAGGAGAACTTTCCCATGCTGCTTGTTGAATAGTACTGTTAAATACCTCTAGTTCGTCTTCCAACTGTACCGGTGTTTTAATCGGCACTCGTAGATTTGTTTGCATTTCAATTAGTTCTTGGAATAGGTCCCAGTTAGTTCTATTATTTGTTAATTTGGGCAGGTTATCCTTATTAATTATCATTGTGCTGAGTGTCATGATAACAGGTGTATGATCGGAATATATCCCTTCGCTGTTTTCGATGTACATGTAATCCTCGAAGATCCCTTTCGTTACATAAAAATCAATGAGATCTGGTATTTTATTTATATCAGCAGGCCAGTATGTCGGTTTACCTCCAGAGTGGAACTCGCAGTTATTTATTCGTCCGGCTTCGAATAGCTCTTTTCCTTTATGGGTTGTAAGTCTTGATCCCCAATAGGTGTTTTTTGCATTAAAGTCACCACCAATAATAAAATTGGATCCTAGTGATCTAAAGAGTCTATTATAATCTTCTTTGTTTAGATTATAGCGTGGAGGGCAGTAGATAGAGGAAATACTGTATTCATTATTATTGTTAGTTTCAACTTTTATGGTTTTAACTTGCATACTTTCCTCTTCTATACTAGGTTCTTCATAGTGTTTGAGACTCTTTTTCACTATTACTGTTGATCCTCCTCTGGGTTTTCCTCCTGGGTGAACAGCATGGTAACATTCATAATCACGTATTTTAATAAATGATGTTTTTGTCAAATGGCTCTCCGATATAAGGCAGATATCTATTTTTTCTAAATTTAGAAAAATTTCTAGCTCTGGAACATGTTGCGCTAGTCCGTTCGCGTTCCAGGTGACAATTCTTAGTGATCTGCTCATTTTAGTATATGAGGGCTGTTGCCTCGTTCAAGGTTTGATGCATATCTAGACGCTTATATAAAGCTTCTAGACCACGTTCTTGCTTTGCTAGCCTTATATTTATGGCTTCTATGCTTCGACAAATCCTTTCAAGGGGATTATCATTCGTAGCATTAGATGATTGCTGTACAATTTGTGAATAACTTTTCCGCTCTGTACCAATACCTGGTGGTTTTGGCTCCGCTTGGGTTTTAGTTGGTTTCTCTTCTCTGGTAACCCTAGGGTTTTGAGGAAACTGATGCGTTTTGTTTCTTAGTCTTTGAAGTTCTTTGGCTACTTCACAGCCTCTATAATTTGCAGGATGATGCCCTTTACAGTTTATACATCTTGCAGGGGTGTTTCTACTTTCTGTACACTCTTTCGCGTTGTGTTTTCCAGCACATTTTACGCATCTTGGCTCCCGTCTGCAATATTTTTGTGTGTGATTGAAACCTTGGCATTTTTTGCATTGAGGTATTAGCCTCGTGTTTTTCTTAAGCGGTTCTATTTTAACCCTCATGTTGAGAATTGCTTTGATGTTGAAGATGTTTTCAACTTTCTCCTTTTTGTTAAACGTAAGCATGAAGAGTGGAAGTCCCCTTTTTTTGACTTGATTGTTCTCACCTCTCTCTCGTTTTAGGATGTTTACTGCATCTTCTATTTGCAGATCTCTTGCCTTTAGGTCCTCAATTATGTCCTCCTTCGTACACGTTGGATGAAGGCCTCTGGCCATAACCTTAATTGCGCGGTCGTTTTTATCTTCGTATGTGAACCATTCTTTACCTTCCGCATTGAGCTTTGTTGCTAGAGCTCTATATGTGTCAGAATCTGGTGTATTGATTTTCCACACGTTATTGTTTAGTGACACTACTCTATATTCCTTAGCTGTCACTGATTTCATTATAGATTGTATACTTGCAAATTCTGTTATGCCGATTACATTAATTGGCGGAGGAGCCTTTTCTTTCGGTACAACCTTTTGTTGCTGTTGCTGGTGAGTTGGTTTGGTATTAGTATCACCAGTTACTAATACATTAGCTTGCGAATGATCTCCAACTTCAGGCGAGAATTCTGCTTTTCGTTTTTTGGTAGGTCTTTTCTTCCTTTTCAGTACCCAATCTGTTTCTCTCATGAGATCCTCTTCATCAGTATGGAACTCATTGTTATAACTAGTGTGAGTACTTGTTTCATTATAACAAGTTAGCGGGTTTTCAGAAATCTCCATTGGTTTGGGCTTCTTCAATTCTTCATTTTCTTTTTTCAGCTTTTCAATTTCGCTTCTTAATTGCGTTAAAAGTACCTCTACTTCACTGAGTTTTCGACAGAGTTCAGCGTTTTCGTCTTTCTGCTGATTTGCAGAGTTAGTATGATTGTTTGGTGATCTTAACAACATTGAACTTCTTTCGAATGGGTTTAGCAATGATTGGCTCACCCCAGAATCCATTGAGCCAGCCTCGTAAGAGGGTGGATTAGCCAACTGGGTAGTTGGTTTACCACCTGGGGTATTGTTTCCTTTTTGCGTTGAACTCATTGCTTTAAAACTGGTTATGTATCAACTACCAACCTAACCAGTACAAGTTGGTAGTGGGTCATTGAAGAGAACATCATTTGCTATGTTCTCGGTAGTCGGTTATTCCGCCGTATCTCGGTCGCCAGAGCCTCGTTAGTTAATTAGCAGGAAGTACCACGTGCAGGTGAGGTTGGCATTTGGGCTAGTATAATAAGACCATCTAAACCGGCGCCCCTTACCCCCCCCATCATTATCTGAAAATATAATTGGCAATATATTTTCCACAATTCGCAAAATAATCTATCCGATTTAATCTATTTTAGAACTCCTATACCAAAATATTTAGTAATTACGTCAACTAACCACTACTTACTATGCTTTATTCTGATTTGTGCTAGTACTTTCATAGGATACTCCCAAATATCCACTTATATTCAAAAAATCATGACCATATCACCTAGATCGCCAAATGTCATAAAAACTAAATTTTTAATATGACGGTTTGGTTTATTTCTCAAATGGGACAAGTTAACATAAGAAGAATAAAATATGAAGCAATCAAATCGATTCAAGTTCATTATTCTCCAAAACTACCTATACCGGTTTAGAAGGTGAAAAATGATGATCTGCCCAGCAATCAATAGATCAACAAATTTATTTAAATATCAAATTGTTCAACTTCAAACTTTTGAATAAACAACCTGTTATAAATCATGCGTTGATGAGTTATGGATTAAATTTGAACATTTGCTTATTTCATAATTTAAAAACCACTCAACTTTTAATAATAAATTACATAATTAATTTTATTGGTGAACTTAATCTATTAACACACTTGTATTATACGAATTATCAAATCATATGTTTAGTCATTGATCAGTAATTTTACATTATACACAGCATAAATGTGTACATTCTGACATTTTAATGTCGGCGCGGAATGTAAAGTATACAAAAAATTTGGTATATACCACAAGTGAAAGGGCCCCAATCGCGATCTTGTATAAAACGCATTCTCAAAATAAAAATTCACTTTCAATTCGTCTTTATATTCGTTACACAAAATCTTTGTTATAATTTATGGAAGAGTAGCATGTTCAATGATGTAATAATATAGAAATAATTTCGCTTTCAAGGTTATATTGGATAAAATTGGCATACAAATATTATAAGCGAACATGTCACAATGCACAATAGAATTGAGATCAATCTGCGAACAATTTTATATAAATCGTGAATATTTTCATAATTTTCTTCGTGGAAAGAATTTTATAAATATATAGTATATAGAGATACCGAGAGTTAGATCAATTATGTTAAATTATGCTAAAATCAATAATCGATCGTAATTATCCACCGCGATCATTATATTATCAAACGATTAATTATATTTTGAAAGGTTGAAAAGTTTATATATAAAACTTAAGAATCAGGGGCACTCAAAAATAATTATATCAATTATATAGCCCGAAAAATTACTGATCTCGATCCGATATTCATGTGATCGTTGAATTATAAATAATAAAAATTGATTGATCGTTTGAAAAAGAGTATAAGATGAGATGTATGTAGTAACTTATTTTGAATGGAATTTTAATTTTTCATTATTTGATTAATGTTCGAGATGCAACAAGATGATTTATATTTCGTGCAATGGGATCATCGTATTGGTCAAGTATAATACACAATATCTAAAAACTTTCGATTTTCTATAAAACAAAACAAAATCAAAGTTTACTCATTCCAAATTCATATATTGTTTACAAATTTCACATCAACACCCAAAACAACATTTCCAATAAATTTGTCATACATGCATGCAGCATTTAATAAAATTAGGGTTTTAAAATAAAAAATAAAAAATCGAACTTTCTCAGTATATTTTCCGGAAATTGAATAGAAAAACAATAAAGAAGAAGAACACGAAGAAATAAAACAAATTTCCTTTCTCGGAAACACAACACAGTACTTATTATAGAAGAAAAAAAAAACTTTTCAAATATTTCATGAACAATTCCATTAAACATATAAAAAGTTGAAAATCCTTTTTCCTTTTCTCGTTCTGTAGATGTTTAGAAATTCAAATCCTTGGAAAATCAATTTAAAATCAATTTTATTGTAGTTTCTACTTATTTCTATAAAAAAAGCTTATAAGTTAAGATGTAAAGTGATCTCTGATTTATTGTGCAGTCAAAGACAAAATGTGTCACTTGTTATACCCGTGTGTGTTTGGTGTAATGGTGAGTCCATTAAATTGTATTTTAAAATCTTTATCTTACAACTTTGGGGTTGTTTGGCAGGTAATATTTTGTGAGGGTACATAAATACATGGGAAAATGTTTAGCTTTATAGTAATTCGTGTTTTTTAACATGGCTCCATGTGAAAGCTTAACTTTTTTTTCTTAATAATTTTTTTTTGATATTTTGTACATTATTGAATTATTAAAATTAGAAGTTCCCTTTTTTAAATTTAAAGTAAACGGTGGTTATAAATTTAAAATATAAAGTTTTGGGCAATAAATTGAAAGAAATTTTAATTTGCTTGATTGCTCAATCAAATTAGCGCTGAAAGTCCTCGTCGAGTAACAACGCTTAAGTTATTTTGTGATCCCGGGTAGTTACTCTTAGTTCTAGCTGTATTGGTAAAATTTCTTATGCCTCACGATAATTTTCACATAATAGTAATAATGGGTTTCAGTTCATCACCTGCTAACGCATTTGGAAAGCTTTTATCACCGAAATGGATTTTAATCTTATACATAAAAATTGAAACTTAAATGATTTGTTTTCAGATTTGAGACCCAATTATACAAAATACGTTTTTAGAATGGGTACATAACTTAACAGAAGCTTTCTAAAAGTTTAAACCAACAACTTTCAACAACCAACAACTTCTTGATGCAAAAAATTTACAAGTGAAGTAACAACAACATTTGATCCAACACTCATTTTAATCACAAATGGTGATCTAAAAGTAGTTGAACAATATTTTGTAAAGCGACAAAGAATTATATTGAATGCAGTACGAGTATGAAGAGGCAGATTCAAAACGAAACAAGACAGAAGATTGAAATTTGGTGTGTATTTGTTTTACGCATTTTGGTGTCGTTTCATGAGACATGATCTGATCTGGATCAGATCAAACGTCAAGAAATGCGGCTGATCACATCAAATGCGAATGGTTGGTTTTCAGAGGTTCAAGCAATGGCCTCTGTTGTTCTTCTAATAAAAATTAATTTATACGTCAGTTTATCAATTTCACTCATATTGAATATTCCTGCGGCCAATCGATTATTCTGAAACATTTTAAGTCAATTTATTTTAATGACATTTTCGTTCTAATGACATTTCAATTTAACCTTCAACTAAACCATCAACTCGACCTCTAAATTAATCTTCGACCGAACCCCTCAAACAACTCAAACTCAACTATCACAACCAATATTCATTCTTGACTTGACGCCAACTCTACTCTCAACCCAACCACAACCCAGCTCAACCTGCAACTTAACCCCTAATTTGGCCTTTTATTAAACTGAATGTGTGCATGAACTCAATTTAATCGAACCTCCGATTCAACCCTTGACTCAACCTTTAAATAAATACCCAACTGGTTTGAACCAACCTCCATATAAGTAAACCAACTTAACAACTTAATCAACCCCAAAGTCAACCCTCAACTAAACCGCAAACTCATAGCCCAACTTAGTCCCCAAATCAACATAAAACTTCCTAATCAACTGACAACTCCTCAAATAAATACCCAACTGAACCCCTTACTTAACCCCAAATCAACCTCAACTGACAGTTAACAACGTAAAGCTCAACTCAATTATACCCTAACTTAACCTTAAACTCATTCCCCCAATTCAACACTCAACTCCTCAACTTTCAACCGCATCCAGTAAGATATGGTGGCAATCGCTTCAGGTTAACGTGGTATGGTAAATTTTGGTCAAAATCCAATCCATTTTTCTAAGTTATATATAGAGTATAAGCTTTTTTGGATACTCTAAATATTTTCGATATGATCATCGTAAAAACAACACTAGACATTGACGACATATCCATAATACGGGATCTTAATTGTCTCAAGGTCATAAATATCTCTCGTACAAAATGTTTTTAACGAAAGTAACCCCTAGGTTCTTAATCTCGAATACTTTATGCAAAAATATCCTATTAATTTGATGTTGTTGTAAAACAGGGTTAACTCTCCGATGATAGATTGTCGATGTTTTCTTGTAGCTTATTGGTATCGCCGATTTTTTCGACTGTTTTGAAGATTTTGAAATCATCTGCAAATATTAATACCTTAGAATGCTGCATTACTTCAGTAATGTCGTTGATTAAAATTATAAACAACCAAAGGCCAACGATGGAGGATGGAGGGAGGTCCGGATGGATTCAAATGCTTTCGCAAAGCCATTATAGACCAACCATATAATCTTGCTTTTGCTTTTCAATTTCTTTAACGGTGTTGCTGGTAAATTCAATAAGATTTGTTGATGTTGAACTTTTGGGTATAAAACCATGTTGACAATGTGAGATGAATCGAGGAACGAAAGATCTGAACGAGTTGCATAATACCAATTCAAATCATTCAACATTATTTAGTTACTTTCCATTTCTTTGGAAATGCTGCTAGTTTAAGGATTGATTAAATAAATAAAGACACGCCAGATGCAGATTTTATTTGTGAGCATTGTCTTTCTTGTTATTTCTAGTTCTATGTTGATGCTGATAAGTTCATTTTTCCAGTTAATCCCCTCAAGATAAAGATGGAGGTTTATTGTTTCGGCTTTTATGCAGTTGTAATATGGGTAGGGTGCGCATCACCTGAGCTGTTCTGGTCTTGTCATTAGGCAGCTGCGTGATGGGTACAATTGTGTAAGGGGAAACCTGTTCACAATTCGCAAATGAAAGTCTGCCTCCTCGTGGCAACCACTGGTAACTAAGGCCATTTGGCACATTGTGGCCATTTGGCACAGGCTAAAGTACGGCGCTAAAGGAGAAAACCTTGACAAAAAACCCTAATCTAAGGTGGAACAGCATATATGCCGATGGATGAATGGCTGATAGGTTAATCAGTCCAAAATATGCGAACTCTGGATACCAGGCACCCTCCAGTTTTATTTAGCCTTCCTATAGTAAAGCTAGGTGACCTACAGGCGATTTGCAATTCCCAGCAACTCGTAAGAGTAAAATCAAACGGAATACGGGGCAGGAGTAGGAATATACGGGAGTGGACAACCCTCTCGAAGTCCTTGGGCTCCAATGCTACCGTCTTTCTAGCGGAACTACATGCTATAGTAAACATCTAGGAGGGAGAGCAATAAGCCCAGATAGTATGTATCACGTACCGGGAGGCAATATTGTCAGGTTCATTAAGAACCTGAATATTGACTGGACGGATAATTAAGCAGGGTCAACCACAATAGATCTTTTAGGTCGCAGTGCGAGGTGGCTGATCGCCCGCATGACCCTCTAATACTAATAATAATAGGTATGTCAAAAATAGTTTCGATCAACAGACACCTTAGTTCCGAACTCACGTTCAAATTTAAAATTTCGTCCATTCACCAGCCAAAATCCACCGTGGTTAAGAACTTCATCATATCACCAGCCAAAATCCACCGTGGTTAAGAAGGTGTATATAAAAATTGACCTTTTGTTGATTGCAATTTTAACAAATAATTACTCGATGGGCAGGTTACGTATTTCAACTAACTTATTCGATAATGATGTATCGACAGATTGTATTTGTTTGTGGTGAACGGTCATATCTATGTATAACCCACATGTTGGCTGGGAAAGAATTCAGAACACAAGATCCCTTTGACAGATGATTTAAACCGATGACAACGTTTTTAACATCCAAAATTGTGAAATTGAGCGGCTTTCGAAGACATTTTATTAACATTTTAATAATAAAACTACTGGTTTCTAGCTTCTTTTTTTGGTTCGGTCATTGGTGTAGAGTTCTGGTGGTTTTTAGTTAAGGTTAAACATGGGTTTTCGCTAGCCTCCTATTGCGAAAATTTTAACGAGGTGGTCTCCACTCGAATTCTTTCACCAAGAGTCCAGGTGGCCACATAGCACACAGAGAAATCCTCGCTGACATGTAGTATAAGAGGCTTACCTTAAGCATTGTTATCCATACGGGCGGGCCGTAATTGATCATTCTTACTTTCAGTACAAGTTAAGCATAAAAATATAACTCCGCCCTCATTTTTTTATAAAAATCAAATTATGTCTTAAAGCATAAGAAACCATAGCATTAGAAATTGTAATTCTTTAAATAAGTACAGCTGTCTTTACCGCAAGCATTTCAAGATTGAACTATAAAGAATGAAATTCTCTGTGTAAGAACAATACATTTTTATAAAATATTTATTCTTAGAAATTCCAGTTGAATGCTTGCAATAAGCAACACAAATAATAATTTTAAGAAACATTATCTCACATTAAGAATAAAAATGAAAATTAGTTCCTTAAAATAATAATAATTTGTTTAATTCAAGAATATCAAAATTTCAAGAATAAGAAATCTTAGTATGTGGAATTATAATACTTTAAATAAGTACAACTTTCTTGAATGAAATTCTGTGCTTAAGAACATCTAATTTTTATAAAAGAATACACCTGTCCCTCGATTAACACGGTAATAACGTTCCGCCAAATTACCGTGTAACTCAAAACCGTGTTAATCGCGACTAATACACCTGTCCTTCGATTAACACGGTACTTGATTAACGCGTATTTATACTTCGAAATCTCTATTAGTATACTTGTAATAAGTAAAACAATTAACAATTTTAAGAAACATTATCTTAAATTAAGAATAAAACTGAAAACGATTTTCTTAAAATAAGAAAAATGTTTAATTTAAGAAAATCGAAACTTGTCTAAACTAAAATACTCTTATTTAAAGAATATATAATTCTTACTATTATAGTTGTATTCTTACCTTAACTTACAATCAACTCGATTTTAGCACTGATGTGATTAACTATTTTGATGATCCGTATAGATTTGTGATCTATATTAATGAAAAAAAAAGATAGTTTAAAATATTAGATATTTTTCAAAACTTGAAATCAAGTTTAAATTACCTAAGTTTTCAAAATGGTTCTACTCCAGGAACTGAAGATTTTTATTTTTAGTTAAAAGACTACGAAGTAATTTTTCGTAACTAAGTACGAGTAACTGCGTCCAATTTTTAACCAATAATAAATCCTTTTCCACGTATAAACACAAAATCAATGTCAATCTAAGGAATATCGAAAATAAATAATTAAAATTAATTTGACTGTTTGTTGAGATAATTTATGCCTAAATCAAACACTTACCAAACGAAAATTTTGAGACTGCTGCATTTGGTGAAATAGTGTATTGTGTTTTGTGTTGCTTTTATTTAATATTAAATCTTTCTTTAATAATAAATTAATTATAAATAATTAATTAAGTGTATGTGTAAGTATTGAAGGTTTGACGGCCTCCATGTTTTATAGTTTTATGCGATTTTACGAAGCGCCAAATGATTTTAATTTTGCAAGTGTGTTTTAATGGCTGTTTTTTTATGCGCAATTTTTAAATGTTTTATTTGATTTATCGAATTTAAACAATTAATGTGAAAACATTCATATAAGTATTTATATGCTTTATCGTGTTATGTGATTTTGCGAGTATGGATTAAGATACATAAATGCTTTTCATGATTACATCATTATTATTCGTGTTAAATTTGCATTTTAAAGATGAATATTTTTAATTTTTAGGCGCTTTCTAAGACATCAAAAATTGTACCTTGTATGGTTCAGTGTGAATATAAGAGGTGTTCAGCATTGAGGGTGTTGAGAGGGATAACGTAAAAATGTGATTTGATATCTTTCGATGAAATAACGAGAAAAAATTCAGAAAATTATTGTAAGTGGATATTATCCCAGAAACGGGTAGAGTTGTTGTATATACGTAATTCGCACTTGGTATGAAAAGCCCTTGTAATTGTTTTCAGTTATATATTAGTTGATTTTAGAAGTACGCAATAGTGGAGATAAGTCGCCCATAAACTTCTTCACGCTATTTTTGATAATTTTTCGATTATATTGTATATTGAAGTATACTTGGATGATATTTTATTTTAACAATTACCAATTTTTTTACTTAAATTTGAATAAATTAATTAATTCATATAATGTCTAATATGGCGAATCAGTAATTAATATCTAATTAATATCAAATTAATTAATTTGTGTAAAGCGTCACCCTTAAACTATGTCACGCTCTTATGTGACGGAGGAGCAGGTGGGGGTTAGTATTGGCTGACGTGAGGATGTGTGACGATGGAGGAAGAAAGGGTTTTATAAAATGTGACGTCACGCATTTAAGCAGTATTTAAAACTGAAAAGAAATTGAATACATGTATATTAACATAAATATTTTAGACAAATTACAGATTTTTACTAAGTCGAAATTAGGGAGGGGCGGAGGTTACTAAATTCCACATTCTCCACGAAGATGTGGAGGGAGTTTAAAAATTAGTCAAAAATAGCGCGACGTAGTTTAAAGAGAACCCCTCATGCACATAATCGAAACTGAATTAAATTTTCCTTAAATTTTCGCAAAATAAAATAAATAATCGTACATATAGATTTCAAATGTTGCATAAAGTAATGTTGTGTTAAGTATAATATTTTTTTGCTTATTGTAAGGATATTTTGTTATTCTCAAACTAAGCATGTATTCTTAAATGAATATTATTTATTACAAACGGAGTGTACTCAATATAAGTATTAACCAGATTATTGAGAGTATAACCTCCGAAAACAATTCTTGAAATATTTAATGGTTACAGAAAATGATTCAAAAATTAAGAATAGTGTTTCTCCGGTTAGTACAGTTGCTCTTATAATAAATAATCTTACATTTAGATTTCAAATGTTACATAAAGTATTATTGTGTTAAGAATACACAGTTGAAAAAATAATTTTAATTTTTAATGCAAGCCTTGCATTACGACTTATGTAATGCAAGTTATTATTAAATTGTAAAGTATGATTGCGTTAAAATGAATTTTATTGCAATTATGAGGATTTCTAAAGCGCAGTATTTGCATTAAAAAATATTTTTAATACAACTATTAAACATGGTAAAAAAAGCAACCTGCTCAAACTGAAAAATTATACGAACATAAAATTCGCTAAAACAAGCGGACTTAAATGTATATATGAATAACGAGATCATACACGAGTTTTGCATTACTGGTATAAAATTCACTAAATCAAACCGACTACATGACATATAAGCAGCTTAATAAGTCTTTAATAATTTAGTTTTCCGGATTCGAAAATATCTATGTATTATGTTTTAACGTAAGCTTTTCAGTTCTTAATTTTTAAGTTATTATTTCTCTGAGATTTCGACCCTCAACCTCGTCCTCAAGGCACCAAAAACAAAGGACAACCCCGGAAAAACAAAAAAAAATCGCAACAATTACGGAGCTTTTAATGCAACTTGCTTTAAAACTTAATACTTTTAAATATTTTATTAAAGTAGTCTTTGATAAATTTTAATTCAGTTGATTTACGGTTTTCCTACAATTTGCTTTATATTCTAATGGAATGTTGCACTAAAATTTAATGTAAGTGCTGTATTACAAATTAATGCAAATTGTATCAAACTAATTTTTAATGCAAGCTTTGTATCATTTTGTAATACAGCCTTGCACTGGACCTACATGTAATACAATTTGCATTACATAAGCAATATTTTTTCAACTGTGTAAGATTTATATGCTTATTGTGAGTATATATTGGTATACTTATACGAAGCATTTATCCTTAAGTAAATATTATTTATTACTAAATATAAGTATTAATTAGGTTATTGAGAGTATAACAAACTATATTTAAGAAAATATACTTAAAATTTAAAATAATGAGAAATAAGAACATATATGTTATTCTTAATTTTTGGAAAAAATAATTCTCTGTGTGTGCTGATTGTAACGAAGTGTAAATTGTTTAGTGGGTAAACTCACACGAAATGATTCGTAATTATTCGTAAAGCAGGCCGTTCGTTTATTTCTTTGTCAAGTTTCATTTTACTAATAATACAATTTTTAAATTGCTGTTTTGTGACCGACTTTGCAATTCTATTCGCAAAAAGCCACCGTCGTGAGGCAACGACTTTAATTTCCTGAAAAGCCGACTGAATCGAAATATCTTTCTCAACGAAATCTATTTCTAGCGCTATAACGGTTGCTGTGGATGCTGTTGATGATCTATTTACTGAAGATATTGATGCTAACTGTGGTACCACTTGCGTAATATGCTTGGAATCCTGACAGTACGCTGGATTTTTTCTAGGTATATCGCCAGTTGTGATGTATTGACTTCTGGTAAGACAATAGAAGGTTTGGTCTGAGCGAGCGTTATGGTGGTAGGTTGACCAGTTGGCGTTTTCGATGATGGAGGAGTTTTGGCGTATCGGAATGAACGGTTGTGATTAAGGACAGATTTTGGAGTTCGGTGTAATTGTTTCAATGCGTTTTTGCCTTAACTAGGAAAAGTTGAAGCCCATTAAACTAATCCATTAATTAAGGCAATTGAAAAGAATAGCACGAGGAATCTGGGAACGAGAAATTTTTTAATTTAACACAAAATATTAAACCTCGATACAACAAAATATTGAACAGAACAATAAAAGATTTGGGTAAATAGCGGCAACATAGGCCTAACTGAATATCCAAAGAGGTTGACAATTAAGTTTATAATAAAACAACTTACGTTATTTTTAAATAATTTTAATTGAAAAAAAAAAAATTTTCCTTATAGTAACAATATTTTTAAAAAATTGTTTTAGAAGATCGATTTCGGATTGACTCTTTCTTCGGTTCTTTTTTAACAACTATTCTAGAATAGTTGTTAAAAAAGAACCGAAGAAGGAGTCAATCCGAAATCGATCTTCTAAACAATTTTTTTAAAAATATTGTTACTATAAGGAAAATTTTTTTTTTTTCAATTAAAATTATTTAAAAATAACGTAAGTTGTTTTATTATAAATTTATAAGTGACAAAATATACACAAGCAAAATGGATATACACCATTATAAGACAATTAAGTTCTAAGAATATGGATTGAAATAATTTTCAATGGTAAACAAAAGATAGGTTGTGTGGGCTTTTTAAGTGGTATTACCACGAACATCTGAATACGTGAGAATTGAAATAATTTTATAGAAACCGTGTTAAAATAATTTTCGAAATTTTGTAACATGAGTAACGATTTGTAACGATTTTTCTTCTTAAAAAGGACTCGTTTCTGCCTTGTTTCTGAAAAATGTAAGGGAATTAAATTAAATTAGAGATTATACGAATTAATTAATTAATTCAAATAGTAAAAATCGATAAAAAAGTATGCCTCAAAATGTCTGTCCTCGGGCGCCCATACTTTAAATAATATACGATATGTACAACCACCCCTGGAATATACGCAACAATACATTAAATGAACATCTCGGAGATCATCGTGTGCTAGAACTGAGTTTCGGATATCTTCTATATTGGTTTTTATTCATCTTAAATTGTAAATGTCGATGAACCTTGGAAACATCGAAAAATTTCTAATAAGGTCGCAAAATCTGAAATGTTCTCGAGTATCCAATGCTCAAATTTCGAAAATTTTGAATAATTTCCAAAGCACAATCTTTCAATCTTCGAGAAATCTCGAAATTTTTAAAAAACTCTCAAAAATTTCGAATATCAGAAAAATATTTAAATTGCTAGTAACGGAAACTCGAATTGTGTTAAGTTATCCCAGATTACATCAGCCAGGTTCTATCCCAAATTTTTATGCTTTTGTTCATTTTTTGTTTAGAATAAAATTGGTAAAGCATAAAATTTGTTATGGCGGAAAGAATTCTGGATGAAAACCCAATCAACAACTTAAGTTCAAACTAGGATCTGCAAATTACAGGTCAACGTTCGCCAAATTCTCTGCCCACAGACGATTATCCGGATTGCGAAACATTTTAAAAAGAAAAGCAATATGTAGAGAAATTTCTACCACCGACATTGAAACTCTCGGAGTAGAGATATTATTGTCACAGAAACCAAGGACAATAATCCAAATGCTTCCACGTTACATTGCATAGAACAATCTGTCACAGTTTTAAACTAATAATGGCAGATTTTAGTGAAAATTTAGAGAAAAATTCATCTCTAAAAACGGATATAATCATTGGTCTCCAGCTCACCAGATTTTATAGCCTCATATTTTTTTTTCTTTTGGGATATTGTAAGCAAGTGACAGTTATACCCCAAGCTTAACAAACAGTTTTGAAAAACCATCGACTGAGACAATTTTTTTAATTTTATTTCGAATTCAATAAAAAATTAACAAAAAAAGTTTTAAATCACCTAAATTTCTGATTGAGTCATTATTTATACCCCACCTGCCACCTTCTACTAACAAAATGTTTAAGGGTCGCATTAACGTTGTTACATCCATACATTAACATCGATGGTTTAACAACGAGAATTTTGTTCCATAATCCGCATTATTCTGTGTTATTAACACGAGGTTTCCTTTTCCAAATGCCACCACTATAAATAGATTTAGGTGATGTATGAGGTGTGATAGCCAGTAAGCATGTCTCAAAATTATTTGTCTAATGCAGTAACTCAACTCGCAACCAAGCAGGCATGTTCAGTCATGTACTTTATTTACAGATTTCGTTAATTCATTTCATTACCACAAATTCTGTTCCAAATATATTCATGGTCACCCAATATGTTCTTGCCGCCATCTAACAAAAACCTACAACTTTTGTTTTTTGTCTCCACTACACAAGTTATATCGCTACACTCTACCTTTGAGTAGACCAACTACACCTTAATTGTGAGTAGGTACACTGTTTAAAATCAATCCAAACCAAAACAAAAAACAAAAAAAAATTATTTTTCCCGTTCATTCCTGCCAAATTGTGGTTTTTGCGGCAGTCGACTTTTCGCTTTCTTCCTTACTGGTCAAAAAATAATAAATTCACGTCCGGATTTTGTTTTTGGGTATAGTGTAGTGTTAGTGTGGTGATTAAAATTACAGTAATTGTGTAATTTAGACAAAGTGGTGAGTGTATTGCGAATAATTATGTATATGTGCGTGTCAATTTCGTTAAACTAAATAATCAAACATGAGGCGAGAAAGATATTCCATGACGCTAGACGTACTATCTTGCGGTAAAGTGAGTATTCCGTTTTGAATAGTGTCCTTGATACGTAATTTGAAGGTTGGCGGCTTTGTTAAAAACACCAATTGACATTTCTGTACAGGTATTTTTATAATACGCGCTGTGGGAATATTGTTTTCAAAACTGTTGGGTGGATTACCTTCGAAATGTTTGTTTTGTAATACATTATTGTAAAATTGTTAAACTAAAATAAAACTAAGGAGTTACGACTAGTACCGCTCCCAATTTGCAATATCTCCAAAATGAATGAGGAATTATTATTCCAACTTAATATCGTTTAATATATTTGCCCGTTCTGCTGAGTTTTTTTTTCTCACTGTACAACTCTTCAAACCAGCTTTTGAAAGTGCATTTCTAACTGCCAGTGCCGAAATATGAACTACTGATTCTGTCAAATTCTCTGGGCGATGTCAGCAGACGTAACGACGCATACGCTTTTGACCATCGTATTCACTGCACACGATACTCGTGAAATTAGGAAAAATTATTTTACGAGGCTATAACTGAGTCTTTTACGAGTCTCAGAAGGTCTAGTCTCACTCTGATTAGAAGATTCTACCCTTATTGATTAAAAAGAGATTTCGTTTAGAAACAGATTTCTTGCAGTGTTTGAGAACAATTAGGGGAATCCCATCAGTGCTAACTGCTTTGGTCGTGTTAAAGAGTCACGAACTCGACACTCTAGAAAGCAGATAAGCAAGCAATTTTTGCAATATTGCGAGAAATAGTATGAACGCAATGAATTATCACTTTCAAGATTTTTATAAAATGAATGGAATTCTGGATCTACAAGAGGCATATACTTAAAAGATCGTGCTTCTTTTGTTCATTTTTTCTATCGGGGGCTCCGTACGATTTTGGAATATTGTTGAGTGGAACACTGCTTAAACCTTTCCTTGATATCAAAAGTATTTTAAATGGTACATGCTCGTTCAATGTACATATTTTTATAATAAATTTTCTCAATGAATAGATCGGACAATTTGGAACCAGTCTCTCGGATGATGAATTTGCGCTATTGTTTTTCGCTTCTTTTCTCGACGAAAATGGCCGGGCACCTTGAAATTATGATCAACAACTAGCAAAAGTGGATGGTTTGATACGCTTACTGCAAACATTGGAGCCATAAGCGAGTTTTGGTTTTGTCCAGCATAAGAACCGCTTCAGAATATAGCATGTATGATTCTCTCAGGCAAGCGAAAAATATGGTAAAAAAAGGCAAGAGCTGATGTCATTTCCTCTTCCGCCGTCAGCAGTAGGGATCGTTGGATAATCGCGTACTATTAAATTACATTATATTATAATGGTGTTGGAAGGCATTGTTGAAGGTTCAAAAGTGAATACTGCCAAAGTTGGAGACATTTTAGCAAGAATTGTATTTTGCTTTTTAGCTTCAAACGTACTGCCAGAGGCTTCTTGGTATGCCGTTTGTTCGATTTGACTAGCAAATTTATCTACTTCAATTCTGGATATCTTCAGTTTCGCTTTATATGTCGCATTTATTGCAACTATCTAATTTATATTTTACCCATTCCTAAAAAAAGCAACAATTAGTTATCAACAACATGGTACTATAAAATACAACGATAAAGGTTTGATTAAAATTCTACAAATCAAATAAAGAAAATCAAATGCATCTTGTCAATATTGTGAATCAATCCCGATAGTTCCGTTGCCAGTAGCGTACCACTACCGAATGTGCTATGCTACATGAAATTTCCATGTTCTACGGAAATTTAAAGTTGGTGATAATTATGTTACAATGCGTTGAATACAATATTGGCAAAGGTTTTCCAAAATTTTAGTTAATTAAGAACCTTCGCCAATATTTTACTTCCATTCGTATGTAAATACGTTTAAACACCTTCGCGAAGCAGGATTATGACGATTTTCGCAGTATAGTTTCTGCACCTTTCTAAGATTTAGATCCGACTGAAAATGATCGGTGTGTTTCTTGTTATAATCGCTGGCTTGTAAGGCGGGTACGATCTTATACGTTTCCTTAAATCGTTAGTCTTTGCATCACTTAATTTAGTTGGTTAATTTTTTCTTTTGTTTTAATTCAAATGTATTTCAGAAAATGTTGTTTTCTTTTAACTGCTCTAGCCTTTTGGCTGTTAGCAGCGTAATTTTAACAAAATATATAATTTTCATCATTAACCCTCCACCCTTAAATCTATTTGTACTTAAAATTACTTACATCCTTATCCATTTTATAGTACATACAATATAAGTAGTTTAAAATAATAAGGAAAATAACATTACATTATTTTATTAAGTTCGAATGCATATGTATTACTAACTAATAAATATTAAACTGATAAACTACAATAATACAATAAATTAACAACTACAGGATCAGCAGATTGAACACCATATTACATCTACAATAACAGCCAGTCCAAAATTCACTCACGAAAAAACTCTACAATCTCTTTTTTGAATTTAAGGAAGTTCGTTTGATATTTTATAGTTTTTGGTAGGTCATTGAATATTGTAATACCTGTGTATAAGATATTACTCGATCCCATTCGGTTAGCAAAAAAGTCAACTTGGAGATGAGATCTTCTGCTAGTAGGATAATGATGTCTATCAGAAACATGGTTTAGGTCAAAATTATGTTTTATAGTGTTATTTATGATTTTGTGGATAATTAACATCAGTTCAATATTTCCAAGAGCAGGAATACTGATAAATGATTTATAATTTCTAAATAGGAGAATTGTGGGATACAGTATTGGCAAATTATTTATGTATCGTTTTTGTAGAACAAAGAGTTGATTAATTTTTCCACTATTCGAGCAACCACTCCAAATTGTGTTCAGATACGTGAAGTGTGAATGTATATATGAGTAATAAATCAACATCAAGGTTTTTGTGTGACAGATATTTTTTTATTTTCCTGAGTATAATGGAACTATTTTTGAAGCAACAAGGTCGATGTGGCTATCCCATTTTAATTTGAAATCAATGATCAATCCTAAATATTTGTATTTTTTTACTCTCTCGATATATTTTCCGTCGTAGATTATATGTAGGTTCTTTAACACGTTTTCCCCTACTTGTTTGTTTTGGAATAATATATATGTACTTAGTTTTGTCTACGTGGAGAACTAACCGATTTTTTTGAAACCAATTGTAAATAATGTCCATATCATGCTGAATATCTAAAAACATCTGATTAAGAGAGATGCTTGCATATTTGATAACAGTATCATCAGCGTATAACTGGATTACACCATTTAGGTTAAGTTTTGCTATATCGTTGATGAAAATGCTGCTTGAATTAGATATTATCACACTTTGGAATGTACCAATTAAATAAGATTCAAATAGAGCTAATTGAACAGGTGATAAATCAAGTTTTTTAAGTTTTAGCAGAAGTATTGAATGATTAACCATATCAAACGCTTTACGAATATCAAGAAATACACGGGCTATGTAACATTTTTTATCTATAGATCTGCTGACAAAATCTGTAAGTTCTATACAGGCTGCAGTAGTATTAGACTTCTTTGTAAACCCATATTGACAATTGTCGATGATATTATTGGAATCCAAGAATTGTATTATTCGTTTAAGGATTGCCTTTTCTACAATTTTGGATAGTGAGTTCAAGACCGAGATGGGTCTATAATTACTTATTGCTAGTTTGCTTTCTTCCTTAAATACTGGTGTAACATTAGCATGCTTCAATGAGGAAGGAAATATTCCGGTAGCCAATACATTGTTTGTCAGTTTGACAAGAATAGGAATCAATTTTCCTTGATATTTTTTTATGAACCTAGCAGATATCAAGTCTATTTCAACAGCAGAATTACTGTTTAATTCACTTATATAATTTTTAATTTCTATTTCCGTTACTTCGAAGAATTCAAGTGGAGATTCGACAATATAGTTAAGGTCTAAAATATACGGAGAAATTGGCGTATTAAAGTAACTACTGGAAATTTCTGTAAAATAGGTATTAAAACGGTTAGCTATCGTATAGTTTCCTGTTCTAAAGTCCAGTCACTTTGAATGCTTTTAGTCTTTCGGTTGAATAACATTTCGCGGATATGACCCCAGTAAACCTTTGGTTGCGACAGAGACTGTTCTAGTTTCCCGCTGTAGTAGTTTTTCTTTTCAGATTTAATGTTTTCTGAAACTTTAAATTTAAAATATTTATATTGTGCTACAATGTACTCGTTAAGTGGATGTTTAATTTTTAATTTAAAGAACTTCTCTCTTTTTTTTATGAGGTTAATATTAAAGGGAGTTATCCAAGGTTTCGTTTGATTTTTAAGAACAAACTTTTTTGTTGTTTTATTGCTCACTATGAGATCAGAGATAGAATGTGACAAATCATCGAAACAATCAAAATTATTTAGATTGGGCCACAGAGTGCTTCTATCTATTTCATCATAATTTAGGATATCAATTTGGTGAATTTGTTTTTTTTTAGAAATGTTGGTAAATGGTTTTACTAGAATCATCTTATGGTCTGATAGAGAAGAATCCAGATATACCATTTCGTATTCGTGATCCAGAATGTCAGTTATTATATGATCAATATAAGTAGAAATCGTATTTGACACTCTAGTCGGATACCGTGGGTGCAAGCTATTTAGAAAAGTAAACCCGGAGGAACACACTGAATCATTATATTTTTTTAACCGATTTAATTAAATTAGCGGTTTCTCCCAGAGTGCAAATAAAACATTGTTGCCAAACTGTTATTGGAATACCATCTACGTCGTTAACTTTATTGTTTGTTTTTGGTGAAATGAATGATCATTTTTTGGTGCACATTTTCTTGGTTCAATGTCTTAACTACCGCGCCCTTTACATTGTTGCCCCTTATTTCTTTTCTTTTTTTTTTTCTTTGTAACAATTAATATTTATTATTCAGAATACAGCTATCATAATTATAATTGTATATATGCGTTGTAATTATACAGCATTAATTCTTTGTATGAAAAAAATATTATTTAATATTCTTAAATTATTATAAAAAATAGAACTTTTAATTAAATATGTTATTACTGCAATTCCCATAGTCATATCGTGTCATTTAAGTGACTTGACTTTAGTCGTATCACGTCACTTGAAAACTAATATTCTTGAAGGCTAATCAAGTGACACGACTACAACTAGAAATATGGTATATCAGGCAAATTAAAAATAAAATCGTTTTATAATAACAATATAATTAATTTAAACAATAGCATATTTAAAACAGTGTACAAAATTATTCAAAAAACAAAATTTTAAAATATAAAAAAGTAAAATAGTTCAGTCCTCCCATTTTGTAGTATTCGTCTGTCTCTTGCAAAAATCACAAATGCCATTTGTCGTATACAGTATCTTTTGTCGTAACGAACGACTAAGAGAATCGAAAAATTGAGGTGACGTGACGGTAGTCATGAAAAATGACGAAACACGTCTATGAGAATTAGGGTGAATATATGTATATACGTAAGTAGTAATATTATGCAACTGTTCCGCCACTCGAACTTGACAGCGGTGACGGTGACCCAATATCCAATTCAAAGAGATCACGATCTATTGACGTACTATCTGCTTCTGTTAATGAAAACCCTGGTGACTCATGCATTGCATCGGCCAAATCTTCACGCAATTGATTATCACCCGACCCTAGAGTAAAATTTGATTCTGTCGATTGACCTTGATATAATTGATTCATTCTCGGA
Source organism: Tipula vernalis (assembly GCA_958295665.1). Lineage (NCBI taxonomy): Eukaryota > Metazoa > Arthropoda > Insecta > Diptera > Tipulidae > Tipula > Tipula vernalis. Next base: position 76,619,664 of record OY282559.1, on the reverse strand, counting down.
CTCTGCTCTATGCTGCTGTACGAACTCGATTCAATCAAGACGGACACAGCTGTTCATGCCATGCACAAACCAACCTTGATACCTAAAATACAAAAGAAAAACCAAAGAATCATTGGATCACAACAAATAAATGTATAAACTTATCTGACGGCAAACAGCTGATTGGGAATCCAAACATCGTGAATACGTAATCTTCCACGTAATTTAGTTGCGTTAATATCTGTAAAGGAATACCATTTTTTAGAATTTTGTTTTGTTTTTATGCATTTATATTATATAATTGAGTACACTTACCTATTTTAGTATTATTCAGAATTTATTTTGCACTTGTTTGTTTATTTACAATTTAATTTGACAGCTAGAAAATAATTGTAACAATAATGTAATAGAATAATATGTACACTGTGAAATTAGTGTACTAAAAATTTATAACACTGTAAAATCATAATGTACTAATAATTTAGAACCAGCATAGTATTTACAATCTTTTTTGTCAGATGTCACTTTTGGATTAAGAAATAATTATTGTAAAATGAAAAATTTGTCAAAAAAGAAAAAATCTACAACATTCGAGAAAAAACTATCAAACGGTGATAACCTGTGCGAATATTATAGTGTGAAATAAAATTGAGTAAAAGTTGAAACAAGATCGTGTTTAAATTATATACCTACCTCCCGCATTAAATTGGACATTCTAAGATACCGCAAAGAAAAAGAAACATTGACGCTGCATTAAATTGGACATTCGAAGATACCGCCCTGAAACATTTTGGATATTGGAATTAATTTGGACACGGTGAATCTGCAACGAGCAAACGGAGAATTTCGCAATTCAATTGCGATCAATAAAACGAAAAGGACCTGTGGTATCGTATCTCGAGCCAGCGATTTAACGAGACGATCTGCATCAAACGGGATATTGACCGGGTCTTTTGGTGTACGCAAATTTACAACAGCTGATTTATTTCCTGAAGTTGTCGAGGGCATATTTACTGGATTCAATAGTGTATGACAATTACCAGTTGCTCCAATTCCAATTTCAATTGGTTCAGATTCAATTGTAGAAAGTGATGATCTGCTCGGTGTATTGTATGTTTAAAACATAAATTGGGGCCCCATCCATAAACGATGATGTGGTCCAGCATGCGTTATTATTTCAACTTGTGCTAACCAAACATCATCACGCTCATCGATACGTTCAACACGATCATCTGTGTAACTAAGCCCATCATTCAATAAAATACTATCAATTGGTAGGGGAGGTTGAATTTCAATTGAATCATCATGCCGTAATAAGTTCCATTGAGCTTTGGCTTAAATATCCAACTGAATTCGTGTATCATCGCATACTTTTTCTTTTGGTATACATGAAACAGGTGTTGGATCTAAGTCATATTACATTAATGCTCCATACGCGGTCATAATAAATAATGAATCAATTGTTCGGAAGCTAGTGAATCTCGCGATATTCCAAGTTCAAGAAACCATGCACGCGGCCTGGCGAAAGCTGTACACATTCTTAAAGGTTTAGCACTCTCATCTGAAAGTGATGATAAACGTTGCCTTTGTCCTGTGCCAATTTTTGTATAATTTTGTGTTGATCCTGTAGTAGATGAGAGGATGAGTGGTTGTCTTAATTGGGCTAATGGCACAACGACGGTTGGATGTGGAAATGGTGGTGTTCTTTGATTCGGATATGCAGACATAGAAGGCGAAACAGTGTAATCTGGATGTAATATAGGACTGCTTGAACGACTATCAATTGATAATCCCGCCGACCGACGAAATCTTGAGAATCGGTAAACTACATGGGAAGATCCATGGGCCCTTACACCAGCTGTTTCTCCGTACGGTGTAATTGGGAAAACATGAGTTGTACCACGAAGGGTAGAAATGGCCACCCAACGTGAATCGAATGAAATCCAAATGTCTTGAACTTTGGAAGTCGTATCACCACGATGTAACAGAATTATCAAATTTTAATGCTACAACAGCTTCAGAATGTGCAATAAAATGAGCAATTATTCTATTATCTCCATTTGCAGACACCGATGCTCCTGACATAGGGCTTGCATCATTTATGGGATATTTTATGTCTAAAATAGTTATGATTTCAGGTTGTTTTCTCTCTCCAGTTGTTTGGGGCCCAGGTATAAATTAGGAGAAAATACTTGACCACCGTGACCTGCATTACCCGAAAATCATGCTGCCATTGTCTCACCCAATTCACGCAAACCTTTGCCCAAACTTTTTGCTGCATTTAAAACCGTGGCTGTATAACTGGATACTCCGTCGTAATCACAACCTCCACTACTACGTTTTGATAGTATTAAACGATGTTCAGCGTACGCCATCCATCGAGGCCCTAAGGCTACCGGATTTGGATTTAACCCTGGACTTGGGTGACACGCTGTTATAGTTAACCGATCTTCCATAGTTCTGGCATCGAACACAGCTATTTATTTATAACAGGATTTTTAAATTTTATTGTCTTAACTTGTTCTTTACATTTCAATGAAATGAAATTTATCGAACAGTATTGGAGACCAGCTCCTCCGCTTGAACTATTATCACATATTGCCATTATTGGTCTTTTGTGCGCAAATTAGTCCGCCGGCTCGTTAGCCGACTCAGTATCACATGATAATGGTGTAGGTAAAATTCTTAGAACTTTAACTGATTCATGACGCCAAGATAATACTTCAAAAGCTTCACCATTTGCAGGTATTGCCCATACTTGTATCCCAGTAACATACCCAATAATTAATAATAATGTGGGAGGGATACGACCCTCAAGATCCCAGTTATCACCATAACTTAAATCATTTATATCAGCAGCAGTTTCAAATTTTGTCCAAATTACAGCATTCTTTGGGTCGCCTTGCGGTATATTAGCCAATGCAACATCAATGAAACCCGCAAAACTGGTGTAGATGGTAGGATCGTCGACGGCCTATGGTGGTACCACGACTGGTACATATCGCAAAACAGGTCTGGGTGAATTGGCTGACATTTACATTAATTTCTTTACCTATTCTGGCGATACACATAACTATTTTCAAGACCAAATTTCAAAGAAATTTAAACAAAAAAAAATGTTAATACAATGAAAACTGCGTCATAGTTTCACAAACAGATATATTTTTATCTGATACATTTTACACTGATTTAATTTTCTAATTGAAGCTAGGACAGAATAGTAACCAGATGGGTATATCACTGGTTTCACGTAGTTCTGCAAAATCTTGCGGAGGCCTTTCACCTAATCCTGTTATTATGGAAAGTGCGGTATCGTGATCCATGTATTCTTCGAATAAATGGTCAGATAAATTAGTTTCGATTTGCAAGGCCATTTCTGCGATTTCACATAATTTTTCAGGACCTTGTAGTCTCTGCCTGTCTAACAAATTTCAATTAAATGTAAAAAAAATTCAGAGATTAACGTAAACAATAAACACACATTGGGTTTTTTATTTTGAACAAGTTTGGAAAACTTCTTTTTCAGAATCAAAAACAGAATCGGCTATAATCCAGATCAATGTCATGTATAATCGAATAAATTTGAAATTGAGTTTATTGACGTATCACGTACACGTACCATATTTGCAAATATGGTTTGCCGTTTTGTTCTTTGCTGAACTTTGCCTTTTGGTTTCCAAATTGCTTGCTCTGGGACCTAGCCGAACCAAAATAAAAATCAAATAAATGAGCATACATACAAAACATTACACAACACAATATTCCAAAACACAAACAATAACCACCCTCATAACTGCACTGAACTAGCCAACTTTCATTAACGAAGTTTCTGTAAAATCATTTATCTATTATAGATTTAAACCCAAAATCAAAATTTGTAGATTTGTAGGTGGGTATGACTAATATTGTATGTAGGTGGGTATGACTAATGTACTTAAGTTGTTTGCAAACACAACATAATCACTTAGGTCTACTTAAGTGATTATGGTTTGTGGCCACAGAGATAATACTTGCAACACAAGTTTACATTTTGCCAGTAAAAAATACCGTCCATATACTCAAACGTTTTCGAATTATTTAAGGTTGACTAAACTAGATATGCTGTTCTCAAAATGAATTTCGCTTATTGTTTTTGATACTTTTGCTAAACTTTTCTTATTTGTTTCAAAGAGAGCAGAAGAGAGACCTTTTAAAATTAAACAAGGAATTTATTTAAATCTACTGAAAACATTACAAGCCACTTCACAATAAAAAGAATTTCAGTCAAACCGTTAACTTGTTGTTCTATACTTTGCCTGTCTATACTCATAATTAAAATATCAACCATAAACTTTCAACAACATCAAAAATGTTTTTCTACTTTGAAAAATCCAAAACAGATTTTTGCTATGTTTTCAACATTGGTTACTGCCGTTGCTACCTTATGTTGTAAAACTCAAGTCTTTGAAGTTTTCTGCTTTTTTTTTTGTTATTCTCATCGAAAATTTAATTTATCACACAAATTCTGAGATACAAATATGAGCACAAAATATTCTTATTAATTAATTAGAAGCACACCATGCACACACAACAACGAAGAGAATGGCAACAATTTTCATTGGTGCTGAGCGTCATACATTTTTGATTTATCAACATGATTTTGGAAAAATTTACAGTAAAACCATAACAACATACATTGAAAATAATATATTCACCCCTAAATTTTTTGGTGGGGTTGTACAACGTACACACTATTCCTGTATCGTTATATATACGTATATACATATTTGTAATCAATGCACGGTGTCTCTGTTTTTTTTTTTTTTTTTTTTTTTTTTTAATATTTTGTAACAGAACAAATATTCAACGGAAGACTGTGTTACATAATATAAACAATGTAAGTGTAGGAAAATCGTTTCCATCCCTGCAAATTTTTTTTTTAATTTATTTATTTTGATAAAAAAAAAAACTGTATCCATAGATGAAATATTACCTTCGATATAAAACAACACACATCCCCTATTTACGTTTTGTATTACTGGCTTTTATAGTTTCGACAATCTATAATGTGCCATCAGTATCGTATCGACATCCTGGATTTTTCCTTTTTTGTTGTTGTTGTTGTTGTTGTAATCTATAATACGGAACGATATGAAATCAATTTTGTGCCATTTATCAATAAACAAATGTGAAAATTATGAGCTTTAAATAGGCTGCGCGCATGGTGAGACAAAGTACAATTCAAATTTCATTTTCCGGGTTATTGTTGCAGTGGGATATGTTTTTATAATATAAACGATGTGTGAATGAGAAAAGTTTTTCTTTTTCGAGATAAGATGACAAAATAATGTGACATACTTTCAAATGTTTGGTTCGGAATATATTTAGATACACCGGTATATTGTCGCACCGCAGTCTAAATATACGAAAGTAAAAGTTTAGTATTTCAATGTGAGATTTTTTATTTTTTTTTTTTTATAATAAAAACTGTCTTTAAAAATAATTTAATAGAGTTGAATAATCAAATAAAATTGACATAATTTGCTTTGCATCTCAGAAGTGCTGTACAGAATAGAAAAATTAAAGGTAAAATAATTCAAAAGGGGTTGCTTATTTAGTTGTAAATTTAAAGGGTTATTGCGGGTTGGTTTAATGCGTTTTAGGAAGCGGGGCAAACTGGTAATGCATGAGAGACTGAGAGGTTCTTCCTAGCTAATACTAGTACAAGCAGAATGAAAATTGCTGTACCAACTTCGCTAAAACAGGTAAAGAAGCCAATTGTACTATTATACCATGATTATGCTACCTGTTTCAGTTAACAAATTTAAATAGGTAATAAGAGACATAAAAGTGTCGTACACCTTGTAGGGATATCTAATTATAGATTAAGATGCTTTTTTGAATCTCTAATAAGGCCAAAATTTATTTCAATTTTTCAAAATTTATTTAAATTGAAAACTCCAGAGTATCCCCTTTGTATTCATTGTAAATATGTAGTTATATATTGTAAAGTTTACAAAGGAACTGCTTTTAATAGGTCCTGTCTACGGACCTCCTTAAGCTTAAAAAAATGTATGCATAATTGAATAATAATTTAATAACCCTTTCCAGGAAGTGTAACATTGTAACCAAAATTATTCTGCGGTGTTTCTTTTGTTTTTGCAAGTATTTATTATTAAAAAAAAAACAACGGAAATAATTTCGTGTAACGGTTATACTTATGTCCGTTCTAAACCCACCAAAAAACGAAAATGGGCTGTATTTCATTTTTGTAGTGACCCCCAAATGTTTGCATTTTTTTTGTTGTAAGTACCAAGATAGTCTATGATTTAAAAAATCCAAAAAATGCTTTAATTGGATCTAGAGTCTAGACATCGATATTTATTTTTTTCGGTCAGAAAATAGTAATGGTAATTATTACTCATGAGGATAAAGGATACGACACGAGCGACAGAGAGTATCGTATTTAATTATCCTTAGTATTAAAATGGAGAATTTTTATTGTGTTGGCGTGATAACAACCAGTGGGTAATGAATATAATCCATGACTACTTGATCAACCCGAAAGTAATAAATGTATTGCGAGTTTTGTTTTATTTGCTCCACGATTAAAATCATGATTAATGAACTTATTACTAAACAGGAGTAGAAAGAATTACATTACCATTTACAAAGCAATACGATATTAAAACTGTAATTGGGTGTTGTACATATTAAGGGGAATTATTTTCTTTGGTTTGATCCAGATCAAATAAAGTCTTGATTCCGAGGGGGATTGATACATTCGATTCATATTCGATGCTTTGATAAATTATTTTAAAAAGTAATTTATTGGTCTTAAGAAGAAGTCAACATTGCGTTGATTGGTCTGGCCCATGACGTTGAGTTGCGATGTTACACACTAAATAGTTTTTGAATGATTTGATATTTTCTACAATTATCAACATTTTTCGGGATTTTCGAAATTATTTGAGGCTTTTGATAAATTCAAAATCATTTGCGATATACGAAGTTATGTATACGGTGTTAACTTGGTCGACCTTTAGTATAGCATGATACAGAGATTCAGAGATTACGAGACTTCTGAAATTTCCGCCATTTAATTTTTTTTATTTTCTTGATATTAAATAATCCTCTTTTGTTTCTAATTTTGTATGATTTAGGCACTATATTATATAGTCAGTTATGTAATTTTTTCAATTTTCTTTCTGCTGTTTCTGTTATAGATCTCTTTTGATTTTACAAGCTTCGTCATTTTAACTATTTTGTTGTATGTGACATTGATTTGGCTTGTGTTACTTCGTATAATGGATAATTCGATAATTTGAAATAATTTTGAATAAGCAATTTTGTCAGTGGTTTGCTGTACTGAAGATTGCCCAAATCACAGAGTTTTTCCTGGGTTGTGACATAGGCCATTAGTTAGCTTAGAAAAATTAGTAAGATTTGATTATGACTGTAAAAAGTCTTTTGAGGGTGGGTAAATCTGAAAATTGTGTAATTTTTTGTTTTTGATTTATGGATTTTAGAGGTTTGCTTTACTAAAGATTGCCAAAATTACAGAGCTTTTCGCGGATTGTGACATATACCACTAGTTAGCCTAAGGGTTGTACTTTGATCTAACATAAGTACGATTTGATTGTGATGATAAAAAGTCTTTTGTGGGTGAATCTGAAAATTGTTGAATTTTTTGTTTTTGATTTATGGATTTTAGCGGTTTGCTTTACTAAAGATTACCAAAATCACAGAGCTTTTCACGGATTGTGACATATACCACTAGTTAGCTTAAGGGTAGTACTTTGATCTAACATTTGTACGATTACATTGTCATAATAAAAAGTGTTTTGTGGGTGAATCTGAAAATTGTTGAATTTTTTGTTTTTGATTTATGGATTTTAGCGGTTTGCTTTACTAAAGATTTCCAAAATCACAGAGCTTTTCGCGGATTGTGACATATACCACTAGTTAGCTTAAGGAGCGTGCTATGATTTAAAATTAGTAACATTTGATTATGACAGTAAAAAGTCTTTTGTGGGTGAATCTGAAAATTGTTGAATTTTTTTTCTTTTTTGTGGTATGGATGGCTTATGTCACAACGCGGGAGAAGCTCTGTGATTTGGGCAATCTTCAATACAGCAAACGCCTAAATTCCATAAATAAAAAATAAATAAAAAAATTCAACGATTTTCAGATTCCCACTATAGTTTGCAAAATTACCGGATTTAAAATCCCTGTTAACCGGGTTTTTACCGGTAAATCTAAATCTTATGTTATTTCGAATATAATAGATGAAAAACAGCTGAAACTATGTATAGTGGATAACGCAATCAATAATATTTTATTCCAAAATATATTGTATTTACATAGTTTTAATTCAATTCTAGCATTTCAACAAAATTAATTTAAATAATAATTTTTTAATAATAAACATTCATTTGATAAAAATAAAACATAAAATCCAACTTTTTCAGTCGACATTTAAATTTGACCTGAATTTCGGACAGATTATACCAGCCGCTGAAAAAGCACGCTCCGCTTCGACACTAGTCGAAAGAAGTCCATCTCTTTTTTTATTACAGACGCTAACCCTCTAGGAATATGTGGAGTATGTGTTTCTAAAAAAAATTTGTTAATATGATCATCAATTGTTCGCTGGAGCTTTTCCTTCATTGACGTCGGCTGAAACGGAGATATAGCCGTTAATGTAGTTTGATCATAATTCGAAGACAAAGTAGCGTATTTTGTTAATTCAGGTTCTGGTTCTGGTTGAATGGATAATTTTTGAATTAATTTAACAATTTTTTTGTGAATAACAGTTTTACCGGTTCTGTTGAATATTTGATAATCATCGTCTTTCTCGCTTGATGGATCATGAAGATATTGTAAAATATCAGAATAAATATTCCGTTATTCCGTCTCTTTGCTTAATATTGAATTTTGTGCACTAATCTCATCTAGCATAAACTTTAACGTTAGGTCCGCCACATACAAATTAACGTCTTTACGACAAAGTGCATCTACAGCGAGTTTTATTGATTGCAGTGCTGCAACTGTATCTGCAAGTAAAACCATTTCATTTTCTGTGAAGCCTAAACTAGATTTAACGTCGATTAAACTTCTCCTTATGCAATTATTAACTTGATAGAATCGCTCTAGCATTCCTATGAGACTATTCCATCGGGTTTTGCATCAGGGACTGTTCTCTGTTGAGTTATTTCTTTATGTGTTTCTGTAGATTATCGTTCTTTGTAGGAGATCTGCGAAACATTACAACAATTTTCCGAATTTTATTGATTGAAGGACTAATTGCTTCATGTTGGATTACAGCTAAATTAGATGTGGCCGAGGAGGTTGTTTCATCAATTATCTCAAACCCATGCTTGTCATCCTCTATGTTTTCTTCATCGTTATCTAAGTCTGCATCAACTTCATTTATATTTTCTTCCTCTCCGTACATTTGCCTCACATCTTTTTGTTGATACAATACTTTAATGACTGCCAGCTGGATGCCGACTGTTGTTGATTACAATTAATCAAAGTTCCCACTTTCTTCATTACTGAAGCACCATCGGTAGTAATTGACACGATGTTATCTAAATTTAAACTGAATTGTTTTAATTTTTTTCTAATAATTTCATATATTTATCATCCAGCACGGAGTCCTGTACTCAAGCTCAAACAGCAATCTACTTTTCGTTTCGATAATTCTCCAATAATTTGTTTACGAATTTTATTACAGTATTCCATAACTATTTTTTTTATCGTTTGTGAAGATTTTGGTATTCCCTTATAATTTTTAGCCTTAAATAGAATTCGAAGATCATAGGAAGTGGCTACTTTATGAAACGATATGGTATCACGTGCAGTTAGACGCGCTATGACGGCTGGAAATGTGTCGTATAAATGTGTAAAGCAATATTTTTCATCGGCACACAATATTTATGTACATGTATTAGTTGGACGACCTCAGTGCACTAACACAGACACACATTTTTTGTAAGTAAAATCTTGAAATACTTCGATGTTTGTCTCGTTCACACAACCACCGATTTTATATTTTTATCTCAAGTTATTGATACTGACAAACTTTGATTCACAGTGGAATTGAGGCATAAGTGTTCAAAATTTTAACATTGGCGTACACACGGATATTTTATATTTATTCCAGAGACGTAGTATTTTATTACGTTTTCAACATATTTTTTGGTTAATTTATTAATTTATTTCAATTTTACCGAATTACCGGTTAAAAAAGATTGATTTGCCGGTATTTCGGAATAGCCTTTCTGAGCAATTTACTGGTAAACTGGTAAACCGGTATATCGGTAATGCAAACTTTGGTGGGGAATCTTGAAACAATTAAATGATTTTTAATATGTTTCGAAGATTGTAAGAGAATTCAATGCAGTTTTGAACTGATGAGCTTATGATTATGAAAAAATCAATCTTTTCATCAGGCCGCGACGACTGGACTGATTATACCACAATTTACATTCTATATGTAAACTCCTGCTAAAATTATAGATCCAGAAACCGCGGAGAATGTGCTGCGATTTAAGTACTAGCGAATCGTACTAATACAGATGAAATTAATAAAAAGTAAAAATCTTGAAACGTTTTGTTGATTTTGTTTTTTTGTTGAAAACTTCACATCCGTGATCGTCTTTGCTAACTTGGATCAGGTCAAACTGAATCTTCTACGGGTTAAGAATATTCTTTTAAACTTATTTGTTTTATTGAATCTATTGTTTTTTCGATGGTTTCGATTGGAGATAGAGCATCCGTGTTGGTATTGGATATACCATTTTTGTAAAGAATTTCATAGTAATATTGCGGCTTGAGATCTGTCACTAAATTGAATTTTCTTCCGTAAAGGCCGAAAATATTTTATTGTATAATAATTTCACTTGATTAAGGATTACTCCTATGGCGAAATTGTTTGTATCAGTGGCTAGTTTGAAAGGTAATTTGAAATCGAGATATCTTAAAATTGGTTCCTTCGTTAATAAAGAATATGGTTGGATTAGGGAGCGGGAGGGAAGGCTTGACGCTTTCAGTTGTAATTGTCTGTTCCAAAAACCCAATTTGCTTTCGACAATTGCTTTGGTACATTGCACAATTTTATATGTTGAAGATCTAAAATATGGTCCTGTAAACTAGTGGAAAACAATATAATGTTGTCATCTATGTAGCACAAATCATGATTTTTTTAACCAAAGGGTATCCTTACGAACTTATATTGTCCAGATTCGACACTCTGTTTTTGGTATATCATCTCGGGGGATTTAAATTTGGTGGAAACCCGCCGCAAGATTCATGGTTGAAAAGTTATTAGCTTTTCTGAGTTTGTCAAATATATTACATTAGGTAGTGGGTAACGGTCGTCTATATCGTTTATTTATTGAGTTGACGATAGTCGATTATTAGACGTCACTTTTTGTTACCCTGCGAATCAGCCATTTTTGGAGCTAGCCATATTGGGCTACTCCAAGATTAGTGTGAAGGACGTATTATCCCATTTGATAAAAGTTGGCTGATTTCATTTTTTTGATATTAAGGATGTCATTATAGTTTGACATGTACATCTATTTTAGATTGAATACTTTGGATGGAACTTTGTTCTTTGGGACGTATGAAAATTGAATTCATGATTTTGCTTCAATTCTTCCACGAGCCAAAATTAAGCCAATAAATTCGGTGTGTGAGTTTTGTATATGGTATTCCTTTTTGAACGTAAACTCCCTCTTGTATTAGTATTGGTTTTATGTAGAATTTACCGCTTTTGATTGAAATTGTTACTCTGATTATTACTTTTTCTAGAGAGTTTAATAAGAAGAAGAATGGTTTTAAACATTACTGTACTCTGTCAATTTGAGCATTTTAATTGGTTTGTTTTTAACAGAACTTTAGCATTAAGCTTTATAAAATTTTTCTATCTCTTTTACCGAAGAACAAGTAAAGCTTTTATTTTTTAATTAAAAAATTATTTCTTCCAATTATCTAGCCTCCAGCCTCGCGTGGTTTAAAATTATCTGATTTCGAGAGGAGGATTTAAAAAATTGCGCAAATTTTTAGTGTTTACAAGTTCTTATTTAGAACCTGCAAACTTTTGGCACAGCTAAAAATATCAGATGTTTCAAGCAGAATAAATTGTTGGCAATTCATTCTGTAACCCAAAACCTAAAACTCAAACCAATTTAAGTTAATTATACTGATGTTCCATCTAACATTTAATACAAGAAAGACAGTTAGTAGAGATACATTTTAATAAGCTCATTATTTTCTAGGTGATTTTACCTATTTTTATTGTAAAAAATTACAATTACAAGTTTTGCTTTTATAATTTAACTTTAAAATATAATATAACAAATAAAAATTTTCAATAAAAGTAAATATTTGTTCAAAATTATTTATATTTATTTACGATAGATGGTGCTACTTGAATCATTTTTGTATTATTTCGAGTACATGATAAAATATTAAAGACATTTTTAATATGGGTTCCAGTTCAAAAAACCGCAAAATCATTTGGGCTTGGGTCACCTGATATTCTTATCTGTGCTGTTAGTGTCCGAAAAAAATCTTAACTAAAGCAGTGGAAGACAGTTTCGTTACCGGTAAAAATTTGATGGTCAAACCTAATTAATATCAATAATTTTGATATAATCTTAAAAATGTCGAAATTTCAATGTGTCTCGTAAATTCTAGAAAGCTTTCAAACGTCGAATTATTTGTAAATATGTAAAACCGAAGGAAATCCTATACACTCAGAACATTACCATACAAAATTCGAATAAATTCGCAAATCTTCAATAATAATAAAATTGTCGTAAAACTTAAGAAGTTAGAATAAACCACGGAACCACGGATTACCACAGAAAAATTCGAATAATCTTTGTATTATATGAATCTCAAGAAGTGATCAAAACTTGAAATCGGGAAGCGATGAGAATTTCCAAAATCAGGGAATCTCAACGAGAACAAACAATAAAATGGAGGTGTGGCCAACACACGACTTTCTTTTACGAACAGAGAATTTTGAGAAATTTAATTTTTTTTATTTATAATTTTTAAATTTTTCAATTTTTTTTTAAATTTTTTATTCTTTATTGTTATTTGTTTTTAATTTTTGGAAACATTTTGTATTAAGTAGTTTTTTGTAAACCCTATACTTTTTAAGATATTTACAAAATAAATTTTCTGGACCAAGGGAGTGGCCAGTTCCGGTTAGCCGATTTTAAGTAAAATTCACTGGGACCTTCCAATTTATCAAAAAAGCTTAAATCTGAAGTTTCAGTTTGATTGGTTAAACCATCTGGACTGTAGAGATGACACAGACAGACTGACAGACAGACAGACAGACACCATTTCGAAACCCACTTTATCGAACTCGGGGGACCTCAAAACCAATAAATCTCTAAAAATCTCAAGGTCCAAAATTTTCATGATTACTATACTTTATTTTACTAGAGTTAAGGTGCTGTCACACCAAGCGCGGCGCGTCGGCGGCAAATTTAAATAAATTTAAATACACGCTTTTTTGCTTATGTAGTAATAGGAAATCGTAGCTTGAACATAAATAAAATTATTATTCATAAAACCATTTACAAACTTTATATTTTTAATAAAGAAATTACAATTTTAGTAAATGGTATAAAATTAAATTTTATCTGCCGCCGCGAAACCCGGCGGCGAAAAAAAATCGTCGTCTATCGCTAGTTTATATTTTTACACAAACTATGATTTCCAATCACTACATAAGCAAAAAAACGTGTATTTAAATTTGCCGCCGACGCGTCGCGCTTTGTGTGATAGCACCTTAAAAGAAAGTAAAATGACAATAACACGGTTTACAGTTAATACAATTTGTATTTACCGTTTACCGGTAATCAAAGCAGCCGGTAAATGATATACTATAAGCCAAACGAACGCTAATTCATTATAGAGACTGACTAGTTTGGCTCAAATATCCATGGATTCTGCTTAACAGCAATTAGATTCATCCTGATTTGTAAAAAGTTGAACTTGATGTAGAAAAGGTGTAAATTTGGAGTCTAAAATTTATATTACAAATAAATAAATCCAGCAAACACTAAAAGCTTTATCATTTGATGTCGAAAGCATTGATGTTAAATGAGTTTAGTGAATTTTCTTCTAAATCGAAATATCTGTTAGAACCTAGAGGGATTTTTATTTTTAATGAGCCGCATTACTTGTAGTTCCTCAGACAATACCCTTCAACAGCCGTGAAAAAATTAGAGTGGGCCTGTCTTAAGAAAACAATCAACAGTGACAGAAACCATGTTCATTATCTAAAAATTAGACCACCGTTTTGCTAAATTTCGAACGCGTTAGTTGATTGTTTTCCGATGCCATTAGTTAAAAATTTTGTCATTGATTTCTGTTTCAATGTTCAAATATTCGGTTTTTATTTCTGTTTTGATTTGGGTGTTACCGTTAGCTTGTTCATTAGTTTTTCGTGATTTGTTATTCGTGTAATAATTTTGGAATTTTTTATTATTATTATCAGTGTAATTTGGTTTATAGTTAGTGTTTGATGTAGTTGTTGTTTTTGTAGTTGCTTGTTGATTGCTTGTTTTATTTTAATTTGTTTGTTCCTTTGAATTAAGTCATAAGCTTCTATGAGATTTTTAGCTTGCATTGATCTAATTCTGCCTCCTAGAGCCTCTTTTAGATCTGCAGTTAGAATTGTTAAACCGATTTGATTATACTGGTTCATTTGATGTGAGACAATTATTGATTACCGTTATGAAGTTTGACCTGGTTAATTAGCAAGGTTAACAAATCTTGATTTTAGTCAAACAAGTTTTATGGTGATACATTATTTTTGACGAGGCTTTAGAATTCAAATTGAAAGTCGGACTAATCTCTGCTATCAGGATATTTGTTTACTAAGTGTTCTTTGGATATTATGATTTTGTAGTGTTCTGATTCTTTGGCTAACTTTCGACAGATATGAATCATATCTGTACTCACAAGTCAAAGTGGCTAAACTCAATATTTTCAATTTTTCAGGAAGAGGATTTGAAATTTTAATTAGATATTTTATAAAAGTGTTTATAGGTTATTCGAAGTGAAGTAAGGGGTTAGTTGTCTTTGAGGCATTCCTTAAAGAGTGTAGATTCTAATTTTCACTACTAAGCCATAAGAACGAGAAATATGTATGTTTTTAGCCATTTTACGAAAATATAATTAAATTTCAAAAAGGTCTTAAATCGATTTTAGCCAGTAGTATTACGCATTTTTATTAAATTTATAGAAGGGTCAAAATCAAGTTTAGCCGTTTTTCGAAATTTATTTACATAATTTCGTTAAATGTTTACCCGACCGCCAATGATAAGAAACTAAAATTTTAAATTAAAGTCTTATAAATTATAAAAAAATTCAATAATATTTAATTAAACATAAAAGAAATAATAAACAATATGTGAATTTCAAATTAATCGATTAACTTTTACTCGTCATCTTCGATAGATTCCTCATCTTCACAATTGTTAGGTTTTACTTGTACCTCATTTGAGCCAATCGTTGACAAATTTTCATAAAAATTATGAAGATATGCTTATTTTTATGTTTTCACTATAGCATAATGTCAGATCACTTCAAATTCGTTGACCCCCACTTCCTAATGTTAAGGATTTTAAATGGTTATTCATCGTTCAATGAAGTTTTGTACGGTATTGTCACAAAATCTTTTGTGTAAAGCAACCATTTTACGTCTTTTCATATAAAACGATTTGCGCTTGTATCTACGTTTCACCAATTAAATTTATTTTTCACCACCATTGAAAAGAGTAAAAAAAACTCTTCTCGATTTGACGGTAAGTATTTGAGATACTGAAACAAGCAGGAAGCTATTTCGTTTCCCCCTCGACGCGCTATAATTTCATTCCACAAAAAACAATATGGAACGTTGGATACGCAACTATGGACGGTTAAGTTAAATGTCCATAATTGCCTTTTATAAAAAGAGACTGATGTTAGGAGAAAGCGAGTCGGAAGACATTGTTGTAAATCGAAGGTTGCAACTACTAATTTTGAATTCGCCTCAGTCAATATTTTATAGTTCCATTTCGCTGTGTAAGTAAAATCAGCTTCATCGTGATGCCTGTTTTGTTCCAGTTCAATGTCGATTTTCTCCATCTATGATATATAGGTGAGTTTTGTCATGTGTCAATTTTGGGCTTTTTAAATTTAATTCCCATTGTATGAAAAATTTCCCGGTATTTTGATAATGAAGCTGAATCAGAATTTTTTTCGGTATATAACTCGTACATTTTAGTGAGTGTAAGATCTGCTTGAAGATATTTTTGACTTGATCTCTTACGGGAGTAATGACTCTCATAACCTGGAAACAAATTAATATGATCTTTAATCTCTTGAATTTTTCTCCACTTAATTTATGTTTAGGCGAATGGCTTCCTCGATTGTCCTGAATACTAGTATTATGCGTGTTCGATTCTAGTTTTTTCTTAATAACGGTTTTCAAAAAGCGGTTCGTTCGATTCCTTGGAGAAATTTTATTTTTAGTCAGTGTTGTAGTTTTAGTGTTTTTCACTTTAATTAGGCCTGAAACGAACATTAACCAGTAATTTTCGTAAATCTTCTTCTATTTTTCTATGCTTAGTTTGTTCACACACTTCCGTCAGCAATCTTTTATTGGTTTAAATTCACGTCTCCTTTTTCGGTTACCGGCACATCAATTTCCATTAATTTCCCTTCTATTTGAAGACTCATTTCATCAAGATCACTTTTATCATACGACGAATCAGTTGGATGATAGTTTGGATTTTTATCACTGTCGTCGAACTCCTCATCTTCTACCATTTCTTGTTCATTCTCACGACAATCATTATATGAGCGAAATATTGATGTTGTTGGCATTTCTACATGAGTAGCTCGAAATATAGAATCAGTTTTGTTTCGTTGACCTTCTATGTCTATTAAAATTAAAAAATGCAATTAATATTTTGGGTGTACAATTTTAACTTTCACTCTTACCATTTAAAATATTTTCCATGCTTGATCGTTCCCCTGATACGGACTATTCTTCAGAAGCAATATTGGATACTAATTGAATAAAATGAATATTAAAGTATAGATAACAAAATTAAAATAGAACTTACCTTGATTTACGCCACCATCCATCACTACATTTTCGCGTGATAAGTTCCTACGAGCCATAGACAACATTATCTGTGATCTATTTAATGGTTTGTTGTGTTTAAACATATTTTTGATCACTTCAAATTTGTTTATCACTTTAAATTCAACTAAAAAAGACTATTGTATGAAAATTAGCCAAAGTCGATTATATAAAAATTATTAAAGTTGATTTTTCGGCATTTTTTATAGACAAATATATTAATTGTTCATGGCAATCCCAATATTTTCGATTTGGTAAATCAGAAAAATATAGAGGCCAATCGCTCATAATATATCTACTGGAAAAAAGTAGAAATATCTTCTCCCCCTCCCCGTAATTTTGGCTGAAGGCCCAGAGTTATACCAATGTACAACTCTGCAAAAATGAGAACCATGGAGAACAGAACTCATGGAGGGTTCTCATTTTTGCAGAGTTGTACATTGGTATAACTCTGGGCCTTCAACTAAAATTACGGGGAGGGGGGAAGATATTTCTACTTTTTTTCAGTAGATATATTATGAGCGATTGGCCTCTATATTTTTCTGATTTACCAAATCGAAAATATTGGGATTGCCATGAACAATTAATATATTTGTCTATAAAAAATGCCGAAAAATCAACTTTATTACAGACAGACAAATTAAATTCTTAACAAATAAAAATTATTGCACTGCACTTGGTAAAGTGGCTTATATTTAGTTAATTTGAATGAATCTAAAATTTAAATTTTCGTAAAACAGCTAAAAAATGATTAGCCACCCAAAAAATTCACAGAAATGACTTTTGAAAAGATGATAATCTACAGTTTACAGTTTTTTACTGATACGTTTATAATAAACGATTGCTTAACTAAATTTTAGCCGTTTTATAAATTTCTTTTTGTAAAATTGAATTTATTTTTTTGAGTTTAGCCTTTTTACTAAATGTTAGGTAGCCACATTTGAAGTTTAGCCATTAGGTTTTTCGTAGCATTGTACGGCTAAAAAACATCAGAGAAGAAAGTTGAAAATAGTGAAAAAACGGAAATAGTTTAAACATTTTAAAAGTAATAAAATTTCGATTTTGGCTAAAGTTGAGTTTAGCCATTGTGACTTGTGAGTACAGATATTATCTAAAAGAATCTAAGGAATGTACTAAATTTTCCATTTGTATTTTTTGTTGGGGATTTTTATTTTGATTGGCAAAGTCTAGTACACAATTTTTTGGTAATGGTTTCTGTGTGTTATCGCTTAAGTTACTTCGGTCTAAAAAGACCAAATTATTGAAATCCTTTCAAAAGTGACGAAAAATTTGGTTGAAAAAGCAAAAAAAAATATCCGTCCGTCTGTCTGGGCGTCTGGATGTCCGGATGTCTGTACCCATGGTATCTCGAGAACGGCTTGTCCGATTTGGATTTTTTTTTCGCCAATATGTTTCTATGGTCAAGGCGGAGATTTAAAAAGCTTTTGGAAACTGTACGTCAAGAGGGTGAGGTACCTGCCATAGGAATTGAACCAAAACACCTGATTATATAAAAATATTTACGAATTTTTTTATAAATGCTAGTTTGATTATTGAATTGGGCCTTGAATTTGGGGTTGATTTGAAGGTTAAATTAGGGGTCAATTTGCGTTAAGTTAAGTTGAAGTTGAGTTGGTGTTGGATAGGATCTAGCGAGTTGTTGACCAATTTTTTATATATGCCGGTTTGAGGATTGAGTTTAGAGTAGAGTTTGCGGTTGCGTTGAGGGTTAAGTTGGGTTCCGTTTGCGAGTTGAATTATAGGGTTGAGTTGCGGTTTAGTTGGGGTTGGATGAGAAGTTGAGCAATCTATTACAGGGAAACCTCTAATGAGGTGTCCGTTAAACTAAGGATTTGTGCTTTTTTTTATAAAAATTTTATTGGGATTCTATATCTTATCCGATTTTGATTTTTAGACGAAGTTCTGGAATATGCCCAAGTAGGATGGAACTTGGCTATTCCTTAATTGTTTTAGATAAAATTTCACATTGTGTAGGAAATTGTATTCTAAAATGATTTTTGGATAAAGCTCTGGAATATGGCCCGGTTAAATGGAACTTGGATATTCCTTAACCGAGTTGTTCGGTTGGGGAATTATTTTATAGTTGATTTCGAGTTAGGTTAAGAGTTGATTTGAAAATTGATTTGGTGATTGATTGGTTGAATTGGTTAAATTTGTGATTCCGTTTAGAATTATGTTGCGATTGAGATGGAGGTTGATTTGTATAAAGATTGACTTAAGAGATTCATTTGGGGATTGATTTGGGAGTTGAATTAATCAAGACCGAAGTTTTGACCACCTCTTTATATATAGTAATTGTTGATTTATTAATTCGATATTTTTGTTAGTTTCCCTGTGTTGAACTAACTTTCCTCTTAACTTTAATATTAATGATTCTTTGGGTTGTTCGTCGACCTTATTGATTTCAATTCTAATTCTTTTAAACAATTTTTTCTTAAACTCCTGATATTTTATTTGAATTGTTTTCAAATTGCTCTTTGGTTTTTTGTTTTGAATTTTGTCCCATTAATTTTGAACTTCTTTCTTTCTTTTTTAAATAAGTGATGTACCCGATCACTTATTTTCGATCATTTTATTACATAATTTGATATAATTTTGCGATATACGATACATATTTCTATAGCCGTTAGGACTTTATCTATAATGATTTATATAGATAACATGTGATTTTCGAGTGAGTAAATTTTAATTGTTTACGAAAATACACAAGTTCACTTTTTTGTTAGTATGGCGAGAACGAATAGAACAGGATTAACTTTTTTTTTTTTTTTGAAAATAATTCTGTTTTATTATTTCTTTTTTAATTACAATCTAGTCTAAGACTAATAAGCAATTTTATTCTAACTTAAATTACTACATTTTACTGAAATTTAAGGGTTCATCCATCGATGTACTCCTTAGTTTTGATATTTATGATTTGATCGCGCTTTTGTCGTGCGCTAGATAAAGATTTATTTTAACTGATTTACACTAACTCAAAAGGCTTTACTCTTTTGAGCCTTCTAACTAAATCCGTATTATCCAGTAGCTGGTTGGCCTCTATGTTGACATGGTGGAGTAGCCGTTGTTCATGACTTCTAGCAAATTTCATAATTTCGGTTTTGATGAGTTCTATGCCCAGATCTTTGTGGATGTCGCTATTTCTGACAAACCATGGTGCGTTGACGATGCTTCTTAGCACTTTGTTTTGGAATCGTTGGATAATATCCATGTTGCTCTGCTTGGTACATTCCCACAGCTGTATACCATAAGTTCAAACAGGCTTCAATATTTGCTTATAAAGCAGAAGTTTATTAGGGATTGATAAATGAGAGTTTCTTCCCAGTAACCAATACATTTTTTTGTATTTTAATTCCAACTCGCCTCTTTTCTTTTTTACATGAGCTTTCCAGCGAAGTTTAGCGTCTAATGTCATACCAAGATATTTGGCAGTGTTTGCATGTGGTATTTCTTGATTATTTAAATATACTGGTTTATGAACTAATCTCTTGTTCGTAAAGTCAACATGTACAGATTTAGTTTCATTTAGTTTTATGCGCCATTTTTTTGTCCAATTGTGTACTTGCTCTATGGCGTTTTGTAATTGCTCTGCTGTATCTGAGTTGTTGTCACCTACTGCCATGATAGCTATGTCATCGGCGAAAGTGGCTATCATGTTGTTTTGTGGGATTGGGACATCTCGGGTGTATAGTAAATACAGAAGTGGCCCAAGTACACTTCCTTGTGGAACTCCTGCTTTTATTCCCTTAAGCTCTGAATATTCATCTTCTTGCTTAAGCCTGAAATATCTTTCCGTTATATATGATTCCAGTATTATGCTGTACTGTTTCGGTAGGATTAATTTGAGTTTGTAGATTAATCCTTCGTGCCAAACTTTATCAAAGGCCTGCGCTACATCAAGGAATACTGCTGAACAAACTTTTTTCTCTTCTAAAGTCTTCTCAATAATATTGGTTATTCTATGCACTTGATCGATAGTTGAGTGCTCACTGCGAAAACCAAATTGGTGATTCGGAATTAGATTATTTTTTTCAGTTATTAGTTTAAGCCTTTTTAATAGTAGCTTTTCAAAGAGTTTGGACATTATCGGCAACAACGATATAGGCCTATATGATGTTATTAGATGTGGCGGTTTTCCTGGTTTAGGAATCATGATGACCTCAGCCACTTTCCAAAGTTTGGGTACATATTTTAACCTAAATGCGGCGTTTATGATATTAGTTAACTTTACCGTAGCTTTTCCCGGTAGCTGCTTTATTATTTCTCCGGTAATCAGGTCAAACCCTGGTGCTTTCTTTAAGTTTAAATTGTTTTTAATTTCATTTGCTACTTCAGTAGTCGATGTAGGGGTGACATCTTCGAGAATTTGTGTTATGTTTTCATCCAATATTTCTCGTAATTGACATTCATGAGGTTGAAATATATTTTCAAGATGATTGGCAAAACCTTCAGCTTTTTCTTTGTTTTTCCTTGCCCATGTTCCATCCATTTTCCTGATAGGATGGATCGGCATTATTTTCCTTTTCAGAGTTTTAGTTGCTTTCCAAAGCGAATAATCCGTATTACTATCATTCGTTAACTTACTTAAGTAGAAATTAACTGACTCATTTTTTAATTTCTGAATTTCTCTTGTTAATTGTTGAGTAAGATTATTTAGTCTTTTTTTGTCCTGTGGAGCTCTAGTTTGGTGCCATTTTTTTTCTGGATTTGCGTTTATCCCTAAGGAGATTTCTAATTTCTATTGGATAGTTATTTCCTTTTAGCCTTGATTTGATTTCTGGAGTACTTTCCCATGCTGATTTTTGAATATCTGTAATGAACTTTTCTACTTCTATGTCCAGTTGATCCATAGTTTTTAAAGGAACTTTCAAAAGTATTCTTTGTTCCAGGTGTACTTTGAAACTTTCCCAGTTCGTATATTTGTTGGTTAATACTGATTCCCTTTTTAGATGATATACTCGCTTAGAGTTAGGACTATTGGAGAATGATCTGAGCTCATATCTTGGCTTTCTTCAACTTTCATAAAATTATTAGAAATATTTTTGGTTATAAAAAAAATCGATCAGGTCAGGTATTTTCCCTGGGTCAGTTGACCAATATGTTGGTTTACCTGTTGAAATGGATTCACATCCATTTTCTTTGATGGCAATCAATAATTCTTTTCCTTTAGTGGTAGTTAATCTAGAACCCCAGTGAGTATTCTTCGCATTGAAGTCACCACCTATTATGAACCTTTTTCCCAGACGCTTAAAGAACTCTGAGTATTGTTTGCTTTTAATTGAATGTCTTGGTGGACAGTATAATCCTGCCACAACAATAGGAAAGTTTTCCGTTTTTATATAAACCACTGTGGCCTGAATTTCTTCTTTTCCGTACTTTGCTTCTTCAAAATGTTGGATATTTTTTTTAATGATGACTGCACTTCCTCCTCTGGCTGAATTATCTGGATGAATAGTGTGATATATGCAATAGCCTTTAAATGTTATGTAGGATTGCTTAGTAAAATGTGTTTCCGAAATAAGACACACATCTATATTCTCAATGTCGAGGACTGCTTGTAGTTCTTGCTGATGCCGGAGCAAACCATTAGCATTCCATGACATGATTTTCATTGTGTTGTTCATTTTTGTGTTGATTTGGGTCTAGCTCCCAATGCTCTATCTTCCAATTTTTGTAGCCTCTCATCAAATTTTGTTAATTTCATGAGAATATCTTGTAATGTTTGACTGATGTCTACATCTTTAGATTTTTGCTGGGGTTTATTGACTACGCCACTTGTTACTTCAGCATACGTAACACCTTCAGTTCTTAGTTGGCGGCCAAATGGTTGCCCATTGTCTTGTTTTGCATGCCTCTCATATCGATTTGACTGGCCATACATTTGAGTTTTATTCATCCTTTGGTTTTTCATTTTCTGAATTTCCTTTGCAACAATACATCCTCGATAGTTAGCAGGATGACCTTGTCCACAGTGTACACATTTAAGTTGAGCTTGTGGATTGTCGCATTTTCCAGTTAGGTGGTGTTCGGCACATTTAACACACCTTGGAAGTTTGCCACAATATCTTTGCGTATGTCCATATGCCTGACACTTTTGGCATTGCGGAATTAGTTTAGACTTTCTAAGTTGTTGAATTTCCACTTTGCAACCCAATAAACTAGTGATCTTATATATTTTAGTTATATTATCGTCACAACTGAATGTTAGTACAAACATGTCTAGCTTCTTTTTATTTCTCCAGCTAACTTTGTTCTTCTCTTGATTATTTTAAATTGTTTCGATGATAATTCTTCTTTAATTCGTTCTGGGCTACATGTATGATGTAAGTTCCTTGCCATAACTCTGATTGGCCTTTCTTGTTTATTTTCATACGTGTGAAAGATAAATGAGCCTTCGGTCAAAGTTTTCACTACGTTTCTATATACATCGACGCTATTTACGTTGATGCTTATTTTATTTTGATTCATCAATTTAGTGATGAACGATTCTTCTGAAACACTCGCCTTAATTATATCATAGAAAACGTGATAATTTTTAACATCATCTACTATGATCGGTAGTGGGGGAGGTGTTTTTTTATCTGTTTTGATATTTGTCTCAACCTTTTGAGGCTGAGTGTTTTGATCCAGAGTTTGTGGTTTTTGTGGTGGTGACGGTGTATTATTTAACCTTCTCTTTTTACTTTTTCTAGACTTAGCACGAATCCATTCTGTTTCTTTAGCTAAGTCTTCCTCATCGGTTTGATATTCAACGTTTTTATTAACATTAGAATTGGTGTTTTGTTTCTGTATTATTGATGATTCGGTTGGACATTTAACATTGTTGGCGTTAAGTTCGGTATTCTGGTTCTGCTTCATTGATGGCTTAGCTTGAGTTTCGTTCTGCTTTAATTGCATCATTTCTTTTTTTAGTTCGTCAATTTGTTGTTGTAAATTGAGAATAATAATGCTTTGCTGATTTTTCTCATCAGTTAATTTTTGCCATTGTTTGTATAACGTTAGCTCTTTTTCTGAAGTACCACTTTCAAGAATAGATGTTTCACCATAGTTATATGAGGTTGTTATACTTGCTTGTTGGGGTGCTGCTGTTGCGCCCTTATTATTTTGGAATCATTCCATGTTAAAATTTTCAGATGAGAAATTAAAAGTTTTCTCAGGAGATCTAGCAACGTTTCCTCCCTTGTGGAACGGGCTGTTTACTATTTCCATATTTTTGTTTTTTTGTGTATGCAAGGATCGGCCCTCCCCAGAATCCTTAGGGCCAGTCTCATCAGAGAGTGGATTGCCCAATATTTCTATTGGTTTACCACCTGGGGTATTTTTTCCTTCTGTTTTATTCATTGCATATTGTATATTTATAGTGTAATCCACTCGCCTCTAGTATTTAGCCGATTTTAAAATCGTTGCCCGGGTGTCACCACGAGGAGGTATACTAGACACATTTGGTGGCCTCTACATAGTTGCAGAGCTGGAATATAGTTCTCGAAAGTCGTGGCTATAAACGGTCAACTCCTACCCTATTGAAGCGCACCCCCAACACCCAACAGGATTAACTAAGGTAGATTTCGTTTGTAGCGACTACGGATAACAACATTCTGCAT
The DNA here is from genome assembly GCA_958295665.1 of Tipula vernalis. Classification (NCBI taxonomy): domain Eukaryota; kingdom Metazoa; phylum Arthropoda; class Insecta; order Diptera; family Tipulidae; genus Tipula; species Tipula vernalis. The sequence goes on along the minus strand of OY282559.1, from coordinate 76,594,917 downwards.
TAACGACAGAATTCCACGGTCCTTTGGAGGTCGTTATAGGTGAAAACTACTGTATATGAAAAAATGTTAAACATTATTGCCAGAATAATTGTTGTGTAGGATAAACTTTTCATGTTGATCAGACTTTGAAATTTTACGGTTCTTTTTTTTTTTGTTTAACACTATTTTGCAACACTTTTTGAAATATAATTATTGTTTTAGCCAATACGTTGCAACTTCTTATTATAATAATTGAATTATAATAATTCAAACTAAAGTGCTTCCCTCTACTGGGGCCTATGACCTTAAATTTTTACAAATTTTTCAATTGAATTAATTACACTGAATTTAATTCGAAACTTTCACTTTCACTTAACTAAGCCAGTTATTTGTATACTCCTTAATTGTAGGTGGGGTAGTTATGGGTTAATTAATTAACTTACAAGTCGCTTACACAAATGTGATTAAAGAAATGAACGAGTTATCTAGCGAAAGAACAGTATTTATACTTGTTCACAGTACAAGATAACATACATACCTACTTATTTCGCTTATACTACTTTTCTTCGTGGCTAATGCCTTTATTAAATGTTACATATTTGCTTATCTTGCTATATTTGCTTTTTGTAACTGAATATTTCCCATCGATGTTGTTCTTGGTATTTCATGACGATATATTCTTATTAATAGCGCTAAAATATAATCATTTAAACTTTTTATTCTAACTAACGTTTTATTTTTATTTTTTCCAGGTGAGTGACCTAAATCGTTTCTCGGATATGCCACCCTCCTAATACAATTTGGTAAGAAAACATAAAAAATAAATAATGTGTAATGTGTAGACAGATTCCGTCCTTGTAAGCAAACAAATTATTTTTAAATCCTCTCATTATAAATAAATAAAATGAAAAGCCAACATCAATCATGCCATCACTCCCTCCTCAATATGCCGTACTTTTTATAACATGGACCAACAATAATTATTCAAAACGTAAACCTATCTCCTCATTATTCATATTCTTTGTGTCCGCATGAACCTTGATTTCCGACTATATATACCTAAATACATCTAAAATTCGGGAGACGACATAGTCAACGAAATATTATAATCATCATTCTCCTCCCGGAGTTATGCCTACAAAATATAATTATCTAATACTCATATTTTAAAAATGAATTTATGTAATTAATTTTTGTATTCGTCCTTAATATGGGATGACATAATTATATAAAAAAAAAAAAAAATAAATAAATTAAAAAAACTCAAAAATATGATCTTCACAACAATATTAATGGATACGAAGAATATTTTGTAGCATTTTTTTAGGGGAGAATCTTTTCCCTTTCCCCGATTTTGATCCGTATCCTTATTTCAAATTTATATTATTATAGGGAGGTTTTATTGAAAGACAATTTTCTTTTATTTGTTGACACGTGGTTGTCGGAAAAAATGTAAAACGATTAAATAACCGCCATTTTTGGCGTAAATATTCTTTGCGTGCGATTTAAATTTTGTCAAAATATCATCACGTACTTATGTATGTATATCGATTTTTTTTTGGTAAGTAGATTATGCGATTTTTACCTTTGCCTGATTACTCAAAAATTGGTACGTGGTCTTATTATCCGATAAAAATTTGCTTATTTATCTGTGAGACGCGAGCGAATTAAAATAACTTGCATAAAGACAATAAATATCCATTGCTGTGCCGCTTTAAATACCAACCAATATAATTTTGATCCGATTATATCGGCAGATATTTCTGCTACCCTATATCTACGCAAAACACACAGCGAAAGGAGTATATCAATTTTACTTATGCTGTAGCATGAAAGAAAATGGGAAATAATTCTCTTATCATTAATCAACAGACTCACGGTTGGTAATTTGGTATAACCAAAAAAAACAAAAATTTGAATCTGGAGGAATAATTTTGTTGGGTTTTTTTCGTTTTAGGTTCATTTGAATCAAAACGAGTAATTAAATGGATTTCATGGTTGGATTTATTTTAATTGCTGTATAGTGATTAAGAATGAGATGTGGTTTTAATTTTAATTACTATTATGAAATTTTTATGGTTTTGTGCAAATTATTTTAGCTTAACGAATACAATTTATTAAATCAAATATTTGAAATTAATCACTTTTGAAAACCACTTTTTTACTCCTAATTACCAAATTTTCCCCCATTTTCTTCCTTCGGCCAAATCGCCAAATGTCTATTTATATCCAAAATTTCAGCCTAAAGCAATTCTTTCTTTGGATAAAAGAATAGCCACCTGGATTATGCGGTGTCCTGTTTTAGATAAAAAGCTTACATTAAAATTTTTAGAACTCTTCATTTAGACAGTATAGAGGTAACCGACTAATAGACAGACAGATTTGCCGACACCATCCACATAAATCAATCCCCGAAATTCTACCGAAAAACAAGACAAATTTGGTATTTGCATCTAATTAATTTCGATCCTCAAGGACCTAAAATCTGTCTGATTTGAAATTTTATTTTTAGCAATCTGGTTTTATGGTCAAAGCAGAGAATTGAACAGCTTTTGGAACCTGTACGTCGAGATCAACGGGTTGTATATGCTGGTTTGAGGATTGAGTTGATCGTTGAGTTGAGGGTTGAGTTCCAGTTGAGCTGCGGTGAGTAATTCAGTTTGGGATTTATTTGGAGCTTAAATTGAGGGCTGAGTTACAGTTAGCTTGAATTGATTTCATGTATGCTTGTAAGTTTCCAGATTATGTGATTAATGTCTGGGTTTCACGAGATTATTTTTGGTTGGATTTAGTTGAATGTTAGCTTAGGTTATTTTGTGTTGAGTTCATGGATGCATGTTGTTTATCAGGCCGGGTTGATTTAAGGTTTGAGTTGAGTTCATAAACGCCTGTAGTGTTCGAACCGGGTTAACTTAGGGATCGAGTTAAAGACCATAATGAAATCAATGTTGTGGTTTAGTTAGTATTGAGTACGAGGTCCAGATTGCGATTTATTTGAGCTAAGTTGAAGGTTTAGTTGAAAGTTATAGCTTGAGAGTTGAGTTCATATACGCATGTAATTTTTCAGACCATGTTAATTTAGGGTTTGAGTTTGATTTGACCATCGAGTTAGGCATTTAGCTTGAGGTTGATTGGAAAGTTGAGTTGTGGTCGAGTAAAATGTTTTCTTGGGATTGAACGGAGGGGAGGGTTCAGATCGGGATTTGTTTCGGGGCTGTGTCGATTCAACCACGAAAAATATTAAATCATATTTCGTGGAGTTAATAATGTCAGTTTAGTATTGGAATATTATTTAGAGCTTTCCGAGCTTTTATGTTAGAAAAAGCTTAAGCAAAACAACGATTTAATTATCTTCAGTTACACTTTAAATAATTCAGTTTCAGCTTCAAACATTTCTTAAATATACCCATTTTACATCAAATATTTGATGAAACCGATATGCGATTTTGTTGTTTTCAAAATCCTAACTGTTACCGTGTTTTTGTCAAATCCATTAAATAACCAAACACTTCTGATTTTAGAAGTTTATCGTCATTTTTGAGTCATATTTGGCTCTAACAGTAATGTCAGTATAGTATTAGAATATTGTTAAGAGATTTTTGAGCTTTTATGTTAGAAAGAGCTTAAGAAAAACAGAGATTTTATTATCTTCAGTTTCACTTTAAATAATTCGGTTTTATCTTCCAGCATTTCTTAAATAAACCCATTTTACATCAAATATTTGCTGAAACCGGTATTTGATTTTGTTGTTGTCAAAATCCTAAATGATTCCGTGTTGTTGTCAAGTCCATTAAATAATCAAATACTTCTGATTTAGAAGTTTAACGTCATTTTTGAGTCATATTTGGTTCTAACAATAGTGTCAGTATAGTACTAGAATATTGTTAAAAGATTTGTGAGCTTTTATGTTAGAAAAAGCTTAATCAAAACAACGATTTAACTATCTCTAGTTTCAATTTAAATAATTCGGTTTCGTCTTCCAGCATTTCTTATAAAAACCGATTTAATATTAAAAATTTGCTGAAACCTGTATTCGATTTTGTTGTTGTCAAAATCCTAAATAATACCGTGTTGTTGTCAAATCCATTTAATAATCAAATACTTCTGATTTTAGAAGTGTAACGTCATTTTTGAGTCATATTTGGTTCTATCAATAATGTCAGTATAGTACTAGAATATTGTTAAGAGCTTTTTGGGCTTTTATGTTAGAAAAAGCTTAAGAAAAACAGAGATTTAATTATCTTCAGTGACATTTTAAATAATTTAGTTTCATCTTCAAGTATTTCTTAAATGTACCCATTTTACATCAAATATTTGCTAAAACCGGTATTCGATTTTGTTGTTGTCAAAATCCTAAATAATACCGTGTTGTTGTCAAATCTATTAAATAATCAATTACTTCTGATTTTAAAAGTTCAACGTCATTTTTGTGTCATATTTTATAATTACATTAATATCAGTTTAATTCTATAATATTTTTCAGAGCTTTTGAGCTTTCGTCTTTAAAAAGCTTAAGGAAAACAGTGATTTAATTATCTTTAGTTTCACTTTAAATAATTCGGTTTCAGCGTCAAGCATTTCTTAAATAAACCCATTTTACATCAACTATTTGCAGAAACCGGTATGAGATTTTGTTGTTGTCAAAATCCTAAATGATTCCGTGTTGTTGTCAAATCCATTAAATAATCAAATACTTCTGATTTTAGAAGTTTAACGTCATTTTTGAGCCATATTTGGTTCTAACAATAATGGCAGTACAGTACTAGAATATTGTTAAGAGCTTTTTGAGCTTTTATGTTAGCAAAGCTTTAACAAAACAACGATTTAATTATCTCCAGTTTCACTTTAAATAATTCGGTTTCATCTTCCAGCATTTCTGAAATAAACCCATTTTACATCAAATATTTGCTGAAACCAGTATGCGATTTTGTTGTTGTTAAAATTCTAAATAATACCGTGTTGTTGTCAAATCCATTAAATAATCAAATACTTCTCATATTAGAAGTTTAACGTCATTTTTGAGTCATATTTGGTTCTAAAAATAATGGCAGTATAGTACTAGAATATTGTTAAGAGCTTTTTAAGTTGTTAAGAAAAACAACAATTTAATTATCTTCAGTTTCACTTTAAATAATTCGGTTTCGTCTTCCAGCATTTCTTAAATAAACCCATTTTACTTCAGATATTTGCTGAAACCGGGATTCGATTTTGTTGTTGTCAAAATCCTAAATAATTCCGTGTTGTTGTCAAATCCATTAAATAATCAGATACTTCTGATTTTAGAAGTTTAACATCATTTTTGAGTCATATTTGATTCTAACAATAATGCCAGTATAGTACTAGAATATTGTTAAGAGCTTTTGAGCTTTTATGTTAGCAAAGCTTAAACAAAACAACGATTTAATTATCTTCAGTTTCACTTTAAATAATTCGGTTTTATCTTCCAACATTTGTTAAATAAACCCATTTTACATCAAATATTTGCTGAAACCGACCGGTATTCGATTTTGTTGTTGTCAAAATCCTAAATGATTTCGTGTTGTTGTCAAATCCATTTAATAATCAAACATTTTGGATTTTAGAAGTTTAACGTCATTTTTTGTGTCATATTTGGTTTTAACAATAATGTCAGTATAGTATTAGAATATTGTTAAGAGATTTTTGAGCTTTTATGTTAGAAAAAGCTTAATCAAAACAGAGATTTAATTATCTTCAGTGACATTTTAAATAATTTGGTTTCATCTTCAAGTATTTCTTAAATGTACCCATTTTACATAATATATTTGCTAAAACCGGTATGCGATTTTGTTGTTGTCAAAATCCTAAATAATACCGTGTTGTAGTCAAATCTATTAAATAATCAAAAACTTCTGATTTGTAAAGTTTAACGTCATTTTTGTGTCATATTTTATGTTAACAATAATATCCGTTTAGTACTAGAATATTGTTAAGAGTTTTTTGAGCTTTTAATTATTTTCAGTTACACTTTAAATAATTAGGTTTCAGCTTCAAGCATTTGTGCAACATAAATAAGGCTTTGTACACAGTAAAAAATAACAATAACACAAATAACCAGGCCAATATGGCGGAAGGGCTGGGTATTTCTATCACTCTAAAACTCTCAGGATAGATTCGGAGTAAATTTACCGGTTTGCCTTTTTAGAATGTAAGCTTAACAAACAAATGGAGAAGCAAGCCAATAATTCTAAAGCGGAAGAACCGATGTCAGAATAGGTCCAGATCCAGGCTAAGATTTTTAACATTATTTGTTTTTGAAAGCACGAGGTTGACAATTCAGTTGTATATGCAGCGAAAACCCAAGACAAGACCATTTCAGAATTGAACGAATGTCTGGAATAATTTGAAGCTCGGTCGGTTTGCAGAATCTTGAAAATGTGTGGTGAATATTTTCAAAATATTAAAACATTTTTTGAAGGTTGTTTTTGTCCAACTTAATAGGTACACGGAATTCAATGACAGCTAAAGAACGTTAAAAATAATCAAATTGTTATAGGTATACTATATATAAGTATTTTTCTAAGCCACAAAATACAACTTTAATCCTTCCTTCTTTCAAGCTTTCCATGTCGCTGATACACTATTTTTCTCTCGTACTCGTATCTCAAATTTATATGGAATTATTATTTTATGAACTGGAAACTTAATCATAATAGTAAATAGTGTAATAAACCAAAAAAAAAAAAAAAAAGTAAATCAACCTGATTTAGTTAATAAAAAAATTTAGATCCGGACTAAAATAGGATTCATTAAATTTTGTTAAATGGTACATTAAATTAATAGATTTCTCTGCACAGAGATTATCTCCCGATTAAATGGGATAACGACAATATGCGCATTACCTTTACTATAAAACATGTAAAACAGGTGAACTCAAAATCATGTTTCCACTTTACATATGATACAGCAGAATAACAGAGTGATTTTTTTTTATTGTTGTTGTTCAATATTTAAATTAAAACATTTCTGGCTAAATGCCAAAATTGTGTGTACATCACAATATTATGGCGGCGAGTACATAAACATAAACAAATAGTTATATATTTACATAAATATGTGGACATAAAAATAATAAAACGAATTATGTAAAAAAATATTTTTAATTGATAGGACACGTATATCATGCTTCCCCTAACTAAATCGGTATATAGATTCGTGTTCATATTTACCATAAAACACATTGATGATGACGATATTATATAAAATTAAATAAACAGATAGTAACATTTGTAAATGCTGTTGTAGTACATCAATATCATTGATGCACTTCAAACACGGAAATTAAATCTCATCCCGCAAAACAGTATGTACCTACATATATACCTATATCAGTTAGTGTTGTTTTATTTTATCGCTGGTAATTAAATCATAAAAATTGTCGTGCTATAAAAATGATAGCGTATTTAAAGCACTAACAAAAATATCAAAAGCACGCGATTTATATTTTAACATCTAGCAACAAACACACCTATGTAAGTCGCAAAAGCGACTGAGTGATAAACAAATTAATTTATCCATGAGTAGATTTCTCATTTCCATCGGTATACTATATAGATACTGAGTGGATGAGGCGCGAAGATAAAGCGAAAAACTAATTTTTCTTTTTGTTTTAAATTTTCTAAAGTTTTTCATGATAAAATAAATCAAAAACATACAAAATGGAAAATTGCTTTTGTTCTCATAACTTTGTATAAAGCGCGGAGGCGAAAATGGGGCATAATAGATAAGGTTATTCGTTTGTTTTTACTAGAATATGAGGGTGTTAAAAATGGGGACAATTAATTGAAATTAAGAAAAATTAAATTAGGATCAACAATAGGAAAAGAGATGAAATGAATGTTGGAAGTAATTTTGAGATGGAAATTTTAGATGAGTGCTTGATTCATTACTTTTGTAGGAGTATTTTCGTACGGTTGCTGTTTTAATAATAATTTAAGGTGGGGATAACAAATTCGTGTTTTAACATATTCTGGTTTTAGTGAAATAGCCTTTCCGAGCACACTAATGAAACTGGAAATGAAATATTCAATTAAAAATGATTATGAAATTCGTAGATAAGCTATTTTAACTTTAAGAAATAGGTTTTCTAAAATGTACACATACAATTAAATTTACAAATTAACGTGTAACGAGATCCTGCTTCAAGGAGATTGCTAACAGGAATTTACTTGTAACTACCCCGGTGGGGTATTGCTTGTAACGGTGAAATTACTTATCGTTACAATCATGGGACCGTCTTACCCCTATAGAGGAGATCTCATTAATACGAGCCATTTTGTGGTAAAGCCCCAACGACTTTCCATTCGTGCCAATATGTCTCATGATTTTTATTTCAACAAACTTTGGTACCAATTTTTCATTAAATTTTTGCGCTTTATCATGTTTTACAAAATTGCGAGTATATACGGTTTAGCCTATTTCAAAATCGCGATGACGATTTTCGGAGATTATAATTATGCGCGCCACATTTGTAATACTCCTTAAGATATGTAAATAATATATGTTGAGCCAAGGAAAGTCGGTCACTGTTCGAAATGGCAATATCCTTTCCTGATATTCCATCTAGTGTTTGAAGCATTTCATAATAAAAGCCACAACCGATAAAATGGTGGCCAAATACGAGATAGTATGTTGAGAATTTTGTACTCTGAGGTGTTGTTTTGCAGAATGCGGAGCTGATTTTGTTGATATGGTAATCCCAATTTCGGTTGTCATCTTTAATATACGATCGAATCGCTGCAATTATGGAACAGTTAACCGTTTCCGAAGCGTTGCCCTGAGGGGAATATTTAGATTTTAACAAATGTTTAATGTCATATTTATTTATTAAATCCTAAAGTGCTTTCGAAATGAACTATTTTCCATTGTCATTTAATATGACCCCGGGAACCGAAAATAAGTGAAAAATTCGTTCAAGATATTTGGTTACGTTTTTTATAATTACATCAGTCATAGTTTCCAAAACAACTAAAACTGATTGATTGCAATTATGAAAATAAACCTATTGCCTGAAGACGAGTGCGGATAGAGAGAGCTCCAAGATATCTATAAATAATTGCTACCAAGGCCAATTTATTTTGTATGGAGGTTTTTAGGTTTCAGATATTGTACAAGATTTAACACATTTCAATGCGTTACGACTCATGGTAGGCCAACAATAATACCGTTACAATAACTGAAAGGTTTTATTGAACCCCACATGTGCAGCAGTGGGTGGACAATGAGCTGTTCTTTCAAGTCAGTTCTTTTGGTAAGTAAAATGTTCACTCTGGAACATCTGTCTATGATTCATAAGGCACATTCGCGATGTTATAATAGATTTTATTTTCCACCATTCGAAATGATTGTTTAAATTTGGGTTGATGAATGATTGAATTTAGCAGTTCCTCACTACTTTTAAAAATTGTTTCATTAGTATTAAGTATGTTTTGTTTCTCTTCATCGACTTCAATTAATTTTAATTCTTCTGCAGACAGCCCTTGTAACTTAAGCCTCCAACAAGCCAATTGCCCAGATAAATCACGTTGGTCCATCAACTTGAGACTAGCGTGATCCGTCATAATTGTGAATGGAAATTGTTCCATGTTTATCATCATTAGATTATCGTCGTTGCACGGCATTAAGCTTGGCAGAATTATATGCCATGGGATGCTCCACTTCCTCCTCGAATTTTTGGAATAGGTCACCATCGATTCCGGTCGTAGAAGCATCGCATTGTATAAAGAAATTTAGTTTATCATAGTTTATGCTGTTCAAAATAATCATTTTCAGCTTGGTTCCATACAAATGTACTGTTTTTCTTCAGTAAATTAGTTAAACCAGAAGCCACATTTGAAAAATGTCTGATGAACCGCCGATACCAGCAAGGCATCCCCAAAACCGACGGACTTGTTTGATGTTTTTGGGTGCCGGATGTGCTTTAATGGCAGAAACTTAAATGCATGAGTTCATTGGGGATAACATGATGTATTCATATCATATTGTTCAACGAACACTCATCTAAAGGTATTTGCCAAAAGGCTTCCTTCAAGTCAAGGATTGTAATAAACTTTATCTTATCGAAACGCCCCAGCAACCCGTCAATGAGTGGAAGGGGATGGGATGCGCATCCTTAACTGTGACCGGATTCAATTTTCCTACATCTATGCGCAACTAATGATTGGCGAATAATTTTTGATTTTGAATAAAACGCTTAATATTTTCTCCAGCTGGCGAACCGTCAAATCGGATATTCCATTTCACTCGTGCTCTATACCTCTGTAATTGTTTTGAGCATTTTGCGGGATATAGATGATCGACTGAAACTAGTTGAAGCTAATGAAATTGAGTCCTGATTTTGGCGGTGGATTTGAGAGTTAGTATTTTGCGCACTCCTATTAGTAGCTGGTGATAATTTGAATCTGGGAAATATTTTGTCTGAATCGTCGAAATCGCCCTCATCAAGATCTGGTTGCTTATTAACATTGGTTTTGCAATTTTTTCACGAACGTAACACGGTTTGTGGCTTCTTCATAAGATAAATTCTGACTTTCAAGATTTTCTGATGATTAGCACCGAATGCTGTACTTCTTCTAGTATGCGCGCTTTTAATTGTACCAGCAACTCCGGTGTATCCATCAACTCCCGAACCTCACATTCGATTTGAGATTTATCAAACTGCAGATTTTCTACATTCATCATGATTAATTATAAAAATTACTATGTGACTCAACACAATACAAAAAATAATTAACTTTCGATTATTAGCGTGTAGCAAAACTATTTGTTAAATGTTACCGACTGACTGACCCGATCATAATTTTTTTTTGTTTTCTCCTTAATATGGGGTATTGATTGTAACGGTGAATTATTCATCGCTAAAAACGGTAACGGAAAACTTATTATGACTAGATAGGGTGTCTAGAGAATATATAAGGCTTTCTTAATATATTTGGGCTTTAAAAAAACAGGGTTGGGCTCTGGCGAAAATTTTTTAAAAATTTTAGAAACGTGTACTGTATTTACATGCAGCACATCCATAATCCTGTTTTTAAATAACACAAACATATTAAGAAAGCCTTATTTATCCTCTAATGTCCCTATATTCCACGAGATTATTATTATTATTATTATTGGAGGACCATGTGGGCGACCAGACACCTCGCACTGCAACCTAGAAGATCTAATGTGCTGGACCCTGCTTAATTATCCGTCCAGTCAATATTCAGGTTCTTAATGAAGCTGATAATACTGCCAGCCAGTACGTGATACATACTATCTGGGCTTACTGCTCTCCCTCCTAGATTTTTACTACAGCATGTAGTTCCGCTAGAAAGACGGTAGCATTAGGGCCCAAGGACTTCGAGAGGGCTATCTCACTCCCGTATATTCCTACCCCTGACCCATTTTATGTTTGATTTTACTCTTACGAGTTGCTGAGAATTGCAAATCGCCTGTAGATCACCCAGCTTTACTACAGGAAGGCTAAATAAAACTGGAGGTTGCCTGGTATCCTGAGTCTGCATATTTTGGACTGATAAACTTATCAGCTATTCATCCATCGGTATATGCTGTTCCACTTTCGATTAGGTTTTTTTCAAGGTTTTCTCCTTTAGCGCCATACTTTAGCCTATGCCAAATGGCCAAAAATGTGCCAAATGACCTTAGTTAGCAATGGTTGCCACGAGGAGGCAGCACGTACTCTTGTGAATTGTGAAGAGGTTTCCCCTTACACAATTGTATCCATCACGCAGCTGCTTAATACATGACCAGAACAGCTCACGCGATGCGCACTCTGCTGGAAGGTTACGGAGCTGGTAGATTAATCTACTCAACTTTGGTCCCTCTCTTCAATAGACGCCAAACCACCTTCCTTTAGATTAACAATAAGGGAAGATATCTGAGGAAACGCCACATTTCTGATAATTTACATAAATACAGGGTGTCCCATTCAAAGCGCGGCTCTATGTTTTTTTACAAACAACAAAGCAACCCTGAGAAATTTATAAACAAATTGTTATTTTATGAAAAGCATGTACCTAGTGGTGTACTAAGGTAACAATAGGACATGGCCCCTTTTTCAATAATATTATTTTTTAGCCCTTTTCGTGTGGAATAATTCTGAGGAGAAGATCAGTTGTAATTTTAGTTACGTTCGCCCGAATCGAGCTTTCCAATTAAGTCCAATTTGTGGATTATCAACGTGCACCCACCCGTTGGTCTTTTAAATACACCGATACAAAAAAGTCACAGTTTTGATTAATTATGTTATACCCTGTTTAAAAACGTTTAAGGCCAGAATTTAGAATGTATTGTGACGGTGACATCTAGGGTGTGATAGAATAAGTTAAATTAATAGCTCAATGTTTTACTGTATTAAAATGGAATTTTCCATGATAAAACTGTTCTAAATGTTTCTACACTATTCTTACTGGAAAAGTCATGAAATTTCTAGAAGTTTGGTTTGTGTATATAAAAAGTCGAATTAGATGATTAGTATTTGGTAAACGACAGTATAAGGATTAAAAAGTCAATTAAAAGTGATTTAAAAAGTGAATTAGTGAAATATAAAAAGTAAAAGTGATCAGATTATAAAATGTGATTTTGTGAATTATTATTAATAAACGATGTTGAATTAATTGTTGGTGTTAAATAAATAAATTGGTTTGTGTTAAACTGAAGTATTTTGATTTATTCAAAATCAAGTGATACAAACCTTTATTAACAAGACAAAAACCTCTTATTACGTTTAAATATTATTTAACTGAAGATTGGTTCTTTTTTCTATATTCGGGCTTAAGTAAAACAATAATAAATCGACCCTGTATCTCTACATTTGTTTGTTCATAAATATAATCTTAAATATTTATCAATAATTTGGGTCGATCAACCAACCCCTTGCACCATAAATAAAAATTTCATTACCTCAAAAACCACTTTGACTATAAAGCGACAAACATCTTAAACTTATGCATTATTTATAATATACAACAGTCGTACAAACACCATGTGGAAATTTCGTCAAATTACCCATCCCGTAAGGGAGTTTGGTACCTTCTGTATTATTATAACCACAGCATAATGATATTCATATAGAAAGGGGTGTTCAAAGGATTTTTTTTTTTGTATTTCTCTGAATGGATTAATATTGAAAATTTGTGGTTTTTCCATTTTTATTTTGTCTAATAAATGTTTGAACACAGGATTCCCTTTGAAATGTAAATTAAAACAACAATATCTTGATTTTGCTTCCTTCATCTTTGTTGATGATGAAATTTGGATGCATTTTCTAAATGTATATACATATTTTTGAAATGGTTCTTCAATTTTATTGACTTTTAATTTTATTTATTTAAATGTAACGTATAGAACATATTTCGATGACAATCAATTGAAGTACATTATGGTATATATATACAAATGTAAAGTAAACCTTGTTTTTGTTTTCCAAATCGGGGTTGTACAACAAACATGATATACATATAAATAAACATATATACACTTGAAACATTGAGGGTGGATAAAGGTGAAATTATAAAATAATTTTGGTCTTTTGGCATCATCGCTTTAGAAATAATAAAACTGGAAATGGTTCCAGATGTGGCTTGTGTATACTTGTTTATTTTTATTTGAATTACGTTTAAGTGTACTTAACGCGTTTTATGTTTGTACCCCTAAGGTATTTTTTAACGTTTAGATGTTTATGGTAAACGGTTCTCAACGAATAATTGTTTTAAGAGAAATTCGCGACACAGATGATGTTTTCCATCTACCGACTCATTTTCTTTATACTTAAAAGAGGTTGCATAGGTCACGCGATTATATACTTAGAAGGTATACCTTACCTGTACTGAGTTTTTTTTATAAAGGTACGAAGAAATCATTTCGGATTAAAAATGTTTTATAACTGAAATTTAAGCCCCAGTTGTACATTTATAAATCTATCTTATAGATAAAACGTCTTTGTACCTGGTTTTTGCGTAGAGCAATAAAGATATTTTGCAATCAAAACAATTGTAGTTCAAAGCACTCAGTTAATTTGTGGTTGGAACCGTAGAAGAGAGCATGATGAGGTAACCATAGCAGGGAAATTTTCGAATTTAGGAATAAAACTTCTCTCCAGGGAGAACGAGAGAGGAATTTTCATATTTCACTTGAAATACAAAACTTAATCTGATTTTCAGCGGAAGCCAAAAAGTTTAACCAAACATACTAAACAATTTTGTGCTTTTCACAAAAATTTAAATTTCATTAAATCAATCATTATTTGGTAGCTTTGACAAACATAAATTTGATTTTTCAAAATTTTCATATAAGCAGGAATCGATGGAGGAAGGTTACGCAAGGTTGGATTAAGCCAAATAGTTTTGTTATTTAAATTGAAAGCTATTGAGCAAAAAATATATTTAATTTTCGTTTTTGTTATCGCCATTCAGGCGTAATTTGGAAATTATTTTTCTATTTTCTCTGTTCCTGGACTAAAACCAATTTTTTTCAATAAGCACCAATTTGCATAAATGTGATTCTAACGGTTAAAGAAGCTATTTTCTCCAATTCGTTAGTTTGTTTCCCTTATTTACACCAAACAAACTTTTATTGTCTTGCGCAAGTTTAAAATATTTGTAGAATATGTTCTGGGGTTCGAGGCACATCCGATTTTTTCACAGTTTGCTGATTCTGGTCGGATCTGACTTACATATTTGCATCGTATTCAGGAATAGTATCCCATTAAAATATTCAGTGTTTCAACAAATATCTTCATCATAATCATATGATAAAAAGTTCCGCTCGCATCCTTCTTCCCATATTGGTTTTCGAATCCATTACCTCATGATCTGGCTACGAATCCATCGCAATGGAATATTTAGTCAGAAACACTATTTTTTGGTTTCTAAAACATTTCTGTTGTTCCAAATTATTGAAAGCATAATGTGTCTTGGATGGATCAATTATTGTCATTCAGGGGTATTCATTGAATTTATATTTCCATGTTTTTATGAATGAAAGTGTTCGAAGTTTATATTTTTGTGATAAGCACAATGGAGACTACCCTAAGTTAGTTGATTCAATTTTTTGGGTTCCGTTGAAAGGCCGTATGTCAGATATAAAACTAAAAATGATTGATGAAAATTGGGATAAGCGTTTTAAATAAGTACACGTTACAGATTAACAATCGCGACGTCATATTTCAAAAAAATTTTGAACATTAAACCAATAAAAGTGCCAAACCGTGTTGACTGTTGGGAAGTGGGTATACTGTGTGTATTGTCGATATATTTCAAAACTGAACTTGAAAACTACTCTGAGTATTGTCAGAATTTGAAATATCAGGAGCATTTTCGAGAATTCAGGCAATTTGTCAGATGTTATCAGTCACCGAACAAACCCTTCTGCCAACGACGATTTGTCTTCAAAGAAGTGGGGACGTCGCATTTAAATTTTATGACGTTTAAATCAACCGATCGATTGAGATTTCAGAAACACTTTTAACTCATCTATATGAGATAAATAGCACGATCAAACTTAAAGTCAGAAAATCAGTAACGAAATTAAATGGAGGACTAGTGACTTGTCGTATTTTATCGGGTTTACAGAATGTTTTAAGTTGTTAAAAAATCTACCCTGCTGTATTAGAAAAAAGAAACTAATAAAGTCATGTTTGAAGTTATTTATTTAAAGAGTCACCCATTACTTCATTCCTGAAGGAAACTCCATCGAAATATTTTTACATAATTGTTTCATAATCTGATATAGAAACAACAAAGGACAAAGATTAGAAGCAAAATCAAATTGGAATATCATTCCTAAAGAAATTATCATCGTTTAAGAAGATTATCCATTCTATATACGCTGATCTCCTATAGAAGGTAGTAATAAAGTATTGAATGTTCTGGTTTAGTAGCTACAGCTTTTTATATTATATGAGTGTATGGTTCTGTCGTTCTGTGGAACCATTGAGAGTTTTGGTTTAGGAATATTAAAAAATAGTCCAAACGTCTCCATTGAAGCAGTTAACAGAATTTTTTGAAACAAAGCAACCGATCAGATGCCCTAATGCGATAACATACAATTTCGGGGTTGCGGCTTATTTTAAGAATATTTTGCGAATTTCGAATTGCAAAATAAAATTAAATATTTGCTGATGGTTTGTAAAAGAATTTACATACAAATAAATTAATTATTATTATTAACCGGAGGGCCATGTGGGCGATAAGCCACCTCGCACCGCGACCTAAAAGATCTATTGTGCTGGACCCTACTTAATTATCCGTCCAGTCAATATTCAGGCTCTTAATGAATCTGACAATACTACTGGCCGGTGCAAGATACATACTATCCGGGCTCATTGTTCTCCCTCCTAGATGTTGCAGTCTTTGCTGGAAAATGGCTGGGCAATGGCACAGAACATGTTCCGCTGATTCCGCTTCCAGACCGCAGAAGCGGCATCCATCTGTCGTACTTAGGCCCATCTTCTTAAGGTGATACCTTAAGGGGACATGACCTGTGAGGAAGCCAGTAAGCAGCCTCAACTCAGGTTTCCTAAGTTCAAGACACTCCTTAACCCTGACAGACGAAGGTGATATAAATTTCTTCGCCTGCCGTAAACCTGGAATTCTGCGCCAGTAGGAGGACTTTTGAACATCCTCCCAGCGTTTTACCGCTGCTCTAAGGTGTCCCTTAGTGACACCGCAGAAGGGTTCTGGTCCAAAAAATGGAGAGGCAGAACCCTCACGGGCGAGGCCATCAGCTGCCTCGTTTCCTTCGATTCCAGTATGACCTGGCACCCACATAAGTGTTACCTTATTTGAGCCTGCCAGATGTTTAATAACCTTTAGACAATCCCATACCAGCCTTGACTCAACGGTACAAGACCTAAGAGCTTTTAAGGCTGATTGGCTGTCTGATACAATATAAATCTTTGCATCGTTTAGGCCTTTTGCTATGCCTATCCTAGCGCAAAGTTCTATAGCATGTACTTCTGCTTGAAAAACGGTAGCATTGGTACCCAAGGACTTCGAGAGGGTAGTGCCACTCCCGTGTATTCCTATCCCCGCCCCATCTTCCGTTTTTGATCCATCTGTAAACCATACCATGGACCCTCGCTCAAATGATGGTCCACCTGCCCTCCACACATCCCGGTCAGGTAACCTAACACAGAATGGTTTGTGGAAGTCCAGTTTAGCTGGCATACAGTCGGAAGGCATTCCTATTGTAGGGTCTGTCTGAAATTCCTTAAGGATTTCCATATGACCCACCATATTGCCTGGCTTGATATTTCCTTCCGCCTGCATTTTCAGGGCCATACTTGCAGCATCCTTTTTAATATGCAGGTGTAACGGTGTCAGTCCTAGAAGTGTCTCCACCCCCGCGGTTGGACATGACTTCATTGAGCCCGTAACACCGATGCAGGCTACACGCTGAACCTTATTCAATAAGGTTTGCGTTGTCTTCTGCTCAGTTTTAGGCCACCATACAACCGATGCGTAGGTGACCATAGGCCTAATGATTGTAAGAAATGACCAGTAGATCATTTTTGGTTGTAGTCCCCAAGTACGCCCATACAGTCTTTGACAGGCCCAGAGGGCCTTGATGGCTCTATTTTGAACTTTCAACAAATGTTGGTTCCAGTTCAGTCTTTGATCTAGGATAACCCCTAGATATTTAACCTCGCTGGAAAAAGGAACAGTAGTACCGTTTAACGAGGGAGCTGTAAGCGCAAGCTTTGTCCTCCTCGTAAAAGGAACAATGACAGTTTTGCTTGGATTGACACTGAGCCCTTCCTGGTAACACCACTGCCATATTATATTGAGTGCATTTTGCATGCGATCAGAAATGACCTCATCAAACTTGCCTCTGATTATGATAGCCACATCATCCGCATAGCCCTGGACATCAAACCCATGGCTACTCAGAAGGACCAGTAGTCTGTCAATAACCAATGACCACAAAAGAGGAGATAGTACGCCTCCTTGAGGACAGCCCTTTACGGCCTTGATGGTTACTGATTCGCCACCTAGTCTGGCAGTAATCTCACGATGTTCCAGCATGGAACGGATCCACCTAATTGTGGAAAGTGGAACCCTTTTTCCCATTGCTGCCCTCTCTATAGATCCATAGGAGGTATTATCAAACGCCCCCTCAATGTCCACAAAGGCACAAAGGGCAATTTCTTTATATGTCACTGCTTTTTCAATCCTCGTGACTAGCCCGCTAAGGGCCATAACCGTGGATTTACCAGTTTGATACGCAAACTGGTCCCGATGCAGCGGATTCTTTTCAAGGACCTCACTTCTTATTTGATAGTCCAGGATTTTTTCTATCGTCTTCAAAAGAAACGATGTGAGGCTAATTGGCCGATATGCCCTGGCCTGGGTGTCTGGACGACCCCCGCCCTTTGGTATAAAGACCACATTTACTTTCCTCCACAGTTTCGGAATATAATTAAAAGCATAACTTGCCCGAAACATCTGGATCAAGCTGGGGAGTATTTCCTCAATACCTTTTTGAAGTAAAGCTGGAAAGATACCATCCCCTCCAGCGGATTTGAAAGGTTTGAAAGACCCAATAGCCCATCGAACCTTGCTGGGTGTAAAAATTTTCCCAGAGAGACTCCAGATCCTACTGTGAGGCGAATAGGCCACCTCACTCGAAGGATCATATGAGTTCTCTTGGGCTCCTACCACTACTGAATCCGGAAAGTGGGTCTCTAGCAGTACCTCTAAGGTTTCCTTCCGGTTTTCAGTGAACCCCCCATCTTGCTTCTGGAGAAGTCCTAAACCATTTGAATGATCCCTGGAAAGGACTTTCTGGAGACGAGCTGCAGAGGGCAATTCATTGATTCCCTCACAGAAATTCCTCCAGGTAGCCCTTTTACATACATACAAATAAATAGTTTAGTTAATACAAATAAAACGTTTGACATATGAAATAAAAGCTTTCTCTCTAATCTGCTTAACATATTAAATTATTTGTTAGATAACAAATCTGTGAATTGTAAACAAGTTTTTCGAGATGAAAACAAAAATTTAAATATTGATCTTATACGGCAAATAGCTAATAACAGTAGCTATACAAAGACAAAATATTCAAAATAGATAATTTTCAATTGGCAAAACTTTTTCTAAAAGTTAGTCCTCACCCAACAGTTCTAATATATACGGTACCACCATAATACATATCACACAAACATATTAAGGGATAAAATTGAAATACATAGACACACACAATAGTAGCTCAGTACAAGATAAAACTGTAGCGAAGCGAAAAAAATTTTTATTCAATTTACTTAGTTGGGGTTTTGTTTTATATACTGAATTACCGAAATTTATATGTATGAGTGATGTGAAAACCCCCAAAAGAATTTCAACATTTCTTTGTACATACTTGTCAGCATCTTTGGTATAATTTGCATACGTAATAAGTATATGTATATAAAAACCAACCAAAAAAATAGAAAATCAAATGAAAAGAAAATTTATTTTTCTTATCTACTTACATTTGTGCTTTTGTGCATGCCTAGGAAAATTTGCGTACAGTTGTTTTTGTCATAACAATGATATAATTCTATTTCATCTTCGAATTGTGAATTAAATATACATACAACAGAAGATGAGTTTATGGAAACCAAAAATTATGTTGATATATCAAAAAAATGGTGAATATTGAGATAATTGAAAGAATAAAAATGAGACATATCGTCTTATTATTTGGGTCCAATTATATGATTTACTTTGTGCGTTGTCGTCTGCCTTTATTTTCAGTTAGAGGAAAAGTTATGTATCACAATATGATGATGATGATGATGATAACGATGATAATAATGATATTGATGATGATGATGTTGCGTTGATATTTGTCTTGAAGTAACTGAAGTGTAGCAAATTGTGTTAATTGAGTGTGTTGATGTGGCAATTATTTGTAAGGAATTTATAGTTGTGCAATTGATGGTTAGTAATTTAGTAGGTTGTTCAGATCATTAGTGTACCAAGTTATTTCATTTTTCTGGGGTTGTTACAGATGAACACTTTTTATGTAATATTTTTGTTTGTTGAGGAGCTTTTGTTTCTTTATAAATTTGGAAAATTTAGAAATTGACCTTTTCTCCCCATCGTCCATCGTATTTCGAGATAATTTTTTTTTACAGCATAAGGCTGTTTTCCATAATCTCTCAAAACAATCCTAAATGGGGCAAACCGGATGAAATTTTTTCCCATTTTTTTCATTCTGAGACAAAATTGTCTATAAACTGGACTATCTAGACTAGAGCTGAATTTTGGCGCCATTCTTACTGGTTCATTTTGACTCATTTGATTCGTCATTTTGACTGTTTTTATTGCTAGAATTTACACACTAAATTTGCATTGGCACGTTTTCCAATTTCTTAGCTAGTTATTACTCCGATTCCTAGAGCCTTCGAATTTATCAAATTTAATATAATGTTGACCTTTAAAACAAATTAGTGGTCTATTTTCCGTTGTCGAACCGCTAACAAATGCCGTTTCTCTAAGATAAAATTGTTAACATAATTAGAGTAGTGAATCTAGAAAACGCGACTCATTGCAAGATGGTTTCGCTTTTTAAACTAATAAAAATGAATTCTGTATTTTCATTCAAATTCAACGAACAAAAACTCTTTATTGGAAAGGAATTTATGAGTCAAAAAAAGTCAGTTGAAGAAAAAAAGCGGGAACTTTAAGCGCAATTTCAACAAATATCGCCCGGTAGATGTGCCATAAACAAATATTCGCCAAAATCAAGAGCGAATAGTTTTTCTTATTGAAGATAATCCAAAGAGATTTATAAGAAAAGTTCCAGTATTGCCAAAACTTCCCGCATCAGTACATATAAAATCATTCGAAATTTAAAGTATCGCCCAAACAAAATTTTGGAGAAATATGCGAATGCAATGAATATTTTCACGGCACGGTTATTAACCCAGGTCCATGCTTAGGTGCACCCTAAATTATTTATAGACATACTTTAAAACCATAAAATTCTTTAATTGATGAATATGCTCAACGGAATTATCAATATTAGAATTGATTTCTATAATTCTATACAGGGACATGAATTTCTAAATTCAACGATGACAATTGTGAACTCCTTTATTGTATATGGCCCTAGAATCATAGCGCGTTATAGGCATTTACGCTCATTCACTTTAATGTTACGTTCACGTGGAGTCGATTGGAGTGTTTAATGTTATTCAAAAACTATCACGTAAACACCAAAAAACTGACGAAGTGGTTTATTGAATCCGCTTATAACGTGTGGAGTGTATTGTAATGGATTTTAAAGCACGATCCGCATTGTTACAAAACCATTACACTACACTTCGACCAAGTGAACAAAATGTAATGGAAGATACAGTGGATTTTATAAAAAGAAAAAATCTAATGTTATTATCTGACGCGTCTTTATTCGTTTGGTGTTAAATCACCCCACCCGTGTGCCTCAGGAAATCGCCCATTAACAAAAATTATGACCAAAAGAATCACGCATAACACGGCAAATGCATTTCTAGGCACCATCCTGCTGAAACTAAATATTTGGGACTTCCTTACCTTCCAATTCGTCAAATAAAAAATTAGTAATCAATATTCTAATATCAAGGTTCATTTACAGTAACAGCAATCCCAGTTCCGTTTTCAAAAAAATGCGATCCGAATACTCCACCAACCCAAAAACCACACCACACAATCACTTTCTGTGGATGCATCGGTTTTTAATTATTTCTCGTGAATTTTCTTCACCCCAAATTCGAGAATTTTGTTGTTTACAAATCGACCCAGTTCAAAATTTGCTTCGTCGCTAAAGATGACTTTATTGAAAAAAATTCCATTTCCAAGTTTTTGGTTTTTTTTTTGTATGGCCCAATTAGCGAGTTAACGACGTAATCCAAAGTCTGATGGCTTTATTTTTTTAAGTGTTCTGAATTTTGTGCGCCTTCACTTCAAATAAAGTAATTCAATGCAATGATCTGAATAAAGTGGTTGGTGGAATGTGTAGTTCCTGTGAACGATGATAAATTGATGTTTTTGATTTCTTAACAATTTTTCAAATGGCCACAATTGACGTATAATTTTATTTTTCATATTCTGTACGAAATTTTCCTACAACTTCTGCTAAACTATCACTTAAATTTAAAATAATTTTTAATAATAGAAACGCGATTATCTCTCCATTTTTAATAACCGGAATGTTTCTACATAATATATTATTACGTTTTTGCCTTATCACTCAAGCTTCTTATCAATGGATTGTAAATAATACAAAATCAATTCAATTTATCACCAACGAATTTATTTATTTAGCACAAGAATTATTACAAAATCACTTTATATAAATTATTCTCAAATTTTACTGTACACTTATAATTTTTATTTCGCACTTCTACACTTTTTAAATCACTTTTAAATTCCTTTTTAATCTTCACACTGTCGCTTACCAAATACTACTAATTCTACAAGTTTACACTATCGTTCGCCTTTTTATATACACAAACGGAACTTCTAGAAAGCTCATGACTTTTCCAGTACTAATATTGATGAAACATTTAGAACTGTTTTATCATGGAAAATTCCATTTTCGTACAGTAAAACATTGAGCTATTAATCTAACTTCTTCTATTACACACTAGGTGTCACCGTCACAATATTTTGTTATTCTAAAAGTATTGTAACTGTGACACCTAGTGTGTAAAAGAATAAGTTAAAATTAATAGCTCAATGTTTACCTGTACTAAAATGGAATTTTCCATGATAAAATTGTTCTAAATGTTTCTACGCTATTCTAACTGGAAAAGTCATGAGCTTTCTAGAAGTTTGGTTTGTGTAAATAAAAAGGCGAACGAAGTCGAATTGGATCAGTAGTATTTAGGTAGCGACAGTGTGAAGATTAAAAAGGAATTAAAAAGTGATTTAAAAAGTGTTTTGGTGGAAATAAAAATAAATAAATTGTATTAAAATTGTGTTTTAATAATTCTTGTGCTAAATAAATAAATTCGTTGGTGATAAATTGAATTGATTTTGTTTTATTCACAATCCAGTGATACGAACCTTGATTGACAAGGCAAAAACGTAACAATATGATACATTAGTAATCAAAAAATATAAATGGTGGCGAAACTTAACCTCAAATTAGAACACTTTTCATAACAAGACTTGTATCAAGCGAACTCTATTGACGATGGTAAAAGTAGAAAGCCCGCCTCTTACGGAAAATCGAAAAAATGGACAAGATACACACAAATTGCGACACAATCAAAGTAAATGTGTTCGAGAATCTACAATTTAAACTCTACGATTTAATTAATTTGGTTTAGTAGACTGCAATGATAAAACGTTTTAAGAACTGCTGGTACTAGACCGTTCTCTGTCGGTACAAACCCTTGATGGGGCTAGTTTTATCACAACGGCAAATATTTAGTAAAGTGCGCAAAATTTATTTTTAGCAGTAAAGAAGGGAAAAATTACCAAAACAATGAAAACGGAAATTTACCAATGTCTAAACGTTGAGGAATTCTGTTGTCGTATGTGTCCCACCAACCCAGAGTAACGTGATCCTGCTTACGCTTAAATTTGTAGAGGCATCGCTAGTAAGTGCAACCTCGCCAAGGAGATTGCCAACAGGTTTACAAAGATATATGGTTGCAGAAGCAACACCAGCCCATTCGTCTTATGGAAGGTAGGTGGCAGGTATCAAAATAATTTTGCGTTATACGCCTGTAACCACGTTTCATTTAGTTCTACGTTACCCAAGCGCATTACAAAGAAACATTCCTATAATTGATAATAAATTAGTCGACCTTCAATTCGCTCTACAATTTAAACAGTTAAAATAATCATGCGCTAAATAGACAGGAAAACGAAAAGAAAATTTCGTTTTTTCGTAATATAAGATTTTCCAATAGTATTGTCCAGATTTTGTAATTGTTTCATCTGACCAGCACAATAAGCGAGGGAACGCCTCATAAGATCGGTCAATAAGATGGTCTCAATTTATGCGTAAAGAAACTATGCCAGCTAATTTATTGTAAATGGACAAATTTTTACCGTTGCACTTTATTTTTAATTTAATCATAGATTTTAATTTTTGGCGTTTATTTACATTCGTTGTGCTGCGATTGGTCCAGCCAAACGTAAAGGGGAAATTAACCCAATACGCATCCGAGGTTGAACGTATGCCGCCAAGTTTGTAATGGTTAATAAGGTGATCTCCCAGACGGAAACGTATGTAGTAGATACATTGTGGCGGAGTATAATCTCCACATAAATTTTAATTAATATTACAAACTACAATGATGATTGAGAGCACTGCAGCGAGAGAATGCTTCATCCTTTAACTTTGCATCAAGGTTCATATGAAGGTATTTTGCTTGATTGGCATGTGATACATGGATATAATTGAGAGTCACAGGTAGTGGTTCTATTGATCTATTAGTGAAGTTAATGTGAGTAGACTTCGATTCATTCACTTTAATTCTCCACTTAGCTAGCCAATCTTGTATATTATTTACGGCTATTTGTAGTTTGAATGTGACTTCACCGATTGTGTCACCAACAGCAGTGTCATCTGCAAACGTGGCGATAGTTGTATTGCTCATCTGCGGTATGTCGCTAGTAAACAGTACGAAAAGGAAAGGCCTTAAGACACTCCCCTGCGGGACTCCTGCTTTAGCTTCTTTAATGCTGGAGTAAACTCCTTCCTGTTTAACTCTAAAATACCTCCTTTTCAGGTATGACTTTATCAGTTCGCAATACTCAAATGGCAGAGTTTTCTCCAATTTAAATATTAAACCATCTAGCCAGACGTTGTCAAATGCCTGCTCTATGTCAAGAAATATGGCTGAACAAACCTTTTTTTACCCTCTAAGGATTTTTATATTAAATCTGTTATTCTATGGACTTGGTCGATTGTGGAGTGTTCCTCTCTAAATCCAAACTGATGAAACGGAACAGCTACTGATTTTACAACTTCTGGTTTAATTCGTTTTAATAGCAATCTCTCAAATAGTTTTGACATAGTTGGAAGAAGTGATATTGGCCTGTACGAGGCCAGTTCACTTGGTGGCTTACCTGGCTTAGGTATCATTATCACTTCCGCAAATTTCCAAGATAGAGGGACGGAGTCTGAAGGAAGCATTAATTATGTCCGATATTTTTTTAATATCTTTATTAGGTAGTTGTTTTAGAATCTCATCAGTTATCAGGTCATATCCTGGTGATTTTTTAAGTACTACATGGTTCTTTATTACTTGTTTTACTTCTTTAGCATTAGTTAATGGAATTTCCTGTCTCAGGATAGTTGTTTAGTTTTCGAACAGTATATCCTGTTGGTTAAGTGTTGTTAAATTTGGCTGAAAGGTACGCTCGAGATGATCCGCGAATTTTTCTGGTTTTTCTCGTTTGCTTTTAGCCAGGTGACCATTATTTGTTCTTATTGGTGGTATATGCATAACTGGCCTTTTCAAATATTTGGTTGCTTTACTACCTTTATAATAGGTGAGAGATTGTAGGTATGAATTTATTGATTTATTTTTAAATTCCCGTATTTCTCTACGTATTCGTTGTGTTAAATTATTTAATCTATTTTTGACGGTTGGGTCTCGTGTACGTTGCCATTCCCTTCGGGTACTTCTCTTCTCTATAACTAGTGATTTAATTTCCATTGGATAGCATATGCCAGCTATTTTTTTGTTTGTTGTATTAGTACTTTTCCACGCCGCTAGCTGTATGTCTTTGACGAGCTTCTCCACCTCCTGTTCTAATGTTTCTTCTGATGAAAGTTGTGTGTTTAAAATGATGCTATTGTTTAGTTCATTCCTGAACTTTTTCCAATCAGTATATTTATTTGTTAACAGTGGCTGTTTATCATTAGTAATTATTGTATAACTTATTATCATTAAAATAGAGGAGTGGTCAGTTGTGGAGTCCAATCCTTCCTGCACTTGTATATAATCAACCGGGATTTTTCTTGTTATAAAGAAGTCAATTAGGTCTGGTGTTCGATTTTGATCGCTCGGCCAATAAGTTGGTTTTCCAGTAGAATGCCAGTTGCAGTTGATGAAGCTCTTTCCCTTTAGTTGTGGTTAGTCTTGATCCCCAGTCAGTATGTTTAGCGTTGAAGTCACCCCTGATTACAAATTTTTCACCGAGCTGCTTGAAGAACTGAGTATAAGCATTCTCTTTGATGTTATATCTAGGGCTACCACCTGGAGTACAATTTCCTGAATTAGTTGTATTCATTGTTTATTTTACTGGTCATAAAGCATCTACCACTCTGACTAGTACGAGTTTGTAGTGGGTCTGGTTTGAGAACATCATTTACTAAATTTTCGATAGTGGGTTATACCGCCGTGTCTCGGTCGCCCTCGTTAGTTATCTAGCAGGATGCACCACGTGCAGGTGAGGATGACATTTGGGCTATTTGTACACCAATTACTGAAGCCCCATTTCCCACCCCATAATTGTAACTGAATCTTTAATTTTTCTCTTGCCAGTCCAATTCGAAATATTAACTCAACTTTTTTATTAAAAACTACATTACAGTTGTATTTTTGCTCAAATCTAAATTACTATTCATATTAAATTTCTCAGAACTTACTCAGATTTCTGCTCAAAATTCTGATACAAATTTGTCAAACCTTTTGACGTAAACTAAAGTTTCAAATCCTACTCTAACTCAGCATTTCGAATAACACTCGAATTTTTCTTAAATGTACTTGCAACTAAAGCTGAAGTTGTACTCCAAATTTCTAATCAAGCATCTACAGGCAAATCTAGGTTGGAATTTTTACTTAATTTGTAAATAAAATATCATAAAATTTCTAGCTTAATTGCAACCAGAATTTTGTGTTAATTAAATTTGGAATTCAAACTCAATTTTTAAATATTTTTTGCTCAAACTCTCGATTGGATTGAAATTGAATTTTTAGTCCAAAATTTGTTCAAATTTTGTTTTACATTTTTAAAATTCACTCAAATTGTTATTAAAGGCAGTCCAGTCCGGATTCCAAACTTAAGTTTTAAGCTAATTTAACCTCATGAATTTGCTTAAATCAAATTGTAATTTAAACTTAATTTTTATTGCTAATGTAAGTTCCTACTTTAGATTTTATTCAATTATGGTTTAAAATCGAAATGCGTCTTTTATAAAACAAAAAGATTCCTGATTTTCTAGATGACCTAAAAAATTTGTTGAAATCGTGTTTATAATTTAAACTCAGTCACATAAAGTGAATTAAATATTTTTCTAAACTTGTTTTCAAAATGTGTTTCCTAAATGTAATTCCAAGAAGATAATTTCTCCTTAAAATTTCACTCAGACTCATTATATCGAGTTTAGAATCTTACTAAATTTCGTTATCTTAATCAATTTCGTCTTTATCGAATGTAAGACTAGATTTATGTACAAAATTCCATTTATCATTTTGTTCAACTTCGAAACAGCTTGGGACTAAAAATCTTAAGTTTTTTCGAATCCATTTTGATTTTAAACTAAGTTACTGAACACCACTCAAATATTAAAATAAAAATTACAATAATCAATTAGTAGAATACCTAAATATTTGTTAAAACTTTAAAGTTCATTCAAGTTTTTATTTCAATGAGCGTGATCAACATTCAAGTACAGTGTGGGAGTTTAACTTAATTTCGGATTGAAATATCACTCAAAGTTTATTCAAATCCAGATGGAATTGTAATCTAATTTTATTCTTTTATCAAATTGCTTTCAAAATATGTACTTTGGTTTTCCCTTGACATATGTATGTATCTATTCTTTGCGCCACCTAATTTGTTCTCATTTTATTAACCTTATATTTCTCTCAAAATTCTGTGAAATGAAAATTCGAGTTGTAACTAAATTCCTATACATAATTTATATCAAAAATTTTATTTGGTTTGAAATACCAAAACTATTTGTTTAAATTTAAATTCCAAATTCAAATTTCACTCTGGTTTGGACCAATTTACACTCAAATTTTTGCTCAAAACCACGTAGAATGTGCTAATCAATTCCTAATCTAAATTTCCAAATCAATTTTTAACCAAAGTAATACTGTACAACAATTTGTACTATTTAAATTCCATGCAAAATGTAGTTTAATCCAGAAACATTTTGTTACTTTCTTAAACATTTTGTTAATTTCACTCAAAATGTTGGCGTCGCGCCAACAATGAAAATTTTTGGAATTATAACTGGATTTTTTTTTTAAATCCACACAATATTTAGTCAAGCCCTAGTTGGAATTTTTATTCAGAGATTGGAATTCAAACTCTATTTATAACTAAATTTCTGCTGAAAAGTATGTTAGCTTTTGATTCATATTAACCACAATGGGTGTGAAGTTTTTCCCAAAATTCCCATTTTTATTTATGTGTTAGTTTCACACTGTTAAATTGAATTCCAATTTGAAAAAATCTAGATTCCTATTGAAATATTTAGTACTAAAAAAGTAATTTTATTAAAAAATAGAAAAGAATCAAATTATAAATCAAGAATAAAAATTATTTCTGAATTCCGGAATTTAGTCAGCTAATTTATTAACTAAATAAATGACCCTTTAGTATTTATGCCAAAATTCCGATTTGAAGATTAAAAGGTGGGAGAAATTTATTTCTGGGGACAGGGAATTCATCTTCAACTTGATGGATGGAGAATATATTCAGATGTAATGCGAACTATAAGAAACTAAGCCCAAATCTGTGACAAAGGGTGTTTTGCCTTTATCAATTTCAGTCAAAACGCAATTTAAAGTTCGAAGATTAAATCGAAATACATTTATTTCTCTGGTTAGGCGATATCTTCATAGCTTGATATATGTGGAATTTAATCAGCTATTTCGTGAACTATCACAACTTGAGTCCAAATCTCTGAGAATGGCCGTTAATCGCATTTTATCCATTTCATGCAAAACCGCAATTTGAAGTTAAAAAATCGAAGCACGTTTATTTCTCTGGTTAGGGGATACCTTAGTAGCTTGATGGATGGGGAATTTAATGGAATATTTCATCAACTATCACAATTTGAGTCCAAATCTCTGAGAATGGCCATTAGTGGCCTTTCATCAATTGTATGCAAAATCGCAATTTGAACTCAAAAATTCGCAGTACATTTATTTCTCTGGTTAGGGGATACCTTTGTAGCTTGATGGATAGGGAATTTAATCGACTATTTCGTGCACTATCACAACTTGAGTCCAAATCTCTGAGAATGGCCGTTAATGGTATTTTATCAATTTTATGCAAAATCGCAATTTGAACTCAAAAATTCGCAGTATATTTATTTCTCTGGTTAGGGGATACATTTATAGCTTGATGAATAGAGAATTTAATCGGCTATTTTGTGAACTATCACAACTTGAGTCCAAATCTCTGAGAATGGCCGTTAATGGCCTTTTATCAATTTCATGCAAAATCGCAATTTGAACTCAAAAATTCGCAGTACATTTATTTCTCTGGTTAGGAGATACCTTTGTAGCTTGATAGATAGGAAATTTAATCAGCTATTTTGTGAACTATCACAATTTGAGTCTAAATCTCTAAGAATGGCCGTTAATGGCTTTTTATCAATTTTATGCAAAATCGCAATTTGAACTCAAAAATTCGCAGTATATTTATTTCTCTGGTTAGGGGATACATTTATAGCTTGATGAATAGAGAATTTAATCGATTATTTCGTAAACTATCACAACTTGAGTCCAAATCTCTGAGAATGGCCGTTAATGGCCTTTTATCAATTTTATGCAAAATCGCAATTTGAACTCAAAAATTCGCAGTACATTTATTTCTCTGGTTAGGAGATACCTTTATAGCTTGATAGATAGGAAATTTAATCAGCTATTTTGTGAACTATCACAATTTGAGTCTAAATCTCTGAGAATGGCCGTTAATGGCTTTTTATCAATTTTATGCAAAATCGCAATTTGAACTCAAAAATTCGCAGTATATTTATTTCTCTGGTTAGGGGATGAAAAATTTTTATCAGGAATAATTTTCTATGCAAATAAAACAAAAACCGGAAATCATGGTTTCCGTTAAAGATTTTGGCTCTAATCGTAATGTGAAAGTTATACTATATCAAGCTGATAAGGTATCCCTTATCTCCAGACATAAAGGTGCTTCGAATTTTTATCTACAAATTGCGTTTTTGCACGAAATTGATAAAAATCCGTTAACGGTCATTCTCTTGGACTCAAGTTGTGATAGTTCACAAAATAGCCGATTAAATTCCCTATCCATTAAGCTATAAATGTATCCCCTAACCAGAGAAACAAATATACTGCGAATTTTTGAGTTCAAATTGCGATTTTGCATGAAATTGATAAAAGGCCATTAACGGCCATTCTCAAAGATTTGGACTCAAGTTGTGATAGTTCACGAAATAGCTGATCAAATAGCATATTATATTTTCTACCCATCAAGCTATGAACGTAACCACTAACCAGAGAAATAAATGTGCGAAATTCGAATTTTAATCTTCAAATTGAGGTTTTATATGAAATTGGCCAAAGTCCTTTAACACTTTTTGCGACAGATTAGAGCTCAGTTTCCACGGAATACCTGAACAAATTCGCGACCTATTGAAGTAGATTCATTGAAAAGTATTTTAAAAACTAATTTTTTGCTTAAAATTTTTTTTTTTGGTGTAATTTATTTTTTCTATTGGACAGAAAATTGAATTCTTATTGGAACAAAATTTATAAATTGTACTAAAACTTTGATGTTTATTTTAATGGTTCGGAACTTTGGTTTTATATTTAGCACATTCATATTTATCGGAATAGATCGATATGTACTAACAAAGTAAAATTAATTTAATATTGTGACGGTGACACCTAGTGTGTAATAGAATAAGTAAAACTAATAGCTCAATGCTTTACTGTACTAAATGGAATTTTCCATGATAAAAATTGTTACGTAATGTTTCTACGCTATTCCAACTGGAAAAGTCGTGAACTTTCGAGAAGCTTGGTTTGTGTATATAAAAAGGCGAACAAGATCGAATTGGATTATTAGTATTTGGAACGCGATAGTGTAAAGTTGTAAGAATAAGTTATATTTGGTAAGCGATAGTATAAAGATTAAAAGTGAATTAAAAAGTGTTTTTGTGGAAATAAAAATTATAAGTGTACAGTAAAAATTTGAGAGTAATTTATATAAAGTGATTTTGTGAATTTTTATTAATAAACTGTGTTGTAATAATTCTTGTGTGAAATAAAGAAATTCGTTGGTGATAAATTAAATTGAATTGGTTTTATTCACAATCCAGTGATACGAACCTTATTTGACAAGGCAAAATCGTAACAATTGGTGACAGCGGTGGGATTGTGAATAAAAAGATCAAGAAAATGATTTTCAACGAATTAAAAGTTCCAGAATTAAAGAGGGAACTTGAGAAACGGGGTTTGGCCACTGATGGTGCTAAAGCAGCTTTACAAGCGCGACTACGTGAGGCCATGCAGAACGAAGGGCTGAACGCTGACCATTATGATTTTGGCGTGGAAGTAACGGATGCGGCAACTGTAGAGATAGCAGAAGATAAACAACCGTTGGTCGAAAAGACACAAGAACATTCTGGAAGTTTCGATTTGTCGCAGTTAATAGCAGCTATGAACCAGATGACGGGCCAGATGAGTCTAATGAAACAACAAAACGAACGACAGCTGGGAGAAATTAAAAATCAAATGGTGCAACAAGGAGAGCAGTCAAATCAAGAAATGAAACGACAAATGGTGAAAATTGAGCAGTCAAATGAGCGACAGTTAGAGACTATAAATCAGTCAAACCAAGCAATGAAACAATCAAACGAAGAACTTCAACACCGGGTGGAGAAACAAGGAGAAGAAATTAAAAGCCAAATTACTGATGGTCATAAGAGAATGGACGAGAAACTTCTCGAATTATCTACTAACATACACGGCGAAGTAGAGAAGCTGCAAATGGAGATTCAACAGGTTGACCTAAAACTGCAAAAGGAAGTTCAACTTGTCAAAACGGAGGTTCAGCAGGTTGAAGAAAAATGCCAACGGCTCGAGAAAGAACTAACTGATATCAAGGCAAGTGGAACAACAACACAAGTGGTACAAACCGTCCAATCAATCAAGATAAAGCCACCAACATTCGACGGAACAACATCTTTCGTCATTTTCAAATTTCAATTTGAGACGGCAGCCAATCAAAATCATTGGAACGACGAACATCGTGTCGCAGCGTTAATAGTGGCCCTTAAAGGTGAAGCAGCGGAGGCCTTACAAACAATTCCGGAAAAAGATCGCAACAGTTATCTCGAAATTATGAAGGCGCTGGATAGGAAGTACGGCAGTGACCACAAGCGGGAAATCTTTCGTATGGAATTGAAAAGCCGCTACCAAAAGGGAGGAGAATCGCTACAGGAATTTTCATCGGCAATCGAGCGATTAGTACATCTAGCACATACCTAAAGCGACGTTCGCGGAAACCGTTGCGTTTGCGTTAACGATCGAGGCCGTGCAGAACTTCACCAGACCGTCATTAGTTAGGCGCCAAATGAACTCAGACAAGAACGGCAGCATGGAGCGAATGGTACCGACAGTCGGAAGAGGCAGGCTTAGGTGTTGGAAATGTGACAAGTTGGGTCACAACTCAATGGACTGTCGGAAAGTAATACATGGAGAGAGAAGATCGCCACCTTTTATGCGGGTAAAAACGGAACGGTCGGAACAAAGGTCTAGAAGCAGCGAGCGAAGATGTTGGGTATGTAACAGGATTGGCCACATCTCGCGGGATTGTTTGGAAGCAGGAGGAAAGCGGCACGGATCACCATCTTCCGTGGAAAGAGCACGAAGAGGAGAGCAGGGAACGGATGAGGTAATGGCAACAGTCGGTAAAGTGGAAAGGTTAGAAGTCAGTTTGGAGGAACCGAAGCTGGCTTCACCGTCTGGTTGCCCCATAACATTCATCCCTGTTACGAGTGAAGCACGAGGCGGAAGCAGCATCACAGTTAGGGGCGGTGTTGATGGGAGGAGGTGTATTATTACGCTGGATACCGGAGCAACCCACACAATTGTTCGGAAAGATTTGATCGCAGGAGCAGTGCAGCTAGTTGATGGGTTAAAATTAAGAATGGCAAATGGAGAGAGTGCAATGATTAAAGGGAAAAAGATCGTGAGCATAAGGATCGGCGAAACCCTTTTCCCACACGAAGTTCTGGTCGCAGACATTGTGGATGAAGTTATTTTGGGAACGGACTTCATGAGGATGAATGGCTTTGTGTTGGATTTTGGACGAGGAATATTGAGCAGCGATAACATCGAGCTGAATCTTAAATTTAACGGTACGGATGTGACAGTAAGGCGAGTAACAATCAGTCATTGCGAGGAGCTGCCATCGAAATCTGAAACAATTGTTGAGGAAACCAAAGAACACCAGGTTAAGCAGACATTGGATAAGAAGGGCCGAGTTGTGCGAGGTAGAGTGCGAGTGTCAGGCGACTGGATGAGAACTCGATGTGCCATACGGGTGAATGGCCAGGGATTACACGAGGGGCAATTGGTGTGGCATCACAACTCGCAACAAAAGAAGGGGGATTTATCGGCGAAAGTGCAGCCTTTATGGACGGCACCCTACAGGACAAGAAAAGGACAAGGAGGTAAACCAATGGCGGTACATTTAGAGAGGCTGGCCCCCTACCGAGGAGGTAATTTCGGTCCTGTTCGGGACGAACAGGCTTAGGTGAGGGGTAGTGTGACGGTGACACCTAGTGTGTAATAGAATAAGTAAAACTAATAGCTCAATGCTTTACTGTACTAAATGGAATTTTCCATGATAAAAATTGTTACGTAATGTTTCTACGCTATTCCAACTGGAAAAGTCGTGAACTTTCGAGAAGCTTGGTTTGTGTATATAAAAAGGCGAACAAGATCGAATTGGATTATTAGTATTTGGAACGCGATAGTGTAAAGTTGTAAGAATAAGTTATATTTGGTAAGCGATAGTATAAAGATTAAAAGTGAATTAAAAAGTGT
Source organism: Tipula vernalis (assembly GCA_958295665.1). Taxonomy (NCBI): domain Eukaryota; kingdom Metazoa; phylum Arthropoda; class Insecta; order Diptera; family Tipulidae; genus Tipula; species Tipula vernalis. The sequence continues at coordinate 76,560,935 of OY282559.1, read as the reverse complement.
TTTTGTGGAAATAAAAATTATAAGTGTACAGTAAAAATTTGAGAGTAATTTATATAAAGTGATTTTGTGAATTTTTATTAATAAACTGTGTTGTAATAATTCTTGTGTGAAATAAAGAAATTCGTTGGTGATAAATTAAATTGAATTGGTTTTATTCACAATCCAGTGATACGAACCTTATTTGACAAGGCAAAATCGTAACAATATATTTAATTAAACTACTTCAATGTTCGGACTAAGCTAAACAAAATAATCGTTGTGTTTTAATAAAACGCCTAATATGTTTGTTCTAATATTTTACTCTGTCGTGAAGATTAAGAAATTCAGTAAAATAATGCACGGTAATAGCACAAATTAACATAATATGTATTCATTTATGAACCGAATCTTTATATTTCAATATAAATGAGCTTTGTGATTCGCATTTTACAAATTTTCCTACATAAGTTTCAATTAAAATTATGTTCTTTTAATCCCTTGAATTTAATCGAAATTTATTTTAATAATAAAACATTTATAGATAAATTCGGAATTTTTAGCAGTGTACAATAAGCACAAACAAATACCAAAATCAATGAGAATCCAATAGAATTTTGTTTATTCCAATAGGATTTATATACATACTTATATCTGGGGAAAAAAATGGGAAAAACTTCACATCCATTTAACCACAACATATTCAAATCAAGTTTCTAGTTTAATTCAATTTTTAATTTTTTAAATGTAATTTAAGTTTCTACTCAAGAATTTATCCAATTACATTTGGAGATTTTAGCTCGAAATTCTGATAACGAAAAAAAAATTCACAAACGTATGTTGACTTTTTTACGTAAATGGCACTTAATATTTTACCAAAATTCATAATTGAATTCTTAATTTTTTAGTTCTAAATTAAAATTTAAAATTTTGCCTTAAAATTCTACTTAAAATTTCATTCATGATCATTACGTCCAATTCAAAATTGGAGCTAATTTTGTTACCTTTAGATTTCCCTCTAATTTTGGTCAAATCCATCGTGTTTGAACTGTAATTCGAAATCGATTTCTAATGTAAAATTTTGGTAAAATAATTCAGTTAGTCATTCACACTTAATAATCAAATTTACATTCAACATTTCCATCGAACATATAATAACTTGAAACTTTTCGGATGAAAAACTAGTTTTCGTTCGATCCCATTTTGAATATGAATAGCATTAAAGCTCAAGTGCTTAAATATGGGGTAATAATCACAAAATTTGTTTTTTTAGAAGAACTCAGCATCGCCAAATAATGTGCAATAAATTTATTTTGTTCTTAATTTATTGATCTAACTTAGCGGAGTTTAGGCCAAAGTGAACCTTTTTTAACTTCTAAAAAAAGTATTTGTTGACTTAAATTTAAAATTCAAATTTCAAGCTATGAAAGTCGGATTGCGTTATTCTTGAAGAAAAATTAAAAATATTTGGAATAAACCATGTGGTAAAACGTAAAATAAGTGGAAATATGCAAAAATATTTAAAAATTTATGGTAGCATATATAGATCATTCGCTTTTATTTATTCTAAAAAGAAATAACTATTCAACAAATTTTTGGTTTGAATTTCCCAAAAAACAAATATTTTTTTACCTAAGAATCCTAAGCCTATTAATAAAGTATACATACTGTTATGCTCTACTCAGATTTGCCTAAACGTCATTACCGACTGCATTTTTCTTTCAGCACAAATAATCGTTGAAGCCTTTCTTTATAGAGATACCTCTATGATTAGATATTAATGGCCGTACAAATTTAAACTTAACGTGTCACTTAAATGGAGATCTTGTTGCTTTTTTTGTTGTTATATGCCACTTAAGGAATTTGTTTAATGGATTTTTAAGTGAAACAGAACGACACACAGCGTTGTTAAAGGAAAGCCAAGGAACAAATAAGGAATTGTAAGAGGTGAATAAACGGGATTGAGAGTTAAGTCTTCAAAAATTACATTTTTGATAGTGAGTTAGAATTATAATATGTATTACATCGAAGATCAAAATAGCCTGTTTTGAATCGTTGCTCTACTCAAGCTCCGCTATCAAATGTAGCAGCACTCAAAAAAATTTATTCGTTACCACAAACAATTTTTACAGCTAACACTTAAATCTTCCATATCGGGTTTGGGTGTAATTCTAAAATATATTTGGAATAAACAATTTGTTTACTGGCAACAAATACTTTTATGTTTGTAACAAACCGCATGTGTTTTTGACAAACAAGAGATTATTTGATCGAATCACGACGCATCAAGCTTTTCAGTTTAAACCAAATAATAATAATGGTATGACCAAACAAGAATCGTTTAACTCAAATTTTTCAATTATTTACTACAAACAACTGACGTGTTATTTACAAACAAAACATATGTTTATATCAAATAACTGTGCGTGTTTCGGAAAATGATATTTATTTGTGGAATTAATTGGGAAACCTGTGGGAAAATCAATACTTTTACAATCAGAAAAAATATTCTAACACTTTCGAGAAACCTTGCTCTTACAATTTTTTTTTCTGACTGTAAGGATTATTCATATTCCTACTGGTCTTCCTATTAATTCTTATACTAATCAACACAATTTTCCGGATAGGCGCGCCAATAATGAAATTTAACAGAAGCTTTGAATATTTTTCGAATAAAAATAAAATTTTCATTTTCGTAACTCAATTTTTATTTTATATATTGTTTACAGATAAATTATTATTAAAATTAATTAAATTATAAACTTTTTTATTTATAAGTTCTTTGAAAAACAAAGATTCAAATTCATTGCTTTTCCTCACCAAAAACATTTGTAAATGTGGGTCATATGTAACGGTATCAAGGGCTTGACAACAGAAAATAAACTCTGTTTCAATTTGGACAATATATTCAATGAGCAAAAAAAAGGGAATCTCATCTTCATAATACTGATTAGTTATACTTATAACTAATCCACATTTGTAAGTTACACCTTTAAATTCCATACTACTAATAATTTTAAAAGATTTATCTGGCAGTTTATATTTATCTTTAAAATTGGAATCAGTATTTGCAAACTTCGTTTGTTTTGCGATTACTGTATTTATCACTAATTTCATTGTAATTGATAAGTAAATAACTAAATTTGAGTTGGTTTTTGAGACAAAGTGTGTATAGTAATTTTTTTCTAGATTTTGTCGATCTACCAATTTCTTTGAATTGCTGATGTTTGGCTTCAAACCTCATTGAACTAATATTTTGCAAAGGACCAATTTTATTCATAATGTATGGATAATGTACTGTGAAATGGAACTTCGGTCTTAAATCTTCGGCAAACAACTTTATAAATTGATCATGGTGATCTGAAATCATATTTTCTAAAAGTTTACTTGTACTTTCATCTGCTTTTCTTGTAACCAGGATTAACAGAATTTCTCTAAGGATCAAATATAAATTCCAGTGTTTATTTGCTCGTGGTATCATATCTCAAATCAAACAATTGAGATGAAATACCAAAACGCTCATTTCATTAGCCGAGTATCTTAATTTTGTTCCAGAAAGCAATGTTTCTTCTTTAATTGCGGGTGGTTTGTTGGATGAAGTTGTAAGGTCCAAAGAATTAATTCTGCTATTCAAAAAATTTATATCGAAAAATTTATCAATGTAAATAAATTGTTTTAAAATTCTCATAAGATCATAGTGGGCCACCCCTTCCAAAATGTCATGCATAATATCTACACTAAAATTATCGGTAACATGAAAGTTTTTTATATCATTGAATATACATGCTTCTTTTATTCCTGTCATTTATACATTGCAATAACATCTTGATTATAATTTATTTTATTTCGGATAAATTCATCGTTTTGTAAACGCATATCACGTGTAGTGTTTTTATTGCATCTGCAAAATCTACAGTAAATATTAGAATTAAAACTCTCTGCAAATCCTAAAATTTGATTGAGGCCTAAGTTATCGCCAAGGATCAAAGCGGTTACTATTAAAACTTTATTATACTGTGGATGACTTATTAATATTCCTACGTCTTGTAAATTATTTAATTATTTTATTAATGGTGTAAAAATTCTGCAGTTACAATTTGGGTATAACTTTTTTTATCTGCAGTAAAAAATAACATTGCCAAATAAATTTGACAAAGCTGTGATTGCAAATAATCTGGCATACAAGGTAACATAACATAAACAGTACCAATTTTTTTTTTATTACTGCTTGATCCTAAAGGATTGTTGGGTTCAAATTCGTCAAAATAGAGGAAAAGGGGTAAAACTAAAGTTTTGTTATCTGGACTGATTTGTTTTAATTTCGTATTCCAACTATTACATTGTATGTAATTAATAATAAATTTATCTGTCGTGCTTTTGAGTTCTTCGATGTTATTAATAATATCATTGAGCATATTTGTGCTATTAAAAAGCTTGCTAAATAAATCGATTAGATCTATTATTTCTATGGTGATTTTCTTATGTTTGGTGATTATTTCACAATTTTTGTTCGACAATTGAATATTAGATTTTATTACATGCGTTACGGGATACGTTAGGTAACCAGCGTCATGTAATTCTTTGAATAGAACATATTCTGAACCAATTGTACAACTGTCATGCAATATTTGTAAATATTGTGAAATTTCATAGTTAGAACTATTTGTTTTAAGAAAAATATAGTTTATATGAGATTTGAAAGTAGAGAAATTGAGATTTAATATTTCTAAAATCTTTTTTCCTTGATATAGAATTTTCGTTATACACGTTAACTATAAGTTTAAGAATGTCGTTTTTAACAATTTTTTCAAAATCATCGGTATTTTCTACTGAATGTTCAATATTAGTATTGCAACTGTTTGATATTGATAAATCCGTGACTGAAAAATTGGTTGTAACAAAGTCTAAAGTTTGTTAACTTGAAACAACCCACATCTCCGAGTGATGTCTGAGTAAATGGCTTTTATAAGATTCCAGGTAACTGAACTTTCTTGCACAATCTAACACTCTACACAAGTAACTATCTAGATTATGCTTATTCAAATGATTTATGTAAAGAGAAGTACTTTGAAATTCTTCTTGACATATCCGGCACGAAATCATGATTAAAAAATTTATATGAAAATTCATTCCAAATTTATTTAAAAAAAAATTAAGCTAAAGATTTAATCAATAAATCTACTGAAGGAAACTTGTTTTGAGTGATATTCAATTTAAAAAAAAATAATTCGATAAAAACCCATACGTGCTTACATTTTTCGGGATACTTAATATTAAGCCCACAAAAATAATGAAAGCAATATTCCAATGCTTTAATTGGGTCGTCAAAATAAATTTTTTTATCAGCAACGGTAATAAAAACTTTTGCACGGCATATATCTCCGACTAATATGATTCTCGGCTGCTTAAAATTTGGAATGGTTATATCAGCTTCTGCTTCAGTCTGAAAAAAGGAAAGGCGGTGATAAACTCTATAGAAACCATTATTTAATTTTATATCTACCTGAAAATGATCCAGAAATCTCTCCTGGACTTCAAGTTTACTCGGCTTTACCTTTCCGGTAATGAAAGTGGTTGGTAGAATATGCGGCAACAGCAATAAACCTACGATATTTTTTGTTTCCTCGCATGAATCTAAATCATATAAAAAAGAGTTGTTTGTTTTAAATTTACACAAGTTGCTGTAGGTTTGTGCTGTTGATAAACCTAACCATTGCCTGACGCAATCTTAAGAAATTTAAGTACTGTTGAGCTTTTAAATTGTTTGGCCATCTGGATAAGCGTATTGCACACTATAACTACTTCCTCTGGCGATATATTTTGTATGGATGGATATCGATATTTTGTGTCTATAGCGACCTAAATTCAAATGTAAATTTTACTTAGCTAACAGATTCCTTATATAATATGATTCCTTGTATGAAATTGTACATAATATGTATACTTACAAGTTCAAAACTGTTGGGCTCAGTTAAACAAGCAAATTTTTCCAAATAATCTTTCGTGCTGATATCCGTTTCCAAGATCTGCTTTCGCTTATGGAAGGTTTTTTCCCAGCTTTCGATGACTTTTTCCCAAGGTACTATATTTTTGGTTAAAAAATCTATATGTGACTGAATATCTAAATCATGTTCATCCGGTAATTGCTTGTTAGCTACGTGGATTTTTGTAATGTTACTCGACAGTTTTCGTCGTGTGATAACACCAGCCTGTGATAAACTAGTTTTTTTATTGAAGTACGCGTTAAATAGTTTGCCTTTCGCTGGGTGGCCGAACTTTGCTGGAGAGTAGTAGACACTGGCAGATTCGGTATCTTTATTGAAAATTGTTATGATTATTTCAGATAATTTTATGAAATCAGCTCTTTTCAATCTGCAATAAGAAAATACAAAGGGAACATAAACAAACTTGCGATTTGGTTTTAATATAACAAATACTTACACCAATTCAGGACATCTATCCAAGGTTCCATTAATTATGGTTTTCGAAATATTGATTCTATCTGTATTTGTTAAAGACGCCGGATTCGTTTGATATTTTGATAGAATTTCTTTGGTAGAATTACAAAGAAGTTTTCGAATGTTCTATAAATAATACAAAAAAAATAATTAATTATAATAAACATTTAAAGATGTTCACTGATACAGTAAGATAGATATGTGAAAGGCCATTCATATAAAATCAAAATTTACGACCATTGATAATTTAAATAATAATAATAATAATATTAAACGGTCTTACAGGCCATTGCTGGCCTATAACGTTTGAAAATACACTATTTTAAAAAGGATAAAATTTAGTTGAATACTCGTACATTAATATTGATTTGAAAAATGGAATGATGGTTTTCGTTTCGCTGATCAAAATGTTGAAATTCTTCTTCACCTAAGCACGATATTGTTCGTCTCAGTTTACTCGAACGAGGATGAGATTCGTCGTCTAAACCATTACTACTATTATTTTGAGCTGTTTGATTATTCAGATCGATGATATTTCCATCAGTTTGATTTTGGTGATCAATTATTTCGAACTGAAAAATGTTAGGAGTAATATTTTGTGGGATATCTGTATTGTCGATATTACATGACATAACATTCTCATTCCCAGCTCCACTAGTGCAGATCATATTTTTATTATGCGTTGGTGTTACTGATTTCACAGATTCATTCAAATCGGCCTCTTGATCAAGAGTTTCAGAAACAATATTTATATAATTGAGCGCTTCAAACAACTCTTCGACAACTAAAATCAAATTGTGGCCGTATGTTTCTACATACGGTAAAAAAAAAAAATCCTTTTTAATTGTCAGCTCCACTTTGCTCATGAAGAAACTTAAAATTAGTTTTTATAGAAAAATGTGATGTCACTAAGGAAAAATATTTAGGAGAAGATTGTAGAAAATATATTGAAATTTAACAAATTAATAAAATAAATACTGTACCAGCTTGATGAAATATTTCATATGTGAAAATTCCCTCACCCATCACTGGAACAATTTCGGTTAAATTCATATATTTAACAGGTAGGGCTTTAAAATACTTATTCATTTTGCTAATAGTATGACTGTAACAAATTGTACTTAAATAATTCAAACTTCACTTAAAACTTTATTCACTGGAAGCATTAGAAAAATCACATGTTACGTACGTATCAACAATAACTTTAATCGTCGAGATTTTGTATAAATTCATAACACAAATATAACCGTTTTAAAATATTAATAACTTACCAAAACTATATTTTATGTAAAACACTTTAAACACTTTAAAATTAATCTTTTCTTAACAAAAAGTAATTTTATTTGAAATTTTCACTACCACACAAAATACCGCTTTAATATAAATGATGCTAGAAATGTGTTCTAACGGAATTTTTATTTCACAAGCATTAATTCTTTTCACCGAACATTCATTCTTTTCCACAAACACAAATTGTTTGAGAGAAAGAATTTTCGTGTTTAGATAAAATACTTAAATGAGAAACCATAAATGTTTCTCACTAACATTTATAGTATGTAACTAAAATAATTAAACGTTTCTTGTAAATACTAAAATTTTGAATTATTTATTATAAATGCTTATTTATGACAAATATTTCAGCGAATTTCTTAATAGTTGCATTAAAAATTGATAGTTTGAAATAAATTAAAATTGTTTATTACAAATACAAGAACTGTTCTCGTAAATAATCTCCAAATACTCTTTTTTTCAGTGAGCCAACTGAAATATTTTACTGGTTGCCTGTAGCAGCCAACTGGAATATTTTACTGGTTGAACAAAAATTATTTGCTCCTCCGGCCATTTCTGATTTCTAGGTGGATTATTTCTCAAAATTTTGCAGAAATTCTTTGCATTTTCCGAAATTGGTAATTTATTTATTTCTAGAGAGGAATTGATTTTGTCTGGTTTTTTGCGAAGCGGGATAAACTTTAATCAAATTTTCTACAGTGATCCTCGCGTCACTATCGATATATCGCTATCAGAGTCGAAATCTCACTAACCGAAGAGATATGAGGCAAATGCAGTGTTGGGACTGCTTTCAGATATAAAAATATTTCCCTCGCCTAAGCACTTAATATGTTCGTGGTTTTAGGCGACTATTAATTTTGTGTATGGAAGCATTATTGCGCCGAAGACAACAGAAACTAAATATTGCAAACAATTTATTATTTACATCAGTTTTAAAGTAGTTTGTGAGATGAATACAACAAAACGAAACACGACGATATTTCACGAAGTTTTACAAACAACAAAACACCTCCAATTTTTTTTTTCTTTCGCTTAATAAAAACTATAGGTATGTACTGAGGGCTCTGATTCTATCTAGCACACAATTTACATAATAAATAATCGTAACACCCTATTGCCTTTTATACTTTAATTTTCCATTTTAATAAACGTTAAGCAACTGAGAAATTTTCAATTACCCAATTTAACGAATACATTCCTATGTTTATTATAACTAACTGTGACTATACCTAGGTACTTAAAATAGCTTAAATAACATCATTTTAAAAGTCTTATTCCCTGTCGTGCTCGTTTCTAATAATAAACCGTTTTTTTTTTGTGAAAAAAGCACGCACATCTAATTGAACAAAAATTAACTACAATCGATAAATTTCTCTATCAATTAACTTGTGTGTACGCGAAATAAAATTTAAATACGTTTTTACAAGCGAAAACAACAACAGCAATAACTAAATAAAAGGAAATCATTTTATTTTGTGTCAAAAGTTCAATTCATCTGCGAGATAAAAACTTTTCGAATTTCCTTCTTCTCGTTCTGCCGCCACATTCTTATTTTCAAAGTGAATAAAACAGGAAAATGAAGTCTTGAAAATTTGGAATTATTTTTCCCTAAAGTAAATTTTTTATTTTTTAATTTCTGTTGAAATAGAAATACGAAAAGTACCAGGATAATTGTGTTCATACAATATAGAGATTGCTATACGTCCTTCTTGTTGTTACTAGTATGTACACGACAAAAAAATTTAAATAGAAATCGATTTGAAAATGCTAATGGAAAAGGAAATTCTTATAACAAATCTCTAGAAAACGAAATACCGACGTGATGAAATTTTAATGAATGAAATCATTTTCTTTGTACCTACATATATAAGTGTGTACATAATAGTAAAGAGATAATTTTGATTAGATAACATAAGTAAGTAACTACATATATAGGAAGGATATTTGAAGAGGGTGCCAAACAATAAATTTGTAGGTCACGCAATGGACGAGGCCAAACTTTTAACATAAACATAATTTTTGTTTTTCTACATTACCAAGAAAAACTTTCCCATTTTCCATTCAAAATATCATGTAAACATTAATCCCGATATATGTTTTGAGATTATATAGACGTACAACATAAATAAAATAATTAATTTAAATATACATAATATACATATATATAAGAGAACAACAACAACAAAATGTAAAAAGGGAATCGTAATATTTTAATTTAAGATGTTCTTCTTCATTTTCCTACTCTACGTCTCGAGATAGTTTTTTTTTTTTTACTTTGTCGAGTTAAATACGAGATTTGTTCATTGGTTTGGTTTTTCCAGTTAAACTCCTCATACACTAAATTGGATTATGTTTTATATTTTATACCGAGATTATGTTTAGGAATTATAAATAAAATTTTTAATAAATTTTTTATTTATGGTGCGGTGCTGGTATTTAATGACAGCTTAATAATTATGTACGAGTTTGTGTAATGATAAGATTTAATGTTAATTAAATGGATTCTATAATTTATAATCTATGGTAATTTAAGAATGTCACGTTTATGAAGTATAAGTTAATTATAAAAGTTGTGCACCATCAGGTATATCATGTTGTGAAAAAATACAGTTTATTTTAACATGGTATACGTAACCGACTGCAATTATAACCGTTGGAAAAAATTGCACAATTTTCTAGTAGTTAGCATTTGTTCAAAATAAATGCAAGTTATTGTCAATTCTCAATTGTCTGTAGGTCAATTGTTGACGAGAAGGGAAACACAACACAACAATATATTGGAATTAAGACTATTTGTACGGATCTATTAATTAAGCTAGTTTATGTTAGATGTCGCCAATCGCATTATTTTAATGATAATAGCAAGCCACCAAATTTGCCAGTAAAATAAAACAAAATAAAATATGTTTGAGGTCTAAGGAGCAGGGATGAAAAGGTTGATCCTTTAGTACTTTTTTCGGTCCTTTAGAAAATAAAAAGTACTTCGATACTTTTGATCAACATTTCAGTCCTTTCGCAAAAATATGTATATTCAATTTTTTCTGTAAACGTTAGGCAGCACTTTCGAAGATCGAATCGTTTTTCGTTGGATAATCTTCGAATTTCGACTAAATTCAATTCTAACCATCGAGACGATCGAATACCGACGACAAACAAATGTTTTAACGCTTTTTCCTTAAAATTTTGGTGGGCAAGGAGCATCGAACATGTACTTATTCTTGTAATTGTAACTTATGACGGTATTCCATTCGGTGGGAGGAAAATATATCTAGTATCTATTATATTTTTTATAAGTAACTAAAATGGATATGTAAATAATTTTTGGTTTAGTTAGTAAATTTCATCCTTTATTTAAATTTTAATCACAACACCAAGCATGAATCTAAATGCGAGTGAACATTTTTTTATAAAATTATGATACAAAAAACACTTTTATATAACATTTTTGTCCATTTATAATGTTAGTACGATGTTTTCAATCAAATTAAATTTAATTAAATCCGAAAATTACATCGAAATTAGAAAAAATCGAAATTCAAATGTAAAATGCCAGCGAATACGAGCGAATTTGGTTTTCTCTAATTTTGACGTAATTTTCAGATTTAATTAAATTTATTTTGATTAAAAACATGTCACTATTATAAATAGGCAAAAATTTTATTTATAAGTGATTTTAAAATCATAAATCTTAAACAAAAATTTACTCGAATTTGCAATTCGTGCTTGATGTGTATAGCTCCTAGTTCTAAGCAAATTATCTGCGGCCACTTTTGAGTTTTGGTTACTTTAGCAACAGAATACCTTTATCTAATGGTTCACAAAATCAGCATTTAACCTTTTAACTGAACCCACCTAAAAAGGTAAAATGTTTAAATATATTTTTGTTACTTTTAGTGACATAAAAGTGAAAAGTCGTCAGTTATTGAAATATAGTCGTCTTATAATTATTGTTGTCTATGTCCAATTTTTGATAAATTTGAGTTATATATATGTGGTGACAAAACAAAGGGGCACAAGAGCTGTGCCCCTTTTACATATTATTTAAAATTCGAATCTTCCATATTCGATTTCATATACGTATAGTATCAATTTTTTGCAATATTCCGGCAACTAAAAATAACCGTAATTACTGTTTACAAACAATAAAATTATTCTTTGCGAATTTTCGAGTTGAATCCTTTGTTTTATGAGCACAGATATGTAGCTAGGGTAAACCGACCATAAGGAATACAAATTTTCCATCAAAATTCAGCTAACTCCTATCGTTTCTACGATATTTTTTTTAAAAATTTGTCTATGTCCTCAAATGTTTACTACGTCTATATCCTTGAGATTCGTTCTTTGGCTACCTCCTAAGCAAAGCTGAAAACAAAATTTTTATTTAATTTGTTAGATGTGGTCTTATCTATATGTATATCCGTACGATTTGGTCTATATCCGCTAATTTTTTCTTCAGTTCTATTTTTTTGTCTATACCCCTGAGTTTTGCAGTATTCTTGAGGGATACTCCCTCAACATCAGTAAGATGTTCAACTTATTTAACATCAAAAAATTGAAATACAGAGATACGAGCAACAAACAATTGAATTTGGCGTTCCATGGTTCTAAAAATATCTGTGCGATAAATGCGAGGCAATGCGAATGATGGTATTGGCTGCAAACCAACGAGTACGAAGCACATATTCTAAATAAAACTTACCTAAAGCAAATTATTTAGAATTTTCAGCCTTGATATGCAAAATAACTTCCAACTGCTCAAAGCTAAGAATTTAAACTTCTCTTAAAAGCAAACATTTTATGTCTATAATTTAACGAGAAAGGTTCATGGTGATAGAGAAGTTTTAAATGCAATTTTGTACGTATTAATATTATAAGGTAAACATTTCATTCGAAATAGACAACAACTTTCACATTTTTAGGTATGAACCTTTTTGTGGCTGCGAAGGTACTCACATTGCAAATGTGCTGTAAATATATTGGAAAAATATATTCATTCTCATCCGGAAGTACAAACCATTATTTTTTTGGTCAGATAGGTGTGTACTACAAAACAGGAATTGCATTATGTCCTTTGCTCTACAGCAATTTTTAAATACAGCCTCATCGCCTGCACAGAACTGGATTGAACAAAAATTTTCGGAAAGGGGCCACAGCAATATACAAAAAAATTGACTGTGCGCATAGCTTTTGGACAGAAATTTTAAAAATAAATTTATATATTTCTTGTTAGCCTCATCGTTCATCGTCCTATGGAAGGCATGTTTCACCTTCAGTTCAGAGTGAAGAACAAATAATTAAAAATAAAAGAGCCCTAAACTTTGTCTGTTAATTTAACAATAATTTTTAATCATTAAAATTATTATACGAATTAATTAATTAATTCAAATTAAAGTTAAATAAAAAAAATGTAATTTAACTGTAATGTGATGTAATGAATTTGTGATGTTTTTATTTATGCTTAAACAAATGGGTTTTAGAATTTTGATTTATATTATTATTTGCTTATTTAAACCTTGCTAGGTGTATGCTAAAAAATAGTATTTCCAAAAATCGAGGATATAGGCAAAACGTCATGGGTCTAATCGAGGATATAGGCACATATACAAGCCTTTTAAGAAAAGTTGGTCCAAAAATTGGACACAGACAAAACAATTAAATTTGAAACTTAAATAATTAAAATACTTTCTGAGTTTGAAACATTGTACTTCGTAATTAAGCTTTCTTCTAACAAATCTATTTGGAAACCAAAATTTAGTAAAGAAATCACTCTTCAACTTTCCAGCTAAACTTCAAATGCCGTTTTCCCCAACGACGCGATATGTAAACACATCAAAAAATTAAAAAGTACTTTAAAGCCCAATTTAGTCCTCTGTTGCTCAACATTTTAGTACTTTGGAATTTATATCAATTTCATCCCTGCTAAGGAGTTATCGAACAAAATTACGTATATAGACATTAATAAAGGGAAAAATAAAATAAATTATAACGTATTACGATAAAGAGTTTTATTTTAACCCAAAATAGAATAATAGAGGGATACAATAAGGCACTGGAGATAATATCAAGTGCCAAAATACGGGATCATCAACAAGCGTATTTTGGTAATAAGTGCCCCAAGCAGGAAGGTATCCGTACAAAAACATCAATAGTACTCACTCTACTCTATACAAGAGACATTTATTATCAAAATAATTTCGCGTTCTTCAAGATAACTCAATAATACGAAGTTAAAAAATTTTCATAGGCAGTCTTTCTACTCAATTGAATTAACCACCCAACTTTTTAAATAAACCACCCTGACTTTTAAATTAACCACTCCACCTTTCAAAACTAATTCTCCAAATGATTGTCGAATGAGTTCAACAAGGTGTGTTGCATATCAAGCCCGCCTTTTAAATGAACCACGCTGTTTTTTTTAATTTAATCACAATACCTTTTAAATTAACTAAGCTGCCTGTTAAATTTAATAGGCTGCCTTTTAAGATGCCAACACTACCAGTTAAGTTGACCAAGCTGCCTAGTCAAACTATTGCCTAATTGCTTAAAAATGTTAATATTCAAGCATTGTTCTTTGATCATTGAAGTTTACGAGAAGCCTTCAATTGATAAATGTTTCATTTAAATTTAAAAATTATTTATTTGTTATTTGTTTATTTGTCCATTGTAATTCTGAAGTTCCTTTAAATGTGGCGTGCCTAATTAATAGACCGAGGTTAAACGGTCATAATTCAATAATTTCTCATTCCTAAATTTTGCTGTTTGTATTTCATTTTATTTGATCCTACTTACGCTAGTCATTTAAGCTTTGGACACAAACTTCAATAATAACTTTTCAGCAGCCGCCCGTAATATTAAAATCGATTTCGAAAATTAGTGATATAGGGACGGAACAGCCGGTCGGAGGTCACATATCGTCTAGATTTTTGGGACTTGTTATATTTTTTGGTTATAAAGGTTCCCTGACTGACAAGTTTTTAAACCGTAAAATATTACATATACGGGAACATACCTATCCTGAGAGGCCGGGTTAGATTTAGTAGCTTAAATATTTTATCGGTTAATCCGAATTTCATATACATATTAGGTAGGATTAGGACAAACTTCATACGTTTGTGCTACCGCGTGAAGTTTGTCTTAAATTTGGTTTTTGTAATATTAGGACATATTTAGAACAAACTTCACGCCAAAATGTATTACTATTTGTATTAATTATTTTTTTTAATTTATTTATATTTTATTTCACAAACTATTTAAATTATATTAAATAAACAGATTAAAGGAATATAATCCACAAATAAATTTACAGCAACTTTAGGAAAATTTATTCGAAAATAGATACATTAGTCTCGAATTGTTATGGCATTCATGATATTTTTATTTTTTTCGCCGGCACGTTCAAAATCAATGAAATTCTATTGAAAACAATTCTGCTGGCTTTACGTCGCGATTTCCATAGTCGTATCGCTTGTCATGCCAAATAATAGTCAAGTGTTCATATTCCTTCTAAAAACTTGTCCGGCTGCTATGAAAATATCATATTGCACTAATTTTTTACGATTGAAGCCATTCCAAATGACTTTCCTTGTTAACTATTATTTGGCGTGACAAGCGATACGACTAAGGGGATCGGGCCCTTAATATCTCAATATTACAAATAATATAGAATGGCTTTATGTGTCGCCTAAAAACTTTTACAAAAAACAGAATGTTTATTTTGAAATAGTTGCTCAGTTCATACCAATTGAATAAAGAAAAATCAACGATATTCGGCTAACTTCATTTCAAATTGCAGAGTATTACTTCGGAGTTTTACGATACGAAAGTAACTAAATTCGCATTTTTCCGTTTGAAAAATCGTGTCGGCTGTTTGATTTGAAAACTTTGTTATAGAATGCAGTGGTATGCTTTGTACAAGGTACTAACCAACAATTTTTCCAAAAATAACTCGTTTTGATGAATTTTTCAAGGGTTTGTATAGGAAAACTATCGTGTGTGCCATGTCGCGCAGCAATTCCCTTTTTTCCGCAAAAAAATGTACCACAATGCGTTCTTGATGCACAAATAACCATTTCACTACCCGTATGGGAAATCGATATTGAATTTCTAAACATTAGGCAGTATTGGAAACTAGAATATCATATAAGTTTCCAGCTCATACAGGCCAATTTCTCTAATGCCAGCTAAGCCTAAACGAAAAGCACCAGGGGCGTGAAGGACCTAACCAGGACCTTTTACCAATCCAATTTACTAAACTACTCGAATCTTACTTGAAAGATAGATTTTTCAGAATTAAGTTAGATGATGCATTTTCAGGCCAGAATATCACAAAGTAGTATATTAGGGCCGCTTATATCTTGAAACACTGAACAACATTGTCAATAAATACAGTGAACAGTAAAGATCACAGGTGGCTCTGCCTTGAGGAACACCAGAAAATAAGAGAAATTCGAAGGAACGGATCTGCATAAATACTCACACATTGTTGGCTTGATATCAGATAAGATTCGATCCATTTTATTGGAATGAAATCGGATCCGAACTTAATCAATATCTGAAGAAGAATTTTATGATTTAGTCTATCGAAACCTTTTGAAAAAACTTTGTGGACCACATACACCTGGCCACTGTTCCCAACAGTCCCGAAAACATCGCCCGAAAAAAATATCAAATTAGTAATTGTTGATTTACCCCGAACGAAGCCCTGTTTTTTAATTTTTTAATTTGAATCTCAATTTTAGATTTTACTAACGATTCAAATAGTTTAGGTATAACCGAGAGAATTGCGATACCTCTGTAGCATGTAATATCACTCCTTATAGGAACTATAAATGACTATCTTTAAACAAATAAAGTGACGGTACAGATAAAGAAAGCGCATAGCGCGATACCGTCAGGACCGGCACCAGCAGTGATATCTAAACATTCCAGTCCAATCATAATTTCCGCGAGTTGGATTGTAGAATTATAGCGACCATCAATGATAGCTGAAATGTTAGATATATCAGAATGAAACATTATTGCATGACATAATCCTCGTATAGCCACGTGATTTTCTTTTTTGTTTTGTAAAAGCAAAAAACCATTTAGGATTAATCAAAATTTCACCTTTGATCTGTAAAGCATACATTTTGTAAAAAAAATCGTTGAGGTACTTAAACTCTTTCCATAAGTCACGGTATCTAGATTTACGTGAAGACTATTGTTGCTGGGATTATTTGATGAAATGGTCGGCATGATATTATGGAGGTTAGGTCATATTCCACAACCGCCAGCCTGAAGTTTTTTGGACGAGACACAAACTATCTGACCGATGCTCCGGCAGCCCATATATGTGGTTGAAGGAGTTTGCTGAAATGGACTGGATCAACGTCGATTTTCAACGAAATGAAGTTGAGACGACTAACGCTTAGATTTAAAGATTAATGAATGAAAAATGGGATCAAATAAAAAGAACTCAGCTAGTAGTTAAAGTATCAATTGAATGTGTCCTCTGAATTAACATAAAATATTTGAATTAACTGGTTTGTTAAATTAAACCAGGCGGGTAATTTGTTATACCAACCTTATGTCTTAGACATGACTACTGTTATAGTACACCAGGTTATTACTTTTTTTTTGGAAGTGATTCACCAGCCGATTCCATTTTTACCATATTGAAGTAACTTGATCTAATCTCCGAATTTTTGTTTATCTTTTGTTGTTATGCTTATATCTTTAAAGTATGAAGCTAAAGAATAGATTGTACGAAATGAATGAATTTGGTAATAAAATAATACTGCAGAATTTAACAAAACTTCAGAATTCGATACGAATATGTAAATTAATATGACTTATTAATAATGACAGAGTTACTTAAGAAGTTTGTAAAACTTGAAATATAACTTAAAAATTCCAAATCATATTCGTATAATTTGGAGTTTTATAAAATTTTAAAGGGTAAAATTTTGAAATTTAATAAATCATTAGAATTTGATAAAAATCTAAAACAAAATTTTGATGAGACTGCGGAATTTGAAACCCTATGAACAGACTAATAATAGCCTGAGAATAGAAAAATTTGCAATTTAAATATTTTTTCGATAGTTCTAAATGTTGGTCATAAGTATCGAAATACATTTTTACCGGTAAAGTATCGAAGAAACTACTACAGGGTCAAGTTTTTCCTTCCTGCACGAAATAATATGAACACAAAGTCAATAAACCTCACAGAGATGGCAGCACAAGTTTGACAAAAATAAAAATTTATAAAAAGGCAAAACAAATTCCCAAAATATTACAAGATTTGTGAACATTTTGGAAATAAATATTTTTTGGGGGTCTTTTCTGTAAAAAATTATAACGGACATCTGCGTCACAATAATTAAATTAATAAAAATTTGAGTAAAAGCTGTTAAGTATCTTTCCGCTATTTGCGATAATGTCTATACAGATTTTGCAGTAATTTTAGTTTCATTTTTGGGATATTTTAAACTAACCTGTTTTAGTTCATTAGAGCCTATTTGGTGCAGTTTAAAATTTGAATATAATTTCTTTTATGTTGTTGTTAAGGATTTGTAAACACCTTTTGAAGACAATTTTTACAACATTTGTACATTTCATTGAAAAACTTTAGGCAAAAAGACACCACTTTTCAACATTAAAAAATTATATCACTAAAAAATCTCGCTAAAATTTATTAATAATTCTAAGAAAAAAAAAATCGCTTAATATTCGAAATTTTGCCAGAACCATTATTTATGATTCCAATGAAGCTAAAAAAATACACAATTCTAGAGCTTTTTCACATTCGATAGTTTGCGATGCTAGCGACGATATCATACTTACAATAACATCAATAATACTAATACTAATATTAATACAAGAAGTAATAAACTCAAAATTCACTAAAAGTTTATTAAAAACCATTAAAGTATGACATTAACAAACAGGTAACACCAACTACTACAAAATCAGTCACCTGCAAATATTAAAAAATTAACATAAAACAGCATTTCTTAATAATTAAATAATAAAATCAATCAACTGAACAAATTGAAGAGGCAAGATCTATATTAGTTCAAAGATAAGGAAAACAAATCCAGATTAAAGAATAATTTATCATGGCTGCGCTGAAGTCAGGATAGTGGATTCGCAAAATCTAATTTTGTTTGCGACTGTACAGGTAAGAATAGTTGATTATTTCTGAGCAAGTAACTTGGAATATATAAATTTACATCAATTAGCATGATGGTATCAATTTTTGAATTTAATAGCTTGTAAAGCAATAAACCGTCTAACACTAGCCTCCTATAGCCGCATATAAGGGATACTTCCTACATGAGGTACAGTTTTAAAAATTAGGAACTTTGTAAATTTCCTTTGCACTCGCTCAATGCACTCAATGGGTTCCAAATTTGCGAATCGTATTCTTCAAGAATTGTATATGCTTTCGCACAGTTTGAGTCAATGTCAAACGCCTAAGTCATCAATTTGAGTAACTCTCCTTAAGTTGAAATTTGCAATATAATAACTGAATAATAACGGGCGAATTTTCTTAGTAAAGGTAATCACCAAATATTTTTCAATATTCAAATGAAGTTTTTATTAAGTCTCATCGGTAATTCTTCTAAAAATTTTCAAAACGTCGGCATAAAACAGATGGGGGCAATCAAAAATGTTAGAAAGGTCGTTAATCGTTAATGAATATCGTGAACAAAAATGGCCCAAGAGTAGAACCTTGCGGAACATCGGAAGTAGCTAAAAATGTTCTTGAAATTTGCCCATTAAATTTTACTTTATCGCTAAGATACGACGATAACCAAATATATAATTTACCAGAAAGTCCTATTTTGTAGCATTTTTTAATGAGAACATAGTGAGATACTGCATCGAAAGCTTTTTTAAAATCAGTATAAATACAGTCAACTTGAAAGCCCTTGCCTACGCTATCGAACGTGTAACTTTAGAATTCCAGAAGGTTTGTCCAAACTGGGCGTTTTTCGTAAAATCCATACTGTGACCATATGTGTTTGTTGTTTATGTTTCCGAATTATTAAATACCGTAGTCTTGAAGAATACCAAAATAGAAAGTTAGAGTTAAATTGAATTAATTGTTCAGTACAATTGGTTAACAGCGCTTTGAACATCACGATTAGTATTGGCAAACTGTGAATCCCAATCATGGACAGACAGTTGTTCTCTAATTCGAACATAGTCTAAATGTTTTACGTTTACAAATAACTAAAGCGTGTCTTCTACTGTAGAACTACTTAGGTCGGCAAATATAAAATCCAGAATACTACATGTGCAGTTAACAATATGATTGTGTGGTGATAAATTCAATGCCATTGTTAAGTTAGGCATGGCAGATTGAAGTAACCAATAACCAAAAACATATAGTTGTCAGGTGTATTTAGGATACAAATCGAGAGGTTATCGCAGAAAAATTTATAGTTTTCGTAGTTGGATAATTTAGAGTTGGGTGAAAAATATACTAAGCATATAATGCGTGTTTTTTGTGCGGTTTTTCATTTTAGAAGAAACGATGAGGTAGATTAAATTTCTTTGATCTGTGTCTGCGAACGTTGTGATAACGTTGATGAAGCGATTTGAAATATAAAATTTTGCAAAGAACTTTAAAATATTAAATTATTATATTTCTTAAAACCCTCGTAAAGCGAAAGTTGGAGCCGGGAGTTCCCATACTCCAAGCTCTGAGGTATCAAACGAATTAAAATTATCTTAGAAATTTAGAAACAGATTAAAGAATTTTAATTTCTTGTTTGAGAGATGCAGATTGGTCATATATTTTTAATTAAATCGGCCATTATTTAATCCTAAAACACCGAAGGTGTGAGGGTAGTAGGCCCCAACCTCTAAGCTCTAAGATACAAAACGAATTAATTTTGTTATGTTTAATAAACTTGCTGTGTTATATTATTAGTAAATTATCACGAAAATCAAATATTTACCCTTGTGGCCATTTCGTCGTGTGCGCAATTTTTCACGTAATGTAACGTGTGTTTACGTTGTTTTACGTTGTTTTTACTGAAACTTTTATCCCTTTGGAAATCTTTGGAATTTTAATTGTTGAATTCTCTGATTTATTTTATGCGTTATACAATCGCCACATAAATGTGACAAGATAAAGCATTCTACCAAAATAGCTTTCTTTAGTAGTTTTCAATGTAATGTTAGTTAATAGAAGTAATAAGTCGACTTTACTCCTGCATAATATAACAACAAACACATTCCCTTGAAGGTAATTTCCAATTTAATATCTTCATTTTTTCAATTTATTTAATCTTATCTTTTCATAATCATATATATGTAGATACTCGTTGTAATATTTTCCTTCTCATTTTCCTAATTTGATTTTCCAGCAATTTTTTTTTTATTTTATATATTTTGCAAATAAAATAAGAAATTAAATTATTAATTCAAGTGAGTATACCATATACCTATAGAGAAAGAGAGGATGCGTGTTTTTACATTGATGAAATTATTTCAAAACCACTTGAGTTCTTCGTAAAATTCAAGGAACGCAGAATTCTATTCAACTCATAACAAGACGTTATATTAAAATTATTACAGAAGAAGATATCACATTTAATGTGAGGATATGGAAGAAATCTCCTGGTTATTTTTAGTTTTACATTTTTCTTGAATTAATAATAAAATAAAATAATGTTTAATTCCAAAGTTATAATATCTTGTTCTTCTTCTTCTTTTTGTTGTGTGTGTAATCTCTAGAGATTTGCATTATTGTACTGTTTTTTGGAAATTTTTATTTATTATCGTTGTTATAATTCAAGCCGTTTTTCTTTGTGTACCAAATATTAAAATGTGAAGTGAATTTTTTTTTCTTTCACGTTAATTTTCACCATTTTCTTCACTTTTATTATTTACAATAAATAAGTTAATGAGTTTTTTTTTAAATGCTGAAAAATTAAATTGAAATATGATTTTGGTACATAAACTCGCACGTATCTCGTTAGATATTAGAGGTAACGAGTTGCGTGAAAGGGTGTTAATTGGATAATTTATTTTAATTCGTAATGAATAAATTAGAGCATTATAATAATTTTTGTAATGATAATTTACATGCCAATCATCAGGGTATTTCGCTCAATTCTTTGGTATTTTCTGAAATAGGCCGTTCTTTTAAAAATACCATATAATATCATGGGGAACCAGTTACATGTGAACTTAACAACTAAATTAAACTTCAAATAATTTTTTTCGGAAATATATTAGTAATAAATGACATTCACAAGATCTTCGATTGGTTAATCATAATTCATAAGCAAAATCAAGAGACCAATTATTTATTATACACCTACCCAAAAAAAGGATAAATATCAAATTCCCCCCCTCCCCCTCCCTCATACTTTACCCCTAAGAGTTATACAAAGTGTAACAAGCGTGAACAAAAATAAGAACTTACCTTGAGTTTATTGTATTGGTAGTTTGGTTTCGTACTTAAAAGTTTGGACTACTCATCAGGTAGCTACGACCAAACTACAAAAATACAATTCATACTTAACTCCGAGAGTATCAAGTACGAACGTAACGATCTAGCGAATTAAATTCACTAAATCAAAAAACAAACTCAAATGATTGGCCTCTTGATTTTGCTTATGATTAACCGATCGAAGATCTTATTAATGCCATTTATTACTAATATATTTGTGTCTATAAAAAGCCGAAAAAAATCATTTAATATTTAAAACAGATATTCTTCTCTTACCTTTAAATTAAAGTTAAAGAATGGCAGTTGTAGTAGACAAGGCAATTTGTTGTTGAACTAAACAAATAAAACAAACAAAACTGTGCTAAAGTGCACCACTTCTCTTAAACTGTCTCTACATTTCAATACTATATAAAAAAAAAGCATTTGTTGGTTTATTTTGAAAATATTTAAATATTTCTAACAACTAATTCCTTAACGGGCTAAACATTATTTCGATCAGCGGCATACCATTTCCTTTTTCTTAAAAATCGAATGCGTAGGATAAACTCTATTTGGAATCAGCGAAATAAGTTTTTTTGGTTTATTTCAACACAGACGAATTTTTCTGCAAGACTTTAGCTTAAAAAATTTCATTACTGAAGCATATTACATATGTATTACGAAAATTTAAGAATTTGCAGTGCCTTCTTGAGTTAAGGGCGGTAATCATAGGTTCTAATTTTTAACAAACGTTATAAAAAATTGGAATGTAAACAACAAAGTCGAATCGTAAACCTCACAATATTCAGATTTCTGGATTTATGCACTTATTAAGGGGTTACATGGGTTTTGAAGAGCAAAAAAAACATATTTTCTCTAATTTTTTTTTGTACCATACTAAATGAATTATCTTATTCGATGTTTTAGCATACGAAAGATCAACATTTCAACAAAATTTCATAAAATTTTCATTAAAAAATTTTGAAAATTCAGCCGTTGAGAGCTGTTTTCGGAGATCTCTTAGAAATCGCTGTGACAAGGATAACTCGTGATAACTTTATCTGAAATCAAAAAACCAAATATTTTCTATTAGTATAGGTGAGTATACATAGCTCGTAGTTTTGGCAGAGTTGTAAGCAAAACAGTATGATTTTGGGTAAAAGCTAGGCCATGTAATAATAAGTTATGATCAAAGAAAAAAAAATCTTTTGTTCAATCACGAGCTACACTCAATTACTAACAGAAAATATTTGGTTTTTTTATTTCAGATAAAATTATGATGAGTTATATTTTGATCACCGTGATTTCTAAGGTGTGTCCGAAAACAAGCTCATGGGGAAGGGTGGCTGGACACGACGATGACTACAATGAAACCTTCAAGTTGTGTGTCTTGCCAAAATCTATGAAAGTTACTATTTTGTTGGATTTAATAAAGATATTGCCTCTGCCTTGAAGCTCAAAACATAGGTATTATCACAAGAGTTGGAAATTTTACCATGCAACCTGCGCACTAATCTGCAACAGGACCTACTACTTCATTAAGTTGATCAGTTACATCCCCAAGAACCTTGGGGTTTTCTGCAAATAAATACTACTTAGACCTTAAGAACATCCTAAGAATCCGAAAATATGATTATTAGTCTCACATTGTTTCAATCTATGTTAGTCTCCGTCTGCGCCAATGATTTTAAGTGGACATCTTCGGAAGAGTTTGAATCCAATTAAAAACTGATTGAATTTTTCCTTGATATAATTACGCCCCTACCGGGATTTTAGAAAAACTGTTGGGACAGTTTATAATGAGTTCTCAAATACCATAAATTCAATGGCAAAAGTGTATACAGTTCACTGTTGCCTCAATTATCATGTGAGATTATACTGTTACCAATAATCGAACACAGGTATTTACATATGTGCTTATTTTTATGCATTCTAGACGTTATTTTGCATATCATCTTGAAACAGTGGATTACAAAATACAAGCGGTTTTATCACATTAAGTAAATAAATAGGTACCAAATCATGACGTTTTACAGCCTCCCTATATTCTTGTAATCACAACATTGCCCGACGACAGTCTTTTTCGGACCAATATTGTTCTTTCATATCTGGGAGGCCGAGCATTTATATTATCTTGTATGGTTTAAGGGTTGGGCTAAACACTAGTATAATATTGATCCTCCAGCGAGATTTTTAGACTGCAATAATTTATGAATAAAAATACCAACTAAGTAGTTTTATTTTTAATATTTCAATAACTCCTTTCTCCCGAAAGTTAGCTCTTATATCTCCGCATTTTGTTTTGTCATCGGGCAAATATTGCCCATTCTAGAAAAACTACTCATTTTTTAATTATGCGTAAAGAAATTCAAATGTTTCAATAAAAATAAACCCGCAAATCAAAAATCTGTTTTGTTTATTTCTGCATCAACTCCTTGGTCGAGTCTTAACTAAACGCCAATCAGTCTTTTTGTTCTCATCTTTTTCGCTTCATTTAATTTCAAATTATAACCATCCCAATAACTTTTAGGCAACATAAACTTCCATAAAATAAAATTCATTTCCAAAAGAGACTGAAAAAATTCCAAATGGATTGACCAGCCAAAATACAGTTTATATGTCTGTATTTAAAACCGATATATCAACAATTTTAAGATATACCACGCAATTTAAACCACTTTTACAAATTTCGAGTAACACGAGAAACTTCAAACAGTAATCTTAAAAAATTAACAATTCCTAAGAATAATGAATAACTTCATGTCCAGTAATTTAGATTAATCCGAAAATTTCGAATTTCGAGAATCATAACTTTAAGTAAGATCATTAACTCAGTGCCAAGCTTAATTCAACTCTAAGCTAAACTCGAGTAATATAGTATATAGCGAATAATCTCGAAAACTACAAAATCTCGAGCAAACAAACTCTGTTACTTAATACTCAATACCAAAGAAATCTCAAATAAGCTTGAAAACCTCGAAAATTCCATAAATTATCGAAAATCCTGATGTATCCCCTTAATTCTGTAATATCACGCAACTACAGCACTTTGCCAATTTAGGAGAGTATTGAGAAACTGGAATTGATTCGAATGATCTCGGAAAGATCGAATAATCTCGAATCTTGATTTTCTCAAAAATTTCGCACACTCTCAAAAATCTCAAATAAACTTAGAATCGTATAGAATAATCTTCGTAAATCTCGAATCTCGATCCTCGAATTATCTCGAAAATATCGAATAATGTTGATAATTTTAAATAAAATCTACATAAATGCAAGCAACGTAGATTAATTCAATTCAAACTAAACTCGTGTTATATCGAAAATCTTAAATAATTTCGTAAACTCTAAATAACAATAGCACAAATATTCAAATCAATCCAAACTAATCTCGAAGGTGCTTAAAATATCGGAAGTCCCGAAGCTCCTGTGATATGGCTACATGTGACGCAACACGAAGACATTTCCCATGTAAAGAATTAAACTTTATTTCAGAAAATTATATAAAACCACGAAATTCGAAAATTGGGACACCTGCAGCTGTATTCTAAAAAAAAGCAAAAAAAACGTGACGGGTAACCTGAGGTTCCTTCACGTGAACGTTTCTTTTTTATCAAGTTCCTATTCCAATAAACAAAAACGTTCATGAACATCGAAAAAACATAGAAAACTAGAAAACAGAAAAATATTCTGTGAAAATATCCTCATTATTGACAATGATTTATGAGGGAACTAGCGTATCAGTAACAACTTTAAGTAAGAACCAGTCAATCTTTAAGAACTTTTCGGTCAGTTTAGCTGTCACTTATTAGAGCGAAAATTAACGCACAAACTGAAGGATCTGTCAGAATCCTTCAAAATTGTCTAAGCACACTTTTCTTAAAAATAATAAATTTTCCTGCATTACAATTTGTATACTGTGTATTTGTCAGTTGTTAAGGTTTCGGTGGCCACTATGTCAAATATTCTGTAAGGAAATAATTTTATTTCAATTTATTCACAATTAACCAAACCGGGCTCGTATTTTTTTGTGTTTTTTTGTAAACTCCGACTTATTCTATCTCGCTGTTTGTTTGCCACTGCGGTGCGCCGTTTATTATCCTACCTATTCGCTAAATTATCATTAATAACCAAATTTTATTAGTTTTAATATTACAAAATCAATAACAGTTTTCTAAATTAATTATTTGTCATATAAACGAAAAAACGTTTCAAAACCCCAACCAAAAAAGTCGTGTGTTTTTCAATGTCGGGAACGTGCACGTTTTTCTTTAGCCTCAGAATAGGAAATAATGTTAATTTTGCGATTCACGATTTTAATGGTAAAAAAAAAACCTAAATCACCAAGTTACTTTTTTTCAGAATACAGCTGCTGGTGGTCAATTTTGTATGCAATGTATGAATTTCGAGAATTTTATGGAAATTTGGCAAAAACGCGAATATGTTACATATTTCAAATTCTCGTAATCTTACATAATCGCGTTTTATCGCGGAATAAAGACTTGATGAATTGCACGCAGATGAAATTGAAATGTGGATTGATTACAGCAACTGTAACTGTATGTATAACTTGCTGTGAAAGCTATTTAAAATTATCAAACAACTTGTTTGTGTAACTATTTTATAATAGCGGAACCGCCGGAACCTTTGGTGGTTTTTGAAATAAAAAATAAAAATGCTTCCTAATAGTAAAATAAAAAAAGAATTTGTTTTTCCCAAAACTATTTGTGTGAAAGTTAAAATTAAAACTGCTGCTGTTAAAACAGCAACCGCTACTTACAATATATTTTTTCAATTAATAATAAGCAGATAAGTTTGAAAATTACTTGTTAAAAGTTTTTTGTGATGAAAAAACGATATCGTGTAACTTGATCGTTTGCAAAAATTGTAAAGAAACCCGGTGAAAAGTTGCCAAATTGGGAGCTCCGGAGATATACCTCCAAAGATTCCGAAATAAAAACGTTCAGGTTGGTAACCCTAAATTGTTCTAGATGGTTGACATTGGATGTCGCAAGGAGGCGTACTATCATCTAGGCGCCCAAGAACTGAATTGGTAACCATATACGGACACAACTACATATATCGGTTTCAAGGAGTTTCGTTATGAAGCAACTCATATTAATTCTTTTTGCATCTTTAATCCTTTTCAGAATTTTTTATTCCACAGTTTTAATTTTAGCTTAAATTAAAATTGATTTTAAAAATTTTGTTAATCTGGCCACATACTTTTATGAATGGTTAGGGATCCTCTTTTTGCAATTTGTCGTAACCAATTGGTCACAGATTCTCGAAATTTGCAATATTTTTTAGGTAGAGGGAATCGCCCGCTACCCTTAATGAAGTATGTCCACTTGACATTGTTTAATATAAAATTTCGTGTAAACTACTAATTTGATTATAATTAATTAATGTTATCTGTTGTAAAAAATTCTTTGACATATGAAAATTCAAAAATATGCCATTTATCATTATGGAGTCGCTAACAACACAACAACGCATTTTGATTGTCCAAATTTATTATGAAAATAATCGTTCAAAATCAACAACATTACGTAAATTGCGTGAGAGTTTTGGTCGACATGGACGTCCTACTGAGCGTGCAATTGGCAAAATTATTGATCGTTTTGAAGAAACTGGTTCAGTGAGAGGTCGTAGACCGTATCAACATGTTCATACAGTTCGTACTCCTGATGTAGTGGCAGCTGTTAGTGAGTTTTTCGTAATGAACCATATTACGACGCATTTTCCATGTCAAACTTCATTTGCATCCATCCAAAATTCAACTAACTCAAAAATTGAGGCCACCAGCCCATTTAATTCGTCCTCGTTTTGTTAATTGGATGCTTGAACGAAATGAAGGTTTTTCATCAAAAATCATCTTTAGCGATGAAGCTCGTTTTCATCTTAATGCATACGTAAATAAGCAAAATTGTAAAATTTGGAGAACGGAGAATCCTCATGTTATTCACGAAGCAGAACTTCATCCTCCAAGTGTCACTATTTTGTGTGGTTTATGGGCTGGTGGAATCATTGGGCCATTTTTCTTTGAAAACGAACAGGAAAATGCCCTTACAGTGAAAGGGGAACGTTATCGCAACATGTTAACTGGTTTTATGGGGCCAATGAATTGCGTGTCAACGACCTTTGGTTTTAACAATATGGAGTGACTTGCGAAACAAATCGTGCAACAATCAATTTATTATCAACAAAATTTGCTGATCGCATAATTTCAAGAAATTATAAAGTTCCTTGGTCACTATGAAGCTCGGATTTAACACCACTTGAATAGTTTTTGTGAGGTTATTTGAAAGGCAAGGTTTATGCTAATCATGCACAAACAATTCAACAACCTAAAAACAACATTCGAGCTGAAATTGAGGTCATTGATCCGCTTTTATTGGAAAAGTCATCGAACATTTTGATGTTCAGATGCAGGCCTGTATAGGCATAGAACCACCTTTCATTATTAATAAAAAATGTTGACTTTTCATCCCAAAATGTGTATTTTATTTACAAATAGAAAAAGGACTAACAGATGGCCCACCCTGCATTAAATAGAGGTAGGGACGCAACACGTCTGTCCTAAAGTCACTTATCTTCAAGATTTTGGAAAGCTGTTATATTTTTTAAATAGAGGAATCGCCGGCCACTCTTTAAAATATATGTCAGATTAAGAGAATCTGTCATGCGAATTTTGTGTGAACTTACACAAAGTGACGCAACTTGAGGGTGAAGTTTGTTATAATTTTTTCTTGGATATAAGGGACCTCCGACTGTCTGTAAAACATGGGTCCATTTAGTTACGATCTTTGGGCTAGATTGAGAAATTTTTATATTTCAAATTTCGCATGAACTTTGATTTTATTAAATGGTTTATTTGGACAAGTCAAGTAATTTTTTTACGTTAAATTTCTTAATAACGAGATATTTATTATTCTTACTAACACATTCTCAGGAAAATACATTTTTAGGACAAACTTCACACTTGTCATCTTTAGAAATTCATATTTTGTTGATGTTGAAGAATGGCAAAATATCAAAATTAGCAAAACGCAAATAAGCAAAATTTACGTAGTGAGCACCAATTTCAACAATTTATTGTTTTGAGGTTGGAAACCTGGAGAAGATTGCGACGTGAAATATAAATTTTTCAATCCCGGATGGGAAGTTTGTTTACTAAATGAATATTTTTCATATATGGAGTTTTACTTTTTTGTAAATTCTATTAAATGCTTCAGAGTTTTTGCAACACAGGTAGTACCTAAATTCGGCTTCGGTTAAAAATAGAGGAAAAAGCCTACCTGGAAAAACATAATATGTTTCTCTAGTATATTGAGAGTAAAGCTTTGTTCTACAAAGTTATGGAAACTTCTGTTGTGGAACATGTGATCGGGGAATTATTTTCAAAGTCAAACATTTTCTTGTTATTAATTCGTTAGTGTTGAAGAACGCAATATAGAAATGTCCAAATTTGTGAATTTGGATTAACTGGTGTTTAATAAAAAGTAACGCAGATTGAGGAAGGCTACGTCAACCAACGCATAATATCTCGCTGGCAAATTTCAAAGAAAACTCGAACTCTGCCAAACTAAATTTTTAAATTTAAAAAAAAAACTGAACAATAGAATCGATGATAAAAAATAGTCTAAAATTCTGGCCTTAACCAATTTGAGTGATTATTAAAACACTCAAATTGGTGAAATGCCACACGAGCGCAAAAGGAGTTTGAGGTTTTTGAAATCAACTTAAGGAACGTTATACTGTTCTGTCTTAGTTTTGGAACTTAATACTGAACCTCTAAATATTTAGTTAAAAATTGGAATTCTAAAACTATGGCAAAGATGGCATAGAACTGAAAATTTAGTGAGATTAGTTGCTTTGGCAGCTGGATACTGTTTAAATCCAGTTGATTTAAGTTTTTTGTATTTTGGCCTAAATGTTTTGGGTTGACCAAAAATACCTCATACCTTATATATGTAGTGAGAATTGTATTTTTGTAGTTTGGTCATACATAGGTACCTAAGTATTAGATCGAACTTTTCAGTATGAAACCAAACTACCACATCGAGAACTCAAGGAGGATTCTAGTTTTTTGTTCAGGATTAATACACTTTGTATGACTCTTGGGTTAAAGTACGGGGGAGATTTTGATTTTTATACTTTTTTGGTAGATATGTTATAAATGATTGGCCTTTCAATTGTTTTCTGATTAACCAATCGAAAAATGTTGTGAATGTCATTATTGTTAATAAATTTTTCTATAAAAAGCCGAAAGAATCTTATTGATTTAATATACAGACAAAGTTCTCTTTCCCTTAATTATTTGTGTGGAAATAAAACACACAGAAATGATTATTTCCTAGAGTTTTTGATTTAATGAATATAATTCGCTAGATCAATACATTCTTACCTCTTACTTTATCTATGAAGTGAGAATTGTATTTTGTTGTTTGGTCGTAGCTACCTGAGTATTAGACCGAACTTTTCAGTATGAAACCAAACTACCATATCAAGAACTCAAGGAGTGTTCTCATTTTTTGTTCAGGGTTAATACACTTTGTATGACTCTTGGGTTAAAGTACGTGGGGGATTATATTCTACGGGGGTAGATATGTTCTAAATGATTGGCCTTTCAATTTTTTTCTGATTAACCAATCGAAAAATGTTGTGAATGCTATTATTGTTAATAAATTTCTCTATAAAAAGTCGAAAGAATCTTATTGATTTAATACACAAACAAAGTTCTCTTTCTCTTAATTATTTGTGCGGGCATTAAACATACAGAATTAAGGATTTTCCTTGAGTTTTAATATTTAGTGAATATAATTCGCTAGATCAGTACGTTCTTATCTCATACTTTATGTAAGAGAGTATTAGACCGAATTTTTCAGTACGAAACCAAACTACCACATCGAGAACTCAAGGAGGCTTCTCATTGTATGTTCAAGGTTAATACACTTTGTACGACTCTTGGGTTAAAGTACGGGTGGGATTATATTCTACGGGGGTAGATATGCTATAAATGACTGGCTTTTCAATTTTTTTCTGATTAATCAATCGAAAAATGTTGTGAAGGCAATTATTGTTAATATATTTTGTCTATAAAAAGCCGACAGAATTTTATTGGTTTAATAGGCAGACACACTTCTCTTTCTCTTAAACTGTAATCAAAAAATTTAATATTTTTTTCTTTTACTTTCAGGTATGTTCACTTTATACACTCTGGGATGAATTGGAAAGGCCTCTAAAAAATGTTCCTAAATTTGTCAAGGTTTGTGTTTAATTAAATCAAATCATTAGATAAACTAAACTGTGCGTATAGTAATAGCATAGTTGTTTCGGATTTATAACCTAAATCGGTGATAGATTAATTTGAATAATTTATTTATTCTTTTAACACCACAGAGAATTAAGCTTCCGCGATTTATCTTCCTCTCATTTTTTAATTCTCTCTGGCGTCTCTCATTTTGGATTTTCTTTAACCGGTACTAAGAAAATAAATCAATTTCTGGTTAGAAACGTTTTTACAAATCTAATTTAAATTATCTTTAAAAAAAACACTTACAGATCATGCGCTTTTCCACAATTAATTACATTAATCATTTTCATAATAGAAAAAGTGTATCTACCGACAACGTGATTCAACACAAAAATTTAAAACTTAAATCATCAAAAAAATTTCATTTTAATAATTGATGAACATGTAAATGTTACAAAATTTCCATCTTAACAAAAATAAAATATTAATACTTGGGGTAGTTTCTTATACATAGTTACCCAAAAAAAAAAAAAACCGAAAACAAATTTTTATGCTAAATACAAATTACATTATTATGTATGTACTTGAATACACATCCACATAAAAAAGGGTGTAATTTTCAAAATGTCATAAACATAATTTTTTGTTCCCATTCATATGATTATATGCTTTATGGATGGGAAGCATCATAATTTTCCCAAAAAAAAATTTTTTATGCGACATCTTTTATCCGCGCATTCTCATATATGTAATTCGTGAAATTACAAATCGTATTACAATACAGTGTAGAGTGTGAATTATGACCGTCGGTTTCCCCTTTAGGAATCCCAACAATTGTATAAAATAAAATTTATGTGATCAGCCAAAAGTACAAACAGGATTCTTGAGAATTGCAACAAATAAAATCGTAATAATTTTAAGAACATAATTTATCTCCCCTCGACGTTCTACTTCTCTCTAGCATAAAAATATACATACGAATAAGTGAAAATAAAATAAGAAGCAAGTAGATTCTTTCGAACACAAAACTGTAAATTATTTAAGAATTTTCATATATATACACAACAACAACCAGAGGGGAACATAATGGACATGGGTGAAAATGGTTATAAAAGGTATAAGTTTCGTATATAAGATGAATAGAAAAACGTGTACCAAAATAAGACAAAACATAAAAACATGTTAGGTGCCTTCGTATTTATATAGATTGTGTTAAGTCCTGTTGCTTAACGGAATAATGTCGGGCAACATGTTTGCACTTATAAAATAATTATGTACATATTTATATAAAATTTAATTTAAGAATAAGCCAAGATGATAAATGTGTTACATAAGATGAAAAAAATAAAAAAATTTATTAATTTAAAGATCATGTAATACATTTATCAAGAAAATTAATTAAAGTGATTTCGTTACTTGCGCCTTTCTTACAAAAATGTATATGAGCGAGAGTTATATATGTTTACCAAACAATGGTATAACAGAAATTTGTCAGTTTAATTTTATGTTTCGTTGTGTAAGGGGTTAGGGTTGATAAATGACACAGGCAGTTGATGAAAAATGTTTGTTGTTGTAATTATTCAACATCGATCATATGTACAATATACATAATATATATGTTTTGTTTTTAATGGATGCTTCGAAGAACAATAATGTTGGTCACTCGTCTGTGGTTAGAAATATAACACGTAAGTGCTGGCTGTTAGTTTTTCTTTTAATTAAACAATTCATCATTCACTTGTGACTGCTCATGTGAGAATGAGGAATTAAATTTTAGTTTAAACGGAAGTCTACGTTATTTCACTT
This sequence comes from Tipula vernalis, assembly GCA_958295665.1. NCBI lineage: Eukaryota > Metazoa > Arthropoda > Insecta > Diptera > Tipulidae > Tipula > Tipula vernalis. The sequence goes on along the minus strand of OY282559.1, from coordinate 76,527,715 downwards.
TTATCCAAAAGTTTAGATACTAACTTCACATAATTAATTATTTTTAAACAACTACCGCATCAATAAAAATATTTTTTGCAAATTTCAACTTTTCTTTTTCATTTATCGGTAATTCTTCAACTAATTACCATATTAACCAAAATTGATATAACCGTTAAAATTGTAAGCCTAATAAATTTTTTATAACTATTGATGTTGGTCAAGGCTCACAATATGCGATCTTTTAACACAGAGTATTAGAGAAAGAAATTTACCATATCCAAGCATGTATATGGTATTATTATTAACACTTTTCAAATTTATGAATTAAGAAACCGATGTATTTCATGCAAAGTAAATATTGAATTCAACGCCTAATATTTATTGGAGATTAACGGTAACGTTTAAGTTAACAAGCCAAATAAATTATGAGGAAGTATGGAATATTCAAAGCGTATGTTTAGTTGAAACTATTTTAATTTTGGCACTATGTGTGGACCATGATGCTCCCACTTCTTCTTCCAATGCTTGCTTTCGGGCAACCTAGTTATCACACTCGAAAAACGTGTACTGCACATCATCAATCACGCCTGGGCAGTATATGCATTCTGGTGTCGACACTTTCCCCATTCTATGTAGGTAGTCCTGGTGGAAATATCCGTGACCAGTGGGGAAATGCGTCAGGTAATAGCCTACCTCATCGTGTGTCCGCTCAATCCAGGGTCTCAGCTGTTCGATGAGTCTCCCTGTCCATCTTTCTTTGGTTTCGTGATCCCAGGCTGTCTGCCAGTTATCTAAAGTGCGAGTCCTTTCTTCCAGGCTCGCTATTTTTTCGCCTACCTCCACCTTTCTAAATTATATGGCTTTGCGCTCTTTAGCCAAGAGGTGGATGGGAATGCATTCCGCTACTAATAATATAGCTGCTTCGGAGACTGTGCGATTCGACGCCGCAACCCCTAAGGTCCCCAGTAAATCTGCTTGTCCAAAAAATCTGCCCTTACAAAGAAGCATAGCCTTGGGTCTATTACAATGCCTAGGTATTTCACTGGCGGCATTGTTTCAGTTACCTTCGCGCCAACCCATATTGAGAGAGAAGGTTGGATTCAATTTTTTACGAATATAGTTATCTCCGTTTTGTTTAAAGCTAGTAATAATCCATACACCGTCATCCAGCTGTCTACCGTCCGCATTACCTTGCTCAGTTTTAGTTGGACCTGCTTAGTACCGCAACATCATCCGCATAACTAACCAAACTTGCCTCATCGGTCATTTCGGTTCGCAGCAAGCTATCATAGGAAGCATCCCATAGGTCTTCTCTTAAATTCGATCGCTAGGCCACTCCAAATATGACCACCATCCTTCGTTGTCCTTGTCTAGAATTTGCAATAAATATGTCGCTATGTGAAATTGGTGTTCCAATGCGTCGAGCATATCACTCCACCTCACTGTATTAAACGTCTTTTCGTTTTTCACATCGAGCGTCACTAGCAGTACAATACGTCGCGAGAAATGGTTGCGGTTTTCAGATTTCCTAACTGCCTCCGTTACTTCCCGAATTGCGTCGTACTCTGAAACCTTAATGTCTATGTCAGAATTGCAAATGATAGTCTCGCTCTAATTAACTTCTCCATAACCTTGCACGTCATTTGGTATTCCATTTGGCCCAGGGGCCTTTTTATTCTTTAATGACAGAATAGCTCCCTCAAGTTCATTCGTTTTGGCTACGATTTAGTTCAGATCTCTCTGTGTCGCTGGGGAAAATTAATCTCACGATCCTTTCTGTAGTTCTGGCATTCAAAACGCTTGTTGGCTTCCGAGCTCCTAGTAACTATCTTGCAGCCTAGTCCCCATGGGTCCCCATCCATATCGTCGTTCATCCGCGATTTCAGATGTCTACCAATAGGTAGCCGGTTTGTCATGACGAGGTTTTCTCCTTGGCATGGCTGGTTCGCAGGCCGAAAAAATGAGGCACATGGTAGAAGATATTAGTGCCCCAGTCGCAGATCTTCCGTTTGTTTCCGTTCTCCTCGCTGTTTGCTGCTTACCATTTTTCAGTTCTTCACTGAACTGTTCAACATCCAACCTTTTCAAATTCCACTTGCCCGGTTTTTCCGCCAAAGCTGATGTACTGGTGGTTACTGCCGTTGTAGTCTTCCATAACTCTCCATTCGTGGATGCGTGGCGCCAAGGCCTCCGAACTGAAAGTGATGTGAGGGATCGTCTACGTATATCCTGAGCGGCGAAAAGTTGTGATTGAGCCACTATTCATTATGAGTAGCCCTATTCTGGCAGCCATTTCCAGGATCAGTCTGCCTCTTGTGTCCGAGTTTGGCATACCCCACTCAAGAGCTCTTGCATTAAAACCCCCGGCTACCACCATCTGTCTATTCCTCAGATAAAACCTCTAATAACCTTTAACATGAACCCTTCCATTGGGAATCCAGATTGCAGCAGCCCTAGTAGGTCGAAGTACTACAGTGGTGGTTCCCCATTGCGATACTGCTCGCTTAGTATGAGCAGATCAGCACGTTTCTCGGTTGCCAACCGATGTAGGAGATCGGCAGTCTTGCTTCTATGCATGTTGCCTTACGGTACCCCTGGCACTTACCGGTTCCTGTGAAGTGAATTAATTGTGCCTGCTCCATTCGCTTTTCTAAGCAGAATACGCAATGCTCTTGGGCGGTGCACACTTTTAGCAGAATTTGCTCCTGTCTGTTACATCGCAGGTGCGGAATATGTGACCGTATTCAAAACATCTATAGTAGCGCTTGGCAACTGTTGCGCACCCTACAGGACAACCAGTCTATCTTTATTTTTCCCTGCCTAATGAGTTTCGAGAGCGGCTTACCGCTCATTCCGATAATGGCCATATACCTTGAAAGACCCCAGTACTAAGTTCTCCCGCATCTGGGATATCCCGCTTAATTGCCACCTCTACTTCCACTTTATCAGTGCAACAGTCAAGATAGCGGATCTCCACCTGTACCATGAACCCAAAAGAATGTATGTTGCCCTTTTCCCCCAGAATATTTCTAAGTACCTCGCAGAAACCGTCTTTGTTTTTTGTCTTCGGCCCTAATTCTAGCAGGGCATCCCCTGCTCTTGTTTGCCGAACTGCCGTCACTTCTGCCTCGGACTCCAATTGGAGCAACAGCACTTCGCGCGGAAGGTGTCTCCGCCTTATCTGGCTGCAGCTTCTCTGCCTGCAACTTCCGCTATCTCCTTCGCCTTTTCGTTTCCTTTGTGGCTCATCCATCGGCAGGAATTTCTCCCTCCACCAAAGGTCAAGGGTTCCTTGGTTATTTTGCTCCATCGGTCGTCCCTTGATTTGCTGCTGCATTGCCTTCCACTTACATCTGTATAAATTTATAGCGCTAACTACCTCCTCTAGTTCTACCAATTTATTCTTAACAATGTTAAAGGTATTGCGCTCTCTGTTGGTCGAGCCCTTCCTTCTAGAGGGAATTGCTTTGAGCTTACCCAATTCAATGTCTTCCCTTACCTTCATATGTTCTGTTGAGATCTTCCTGGGGAGGAATATCCCTAGCGATGTAAGTGGCGTAGATGTGTCCTCATTTTGTCCATCTTTGACTATCTGCGCAATAGGCATTGTATCCTCCAATCCCTGGAACTTATTTTCTAGCGATTAATGTGGTTTATTTTTCAGGATACCACTTCTTCTAATCGGACTTCCTGAGCCACTTAACCCACCAAGGCTCCTTGCCGCGACCTGCCGGCCCTGAAAGGCCTGAAAGTATATCAATACCATCGCTTGAACTTCCATTTGTTATATTTGTTTCTTTATTACTTATCATATTCATTCCCATGAGTAGCACGATATCTAACGGTCACCTATGACAGAGCTCTGCGTTATCATAGAAAGGATGTGGGTTTATACTGAATGATAAGGATAGTATATACATATGTACCAGGTGTGCAAATATGTAACTGGAATTTTTTAGTAAAAGGTACACATTCATTCGCAATTTTAGCGTTTTTTAACGTTATTCGGATAACGTTATCCGTCCCTGCAAAATAGATCCATTTTTTTTCGCCAGTCATAATTCGATGAAGAAATACATTTGGTGCGGAACCCATTTTACCAGATTTTGGATCTTTCACTTGGCTCTTAAACGTATGGAAACGGCTTCTCGTCACACATTCAATTAATCGGCGGGTTGTTTTTGCGTTTGAGCGTCATTCTCATCCAACCTCATTCTCAATTTCAGACGTCAAAATCGCCACTTTTGAATTTAGTAAACCACCCATTGCATTGTGATTTACCAAGAGCATGCCACCGTAAGCTTAGACAACCATTCGATGTAAATGATAACAAAAAATCAATGATATCCGCAAATAGTAATATGTAGGCATAAAACTTGACATTTTTAACACGTAAAAAAATTGCGTTATTATATGAAACTTGTATGAAAAGAATGGCGCCGAGGACGCAGTTTGTCGAAAGGTACATTGACAGGTGGCGCCATTTATTGGTAAATTCTGGTTTCATATATACACACCGTACCATGTTCTAATAGTGGCAGTCTGAAGTCTATATATGCACAGAAATGTTAGCTTCATTTTATGATAATCAATTGAAACCAACATGCAGTCATCTGAATTGAGAGAAAATGGAGCCACAGCGACGTTTGTAATGTGTCTTATTTGTTAAGGCTTGATTATGGAATCTAAAATTTGTTTGTAATATACAAACATTCATGGAAACTTCTGCTGGTACTGTGATGCTGGGAGTAGTTCTCCTTGTTCACTATATTTGTACAATCCAGTTGATTCGCGTTGGTTTTCAATACTGGATCAGTTGCAGAGGGACGAAAACCACATACATGACCAGATTTTGTTATCATTTTACTTAATTTTTGTTCTCGTTATAAATGTCTGGCTTAACGGAAAATAAGGGCGTTTGATGCTGTAAGGCTGTAACATAATCCAAATCTTGCAGCCCGTTCCGATCGTGTTTGACAAATTTACCCATGAATATTGAGTTTTTTATCTAAACCTAACCACAATTGTAGGAACTGTTCTTCCTTTGTGATATCACGCTCCACCATTTTGATTTTTTTAAGAATACATATTGGTTGGAGTGTTACGATGCTCAATTTTTCATCACTTGGTATATTACTCATAATTAGATCTGCGCTCTTTTTATCTCGTTCAATGAAGTCAATTCTACTTTCCAATGTTTTCCATTCCAATGTTGATTAAGTGTTGAAGATCATATAACGAATCAAAAATGTTTTTCATTTCTATTTGAATCATTTTCATCTGCTGGATAGAGTCATTCTGGAGTGAGGTAATTTTGGCTTCCAATTTTGTTAAATTATTACCCAACTTATGGAAGATATTCTCCAGCTTCAGTAAGGTGTGGGAACTCATACTGAATGTTTTAAACAATCAGACAGCAGTAAACTTTCATTTCCCAAATTAAGTTGTTAGTGGATTAAACACTGTTCAACAGATATCAAAAGATTGATATTCTACCACTGTATATACGGCATGTTGCACCAGATTTCAACGACGAAATCTGTTCAACAGAAATTAAAAGATTGATTTTCGACTTTGGTTTCTGGGATCTCTATTAAATAGGACTTGAACGTAAAATGTCACATGTTCGATCCTAGGGGTCATCGATATAAATAACAGGCAATATATACCTATGCGGCATGTTGCATTAAATTTCAACGACGAAATCTGTTCAACAAAAATCAAAAGATTCCACTTTGGTTCCTGTGATCTCTATTAAATAGGCCTTGAACGTGAAATTTCACACGGTCGATCCCAGGGGTCAGCGGTATAAATTACAGATAATGTATATACGGCCTGTTGCATCAAATTTCAACGGCGAAATCTGTTCAACAGAAATCAAAAGATATATGTATATTCGACTATAGTTTCTGAGATTTCTATTGTATAGGCCTTGAATGTTAAATGTCACATGGTCGATAATATAGGTTGGCTATATACATAAATAACAGGCAACATACGGCATGTTGCATCAAATTTCAACGACGAAATCTGTTCAACAAACATCAAAAGATTGATATTCGACTATGGTTTCTGGGATCTATGTATATTGTATAATATCTATTGTATAACATTTTATAAAATGTCACAAATGATTTCAACTGCAAATTGTTTTATTCATATTAGATGTTCTAATTTCCAACCCTGGTATAATTGTAATTTAAGGCGCTGTGAACTGTACGTCCACCTTTTAGCAAAGTTCATGCTATTCCTGTTGTGGCAAATGGTATTATCATTTGTCCACTTCCTTTATTAAATTGAATCAACATATTGTAAATGTTTATTATACTGGATCCTCCTAGGCTAGCTAAGAAGGAACAGCCCCTGATTATTCTCGAAATCTACGTATAGCAATAAAAATATTTGTGAATACTGTCAACGGCTGCTGATTGAAATTTCGAATGCAAAATTCTGCTTTCTTCTCTTTCTCAAGTAGTGGAATTGTTTAGGAATATTCCGAGTTCCCGTTGGTTAAGGTAGACCAAATTTAGCACACTCAGCACCTTGTTGATGCAGCACATTAAATTATATGCCGCTTCACTGTCATAACCTCGCAAAATACTTAAAGTCAAATTCAACTTGAATTTATTCCAAAGATCCAAAGCATTGATGGGATTGCAGAAAACACAAATAAATGCTTGCCTCATTTGGTAAGACATTTGAAAAACTAATGCTTCATCTAAACGTTTCTCTTACTCTTCTTCTGAGTCCAATGAATTGCAAAGAAACGCTCCTTCCCTAAAGTTTGAATATTCAAAATAATTTGCAGTTCGCATAGCTACTCAAATGATGTGCTCCAGGAATGTGAATCAATCGCAAACAAAAACGAAACATTTGCTCTTGTACATTCTTCCAACCATTTTTTGTCGCGCTCCTCGACAGCCCACGTGATAAGGGATTTTTGTAAACTATGGTGCATTCACATACCTACAATCGATGTAATTGGCAGTTTCATTATGACTTTAGCGTTTTTGTTCTTCATTCCAGATAACAACGTTGGTATCAGTTGTGTTCTCATAGTACCAAAGATGGACAACCACGTATGTCAATCTTTTGAATTTTGTTAAACAGATTTCTGTTATGTGGCATTTTACATACAATGCCTATACAATACAAACCCCAGAAAACCATAGTCGAAAATCAATCTTTTGATTTTTGTTGAAAAGATTTCATCGTTGAAATTTGATGCAACATGCCGTATATATATTGCCTGTTATTTATATTGCCAACCCATTTGACATTTTACGTTCAAGGCCTATACTAAAGAGATTCCAGAAACCATAGTCGAATATCAATCTTTTCATTTTTGTTGCACAGATTTCGTCGTTGAAATTTGGTGCAACATGCTGTACATACCATATATTGCCTGTTATTCAATAGTGAAATATTTTGTTATCGCACTTCTGATATCATTTAAATTTTTTGTATCGATGTTTTGAATTGGAGATGTTTTGAAAAGGCGTCTATTACAGACAAAAAATTAGTCTTATTAATTATGAATATATCGATATGTATCCTTTCTAAAGGTTTTTTCGTGCTTGGGGACAATTTGATATTGTAAGGTTTCCTATCGTATTTATGAATATTTCAATTATTACAACTATTAATGCAACTCTTGATTTTCTTTATCCCGTTTGGGAAATAATAGGATCATTTAATTTGGTTCTCTGCTTCTTTAATCCCTCTATGTGCTCTATCATGCTCTTTTATGATTAAAGTATCCTGCCCATTAGTTACATCTTCTACTATTTTACTAATTAGTACGAAGTGACCATTTGGTGAAAAAATTTCTCTATATGATTGTTGAATTTTTCCGTACAGGATTTCAGGTGCGAGTATCGCGGTTTGTTTATTATTGTGATAGGTTTTAAGGTAATGTATTAAATCTTCTTTACTAAAATTGTCCTTAACAATTATAACTCTGTGTACGTTGGGAAATATTTCCTCCGAGATGATAGTGTCAATTCTCGAAATTCGGCAAATTATCTGATTCCTATAATAATTTACAGGTCGTTCAGAAAAATGTAGAAAATATTCATCCGAAGTATTAGCAGAATGAATTGTGTCGGAATCATTTGATATGTGATTCTGCATAGAATCGTCTTCGTCTTTCGAAATCTGTCTATTTCTGTCATATTCACGTGAAGTGATGTTTTTCTCATTGAAGTTTATTTCCATCTTTTTATCGATGTTGGGTATTCTGCTTAATCCGTTCGCGGCAACATTAGTTTTTCCTTCTTTATAGACGATGTCGTAGTCAAAGTTTTCTAACTATAACCGCCATCTTAGGATTTTGTAGTTTTTCTCCGAAGTTTTAATGAAAGTAAGTGGCTTGTGGTCGGTCACAAGTGTAAATTTATTACCGTGTAGGTATGGGTTGTATTTCTTTACGGCCCACATAATAGCTAACGCTTCTTTCTCATTAGTCGCGTAATTGGTTTCGGTGGAATTTAGGGTCCTTGAGGCAGAAGCAATCGGCTTTTCTATGTTATCTTGTATTTCAGCCAATACTGCACCAAGAGCATAGTCTGATGATTCGGTTGTTAGTATAAATTGTTTCGAAAAGTCCGGATAGGTGAATATTTTGTCTGTGGACAATATTTCTTTTAGTGTTTCGAACGCTTTTATATAGTCGGGATCTCGTACATCGACGTCTTTCTCTTTTTTCAAAAATTAGGTCATTGGTTTCGTAATTTTTGAATAATCCCTAATGAAGCGTCTATAATAACCTACAAGTCCGAGGAACTGTTTGACTTGCTTCTGTGTCGTCGGTAATGGCCATTCAATGATTTTTTGGACTTTATCGAGATTTCGTTTTACCCCATTCTGAGTGATAAGGTGTCCGAGGAATTCCGTTTCCCTTTTTAGAAACTCACATTTGTCCAATTGTATTTTTAGGTTGAATTGTGCAAGACGTTTTAAAACCTTGCAAAGATTTTCAATGTGGTTTACCAGATTGCAACCCACAATTATGATATCGTCTAGATATATATAGCAAACTTCTCCCACTAAGCCGTTTAATACGTGATTCATTGCACGTTGAAAAGTTGCTGGGCCATTTTTTAACCCAAAGGGCATACGAGTAAATTCGAAGTGGCCCTTATCTGTGGAAAATGCAGTTTTTGCTTGGTATTTTCTGTCCATCGAGATTTGATGAAATCGAGATTTTAGGTCAAGGGTTGAGGAATACACAGATTTCCCGAGACTGTTAAGAATTTCCTCAATTGAGGGATTGGAAATTTATCGTTTATTGTTTTTTCGTTCAATTTCCTATAGTCGATAACGACTCTTACTTTTTGGGTTCCAGAGGCATCTGCCTTTTTTGGCACTACCCAAATTGGAGATGAATACGGGCTGTTTGAATTCCGTATAGTTCCACTATCCAGTAATTCTTGAATTTGGTCAATCACAACCTTTTTGTAATGGTATGGGTATCTGTATGTTTTTGGGTAAACTGGGTTTTCGTCTGTTGTTAATATCTTATGTTCGATTACTGTTGTTGATGAAAGTTCCTCATTTTGTTTCAACAGTTCATCCTGATGTTCGTGGATTGCTTTTATTAGCATTTCCTCTTCGATTTCACTTAAATGATTTGTTCGGATTAGACCTTCAATTACCTTTTTGTCCACTGGTGTGTTTAAATTAATTGGAATAGGTCCGATTGTCTCGAAATTGTTTACTATTAGTCCTAACTTAGCTAATTTTGAAGGTGGTTCTGCATTGTCTGATGTTATATTAACAGTGGTTTTAAAATTCTTGGCGTTGTATATGCCTGGTAATATTATGATTTCGTCATTTAATTTTGAATATTCCAAAACTACCCAATCGCCATTTGTTTTGGTATTGAACGTTTCTGTATGATTATAGAAGTTTTTGTTGGGGTAATAACGGTAGAACTTTAAAGTTTTATTATTTAAAGATATTGTACTAGATTTATAGTCAATCTTAGCGTTCATTGCCGCCATTGATTGGGGTCCTAAGATACCATCAAAAAATTTATGGAAACTAAATTCGTTTGTTTGGGTAAATTGAACCCAAGAAAATTGATTTTGCCTTTTGTTGAAAGATTTTATGTTCCTAGAACATTCTTTACCGTTGTTGTTTCAGATTCTAAGAGATTTTGGAATAATGTTTGGCCTTATTATGTTTTTGTTGGCCCCAGTATCTATTAATAATGTTATTGTTTTGTTGTGGCATTTTAGATACAGCAAGAAGTTTAGTCTTCTGTATCTGATTCCTGTTCCTCCCAAAAATTTTCATTTTCGGAATTTATATTAGCTCTTTCTTCAATATCTTCTGGGATTTCTTGGTTGTTTATAATTCTTGTATTAAACGTTTTTCTAGATCTAAGCGAGGGGTCTATCTCCATCGGGATCGGTTTAGAATTATCGGGCGCTGGTCCCAAACGTTTCCTTTCAGTGACAGGATATTTTTGTCTTCTGAAATTTGCTTGTTCCAACTTTTGCGGAACCCTACTTTGGTTATAGGTTTTAATTTCAGACATTTTCTTAGAGTAATTTGAAATTGTTTCATTTGCGCTGAATTTGCTGCACAAAAATGTATAGGCCTCTTCCAGATTTTTTGGGCCTTGCTGCCTGAGCATAGCCGAAATACGGCTTTTTCAAACCTGCGATAAATGCGGCTAGTGCATCCTCTTCAATGAATGTACTTATTGCCAGCCAGGAATGACTGTAAATTGGATTTTGTTTTACTAGAGTTTTAATGCTCTGCAAGATTTCCTTTCTTTTGTTATAATACGCGTGAATGGACATATTGTCCATTTGCTGTGTTGCCCAAAGTTGGGACTTGTAAAAGGATAACTCTTGTTTATCCCCAAGAGCTTCTACTCATATTTGTTTAATTTCCCCAAAAATTTGGGGGTTTCCGGCTAAGCACAGAATATCTTTTGTTTTGCCTTCAATTTTATTTTGAACCGCTTGCCAGTAAATTCGCATTTGCTGTTCTTGCACCATCGGTTCAAAGAAACTTAATGTATCTTCGACTGTTTTCAGCCATACTAACTGTTTTCGATTTCCATCGAAATTGGGGATCGATTTTATCGGATCTGGGATCCGGAATACGTCCATATTGAGTCGTTGTGGAGCTGGGATTTTTTCTTGATCTGTTTTGTTCAGATACGCCAGCGCCTGTTCATGCTCACTTTGTTTTAAAGCAATTAGACTAAGTTGCTCTAAAACTTGACCCAATTCGGTAGAAATTTGTTCGATTTCCGACATTTCAAGTTCCTCGTAATCAATATTTCGATTTGATACGTAAATCTCAATCGATTAATTACTCGTACAACAATTTGATATATTCTTTGATAATCTAATTTATTATAATGAGATTTTTCCTATCCTATGATTTATTCTCTAAATTTTTCGAAAATACTCGTGTCTATCTTGTAGTGCACGTAATAATCTCAATAATTTACTGAATAAATTTAGATCTAGCTCTATTTTGTAGTGGCTCGATCTTATGAACTACTAATATTTGTAATAATAAAACCAATTATACCTGTAGTTCTGGAACTCTTGCCTATCTGGTAGTGCGTCGAATTCCTGGAATTATCGTCTATCTGGCAGTGCGATACTCCTTGCTGTCGTGTGCAGGTTACGAATTGTGTTAAAAGTTGAAATGTGGCGAAACTGCGACTCCTCTTAGCGGTTTTCACCTTCAGCTAGAGAGATTAAATGATAAAGCACTTATACACTATCACTTAATGAGTTTACTTATAGGCTACTTTTATTCACTAGCCCTTTGCACTTTATACACATCACTTTTTCACTATTCACGGCTGCGCCATATTGTGGATACGGTGTTCACATAATATTAAAAAATAAAAATTCTAAAGGAATTTTTATTTCTTTTGTTTTTATTAATTTCAAGTTACACTTTTAATTATTCATTTAAGACTAACTTAATTATTCTATCTTAGTTCTACATTTTACGCTACATAGCTAGTAGCGTAATATACAATATTTGATTTCAAGTTCAACTTTTTTGGGATTTATATGCAACATTTGATACACAAAATATCGCCTGAATGAATGCACTTTGGACAAAAAATACAAACATATTTTATTGTTATTTGGGAAGAATTTCACTTCGATCTGATAACTTATAAACTTACAAACTTAAATCGTATGATCAAAACGTCAACTAAACAACGATATCGTATAGCGCCCATGATCTGTTTCCCCGAAATTGCCGAAGAAAGAGGAAGGATCAACATACTGTAGATTGTCTGATTTTGTGATGTGAACGGTTGAATATCAAGCAGTTTGAGAAGAAAGTTTTAAGAGAATTTGTTCAACAACATCAAAAAACTTTTCAATTTTATTTTAACTAATAATTTGCCCCAAATTCGATAGAGTTGAATAATGTCTCTCAAATAGCAAGCCTTTCTACTGTCAACCGGATTTTATTCGAAATTCAAACGAAACTTTATATTCGTGTTGGTTGCTTCTCAGAGAACGTGGTGATCTTATAGCGAAAATTTTTTGTTAAATCCAGATTTAATGATGATTGGTTGGTTTTTAGTACTTTGGTAGATCTTAGGTATTCATCGCTATAACTCTTTGTTATTCTCAATCATTAGTTTGTCTCCAGTCTGATTTTGGACCTTTGTTTAGCTTGTTTATTGTATTTGTTCGTTTGACAAGCAAATGCAAGAAATTTGTAATCTTTGGAAGTTCAGCAAATAATTTTCGTATTTAACATACACCTTAAAAATTACATCCCTTTAATATTAAAGTGCAAATACAATGTACTAATCAATGTGCCCGTCTAAATTGATACAAAAGAACTATTGTAAAATTTTCTATTTCAGCTCCTATTTCTCGTCCCATTTTGTACATATGTACATAGATATGTTGTATGTTTACATTAAAAACATTTAATCAAACCACTCCCATATTTTATTCATTAAAATTCCCAATACTGTAATAATGTACAATATTGTACTGTGTAATTCATGCTTCGATTTGAACATAACTCTTTTTTTTTTTTTGCTACCAACATCTTCTTTGTATTTGTTGTTTATTGTTTTTAAGAATAATTAAAGCAGTGCGCGCACGTTGCTAGTTTTAATTAAAAACAAAACAAAACAAAAATCACAAAACAATTCATTGGGAACAAATTGAATGTTTCATTTTTAATTTAAATTTCAAATTGACACAATAACAACAACATAAACATAATGTTGTACTGGGGAAAACAAACACTAATTATAAATTTAATAGATTTTGTCAATAAAATGATATAATGACTCCTTTCTACTTTGTATATATAGTGACAATATTGGTCTGGTGTGGGTGTGCAGATGAGAATATTAAAGTGACCAACAGATGTTTCGTTACGATTTTTTTTTTTTGTTTATCCAAATAATTACACATTTTTCAAATTCCGCAAACGATGTACTGGACGATAATAAATTGTAAAATAGATATCGAAAGTGATAGAAGTGGTCGGGGGTAAAATGATGCCAATAACAACAATAAATTTTAAAATTTTCAATTAAAATACGTTTTTTTTTGTTCTCTGGGAAATTTATGGCTTTTTTGTGTGTTTTATAAATATTCTGCCATAAAAATGAATGATTAATTAATTGTTTTATACCACACATACAAATATAAATAGACACACAAACACAATACGATGAAAATTTTTGGGTTAAATATACAAGTTTTTCTATTTTAGACAGTTTGTGAATAATTTATTTTGCTCACCAATTTTATCAATTACATATTTATAAATATTTTCCAAACTTTTACATTATTGGTTATCACTCATTCCCATCACTAACTGTATGTTTATGATAAAGAAAAGGATTCTTTTATAAAATAAAGTTGTATACAGAAGAATGAGTTGTCTCCTTGGTTTTTCTTTTGCCAGATGTTCTAAAACTTAATTAAAATGTATTTTTAATTATTCATGATAGGAAAGCATTAAATTTAATTTTTTATTCGAGCAAGAATATAAACTATATGCACTTTAAGGCCCAGGATTTTAGAGCTAGCTGGACTATCTTTCAACCGATGAAGTCGTTCACAAACCAAATGTACGTGCTTACAACAGTTTCAGATTTGGTTTTTTTACTTGATTATTTTTTATTAATATTGGTGTGTATGAAAAAATGTTTGTCCGTACATCTGGAGGGACGAACTTTTAGTTTGAGAACCCGCAGTTAGAAAACCAAGGGCACTCGACGCCTTAGGAGATGGTAGAAACAAAAATGATGAAATATTTGGTCTAAGTATGACACTGAAACATGTTCCAATGGGTAAATTGTGACCATGTTTTGGGAATTTTTGCTTACGTAATTTTCTCAAAATTTATTTATATTTCTCTCTGAGCATTCCCAGCACGAAACAATTAATTAAAATTCTTGCTACTTGCTGCCTGTTATATTAAGAGTTATTTATGTTAAATCATACATCATAAAAAGTCTCCGTGATTGTCAAAAATAATTTTGAGAGTTGAAAGTGCTAGATAACTTTTTACCTCAAACCTGTGGCAGGTTTTTGACTTAAATTTTTACGTTAATTATTTCACGAAAGAATTAAGATTCACAAACATATTGTCAGCCTACCATACTTCAATTGCTTCAACAAGTTGTAGTTAATTGTCATCTATCCACAAAACCTTTCGACTATATATCTCCTCGTATTTCAAGTTTCGAAAACCCAAAACTACCTACTAATTAATAATCTACATATAATCTAATCCCAATCGCATCGATCTCCGGATATGGGGGTGTAACACCCCCAGTTTTTAAGCCAACTCAAGGTGTGTCTGGCATAATATTCAAGGAGTGTTATGTATGTAAATGTTATTCGAAAGTTTAAAATTGTGCGAGATTTTTCAAAATTTTCGATATATTTCGAATTTAATTTGGATTGAAATTCAAGCGTTGACAATAAAATTGAATCGCACCTAATTCGAGAGTTTGAGTTGCTTAGCATTTAACAAATTCGAACTTTTCAACATTATTCAATTTCGAGATTATTTCAGTTTTTTCAGTTGTTTTTCGAGGTGTTTTCAACATTGTTTTAGAAAATAAGTTTATTCGAGATTTTCGTAATTATACGATTTTTTTTAGAATAAAGATTTTCGGTGTTTTCTAGGATTTTTCAATGTTTTTAAATTTATTATTCGAATTTTTGTAGGCTTCGGTTTAATTCGAGATTTTCGTTATTATTCGAGTTTATTAGCTTGGAGTCGAATTACGACTAAGCACGGATTTAAATTATGTTTTAGAGATAAGATTCTTGACTTTAAGATTTTTGGATTTATGTAGATTTCCAGATTTATGTAGCGTTGAACAGTTTAACATCGAAATTATTCGAAATTATGCAAGATTTTGTGAAGACGGAATGGAATTTTTCAGATTATATGAGATTCTTCCTAACTTCTTGATTTTCAAGAAAATATTGGGACGGTGACACCTATATTGTAATAGAACAAGTTAAATTAATAGCTCAATGTATTACTGTACTAAAATGGAATTTTCCATGATAAAACTTTTCTAAATATGTTTCTACACTATTCTTACTGGAAAAGTCATGAGCTTTCTAGAAGTTATGTTTGTGTATATAAAAAGGCGAACGAAGTCGAATTGGATGATTAGTATTTGGTGAGCGATAGTGTAAAGATTAAATACGAATTAAAAAGTGATTTAAAAAGTGTTGTAGTGCGATTTAAAAACTATAAGTGTACAGTAAAATTGTATGAAATTTCTAAAAAGTGATTTTGTGAGTTATCGTTAGTAAATATTGTTGAAATAATTTTTGTATGAAATAAATAAATTCGTTGCTGATAAATTGAATTGATTTTGTTTTATTCACAATCCAGTGATACGAACCTTGATTGACAAGGCAAAAACGTAACAATTTCTTCTATATTCTATAGGGTTTGAAGTTTGTTATACCTATGGTTTTTCTGGAATATTCGAAAAGATTTATGAATATCCCGATTATTTGGGAATTGTAAGGTAATATTTGAGCTTTTACTTATGCTTCTCGATATTCCGGATAAAGAATTAGTTATTTTTTAGAATATTGTTTTTAAGTTTCTCGAGATTTTCACGAGTGAGAATTTAAAAGACATTTAGCTGCTTGGTTTAAAGGTTATTTGTTACTTTTAGATTATTGTTGAAGATTATTCGAGATTCTCGAGAACTCGCCGATGTTACTCTCGTGATATTACAGATTATGCAAAATTTTTGAAGATGTTTGTGAATTCTTCCAGATTATTTCAAATTTTCCAGATTTCTCGATAATTTTGACAATTGTTCGAAGTTACTAGATAGTTTACTGGTATAGAGTTACTGATTAAGTTGAGTTGCATGATGACCTCTAATATGTTTCCACTGTATTTATGATTTTTATAGGAAATGTTCCTTATATACCCTCAGAGATAGGTATCAAAATGAAGGAAATTCACAAGGTTGGGAGCTTGAGAAACTTTTAACCACTATAAGCGTTAAGCGGGGATTTGGATGAGGTTTTCCATTGACGTCCCACTAAACAAATCGCGTATCTCTTAAATCCTTACAGGGCATTGGTTACAAGGCCGATATCTTTTTCTTTTGTCCCAACATTTACTGTGATCGCATTTCTCAGAGTTTGATCTTCAACAACAACATGTACACTTTCAAAAACATCCAAAACTGGGCGAACTTCTTTAAATCGGAAACAGAATAACTTATTTGCTATACAAACTTATTGGCTTTTTAATATAACTATAAGCCAAAGATATATACAACGTCTGGTACTTGTAATATTATATTTTGTTGTAGCGGCTGCTAAAAATGAAAAAGTTGATAATTTTTTTACAGTTACCGCAAATCTATTAAATCTTGTCTAGAAGAGCTCACTAGCTTAAAGATATTATGTTTCTACATGTGTACATCTTTTGCTAGTTAAACGTGAACTCGCTCGTTAGCTGATTTTATATGACAACAATGAATAAAAATATTCAGTTGTCGCTTGGTAATCTTTCGCACAATAGTCGTTACAAAAAAATCATGAGATTCATGGCCGTATGGGTATGGTATGGGGCTTTTCCATTGGCCGACTCGGTAACGATATGTATAGGACGATATATTCAGATCACAAAATGCCCAGATGTCTATGAAACGCTTTTCCATTTAACGACACATCACTGATTGGGTGCCGACAGACGGATATTATCTTATCACATAATAAATCGGGGACATTAAGATCCCCTGTTGTGTCGGTCCGATAATTATTTAACATTATGTCAATTGTTATGTGCATTTCAACTTGAAATTTTTCATGATACAGTAGGAAAATAATGTGTATCTACTGTATCTTCTCGAGAAATGTTTTAATTTTATTTATTATAGTTAAAATATCGATGTTTAAGCACGATTTAATAACACTTTTCGAACTGGTGGAAGACCATCTGTTTGAGAAATGAATAGAATGCACTTTTCAGATACTTTCTTATAATTTAGGAACATAAAAAATGACGACCATCTCGCCAAAAGTTAATTGCAGAAATTTATTATTATTGTCACTGTTAATGAATTACATGTAGGAAGGGAATTTATTCTAAAACTTTCACTGCGACCAAATAAAAAATTTTAAAACATGTTTTGGACCATAAATGGCACCGAATATGATCGCGATAATGACAAATTAGTTAAATATTGTTTTGTGAGCTCTATTGGTTTTCACTGTTAATGAATTACATGCAAGAAGGGAATTTATTAAGTTAAACCTCTACTGCGACCAAATAAACATTAATAAAACATATTTTGGACCATAAATGGCAACGATCACGACTCGCGATAATGACAAACCCGTAAAATATTGTTTTGTGAACTTCAAAATGCACAATTGGTTATCACTGTTAATGAAATACATGCAGGAAAAGAATTTGTTAAGTTAAATTTATTCTAAAACATCCACTGCGACCCAATAAAAATTATTGAAACTTGTTTTGGCCCATAAATGGCACAAATCCGTAAAATATTGTTTAACGAGCATAAAAATGCACAATCGGTTATCATTGTTAATGAATTCTGTATATGAATGAAGAGAATTTGTTAAGTTAAATTTATTCTAAAACTTGCACTGCGACCAAATAAAAATTTTGGAAACATATTTTAGGCCATAAATAGCACCGAACAGTACTCGCGATTATGACAAACCCGTAAAATATTGTTTTGTGAACTGAAAAATACGCAATTGGTTATCACTGTTAATGAATTACATGCACGAAGGGAATTTATTAAGTTAAATTTATTCTAAAACTTCCACTACGACCAAATAAAATTATTAAAACATATTTTGGACCATTAATAGCAACGAATACGACTCGCGATAATGACATATCCGTAAAATATGGTTTTGTGAACTTAAAAATAAGCAATTGGTTATCACTGTTAATGAATTACATACAGGAAGAGAATTTGCTAAGTTAAATTTATTCTAAATCTTCCACTGCGACCAAATAAATATTTTTAGAACCTATTTTGGACCATAAATGGCACCGAATACGACTCGATATTGTTTTTTTAGCTTAGAAATACACAACTGGTTATCACTGTTAATTAATTTCATGCAGGAAGAAAATTTTTTAAGTTAAATTTATTCTCAAACGTCCACTACGCCCAAATAAAAATTATTAAAACTTATTTTGGACAATAAATACTCGTAGCAAAGAACACGATTCGCGATAATGGCAAATCCGTAAAATATTGTTTTGTGAACTTAAAAATACGCAATTGGTTATCACTGTTATCACTGTTAATGAATTACATGCAGGAAGAGAATTTGCTAAGTTAAATTTTTTCTAAATCTATCACTGCGACCAAATAAATATTTTTAAAGCCTATTTTGGACCATAAATGGCACCGAATACGACTAGCGATAATGGCAAATCCGTAAAATATTGTTTTGTGAGCTCAATTGGTTTTCACTGTTAATGAATTACATGCCCGAAGGGAATTTATTAAGTTAAATTTATTCTAAAACTTCCACTAAGACTAAATTAAAATTATTAAAACATATTTTGGACCATAAATAGCAACGAACACGAATCGCGATAATGACAAATCCGTAAAATATTGTTTTGTGAACTTAAAAATAAGCAATTGGTTAATCACTGTTAATGAATTACATGCAGGAAGAGAATTTGTTAAGTTAAATTTATTCTAAAACTTCCACTGCGACCAAATAAATATTTGTCGAATCTACTTTGGACCATAAATGGCACCGAATACGACTCGATATTGTTTTTTTAGCCTAGAAATACACAGATGGTTATCACTGTTAATGAATTTCATGCAGGAAGAAAATTTTTTTAATTAAATTTATTCTCAAACGTCTATTGCGACTAAATAACAATTATTAAAACGTGTTTTGGACCATAAATGGTACTGAATACGATTCGCAAAAATCACAAATTCGTTAAATATTGTTTTATGAGCTCAATTGGTTTTCTCTATTAATGAATTACATGCATGAAGGGAATTTAGTAAGTTAAATTTATTCTGAAACTTCCACTGCGACCAAATAAAAATTATTATAACATATTTTGGACCATAAATGGCAACGATCACGACTCGCGATAATGGCAAACCCGTAAAATATTGTTTTGTAAACTTCAAAATACAGAACTGGTTATGACTGTTAATGAAAAACATGCAGGAAGAGAATTTGTAAGTTAAATTTAGACTAAAACTTCCACTGCGACCAAACCAAAATTATTATTAGCAACGAACACGACCTGCGATAATGACAAATCCGTAAAATATTGTTTTGTGAACTTAAAAATACACAATTGGTTATCAATATTAATGAATTACATGCAGGAAGAGAATTGGTTAAGTTAAATTTATTCTAAAACTTCCACCGCGACAAATAAATATTTTTAGAACATATTTTGGACCATAAATTGCACCGAATACGACTCGCGATAATAACAAATCCTTAAAATATTGGTTTTTGAGCTTAGAAATACACAACTGGTTATCACTGTTAAAGAATTTCATGCAGGAAGAAAATTTATTAAGTTAAATTTATTCTCAAACGTCCAGTGCGACCAAATAAAAATTATTAAAACGTGTTTTGGACCATAAATGGCACCGAACACGATTCGCGATAATCACAAATCCGTTAAATATTTTTTTGTGAGCTCAATTGGTCACTGTTAATGAATTACATGCAAGAAGGGAATTTATTAAGTTAAACCTCTACTGCGACCAAATAAAAATTAATAAAACATATTTTGGACCATAAATGGCAACGATCACGACTCGCGATAGTGACAAACCCGTAAAATATTGTTTTGTGAACTTCAAAATACACAATTGGCTGTCATTGTTAATGAATTACCAGCAGGAAGAGAATTTGTAAGTTAAATTAACACTAAAACTTCCACTGCGACCAAATCAAAATTATTGAAACTTTTTTTGGACAAATGTTAATGAATTACACATGGCGCTTGAATGAATTACATGCAGGAAGAGAATTTGTTAAGTCAAATTTATTGTAAAACTTCCACTACGACCAAATTATTATTTTTTTTTAAACTCGCGATATTGTTTTGTGAGCTTAAAAATATACAATTGGGTTATCACAGTTAATGAATTACACATTCAGGAAGAGAATTAGTTAAGTGAAATTTATTCTAAAACTTCCACTGCAACTCGATAAAAATTATTAAAACATATTTTAAACAACAAATGGCATTGAACACGATGCATAATAATGATAATTCCGTAAAATAATTTTATTTAAGCTCAAAAATAAACAATTGGGTATTACTGTTAATGAATTACATGCAGGAAGAGAATTTTTAAAGTTGATTTTATTCTAAAAGTTCCACTGCGATTAAATATAAATTATTAAAAGACATTTTGGACATTTGCCTACGACAGAGCTGAAACAAAAGAATATTCTCCCGAAGACCTCTAACTGATCCCACAAGAGCTCGATCAGATTAAGAAAATAGCGACTGGGGCGGCCAAAACATTAAATTGAGATTTCGTTGGAAAAATTGTTGATGCAACTTATCTTTATATTTTGTAAAGCATAGTGTTATTCTCCATTATATTCGCAAAATAGGTTAAAGTACATATACGTGGTAGTTTTGAAGATCGTCTGAATTATTGATATACAACTGAAAATTGATGTTCGCATTGTTTGACATCCTAGACATTTCAAAACCACACAGGCAGCCATTTTCCGCAGGTTATGGCCGAACGCAGACGAATCAAACCGGTAGGTAATCTTATGAATCTCGGGTGACTAATTGGTGTTAGGCTAAAATTTATTCTATGTTACTTATTGAAGTACGATCATCCGTTCAATTAGTCAATTGACCTTCGAATACTTACATGTTTACGCTGAACAAAAAAAATTGTATTAGGGCCTACTCCCATTTAACTAACCGTTCATAAATTTTCACCAATTTGTCTACAGTGATTCTCTATAAAAATAAGATAAGACGTGAAAACTTATAAAAGTAAAGCTTATTATTATAAACTTGCAATTTTTCGATATTATTTTAGCTGATAAAAGTAAGTTTTGCATTTTACAGGTTTTCACGTTTAAACATTATCTTATTTTTTAGAGAATCAGGGTACTGTAGTTTGTTTTTCTACATGTTGAGTGGTGCAACTCTTGAAATATTCTTCAAAAATGGTTTTATTTTATTAAGCAACCTTTACACTTGCCGCCTCTCATTTTGAATAAATTTCAAATTAATTTATAATATAACGTTTATGTATAAATCAAGCCTACTAAATCTCCCATCCCAACAGATCCGTGTACCGCTATAAATCTATCCCTTATGTTGTATTCAATTATTCAAATTTTAATCAATAACTTATGTTCTTCAATTCAAACAAATTTTTCTTTTCTGTTTTCTATTTTCTTGTCTTATTCAAGTGATACACGAACTATAAATTTTAATTCAAGTAAACGATTTGCTTGGAAAGAGAACAAAGTGCTAAAAAAAAATGAAATTTTAAAATGTAAATCAAAAATTCACCCTTCGTAAATAAAGGACTTACTTGATTTAAGATTTTATATGTTGTATCATTCGATTGTTTGTTTAAAAACAATCAACTAAAACGATAAATGTGCCTACTACGTTAAAAACATCTTTTGTACACAAAACGATTTTAATCACCCGCACAATGGTCGCACCGTAACACAAAAATAGCCATACACAGTTCATTAAACATGATTTATGTGATTGTGATCCCGACAAAGTGATAAAATTGTCGTCGTTTATAGTTTTTTGTTTTTTTTTTTTTGTTTTTTGTGCGAACTGGTCAAAAACAAATAAAAAGCTACGCACACTTTATTATTGTATTTTTGGGAGTATATGGTATAAGAAATTAAGAATTAAGAAGTTACGTATGCTTCAATTATACTAAAACACGACAATCAAAAAAATTTGTTACTACACATATACGAGACTATAAAAGGATATAACGCGTGCAGGAGCCAAGAGAATTAACACGGAGATCTAAAAATAAAATCATAATCAGATTATTGTCCCTTCGTTTGTTTGGTCCCTTCGTTTGTTCTTCATCATAAATCATTACAACATTTTTTTTTTTTTTCCTTTTTTAGGTTAGATATGTGAGTAGCTTATAAGAGTTAGACGAGTTACACATTTGTAAATAAATGGACACATCAATTTACGGTTATAAAAAAAATTATGTTTGATTTAAGAAAATAGACCGATGTTAAAAAAGGAAGAAGCATTACCAAAAAATTTGATTTATTTTTCCTTTGACAGATGAACATTTATTTGTTTTGCTTATTTAATAAATTGTTTAAGTGTAGGCTTGAGGATGGATTTATGTGGGGATTTCTACAATTGCGGAAAACTTATGGGTTTGTAGTATGGTAAAATCTGACGAGATAAGGAGATAACTTTAAATTAGTACTAATTTTAGTTGTTACAAATGACAAACGGTATAAATACTACACCCTTACAAGGACGACAAGAGATCAAATTGCTACCATTGAGTGGAAACTGAAATATTGTCGATTGTTTCAGTTTTTTTTTTTTTTTTTGATGGTTATAGTAATGTTGTACAAATTGTAAATATACTCATAAAATATACCGAACATTGTGAATAACTGATTTTCCCAGTTTTCTTGAGAAAATCCTGGGAAGTTGATACCAATATATGGAGTTGGAAACCTATGTACATATAAGAAGTAGGAATTGGGTCTTAGCGCCATCTGGAAAATTTTTTAGTTTTGTTCAGTATTCCACCATTGCACCAGTAACTGATCTGGTGCTAGTGCAGAAATATTACAGCTTGTTTTAATGGTAAAAAGTAGGGTTCCATATCATACAAGTGCTCTTAGTCGCGATGAAGTTGTCATTTGTAACGATGAGTGTGAGGTCAATGCTTTCTGAAATTTGAATGCAATTATAATTGCTAGTGTCGAACTTGCTCCAATTTGTGTGGAGTATTGATATAGTAATGTGTTGCGTACTTCTGAAAGAGCACGTGGTCTATTACCCTAGCCACAATAGAAAAATAGAACATGACGATGTGCCCATTCATTTTACATTAGTTATTTTATTTTTAATTAAAATTTATAGTAAAGTTTAATATCGTCTCAGATGATAGTGAATAAAGCTACACAGAGTTAAAATGAGAATCCTCCATGTTTGTATAATTCACGCGTCCTCACTGTGGTTTAATTATTAGCAGCACTTCAAGTTTTCTGTAGTTGGAGATAAGAACTACGCCCACCTTCTTTACCTAGCCTACCAATAGTGCAGAACTTGATAAGACCTCACAAATCATTTTATTGTCGGAGGTTTGGATTGAAAAT
This sequence comes from Tipula vernalis, assembly GCA_958295665.1. Classification (NCBI taxonomy): domain Eukaryota; kingdom Metazoa; phylum Arthropoda; class Insecta; order Diptera; family Tipulidae; genus Tipula; species Tipula vernalis. Next base: position 76,503,848 of record OY282559.1, on the reverse strand, counting down.
GTTGAACTGGATAGCTACAATACTCCTAGTTTTAGCATTTTTGGTAAGTGTAATTCTATTTATAGGATAGCATTCAGAACACTAGTTTCTCCTATTTTGATACTATAGTAGTACTGCAACTCTTCTGTCTTTGTTGATGTGATGATTTTGTAATGTTCTCTCAGGACAGCGATTTTGGTCGCAATTTGAGGATTGAGTTGAGTATTACCGGAAGGCAAAAGTATTGGTAAATTGTATTGGTGTCCAAAGAATAGAGAAAAACAGAGAATAAACATTTGGAATATAAACAAAAAATTCAGTGTCATCTCATGCGTACGAAAGGTTGTACATATTTTTATTTCCAGTAATTTTTTGCAAAATTTAAAACTAATAAAATTGTTACTTGAATAATGATTTAAAGATAAATAAATATTAATTAAAAAAGGCAAATAAGTCAGAAAAATATTTATAAACTATAATTTTATTAATAATTTTAAGTTAGAAAAATTACACGACGTACATACTCCCTTTCCTGCGCTTGGATCAACACTAAAAGTTAAAATCACTAATTTATTTCTTATATTTTTCACATTATCTCTCTTATCCGATGTTAAACAAAAAAACCTTATGCCATTTTATATTAAACAAAAAACTAAAAAATACGCACATTTGACAGTGTCTAATGGGCGTTTTTTTAAGTTTTTTGTTTAACATGATGCAAATAAGAGAGATAAAATGATACGAAAAAGAGGGATATAAAATATAATGTGGAATAAATAAGAAGTAAATTAGTTATTTTGGCTTAGTGTTAATTCAAGCACAGGAAAGGGTGGATGTACGTCGTGTGATTTTTCATCATTTTAAATTATTAATAAAATTATAGTTTATAAATATTTATCTGACTTATTTTCTATTTTTAGTTAATATTTATTTATCTTTAAATCATTATTTAATTAACAATTTTATTAGTTTTAAATTTTGCAGAAAATTACTGGAAATAAAAATATGTACAACATTCCTTTCGTGCGCATGAGATAACACTGAATTGTTTTTTTTTTTATTTTTCAAATGTTTATTCTCACATAACTCAAAAAAAAAAAAAAAAAAAAATGGTTAAAATATTATGAATGTGGTCGAGGGTCGACGAAGAATGTAAAAATTAAAAACCATTTATTTATGCTGCTTTTTGTTTTTTATATTGAAGATCACCACGAGCAATTGATTGCGTATATTGTTTTGGATTTTTGGTAACGAAGTAAAATGAATGTCTCGTTTACAACAACAATAGATAGAAAAACAGGAATTCCTCATGTTAAAAGGTAGGGAAAAATAACTCAAGGCGAGCGGAAGCAACAAAAAAGTTGAACCGATTTCACCCGCTTAGCTTATTTTTGATACTTACCATCATGAGAAAACACACTAATACAATAAAAATATTTGACGGCACACAATAGCAAAATGTATATTATACGCCGTGTACATATACAAAATTCTCAATCCTCAATCCTCATTTTGCGACCAAAATCGATACCCAGGTGTCAATTCGAAAAATCTTATTATCTTTGGTGATATGAATATAAATAGTCTTGATGATTGGGTATCTGATGACTTCGCTTAGATTAAAATCGTTAATTAATACACCAACTATTTAAAGAATTCCTTTACATGTCTAGATCATTAATTTTTTAGATGCTCGTGAAACTTTAAGTTCAATTATTATGCGAATGTTTATAATCTTCATATAGCTGATCATTGCATGATATCCTTTTTATTTTTGCCGAGTCGTTCATCTTTTCCTAAACTTTTAAAAATTAATTCTTTGGCCAAAACTATTATTAATTATTCAAATTTAACAAATGATCTGTCTAATGAAAATTGGTTAGTCGTCTATTCACAAGCAAATGTGTCTGAGGCTTTTGCATTTTTTTTTGACTATAGGTTAAAATTTTATATAAGTAAAAATACTAACGGTTATCGAAGTTAAATAAAATTACAGAATTATTAAGCCTTGGATTACATTGGCTTCTGTCGAAGGTCAACTGTTACAAAAATAAATATAAATTTGTGAACGGCAACATTTCAGAATGCTAGAAACTAGTTGATGGCATTATAAATAAAGATCAGAAAAATGCTCAGATGGAAAAAATTCAGATTAATTAGAGGTTACTGAATAACTGACAGTCGTGAACTGGCTGAATTATTCAACAGTTATTTTGTAAATGAAGCCCTAGACTTTAAACCTACTGTAGAGATGATTTTTCGGACCTAATTTATAGAAATTTCGCTGTAAATTCATGCGTTTTCTTTAAAACAAGGCCAGAGGAACTACTAAATGTCATGTTTGATTCTGGTATTTTTGCAACTAAACTAAAGGCGGTCTCTGTTAGATCGGTGTTTTCTAAAACTATTGAAAAGATAGCTCATCGAAGAATAAACAGTTTTTTCAATAAAAGGAATTGTTTGCATATAGCATGCAGTTTGGGTTTAGAAAATCTAAAAGTACTGAAGAGGCTTTGTTAGAATCCAGTAATTTCCTTTATGAAGGTCTTGATAAAAAAAGGTCGGTTGCATTTATTTTTGTGGATTTAACTAAATCCTTTGAAATAGTCAGCCATGAAGTATTATTTCAAAAACAGTTTCATGCTGGGTTTTGGGGTGGCACTTTGCGGTGGTTTCGATCTTATCTTCTGATAGATCTCAAGTGGTTAATATTGGTGATGTTTTTAGTGAATGTTAAATTATCAACGATGGTCTTCCTCAAGGTTCCGTGTTAGGCCTCATGCTTTTTTACATCTACCCAATCTCAATTTTTCATTTAAGTTTTTCTTCAAGGTTGATAGCTTTTACCGATGATCTAGTATTTCTGTACAATGAGCAGTTACAAAGCAATAACATTCAGTCTACGAACCCTGATCTAAGTTATCTGAGAAAATGGTGACTGGCTCATACTACATTTCTAAGCATAAAAACTAATTCTAAACTTAATAATGATGTGGTTCAATAACCCATATGTCATTTACAATGATTTAAATTGTGATCACATAACTTGTTGTGCTGATTGTTTTAAAATTTAATTCGACTCAAAGTTCAAGTACCTTCGACTGTTTGTGGACCCTTCTATGTGTTGGTTATCATATATCGTTACTCTCCGGAATTACATTTGTGCTGTAACACGAAAATTTTTATTTCTTGCGTTCAGCGTGTTTGTTATCAGTCTTAAGAAATATTTATTATGCACTGGTTGGATCGAGATTATCGTATGAATTATAATACGCTGGAGAGGAACTTATAATTCTAGAATTCATCCTATATCCGTATTATGCTCAACTCACAGAGGCTATCGTCGTTATGGACTTTGTTTAAGTTCTTGAAGATTTCCTATTAGACATCTGTTTGTATACAAGGTAATGAAAGCATTTTTTTCTATTAACACTAGGTTTACTGGACGCGTCATTTTGACGTATTTCGATTTTTATTAGGAAAAATACAAAAACCGTTCGCATTTTTATTTTATCTCTTGTGCTGACTTTTATCCGTCAAACGAGTAAAATATATATTGAAGTCTATTTTCTTCAAAAGTTTTGAAATATTGAAATTCTCTATGATCTCTAGCGGTATGCGTCAATTTGACGCGATCGTAATGTAAATAAAATTTTTAGTAAATTACTTTTATCTATGCAAAAATTAGCAGAATAATAAATATGAATGCACTGGCATTACCTTGATCCCGTTATCTCAAATGAAATAAGCAAAAGGAAAAAAAATCGAAACGCAGAATGCAGTCAGTGTGTGAATACATCTTGAAAGTTTTAGTTGCTATTAGTTCAAGTATTGAAAAATAAAATATTAGAGTATTTTTTGAATTAATAATATTATTGTGAAACTCAATTATATACTATTTTGACAAAAAGCCTTTCTTTATCATTTAAATATGTCTAGAAGAGGAAATAAAATATTGAAAAATATAGTCAGTGTTAGTGAGGATTTTTCTGGTTCTGAAGAGGATGAAAACGAAGTTATTCAAAATGAGGATGAAATTGAGAATTTGGAATCTGACGAAAGTATGCAAGCAGGGGAATCCTCAGACAATGAAAAAGAAAATCAACAGAATTTAGGTCTTCGCAGAAACAGGATGCGTATCCTATCCGATTTCAAGTCTGGGAATGAGACAAGTATTCCAAGATCGTTCCAAAATTCGGATGCATTTATGTAGAAAAAAAATAGCGGTCGATGGAACAATTTGGACAAAATTGGAAGTGGGCGGATCTAGTGGTCGATCACCTTCCCACAAAATCTTCAAAGACATCGCTGGGCCTACTGGCTACGCTAAACGGAATATGATGGAAGGTAACATAAGCAGTGCTTTTTATTTGATTATAACCAAAAAACAGGATAAAATATATAAAATGCTGTACCGAAGAAGAAGCACGTCGTGTTTTGAAAGGGGATTGGAACATTTCAACAGGCCAGTTACTTGCGTTTATTGAGATTTTGTGCGCTCGGGGGGCGTATATGAAGCAAATTCGCTAAATGCTTTTTATTTGTGGTCCAAGGAATGGGGACCCGCCTTTTTTTTCGAATTCATGCAAATTCAATATTTACGTACCGACAAATTTGCAATGATATCCGAAATATGGAATCAATTTATACACAATAGCAAAATAGCAATTTATACACAATGCTGTTATAAACCTCACGAGAATATTTCAATTAGCGAGCAACTGTTCCCTACTAAAGCCCGTTGCAAATTCAGACAATATATTCCAAAAAAGCCGCATAATTTGGCATACAGTTTTGGTTAGCAGTAGATGTTCAATCTAAATACGTTATAAATGGGTTCCCTTACTTAGGTAAGGATGAAACGCGAACTTCAACACCCTTGGGCGAATTTGCAGTTTTAAAGTTAGCCGAACCATACTTTCATCAAGGCAGAATTATAACAACGGATAATTTTTTCACCAGCATTCCTCTAGCTGAAAAATTGGTTGCAAAAAGAACCAATTTAGTTGGAACTTGGAACTATTCGAGCCAACAAGAGAGAAGTTCCAAAGCCAGCAAAAATCAAGAAAGATAAAATGAAGTTGTATTCTTCATAACATTATAAATCATTAAAATGCATACTCACTATAATAAAAGTAAGCCAATTCTAAAGGTACTGTTACTAAGTACTAAGCATATGCTTATAAAATTAAAAGACAATAGCAAACATAATCCTGCGATAGCCATTGTCAAATTACGTCAATGCAATCCATCTCCAGACATAACACTCTAGAGGCTGATTTTATTCATCCATTTCTTACTTTTGGCTGGAAACTTTTTTGAATTTTCCGAGATTTCCCACGGGAAACTTGAACTGAATTTTTTGGCTGCGATAACTATTGACAAGTCACAACAATGCAATCCATCTCCAGACATAACACTCTAGAGGCTGATTTATTTTCGGCTGGAATGTCAATAACATAATCTGCATTATCGACTTTTCACTTTCGGCTAGAAACTTTCGGCTAACTTTAACAGGGTGTTGTTGATGCTAAAATTTTGTGCACAATTTAGTTACTAAAAATACAATAAATAACTTCTTTGAATCTCGAATAGTTTTAAAAATCCCCTAAAATTCTGAACAATATATCAGAAACCCGAACGACCTGCAATAATTTAAATAACTCGAAGATCCTGAATATATGTTTTGGAAAATTTCGAAAACATCTCTGACATTTTGAATTAATCTCTAATAATAAAATAATTAAAAAAATCTCAAAAGTCTGAAAAATCTGAGCTATGCCTTTTATAGCAATCAATGCCTTTTATAGCAAATATCGAATAATCTCAAAAATTGTGAACGATTGTTTAATTATATAGAAAAACATAGATTACAGGTAATTCTATAAGGACACGGGTTCAACGCTAATAAGCCCAACGTTAAAGGCCAAACAAAACTCCTAAAATTTGGACAATATCAATTCAACTCGAAAGTTTCGTTAGCAAGTCGGTAAAAATTTGTAACTGGACATTAAATATAATTTCAAATAATCTGGAATACTTCGAAATAACTCTGGAGAAGTTCGCATAATATCGAACGAATTGAATAATCTGGAAAATCTCAAATAATTTCCAAAATGTCGAAAACTGTGGAGTAATCTAAATTTTAAGTATTTCGAACAATCTTCTAAAACCTCTAAAAATCTCGAAAATCTTGAATAATCTTAGTAATATTATTCATCAAAAGTACACAATTTTGCAACAAGGTTTAAAATTTGACAAAAAAAACTCGGTTACAAAGGTAGGTTATTCTGTGCATGAAGACAGCAACGAATAATCCTAACATAACAAAAATGTCAAACAAACTACAGCCAGCGCCATAAAAATCTTTGGATTGGTTTAAAGTCACTGTCTTTCCTTATTATATCACATCGATCAAAAAATAATCTCGAAACCCTTAAAATCTTGAATAACCTTAACAAACCAGAAAGATCATGGATATCAACAAAGTTAACATGAATGGTTCATGAATATTTTTAATTGGAGACCATTCGAAAGAGCACAAGCCTCAATAGACTAAATTATTCGTTTACATTAATGTACGGAACGGAGGTTCGACTGTCTTCACTCGCTAAGGTTAAGCCGATTTTTACACAACTATCTGTTTTGAACTTCTTGGAAGACGCCGCTAGTATCCTTGATTTTCTCACAATTCTGAGACAAATGATATAGATGGTAAAACCGCTTCGGTAACGAAGAAAATACTTCTTCGGAGGTCAATAAAAAACTTGGCATGGCCTGAAATACATGCGTTAAAAACACGCATTCCTAAAAGCATGGAAATATGGCGCTCGTTAGCATTTCAACGAAGTTCTATAAGATACTTGGTCTGGGGCCGCGACGGGATGCGGACTAAGCTATTCTTCCGAAATAAAAAATGCTGACAACATTTTTTGGGACGGCTGATTTCCATGCACTTACTAACTACTTGGCACTAAGCTTACTAATTGGCAAATGGTGTCCACGTCCACGTTCTTCTTCTCGAACACTGGCTGATGAAGCGGCGAAAATATTCGCAAAAGTCAAATTCTACAAACCTGAATAAGGCAAAATTTTCCCGCTGTGAATAATAAAATATTTGTATTGGCCCTTCATTGCAGAATTCGGATGATCGAAGTGTGTCTCCAAAGTGGCACTGTGGCACGTTAAGGGCGCATGTGGTTAAAAAAGTGGTTATAATTTGTTAGCGTTCACGATAGTTATACCCCATTAGGTTATACCCCACGATAGTTATACCCCATACCCCTATCTAACACCCTGAATCTTGAGTGTGCCCAGACTCCCTAAAAAGAGACCCGAAGTGATTCAGATTGTGAAACACAGTATCTATTTCACACTTAGGTGAATATAGGGAAATATTTCTAAAAACAAAAATGTGACTCCTGCTCCAGCTCCAGTTATAGGTAGAAGACAACTTTACTTTTGGTCTAACGGAGGTGGTTTGAATGAAATTCCACGCATCATAAAGGTTTATTAAAAATGTATACTGGTAACTCAAAAAGGGTTGTGAAAAGTTTATAACTGAGTGAGCTGAACAGCTGAAGAGCCAAATTTTCTAATATGAGTAAGCACGTTAATGTTAGCCAAGCTCTGTGAATATCTCTCCCTATAAATCTCAAAAGCGGCGTGATTCAAACCAACAGTTTTTTTTTTTGGACAGTGATCCTAATGATCATATAATAAACTCGTCAGTTTAAAGGTTGACAAAAAGATCGAAAAAGTTAGATCGAATACCAAAACATCGAGGACAAAAGATCGAAAGATCAAAAACACTAAATGCAAATTAATCGAAAGCAATATGAACAACAGCAATAAGAAATCAAAACGATCGCATAGATAAGTTTCGCCAGAAAACAAATGAAGCAACATGAAATAGAGAACACAAAAAAGCAAATAAAATGTGAGAAAGCAACATTGTTTATGTTCGGCGCATTGTTCAGCGCCTCTTAAAAAATCAAGTAAGTTACGGTTTCCGTAATATTTCACTAAATCTTCAATCGTTTCGCTGAATTTCTAAGCTGACCTTCGATGTTTGATTTTAAGTTCGTTTACATAAGTGCAAAATGATTAGTACTTGGCAAACCGAAGATGGAAGAAGCGAAACAGTTCCAAACTTGTACTAAAACGATTGACGCCTATTTTGATTATTTTGAAGGCGATCAATCCAGTTACTTCAAAATAATGAACCAAAAATTTAGTGCTGTTGTCGTTCAATCTTGTCTTCGAACTAATGTATCAAGCATAAATTTTTTTTGGCGAATTTGAAGTGATGACTATGAGCAACGCTGTTTGTTTGTACTTGTCATTCAATAAAATACTAAAAATTGTCAAAAAGTGAAAACTTTCGAGTTGTTTCAGAATTCTAATAAAGTGGCTTAAGTATCCGTATTATATACTCTAAAATATGGCTTAATAGTAAAAAGATTGTTAAATAGATCGTGAATCGAGTACTATACGTGGTGTGTTAGAATCTTCTCACTTTCAACCGAATACCGACTAAAAGGCTTTCAAAATATATATGAATTTTTGCACCTAGTGACCAAAAATGAACAACCCTCGTAAACAGGACAATATAATTTATTAACATTTATAGGGAAAAAAATCCCATTTATATTAAATTCTATTACATATATACGATCTGAAATTAATGTCCCTTAATTTTGGGGCCCTTTAATAGCCATTTTATTGTTTCGTTTACGTCACAACGTGTACATAAAAATGTGAACAGGAATTTGATTTACTGTCTTCTCATATTGGACTCACATTGTTTTTGATGTGATACGGAACAATTCAATTAAATGTCCTTTATATAATATAAATAAACATACAGTACCTACACATGTACGTATCAGACATGGAAAAGTCGGAAAATCAATTTTTTCCTTTTTGTTTGTATATCATTTAAAAAAAAAAAATTTATCGAAATAAAAATAAATAAATAAATATTATTTATACCAGAGTACATACACAACAAGATTATTATTCATTCATGCAATACAAAATCCAATTTAACTAAACTCAGCATGTGTGATTCATACTAGTCGTAGTCCTTCCTCTTTTTATATTATTTTTATACATATAATGCTACCTACATTGATTCATAACAACACCGAAACATTGTTGGATTGATGTTAAGGAACAAGTCTATCATTTCCTTTTTTCTGTTTTTTGTTCGACTTAACCGTACTTCGTCTCTAGTTGCCTAAACATTAAAATAAATATTTTATCAACAAGAGGAACACACCAAACAAAATGTGTTGGATATATTCCTTTTTAACAGTACCCTTGGGATTCTTCCCACTATAACCGCACACAGATATGTGTTTTTATATGCATACGTACAGTACACACACACACACACACACACACACACACACACACGACGTATGAATTGTTGAAACTTTCGTTTCTTCGTCTTCATCTTTTTATGGTTTGCCATTTTATATGTTTTGCTTATTGTTGTAAACTTTTGAAGGATACATACTTTTATCCTTAATTCGTAGGCACATATTCACGTACAAATACTTGATATGGTAAATATGTAATACATATACATATGTACATAATGGCGCAAAGATAAAAAAAATATTGTTTTCCAGCAGATTTTCCTTTTTTTGTTTCTATTTTGAGATTTTCTTTTTTACTAATATTTTGTTTTAAAATTTAGGTTAACTGTTTTCCTGTTTAAAACCAAATCCCGTATAAAAGATGTTTAACGTTTTTTTTTTTGTTAATAAAATGGTTTTTATTCCAACTTGTGGTAGGAATAATTTAATAGAGTTTAATGTATCCAGTCCAAAATTTTAGTAGATACTTCAAACGTATCATTATTATTCATTAATGTAAGCCCCATAAATATGCCAATGTTTAGTCTGCTCGTCATCAGAAAAACTGTGCAAACATTTTAAAATTGTAAGATGAAACTGAATTTATTTTATTGCGAACATTTTCAATTATAATAAATTTTTGCCAGGGAAATAGAAAGCTCATATTATGAAATATCCTATTACAGGTTATACACTTTAAATTAAACCATTTGCAAATTTTATTTCTTAGTCAATCCACCTAATCTCAGAATTAAAATTTTTCGAAATGTTAAATTCTAGGGAAATTCTAGTTTCGAAAATAGTCAGTTGGGAATTGGAAAAGCCTAAAAATTCACATGTTCTATGAAAATGTCGATTCTAAAACGATTTTTAGATAAAGTTCTAATTCGGAGCTCTTTTTATTCGGAAGGGAAATTTTGTGAAACTGTCTTTTCAACCTTATTTGAATGGTATATTGAGGCGAAGTAATCCCTAATGATTGGAATGTGACCGCGTTATTTCCCATGTTTAAGAAGGGAGATCGAATTCTGGAGAACTACCGTGGTACAGTTATTGTTTGCAAATTATTGCAGTACTGCGAAGGAGCACTCCGGTAGAGTGACTCTTTATACTAACGAAGAGAATGGCTCCTTTTTCCACTCATAATAATTAAGGGGTAATATCAAGGAGCGATTTGCCGCTTGTAGCCGAACTATATACCCTACTACGTCTAAGAACCATTCCAATAAGGGCACTATAACTTGCAAAAAAATGCAGATTTTTAGTTAAAAATACGGTTTGGTGTCAAAACCCTAGCAATTTTCTCAATAATTGAATTTTCTATGAAATTTGTCGAACTAATCGAGTGATCCTCACATTATTTGGATACTCTGTGTATAATACATGATTTCAAAAATACCATAGAGAGACAAACAACACCCGCATACAAATAACAAAATCTTATATACTAAAACCACCAACACACATTGACGATGAATATTTTCTACCATATTTCATGTGCGTTGCAGGAGCCCTTATAGCACATCCAAACATACCTGATTTATGTATCAAGATACAGTAAAATATTTGTGATGACTATATCAAAACCAATGAACAAGATTCTCTTTTTTGTTGTTGTTTGTACATTATAATTATAATACAAAAACCAACAAAACATATTACATTTCCTTCACAGAATCCGTGCGAAGAGCGAACAAGACAGGTACATAAACATATTGTTGGCCCTGTTATATACCATATTTTAAGTATGTATTAGTGTCGATTATACGATTGTACCCAAGATCAAACATAATAATACAAATAAGTGTGCGTAAAAATAAAATCTAATATAAAACTTACTACGCCGTATTTCTATTTAAGTTAAAATCTATTTCAATACTATCCAATTATTAGATTTTAGTAATTAAAAATTGAAATTTGATTTTATGTATGATGCCACAAAATACCAAATCATGCACTTTTAATTTTTCTATCTACAAAAATAAAAACATTGCCTGACAAATACATCCCGGTGGATTGCATTTTCCAAAATTACACTTTAATTATTTTCACTATACTTTGATTATTATTATACTAAACTTGAATTTAATTAGAATTAAATTTAAAATTTAAAATTAAAATGTATATATACATACATACTTATGTATGTCCGGGTGTTTTGTCATCGTAGATATAGTGTAATGGAGTATTACACTCCTTCTGAATTGACCCTCCTCCCTGATCATCCTCTTCAGATTCACTTTCAGTAGTGTCGAAAATGCTTCTTGGTTTTCTCGTGAATTCCAACCTTCTCGTCGTTAGGGTTAACCTGTACAATTTTGTATGGCCCCAAAAATTTTGGATATAACTTGAGGCCAGATCCGAATTGCGTACGTGCGATTACGACCATTTGTCCTACTGCATATTCAATTGCTTCCTGTCGTCTCTTGTTGAATGTTTTTCTATTCTCTTATTGTGTCTTGAAAATCTGTTGTCGTACCTCACTCCGATCGTTTTCTCTATCGATTATGAATTGCTCCATCATTTCATCGGATACGATTTCCGCGATAGTGATGTCTTCAGGGTTCCGCATTTTAACACCGAACATAATTTCAAACGGTGTATGACTGATGATTCGCTGCCAAGTGCAATCTTCGGAACATATTAAAATCATATAATTAAATAAATAGAATTCTGTCTATTAGTCGGTTTCGTTGAATTACTGTTCGTAAATACTAATATACTTCTCGTGTTAATCGAAACACAATTAAAATGGTCTAACCACCGGTAGCATATTAGATATTACATGAATTAATTAATATTCAACAAAAAAGTAATAAAGTAAAAATTAGCGTACACAGAAATAGAGCTGTGTGAATATTGTGCAGAATAAAAATTGTAAGAGAATTCATATGTATTAGTTATGATTCGCTAATACTTAACGCACAGCACTTCTGTATATATAGAATGTAAATTGTGGTATAATCAGTCCAGTCGCCGCGGCCTGATGAGAAGATTGATTTTTTCATAATCATATAAGCTCATCAGTTCGAAACTGGATTGAATTCTCTTACAATCTTCGGAACATATTAAAATCAAAAATCTTTGAACACTGCTGACATGACTATACCATTTCTCTGGTCGCTCGATAGCTAATTTAGCCAATAAGGGTATGATGATTGATAATGCATCCGCTCAATTTTTCCGTTTCCTCTTGGGACGCCTGTTGTTATCACCGTGTGGTCAATATTGTTCCCATTACAATATTCGTCGAAACTGCCTGATGCAAATGCTGTACCGCGATCGGTTACAACACATTTCGGATTTCCAAATATCGTCCTCTGTGCTTCTAACATCTGGAGGACTTCTTCGGTGGATCTTGTCTTCACTGGGTAAATCCATATGAACTTGGGGAACCCATCTACAACAGAAAAAATGAATTTGTAGTTTTTAGCTGTACTGGCTAATGGACCTAAATGGTAGTAATGGAACGGTGACTTATCTTTGGGCAGGGGTGTAAAAACCCCTCCTGCCTTCCAGATTTACGTACGCCGAGTAAACACTCAATGTAATTATCTCGTATTTTTTGACACTTCTCGGACAGTCCCGGAATGTAATAATCTTTTTATATCATCTCAGTAATTTTCTTGGTCGCAAAATCCCCGATTCTATGAACTCTTGTAATGATTTCATCTTGCAGTGTTTTAGGTACGTAAATCAGCTATGTTCCCTCTAAATAGTAATCCCTCGTCATCTTTAAATAGTAATTCTCCGTTGATAGAAAAGTTATTGTATGGTCCATGCTCCAACGGGTTCTTAATAAGTTGAATTTTCTCGTCTTTTTTCTGCAGTTCCTCTATTTGATTTATAACTTCATTCTCGAGTATGAGGGTTGCGGGATTTCTACTTAGTGCGCCGACGTGCTTCATTTTAGTGCCGCTTCGGTGTTCCAATTTGTATTCGAATTCTTTTAAAGTAAGAGCCCATCCAGCTATACGTGGTGATATGTTTTTTTTGGACATTGTCATCTTAAATGCTGCGCAATCAGTCACAATAGTAAACTTGGTTTTGCTATCAGTGAATAACTAGGTGTAAATTTTCTAAAATACCCAGTTAATCCTAGATAACTTTGTAATGCCTTCAAATTGTTAGGTATTGGAAAAGTTTCGACTGCATGTGTTTTGGGTGGTGATGGTTTGATTTGCCCCTTCGACACAATATACCCCAAGAACTCGATTTCCCTGCATAGAAATTGACATTTTTTCCATCTGAACTGTAATCCATATTCACTGGCTATTTTCATGACATCTTTTAGCTTCTTCAACATCTCTTGCTGCCACAATCAAATCATCCATATATACAATTAATGTTTTATTATGAATTAAATGTCTAAATATGTAATTTACATATTTTTGAAATACAGCTGTGGTTGTGCACAATCCAAACGGAGCACGATTAAACTCATAAAGTCCCATGTATGAACTCATAATGTCCCATGTATATGTCACAAAAGCTGTAAATTTTCGACTCTCTTCCTCAATTAAGACATGAAAAAATCCGTTTTCTAAATCTAGCGTTGAATATACTTCGGATGAGTGTAATTGATCAATCTGATCTTCTATTAGAGGTAGTGGATACCGATCCATTACCACTTCTCTGTTTAATCTTCTGTAATCTATACACAAGCGCTGGGATCCGTCTTTTTTATTCACTAACACCACTGGACTTGCGTATTCGGAACAGCTAGGTCTTATTATATCTTCTTGAAGCCATTTGTTAATTTTACGTTCTATTTCCCCTTTTTCTTTGGATGCTACTCTTCTTGGCGGTTGGAAAATAGGACGCTCAGTCTTTAGGATTAATTTCATGACTATTGGAGATTCTCGTGATCGTGTTGACACGTAGTTTTTGATCAGTTTTTCCACCTCCTTTCGATATTCAGTGTTATGAATTTTAATTGTTTCTTCTTCTTCTTCGTTTAACTAGAAAGCACTTACAAAATTATCATTTGGTAGTTTTTTAATGAGTATACCATTTTCGCTTAGAACTATCCCGCTTTTATGCAACATATCCGTTCCGATTATATGTACAACTGACTTGCATTGAATTTTGCGGTACGACGTGTATTTTCCCACTAAATTCATCGCCATCGATAATAATATTTCTTAGGAAGTAGCCTATTGTTTCAATTGGACTGTCTCCAATCCCTCTTAATTTTGTTCGGGTGCCGTATATTGATGGAGATCCTATAACAGTGTAAACATCTTCCAATAAAAGTGTTATATTACTTCCCGTGTCAACAAGAGCCTCGATTACATGTCCGAAAATTGTAACTAACTTGTGATTGTGTCTTAAATTTTTGTTAGCTTCTTCTACCTCCTTCCTCAATTTCTTTGCTTGTGGTTGCTTAGTTGATTGTTTACCAGGACGGTCTGGAGCTTTGTGACCAAATTTCAAACATCTGAAACATTTTGGTCCCTCATCTCTCATCCGGCACTTATTTGATGTATGACCTTTTTTACCGCAATTAAAGCATACAATGGTATTTTGTGGTGTGCTTGTTCGGCTTGGTTTTGGCTGTACTTGAGAAATTGTGTGAGAAATTGTTTTCGACTTGAATTTTTCATACAGTTGCAATTTTTGTCTGAATTCATCCACCGTCTTGGCTCCATATAAGATCACTTTGTTTGATCCATTGTCGTTGACACCATCTATGACGTATTGCAAAATGGCCTCTTCTTCCACGTTGCTTAGTGCACCTATCTCCCTCATTGTCAGAAAGTATTCTCCAAAGTTTTCATCTTTTTTAATTCGCCTATTTTGAAGCTGACGATGAATATCCGCACTCGTGAACTTCTTTTGATATTCCCTAAGCAATAAATTTTTGATTTCGTTTCACCTTCTAATATTTGGTTCGGTTTTTAAAGCTTCTCTTGCACTACCTGTTAAAGATTGTTTCGCGAACACTAATTTTTGTAACAAAGTTAATTCAAATAAATCTGTTGTGTTTTCGAACTCATCTATCCAATTTTCAACACGATGTTCATCAGTTCTGTCGAATTTTGAAATATAGTCAGCTAAATCTTTTAACTGAATTGAATGTGTTTTTAACAATGACGATTGTGATGCGGCATTAGCATTACTATTATGCGGCGTTCCATCGGTAGCGGAATTCTTACGAATTGAGTCTTGGTTTACAACGGTTTCACTTAACTGTTCATCTTCACCGTTAAAACGATTTCCCGAATTTTCTAAACCATGCGGCTGGCTTCGTAATCGTTCATTTTCTTGTTTTAGATGCAAAAGTTCTTAACGCATCGATTTAATTTCGTTTAACATTTCCGGATTTTCACTATTATTCACTTTTCTTACGGTGCTGTTCATAGTTCGAATGTTTTGCAAACTTAAATGAAATTGTTTGATATACTCTTCTTCATCCGATTCGGTGAAGGTAACTTTATCAATCGAACGATTTTTTGTTTTATTTTTTCGCCCCATTATACACTTATAAACTTGCACATTTTTAGTACACCCAATTGACGAAAAAGTTCTCTTATAATCACTCAACTCGTTTATATGTGACCTTGTTAGATGATCGCTAATCCTTGATCACCACGCGCTCGAATGTTGAAAACAAATCCGGAAATATCCGCCGTCTTATTTCCACGTTGAATCAATTGTTGAGGATCCCGGTGAGCCCCCAATTTTGTGGGATTTCACAAATTGATTCAGAAAAAATGAACAAACTCCAAACACACAACCTCAAATAAAACGCCCTACTTTAACACGTTACAAATATGTAATCCAATTTTACTTCTTTTATTTACACTTCTTCTATTTTACACGGTCAAATCAAATTTAATCCAATCTTCTTCATCTGTCATCGTTTTTTTAAATTTCAACGGTAAACCAAAACATCGCAAAAAGAGACAACATCATCAAACTCCAATGAAGTTATCTACGATTGTATGAGCTGGTGGATCATGTGCTGCTTGTATACAATTTTCGACTAAGCTTCTCGTCTTTCATTTCTGAACTCGGAATATTGATATAAACTTTATCATTAATAACCTTAAGGTTTCAATTTATTTCGGGGTCTTTTGAGTTTTTAGGACTAAATTACTATACTCGGTTGACTGAAACTCTAAAGATTCGAAGTTTATGTGTTTAGGCTCCATCTAGCGTGATGGCCGGTTAGATCTTTCTGCTGCATCAACCATTTTAAGCTTGCATGATCTGTCACTATCGTGAAGGGGATCCCTCAATATACACTCTAAATTTGTTCATACTCAGTACTGCGGCAAACCATTCGATTTTAATTTTTGTGACATCATTTCCTTTTTGACATAATAATCTTCCAACTCCCATTGTTCTTCCGTCACATTGTATTTTAAATGGCTTGCTAAAGTTGCGATGAATTAACACTGAGTCATTCACAAGCGCTCGCTTCATTTGATCAAAGGCGTTATATACCTTGGTAGTAGTATCTTAACAGAATTTCTGGTTCTCTTTAAGTAATTCGGTTAATGGAGCAGCAATAGTAGCATAATCATGGATGAAACGTCATTACCAGCCTGCCATACGAATAAAAGCTTATATAAACCCGCGTAAAACTTTTATAGTTATGATATTCCACAAGCTATAGGGGTAGCCGAACCTGAGATAATACACAACAAATTTTTCCAAAAAAATTTCCCGTTGAATTTGCCTTCACAAAATACATGCGGTACCGTACATGTCTTCACATCACCAAAATTAATAAAATATATCAACTAGATGATGATTGAGTTAGTCTCACGAAGTTTCTACATGTGGGATGATGTTGTACAGTATCGTTTTTCACACATACATACATACAATGTTATTTGTGTTAAATAAGTGTAAATTTGATTTCGTATTTCTGTATGAAGTCAAGATTTCGTTACAATTTTTTTTTTAGTTACTCCTGCCATTAAAGATGTTTTCACATTAAATTTGCTGGGAAAACAACGTTATACATATATAGTTAGTTTTCATTTATACTTGTATTCTATTGTATATTGTAACACAAAATAATTATTTAAATTATTTTAATTTCCAAGGTAACATTATATCCTTTCACAAAAGATGTTTAGAACCAAAAAGACAAAAGAAGCCCAAAACAAAAGAAAAACGGAAACCTAAAATTTCAAAAGTTATTCCGAAATGGATTATCCTCATTCAATTAATTTTGCTATAATGCTACACCTTCGTTCATACCTTAACTATGCTGTTTTTTGTTATTTCTAATATTCATATAGTAAGACAATTTATTTATTCAATTGAATTAAATTTTATGTCCATAAATAAAAAAAACTATTATTATAGATTTTTTTTATTGTGTCTTGTAAGTAGACTTTAGTTATTTTTAGTCAACACAGAAACCCTTATATAGTTATAAAATTAATGATTATCATCTAATTTTATGGACCAAACTTTACCATTTTTTAAGGAGATTCAACTCTCTATCTTTCTCAAAAGGCAATTAATTTATTACTTACGAATAATAGTATGTACGACTAATATAAATAATGATAATAAATAGTTATAATAGTTTTAGAATTGTTTGGTGTCGAGTTTTGGTATTTTTTGTGTTTTTGGCCCTAGTAAAACTCATACTCAGCTGAAAGTAAAGGATCTGGATAAGTGAAAAAGTTGTACGAGTATAATAAATTAAATTTGTTTATGTTTTTATCATTTTTGGTTTATTATTCCATGTATGTTGATGTTGATTTTATTTATATTAGGTTGTGAATAGTTAGAAGTGGCCGTGTAGATGATAGAGGGGATGATAACATAAAAAAGGTTATGGTTTGTTTTATTTAAGTTTGGGATCGAATTGCGTCTGGCTGCAGCACTATTTTCTGAATACTTTCAGCTAATTACACAGAAAGCATGTTTGGTACGATATTTTCTTTTCCAGTTGATGTTATAAAATGAACCTGAAGCCTTGTAGTTTCAGGCTCCACCTTGTCAATCTAGCTTATTAGCCACTTAAGGCTAGCAAGATCTATAATTAAAGTAAATTCATCCCCTTCAATATACATACGAGTACATAACATGCGGCAACTAACACGACCGAATTGGGTAGGCTGCACTCAGATTGTGGGAGGTTGTTGGTTGCCGTAAAATATTGGTACAACAAAATCATCGTGTTCAGAGGTTTTTCTTAATTTTAACATAATGTTAATTTTCTACTATTAAAGACCGCCAATCCTTAAATGTAAACACAATATAGGAATAATTTTAAAGTAGCCTATATTTACTTATTCGAAAAATGTGCATGCGTTGTTGTTTCTAAGAATAGCAGCCGCCTATTTCAGGAAATTGCTTTAATATCAACGGAAAAGTATAGGACCCATTTAAAGAAAAATTATTAACTTTAATGGAATGGGTTAATTAATTTCAGTCAATTTAGTTCTTAAATCCTAATAATGATTTCTTTAAAAAACGAGTTCGTTAATTTAAAGGATTTTTTTTAGAAATGCGCCATTAAATAATCTATCTGGATTTCCTAAAGATGAAAGTAAATAGCTTAATTGTATACAATACCTTTATAAAGGTACGACTTATTTTTGTATTTTTATTTAAACTAAGTACTTGACTCTTCCTAAATACTTCACTTCTTTCAGTGAACCTTTTCAATTCAAAACTAATATTTAAAATATAATGAAATACTAACAAAATATAAGTTTTAATTATTTATAAATTTTTATTTGTTGAAAGTAATTAAATTCAAGGTTCAAATCGAGTAGCCTTAGCGAACGGTTTTGTTTTTTTTTCGCGCGGAGAAAATAATTTTTCTGTAAAAAAATTTAAAATTCTAATCTCAATTTTAATTGTAAAAGATTTATCGACAACCGTTGAAGTTAATTTAAACGTGTGGTATGGTGTTTAAGGGAGGGTATAACTAAAATTGTCCTGGACCCGGTTCAATTCTGCATTTAGAGTGTGACGGACGTGACCTAGATGGATGCACTGGAAAGGAAGGAAAAGAGAAGAAGAGAAACATTTACAATAATAGGCCTCGAAGACGGGTGAGTATACGTGTGTAGTTTATTTGTTCATTAATAAGATTCACATAATGCTAATATGTGGATTAAAATCAAATTGAATTGAAGCAAAATTGTTCAAAGTTTAGATGGAGTTGGTAAAGGTGTGTCGTGAACAAACCACTTCTATACACTTGAATAAATCATCTGTATACATAGGATGTTAGAGATGTTTAACTTGTTCCAGTAGAAGGTTGCTACAATGCCGATTTCTGTTGATCAATCTAGGGCAGAGTGTTGTTGTTCAGTGATTGTTGGGCGAAATGTCGGTTTGACTTAAATGAGGTTGGCCTCAATTTGCAGATTCTTTGCGATGTTGTGCTGGTACAAAATTTAGGTATTTCGATCACATACGGATATAAATGCTATGGAGAGGAAATGAACGGGCATCGGGCATCGAGGGTTCTGAGCGAGGGGGAGAGGAACTGAAATGTATTAGGGCCGCGTTTGGAATTTATTCAATGGATTAGGATAAATGGGGTACTAGGTACTTAAAATAGAACATATAAAATTTATAAAAATAACATGGCTGCTAATTAAGAATTATTGGGCTTCCTGGGAAAAAAATAAAAAATCAAACTATGGAAAATTAAATGGAAAAATCATTTCATTTGTATAAGCAAAGTATAATAGTTTGAATGAAATATAGTAAATGTATCGAATAATTACTGCCCTGTTTGAGGCTATCAATATGCGCCGCAATTTTTATTTTTTGCAAGATTGAAGTTCTTCAAGTGTGTGATAATTTCCCTCATCAGTGGAGAGAAATTTCTGAAATTAGATTAAAATAGCTAGTTGTACAATATACGATAAGTTCAAAATAGTAATCCAAAAATTACAAGATTCCCCCCACAAGTTATGTTTATGAAGGAATTCTAGTGTGAAATTGGTGAACCATTCTTGTCGAACCGAAGAATTGTGTGACTTGGCTTGTGTAAATTAGCTTTTACAAATCTTATTTCAGAGCAGGAAGATTAATATTATCGCATTAATAAACTTAATTAATATAGTTACAAGGAGGATTAAAGTTTAACAATTTTAGTATTTCAAAGTAGTAATTAAAGGCTACAATAATATTTAATCAAGTCCTAATTAGATGTAGAGATCCTGAGAAACCAGTCAAGGCTTCCAGAGAAACAAGCATCCAATCACGTAGTTAAGTTATATTGTCGTAATTAAATTGTACTAACATTTACTAAATATCGACTACAAAGATAGTTCTATAAACAGGTCGAAAACATCCTTACTAACATTACTTTTATATCCTTCCTTAGTTGTTATATGTAATGGGCGTACGGTGGGCCCGGCGTCATCTGGGAGACAGGTCTAGGCTTGGTCGTACCTGGTTATGGGACATGAGATTGATGATTTCTCCCGGCTAAGGCTTCACGAGCAGGTTACTCGTCTATTATGTTTTAACACATCTGATAGCGAAATATAGATGTGTTGGAAAGGGGTCACATTTGAAATATAGATGTGTTGGAAAGGGGTCACATTTGAAACGCGATATTTTAAAACGCGATTTGACAAAACGCGATATTTCTAAGCGCGATATGGTACAAAACGCGATATGGTATAAAACGGGATATTTCAAAACGCGATGTTTCAAAACGCGATGTGGTACAAAACGCGATATTTTAAAACGCATATTCTAGTGCCATCGTACGTATTCAATTTCATCATGAAGTTGAAGGAAAATATTATTTAATGAAAATATCGTGAAATATCACCGTGAAATGTACCCTATTACGATTTGAAATATCATGTTTTGTACCATATCGCATTTTAAAATATCGCGTTTTGAAATATCGCAATTTGTACTCTATCTCGTTTCGTTACTATCGCGGTATAGATTATAGGTTGGCACCTTATGGGAAAACTACTCATTTCCGCAAAGGACACACTCTTGTAACCTTATTAAAGGCGAATTCCACAAAATAAAACTCCCACCAGACGTAGTATCAAGTTATTCAACTTATCGTAAGCTCTACCAACTTGTACGCGAGTTTTGCTGTTTTATCGGATTGCTGATCAACGCCGCGGACTAAATAAGCAGGGTATATCAGATTTGTAGGAATTTTGGCGTCCTCTATTAGGGAACATACTTAAGGGTCCCCCCCCCTGGGAGGGGGAGGTACATGTTAAACCCAAAAGTGATTGACTGAGTTTTGACTGAAAGTGATCTAACAGAAATTTTGGTTTAGTGTTTACATGTGACATTTATATTTGATTCGAATTGACAGTTTAAAAGTTTAAATCTCACTTTGTTCTAAAATTATATTTAAATTATTTAAAAATGACTTCGAATATGTATAGAAACATTTTGCCTTTTATCAGTATGACTGTCAGTTAAACTAAATTTAAGTTTACATGTTTAACTCAATATAAAAACTGACTCAATCGACCAAATTTAAGTTGGCCGAACAAAGATTACTTTCAGATAATTTTCAGTTAAGTCACCGTTTACATGTTGAATTTAACTCTGACTTTTTCAGGCATATAAGATGTACCTTTAGAAATTATTTAAAGAAAGCATGTCTTGCCTCAGATTTAAGTTGTTGTGTTGTGAAAAATTTGCTCCAATTCTATAAAACATTTTATCCCTGGAGAAAATTTCACAGTCGATGAGCGATTGGTAGCAAAACCGGACTGATATGCGACAGCTCCACAAGCTATTCTCTGAAGCGAATTTCATATTTGGGAAAAGAAGAACCACAAAAGGCAATCAACCTAGGATAGGATCCACTATGGTCAACTCCCTTTCATAATTCATACATGAATATAACATTTGATATTTTTTTTACCAGCTTGGGGCTGGTGCAATAAATATATAACTAACATTTTTTTCATTTTACAAAAGTTTTGATAGTTTTTCGTATTCGTTATTTCATTTTTTTTCCTAGGTTTAGGGTTAAATATACTCTGTATTATTTGCACGCTATTTTAATTGTGAATGTTGCTTAACATGTTCAAAACGTTTGTTTTAGTAAATGTTTTACTTTTTTGAGTAATTTATGTCATAAAGGCTGAAGCTGACCCCTTAACGCTGCTCTATACTAGGACCTTGCACCTTTCGAGCCATACAAAACGTATTATAGCTGAACGTTTGTCGTGGTTAAAAAGATGAACGATTTTACACAAAACTGTTTTTGTAGTGTTCTTGACTTTTAGTTTTAATTTGTTTAATGTTCGAACGGAAAATTTCACTTTCATAAGTTTTATAAGTGAAAGAAAAAATTTGACGAAGTTTAAATCCATGAAGCAAAAAAAAAATGTTGAAGTGAAATAATGAAAGATGGGCAGAGTAAGCAAATTTCTTGGAAATCATCACATTTCACCAAATAATAGCCAAGCTTTAAAGCTTACCTATAATTTGAATACTAGCGTTGTTTAAGGTAGCCGCGCTTTCGAAATCTACACCATATCACTTTCTTTCCAATATAACTGCTTTCTTAAATCTTTATTAAGACATTTATTATAAATTGGGATCTAAATTTTTAGAAAAAAATTGGTTTTAGTTGCGCTCGAGAAGAATAAAAATTACATAATTTCGCGATGTAGAAACTTTATATGGTTCACCAACTGTGGGAAACTCTTTTAAAATATTAATTTAGTAGTCACCTTAGTGTAGGCGTAACAACAATCGCAGAACTTATTTTTTTGATAAATTGCTACTTTTCAAACCGTGTAATATAAATCTTAACACTTAAAATGAGCTCAACCATCAACAAACAAAAAATATCAAAAATTACCTAACACACATGAACTTCATCATACTTTTCACAAAAATATGACTGTGCACAATTGCGACTTGGATAACACCGAAAACCTTACCACAAAAACAACAAAAAATCTCAAATCGTGATCACCCCAACAAGAAGTTAGATTTTATTTTATAAACGAGTACATATCCATACTTCTATTATTCCATCAGTCATAATAAATATTCCACCAAGTCATTTGGATTTATTTTTCGCCATTGTACTCTCGAATTAGATTATTTAAAGGTTAATGGACAGATATATACCCACAAAAGAAAATATGAAAAGTAATAGTGAATAAGCCGAACAAAACTGTGCAACAACTGAAAAATTAGTGTTAAGATTATACGATGAAGATGTGGTGCGAAGATGAAAACGTCGAAACAAATTTCAAAAAAAAAAAAAATCGTGAATTTTAAACAAAAGACCTTTTTGTTTTCATTAATATTGTTGAGTCATTTTAAATCTCTTTAAGATTTGTACGTACATGTAAAAAAACCGAAATTAGACTTGTTAATTTTTCTTTTGTCGTCCCGTCCGCGTGCGGTTTTTTCAATTAATTGATTTAAATTTTGCGCATCTTACGGGATAAACCAAGAGATTTAAAAATAAATTTGCATTTATATAGAATATGGAAAACGTGAGGGAGTTCCATCCAAAAAATAACAAATTCATCTTCATCATCGCAGTAACGCGGATAAGTCATCGCATTATGACTTGGAATGAACTTTTAACAATAAATCGTATAGATGCTCGTTTGAAACCGTAAACGGTTGATGGGTGTTTATGATTTATTGGGAATTTTTCCTACATAAATTTATTACGTGTTGTGTATTATTCGTGTAATTCTGAAGGTCATCCGTTCTATCTTCTTATTCCTCATGATTAGATCTTCTGATGTACACATATTTATGAACATGTAAATTTGTTTCCATTATAATTTTCGAAGACCTTACATGGTTCTAAATTAACCATTAATTGTTTTGGAATTTAAAATTTACCGATTATCGTGAATATTGATGGTTTTGAAATACGGAAATCTTTATGTTTATTCGTCTTAAATGATTTTTAATAAATTCAATGTTAAATTTTTTATTTTTTATTTTTTTTGGTTAAAAGTTTAAACAAATAATTGATTTTTAAATTAAAATTAGTGTTACAAATATATCATAGTGAACATCTTCTTTACTATTTTTCGCCCAATTTGATGTACTCGTAATATTTACCTTGATTAGTTCAAAAGAAAATTAACTAGAAGAAACCTTGTTTGTTTGTTTACCTAATCTGATCGGTTGAAATTGTCTCAATTTTGCAATAATTTACAGCTTTGGCGGTAAATAGTCATTGTTTTATTTCAGTTGAAATTACCATAAATTAAATTCGAGATTTCGAGCAATTAACTTGGTTCCATCATAACATGAGCGTATAGATGTAACTACTGACAGGGTCTGTCTAAAATCTCTTTAAGACAACACTATTACATTCCCGATTAGTACGTTATAATATTGCTTCTCACACCTTGTACAGTTTTATCCGGCCCTTCCAATCCTTTTTGATGGGCCATTGATAAGACGATTATATCTCAGGCCATTAAATCACATCTGTTGAAAATGCCCTATGAAGAACTTTTAGTAATTTTTCAAATAGTTTCAACAATATTTTGTTAAATCCAAAAGTAGTTTAAAAGCAGAATTATGGCTGTTCGACCTCGAGATACAGGATCATTAAAGTGGAATAAGGAATTCTCTGATCAGGAAACAACTTGGACTAATTTTCATTCATTTATTCATTTAAATATTGGTAACTAGAGTAAAATCAACTTTGTACTTATTTGTTGTGTAGAATTGGATGTTTGGACATTACTATCAGCTGTTATAGAGCTCCAGACACTAGACCCTTTCAAGCAGCAACAATCAGAAGTAGCACATTCCTAAAAAGAAGCACTTATACCGGCTGATAAACCTTTCCTAAGAAACTGACCTTCGGTTTCACTTCTTCTCTTTCTCTACTCCGTTTTTATTCCTTCATGTGTATGATAAAATGGTAATTGATTCTTACAAAGATTAAATAAGCTGAAATAGCCCTCTTTTTGTTAAGAGAGGGTTCTTTCTCTATAAGATTATACCATCTTAAATGTGATCTTATATAGGGTACCTTTGGTATGTGTGTGTGTGTGTGATTTCAGCTTACATAATATCTATATCTGCAATTGTGCTTTACTTTTGCATTCATTTGTTATTTTTTCGCATACTTTCTCATAGATCGGCTGTTGTAGTTTCTCTATTCAAGTTCCCAATTCTTTCACCTCTTCTGCTATGTTTTATTTTTTAATCTTCCTCTTTCTAGTCGTATCTCTTTTTACGCCTTCCTACGACAAATTCGCACTCCTTCTTTTATACTTCCATTTACTTGCTCCTGAAAGGTGATCCGATTCAATGTAAATCTTCTATTTCTCTTATCTTGTAATATGCTGTTCGGGGTCCAATATCGTAAAGCGAATACTACTCTAAAACAACAAATGATTACAAAGATTTTTTACAAAATGACTTCAGCTGCATTAGAATGTTAAAAAGAGGAGAATATATTTACAGTGACAAGTCATAAGGGCTTAAGTCAAAACCTTTCAAGTATTATCTCAAATTCGAAATCTCAGTATTCGATTTGTTCAATGTTTTCTAATATTCCGCTCTTCGTGCCTCATTAAGAATTTGTGTGTGGTAACTTTTGCTCCTAATTCTAGCTGATTTTTTATAGCATTTTCTAGTGGATCGGTATTCAATATTTTTATAAAACAGGATTTACCCTTATTTCTTTCAACAAACTAAAATCTCACACAATTCCTTCGAAATCTTCTACTTGCTTATTCCAATAGTTTGTTCCCCAGATGTTGTACGAAGTAAAAATAAAATTAAAAGAAAATCCGCAAGAAAATAGTAACAAATTGAACAAGTTGAAACTCACACAAATATAGTTTAGTAATATATATAAAGTATTTTCTATAATACGCACCTGTTCCAACAATTTTGTTATAAAACAAGCCAAATAGCAACACAAAACTCTTTCCATTCCTTCGAAACGTTTATTGATAATGCCATATCAACTTCCGAATTTACATGTTGCACTCACCCTTTAATTTTTATTGGAAAAAATCTATTCCTTTTGAGGAATCTAATCTCTCTTAAAAAGCTTTCTTATTTTTGTTTTCTTTTATCCTCTTTAGTCTGAGGTGTAATTTTTGAGATCGCCACATTTTCTAGAAAGAATAAAATCCTGATTGGACAAAACCTCGAAAACCACGTTTAAAAATCTCGAAAGAAAAAATCTCGGATCTGACATAATTTCGAAAATGAAAAATTTCGAAAGACATAATATTGAAAAAAAAATCTCGACACACTAAATAGTTTCAGATTTTATAAAATGAAAAAACAACATTTTTGACTTGTAAATCATTTTGAGCTAGAAAAAAAAGTCTTGTGGTAGAAATATACTCGACGTTACTCAGACGTTTCAAAATGTCAAAAACGCGCTTACAAGTATACTCAAGATAAACTCTCTATTGAATTCGCGTTTTTGAAATTTCTTTGACAGTAAAAATCAAAAGTGTTAGCATGATTTTTTCTCAATTAATAAAATGAATCGAGAAATTAATGAAGATCGACTAAAAAATTAAAACTGATGAAAAGCGGGATATTGGTTTGCCTTTTAGCGTAACAAATAAAAATAAAAAATTAACGAAACGTCAAAATTATAACAAAAATTAAATAAAAATTGGATATTATTTCTTAAAATTTCTGTAAGATGTCACTTTAGCCGTGTTTTCCATGAGAACTGCACTAGAACTCGATAAACTTTAAATTCCTTTTATTCTATGTAAAACGAAAAAAAATAAATTCATAAAGCGCGAATGTGTAGTGTACTTGATATAATTACATATTTTGAGTTTAAAAATTTCCCCCTTCAGTTATTTCATCAATATTTTCTTATTTCTTGCTGACGTCATTACACGCAACTACACTCGATAAATTCATGGGTTTATCCAGTGTAACTAAAAAATAGGCTATAATTGTCATTATTTATTGCTGTAACAACTTAAAATATGTATTTATGTGAAATGCACTACACATTATCACTTTATGAATTTAATTTTTTTTTCTGTTTACATAGAATAAAAGGAATTTAAAATTTATCGAGTTCTAGTGCAGTTCTCATGGAAAACACGACTTTTAGCACTAAACAACAACAAAACGTGAAAGTTAAATCAACTTCGTCGAGTATAATCGCTTTAGTGCAAATTCATTTACTTTAACATTTTTTTTTTACTTAGTCACGTCGGTCGCGTCGAGTATATCATAAGGGTTAAAGTTGTTAGAAAAAAAATTTTGAATGGTGATTGATTTTAAATAATTTAAAACTAAAAATAAAATTATAAAACGTAAATCATAAGAATGAGTACAAATATATCATCGACATTACGGAATTCAGTGATCGAAAAAGTGATAAAAAATAAAAATCGCATTTCGAAAAATCTCGAAAAAAATGCATCTCGTACAAAAATCTCAAATTTTTATCAGCAAAGACTTTAATCAGCAAATCTAATGCGTGATTTTTATAATTAGTTCGATTTATAAATATCAAATCTAATCAAAAATCGATAATTTTTATTTTCGATATTGTTTATTTGTTTGTTTGATTTATTGATTTTTTTTTTACCGTCCTACTTTACGCCTGGAATAGCCAAATCGAGGACGGGTGGCTACAGATCCGTCTTTGAAAACCACCTGCACATTGCATTGCTTCATGCCAACCTGTAGTGCTGACATGAAAGGTGGGTCGGCCCATGGATTCTGCACTCTCAACAGGGGGTCATAGATGTGTTCATCTTCATCACGGATCGTAATCAGATGATGAAAAATCCCTTTTGCATCCTGCCCCTATAGGGATTCGAACCCGGTACCTCCCGATCCAACCGCCGTAGCTTTAACCACTGCGCCGTTTGCTCGGTATTTTTTCGATATTTCCATGTCGAGATTTTTGTTTTCGAGCTTGTGCCTTTCGGTCATTTATGTCCAACCCAAAGAAATTGATGGTAAATTTCTTATAATGTCGAAACATTTTTTATAATGTCGAAACATTGTAAAGTCATACAAGGAAGGTTTGCTTTTACAAGTTTTCATGTTTACGCATTGTAGGGAACCAAAGTGCAGTTCCCTCTTCACTTAACTCTTAAAATTATTTCTATTGTCAATTGTTTTTTTTTTTTTCTTAATGCAGTTCCCACTAAAAGTAGAAAACTCCTTTGGGTTGGTATGGGAAAAAAAATGTTAATACAATTTGTGAAAAGTTATTTTAATTCGTTTTCGTAGAGGATGGGGTTATCGCACCCAAACTCCTAAACCTAAACAACACTCTCGTTCATATTGTAATTAACAAAAACTTAATGGGGCGTTCCATTTTAATTAAACGCATTGTAGGCTTTGACTTTCAAGTCAGCCAGTCTAATTAATTTTTAATTATATTTTTTTTTTTTCTAAATAATAATCTTTATATAATTTTTATTATGGCGGCCAAAACCCAAATATAATTTAGAAGTTCAAGTTAATTTATTATAATTAATAAATGGAGCTAAGTTCGAAATTTCTAAACCCTGAAACCCGTATGTTAATAAGGGGGATACATCAGCAAACAAAGGCTTACTATCAGGCGGGATTATCCAATTGTGTGTTTTTTTACAAGAGGGTTGTGATTTTGGATACCAAACAGTTTTATTATTGTTACTACACTCCGTTATGAATGAGCTTAAGCTCAAAATAGGGTGCACCTAAATTATGTATTTTTTTGCGATTTTTTGGGGGATCCTTATTTTCGAGAATATGATGGGATATCTAATAATTATTAAAAAACAATTACCGAATTTACGAAAATCTCAAATTACTATAAGGTTTTGAGGCGGGTTGTGAGCCTACGCATATTTGAACATTGTATACACGCAAATATCAACGATAGCGTAGACAATAGTTTTCGACGTAGACAATGTAGACAATACGTAGACAACGTAGAAAATTTGTAGACAATTCGTAGACAAACAAAATATTTGTTTTGTTGTTGTTTTTATCTTTGTTTACAGTTCCTTACTTATGGGAAAAATATTAAGTTCATAGCTGAAGTTTCAAAAACATCCATATAGCCAAAATGGATAATGTAAAGCATGGAGACCGAAAATCAAAGATATACTAGGACTAGCTTTCCAGTTAACAAAGGCAGTGTAGTATATGACATTATTTCTCAAGGATATGAAGAAACACTAAAAATAATTTAATTGTTGGTTTTCACTTACTATCTTTTGGACGTTTCGATGTCTTTACTATATCATCATGATTTTCGAAATAGTCCAATAAAAATAGACATAAAAATCATCAAAAATAAAGGAAAACTGGTACGTTCTAAAACTTGGCCTACATATTCTTTAAACGTCAACCAGAAAGATGCCAACAAATGTTATTTTTTTGTAGCCATTAGAAAGGTTTTGATATAGAAGTGTTACTTGTTGAAAATACAAATATTTTTTATTTGTTTACAACTAAAATAGTTAGAGCTATGAATTTTTGAAGTTTCTGTTTTTAACGCCCGTGATAATTTCTTGTAGGAAAAAAATCTAATATAGAAGGTGCTCAACATTGGTATACTAAAGGAGTGGATAAAGTGGTTTTAAGTAAAAACTGCTTATTCTTTTAATTGAATTCTAAATTTTCCAGATTTTATTTTAAATAAATTGTTTATTGCAATTTTGGCCATTACACAAAAAAAAATTCCACATATTCCATCACTTTAGAAAAAGAGAATTTTTGAAAGTGTGGCAGGTCTGCGAAAGGTATTCCTAAATTTTTTTAATCGTTACTACGTTATAAGCCGTTAGTTAGCCCTCGATTCATGATACTTACCAATATTCGAAAACATAAAAACGCATAAAAAGCATCATTCGAATTTCAGAATTTAAAGCGCAAAATAACTTTATAGGTCGCACAACTATCAAAAAAAAAAATAGTACAGGATTTGGGCGCTATTCTTTTTGTTGTGTTCTATTGAGGGTTAAAGAAAATACGTACTAAGTTTCAAAATTGTACCATACTGTTTTATGGGATCAATCAGTGGTCAAACCTTCATCCTCACTTCGATAAGTTAACTGATTATCTTTTTCATTTTCGTATCTTAAGAAAAATATTAACTTCAGAATTTGGTATAGCAGCAATAATATCATTCATGTTTCTATATGTAGATTTAGCCAAAACCTAAGTCTAAATTTATTCAAACAGTAGGTTAGATATAATGAGGGGGTAACTGCGGAACCCATAGGTGAACCAAACACTGGCTTTAATCATTTTCCATTAAAACTAAATTCAATATGATCAAGGACAAATTTTAACACCTTCATAATTTGAATCCACATCGAAACTACGTCTAACGAAAATAATATCCAATTCGGTGGCAAACTAATATTTTTGATTTTAACTTTGAAATCTTTCGCATTTTTAATTGCCGAAAAACTATGACCCATTATCGATAGTTTATAATTTACACATGACATTAATTTATTTTCTGAGCTTGTATATTGTACAAAGTTCTGGAAGAGGATTCCCTGAATTCGAATCCAAGTTAACTTATGTTTTCACAAATAAAAATTGAACCATCCGGTTTTTTAGCTAATTTCAACATAGTTTTTTGGTGAGGACTCATGGATGGTCCAAAAAACTAAATATTGTCCTTTAGATGTTGCCATCCATATTTGCGACACTTTATTATATTATTACATACGTAAAAACAGATGAACAACTAGTCACCGAAAGGCCGTAGTCAATGCCGTTAAAAATTTTTGAAAGTTTGAGTAAACATTTCAGTAAACTCAGTAAACGAGCAGTTCAATAAAATTATAATCCAACAAGGGTCTAAAATTAATCTAGGGCTTGAAAGTTTTTACCTATTCCGTTAATCAGCGAGATATTTTTCACATGCAACGGAAAAAACTCAATACAAACAGATCAAAGCGACGTTAGCAGCTGAAGTCGAATCTACAGATTTACAGCTTAAAAATTGGCGGAATTATAAGGAAAACATTACTGTAAATATTGAGTACCGTTCAGCACAGTCTTACGATTAAGATCGAAATATTATGTAAGCCAGACGGAAACAACCATCCCTTAACTATCACTGACATTATTTAGAGACATTTCGAAAACCGAATTTTAAATAATTTATTAGGAGTTTCTCATTGCACCATTGCTACATACAGTTTTGGATCGTATTTAGCTTTTCATTTAACAAAGATGAAATTTAAAATTAAAGTTCAACCACCTCGGATCCGAATTTTGAACCAAAAACAAAAATTTGTTCAATTTTTATTATTGCTTTCGACGTAATCTCTGATCTGGGCCGGATCACTAGCTATCAACAAATGCGGCAAAAACGCAAAAAAAAAATGAATCAAATTGAATAAAACAATTTTAGAGACAATTTTACCCAGTAAAACACTGTTTCTATTCACAGAGAAAAAAAAAGAAAATTCCCGCGATTTATGATGAAAATCCCAGGGGTTCGGTTTAAATAAGTCTCCCTATTTTTCCGAGAAATTTGCCCCAAGAATTCCCGGGGACAATCCTCTAAAGCTGAACCATTAGTCAACAATTGGCCTCAATGGATTGCCGCCTTTGTATACTTTAGTTCGATTTAAATTTATTTGTACTGACGAAAAACCAACTTTTATTATCTCCATACGTATCGTTGTCTGATAAAAGCAAGTCCAGTTTCTCAATATGTTCGATATTTTCATGTGTAACATTACCCTTACCAGCCTTCAATATGTACACTTCGGGATTGTCACATGAAAATTGTTTAGCTTTGTGGGTTTGTTGAATTTATAGTATTTCGACTTTAGTCAAAAATTCATTTGTCAAGTTATCGTAAGTTATCGTCAAGTTTCTCTGCATTCGTATTCCATTCATCTGGACAAGGTTGTTTCTTCTGCAGAAGTGTTATATTGCGCTAGTGAAAAAGTCTGTAGACGGGAAGATCAATTTTGAAAATTTTGTCATTTGGATTTGTTTCATTGCTACAAAAATGTAATGGTATCGAATTTTAGGATTTCGAAAAAATCTTCATAGATGTTGGGTATTGTTAAATACAATAACTTATAATTTTGATTACAAATTTTGTTATTTCCTTATTGAACCAAACAATTCTTTCAAAAGTTCCTGTAATTTCTTGATTTATGATCGAACAGATGAGTTTTATCGATAATTTTGAAAACGTTTTTCATATGTCCATTAGTAGAAAAAATTCTCCTTATTTGTGGTTTTTTCTGGCGCCAATTATTTTCATAAAAAAATTTTTAATAGCTCTACATATCTGTTTCCAAAGTCATTTCTTCTTATTTGATGGAAAGAATATATTTTAAATTATAATTCTTGTTCACCAATTGGAATTTATAACGTTTATACAATATTTTTAACCTCAGGGAGGACTCAGTAAGAATAAGTAAATCTCACACATTTTGCGTATTATTAACAACTCTAAAATTTTTTAGGGTTAAACTTCTTACGTTGCAACTATTGAGTATAGCTGCAACTATCAAGTATTGCAATAAGCGAGTTTGTTCTGTAATCCATCCTATTCTCGTAGGACAGCGATAAAATAAATACTTATTTTGAAATATGTATACATATGTTAAATTGCATAGGTCAAATAATTGGTCAATATTGTGGTTTCTCGTCTAGTTTTGTTGATATACTACCTTGATCAACAAGTTCTCGGAATAACCACCGTGTGGCGCTCCCATCGTTCCGATTTGAGTTCTGTTTTTTTGTTAAGTTGGTACATCTGTTGTTGATATTCCCTCAAAATCTTAGCGTCATAGCTTGGCATTTGCAAAAGTTACGTAGTCAAGAGTACATCTAGTATGTGTGTGTTGGCGATTTTTCCATTATTTCCTCTCGGCTGCTGAAATGCTCCCTGTAATGGTTTTTTAACTCGATTGTACAGAAAGAAGTCATAGGGAGCCAAATCACTCATGTCAAATCACTCATGTCAATCATGTCTAAAATTGTAAATAATTTCTAAAATTGTAAATAATCGCCAACACACACAGAGATAGATGTACTCTTGACTACGTAACTTTTGCAAATGTCAAGCTATGACGCTAAGATTTAGAGGGAATATCAACAACAGATGTACCAACTTAACAAAAAAAAAACAGAACTCAAATCGGAACGATGGGAGCGCCACACGGTGGTTGTTCCGAGAACTTGTTGATCAAAGTAGTAAACACCATACAAAGACTAATTTCTTATAAATTTAATAATAAATTAAAATTTTAACTCATTTTGCGGCTGGGAATTGTCGACGCATTGTCTACATTGTCTGTATTGTCGACGTCATATTTTGGATTTTCTACAAGCCTTATCTACACAAGTAGACAATTGGTTAATTACTTTTTGTAGACTACGCGGCACAACACTGGTTTTGAGACAAAGGTTACAATCTTCGCGCACGCATGCTTTTAAAGACAGGTGATTTCATGACGATAAATTACGCTATGTAAATTATGCTGCTGGTTGTCTAGGCACGATAATCTAGCTAAAAGGAATATTTTTTACTCAGCATGGAGTGATGAAAAATCAATTAAAAAAATTGTATTAAAAGCAAATTTTGTAATACAGTAGTGGTCAGATAAATGTTACCACCCAAAAAATGTAGGTTTTTCAAAAAAAATTTGGCCACTTATTTATTTATTTTGAAATATTTAGTTAAATTAAAATAAAGGGTATCAATTTATTAGCACGGTAAAGTATCTAACTAAAACCCTTCCCCGGGCTTTAATGACTGCTGCAATCCTGAAATCTCATGTTGCCAAACTTTAGTAGGTGTATATTTTGATTCATTTTTAGTTTTCTATATTGACCCGCTTCTTTAAAACTGCCAAACAATTTTCTATAGGGTTCAAAGCGGGGCTGTTCCCAGGCCAGCTCAGTGTTTCCATTCCAATTTGTTAAACATATTGCTTCAATATGTATAATACAAAAAAAAACTAACTACTAATCTTGGAAAACCGGCTTAGTGGTTATAAGAAACAATCCTTCAATTGTTTAACGCCAGGTCTCCCAGACCATAAAACTTACTAGAAATTTATTTCGCGTTAATATGGTGTCATTATGTAAATCTAACTTGTCTGCGCACGTATATAATACCATCCGATTGTTTTATACTAATTTTGAATTAATCTGAGAAGCTTACTCTATATTTTCACCCCATTTGTTAGAGTCTTCTACGAACTATTCTTGCGCTAATATTTGTTCCAAAACGTTTTCTCACTTCATTACGTCACACAAATAAACACAGTTTTTTTTTTTAATTTTCTGCCTATCGGCTGCATTTTCTTTTTATTCGATTTTCCAGTTCCTGGCGCTCTATATATTGTTTTTGTAATGCTAAACTTTTATATTAACTTCAAACTTCAACCTTGTCTGCAAGGTTACATTTGGTAACATTTATTCTATTATGATAAATAATTTTTTTAAATAGTTTTGAAAGCCAAAATGATTTTTTTGCTATACTTTTCGTAATTCATTTTCAAAATAAAATATTCAGAAAAATCACTTGTTGTCATTAGGGTATTAACTGAGATGCAGAATAACTCTCCAAATTCATTCAGGGGAATCATTAATAATAAAAGCAATGGCAGAAATCTGAGACCAAGGGGCCTGATTATTTCCTGACGAAAAAAAATCAAGTTTACATTATGGTAAGGATATGTACAAGCTTAACCGAAATATCTTCCAAAAGGACATATTAACCTATTAATTTACATTTAGCTGATTTACCAAAACGGACCCATCAATAATTCACTTTATCAATAGTAAAATAAAATGCAAATAATAAGTCAATGATTTATATTGTATTACACAACGCATATCCCTCGCCAAATAAGCTCTTCTTTCTCAACAATAACATCATCTCTTTTGTGAATTTAATCAATAATAAATAAAATACTTCCTGATATAATGGATGAAAAATCATTTTGCCGCCTAGCTCTTACTATTTATATCTCATCTTTCTACTCTATATCTATTCAAATATTGTATTTTGATAAGGGTAGATAACACAAAAAAAAAGAAGAATACCTCACAAAAAATTATGTAAATTCCAATTTTCCAATGAAATATGAACATTAAAAATCAATTTTCATCTGTGTGCGAAGAAAAGTATTTAAGAATAAATCAACCTCTCATATTTTATAGATATACGAGTATGTACATATCGGATATGAATGATGGACGCGCTGTTTATAAATCAAGTGCACACATAACACAATATGAGTGACACAAAATATGTACCACACATCTTTTGTATATTTTCTTACCCTGTAAATAATAGTTCAGATTATGTTTAGATTTTTTCATCACCACCGCATATAATGTGTTAGATAATCCACACCCCCAATCAATCATCATTATATAGCAGTATCTATAGTAAATCTACAGCGAGTTGTTCTAAGTATAATATATCAAAGTACATACAGTTCATGCGATTTACGCTATAAACAAACAAAACCAAATTATGGGTATTTTGAATAATTTTGGTAAGTCTGATATCAAATTAAATTTTTTTTTTATGTTGCGAAACCACAAATAAATTTTAACAATATAAACATCGCTGAAAATTTTGTATAAATCATTTTTAAGGTTTTATTGATAATTTATAGTTGAATATATGTACATAGTTGAAAGATCGAAAACGTACAATGGTTGAAGATACAAAAATATTTACAACAATTAAAATTCATTAAATTTCGATTTAATTATATAAAAATATACATTTCATAAACATACAAATTATTCAGACAGGAACTGTGGTTGGGCGTAGTAAAAGACGGGGGTATAATACGGGGTAAAATAATTTACAACAAATTATACAAAACTGTTTTTCCCTTATCATTTATTATATGTATGACTTCTATTGTTTTGTTGGAAAAACTTTTAATTTTTCCCATTTTTAATTTTAATAATAAAACAAAATGGATAAAGTTTTAAAGTTATTTTATTATAAATTAAACGAGCATGTAACATTTAAAATATTAGTTATAAATTAAGTTTAAGGGATATTGTGATGGACATTATGTTAGCAGAGTTTGATAATTGTCCAACTAAATTCCATCGATGTAAATTTGTTACCGTTTTATTGGAAAGAAATGTCAAATTGTGTATTTATGAAATTCTCTTTTCTAAATTCCAAAATTGTTTCCCATAAGCAGCCAATAAATGTTCAGTACATTATCTAGAAAATCTTAACGTTATAATTTTGCATTGAAATGATTTTTATGGGTTGGAGACTAAATAAAAAAAATACATGCTTGTTAAACAAATATTTTTGTCAACCATTTTATTTA
The DNA here is from genome assembly GCA_958295665.1 of Tipula vernalis. Taxonomy (NCBI): domain Eukaryota; kingdom Metazoa; phylum Arthropoda; class Insecta; order Diptera; family Tipulidae; genus Tipula; species Tipula vernalis. The sequence continues at coordinate 76,467,262 of OY282559.1, read as the reverse complement.
TTATTATTATTATTATTGGGGGCCTTGCGGGCGATCAGGACCCTGCTTAATTATCCGTCCAGTCAATATTCAGGTTCTTAATGAACCTGAAAATACTGCCTCCCGGTACGTGATACATACTATCTGGGCTTATTGCTCTCCCTCCTAGATGTTTACTACAGCATGTAGTTTCGCTAGAAAGACGGTAGCATTGGAGCCCAAGGACCTCGAGAGGGTTGTCCCACTCCTGTATATTCATACCCCTGCCCCGTATTCCGTTTGATTGTAATCTTACGAGTTGCTGGGAATTGCAAATCGCCTGTAGGTCACCCAGCTTTGATACAGGAAGGCTAAATAAAACTGGAGGTTGCCTGGTATCCAGTGTCCGCATATTTTGGACTGATTAACCTATCAACCATTCATTCATCGGCATATGCTGTTCCACCTTGGATTAGGGTTTTTTGTCAAGGTTTTCTCCTTTAGCGCCGTACTTTAGCCTGTGCCAAATGGCCAAAAATGTGCCAAATGGCTTTAGTTACCAGTGGTTGCTACGAGGAGGCAGCACGTACACTTGCGAATTGTGAACAGGTTACCCCTTACAAAATTGTACCAATCACGCAGCTGCCTAATGACAAGACCAGAACAGCTCACGTGATGCGACCCTACTGGAAGGTTACGGAGCTTGTAGATTAATCTACTCAACATTGGTCCCCCCTCCAATAGACGCCAAACCACCTTGTCAACCATTTAAAATAGGAGTATTTTTTTTCCAATGGTACCAAATTTAATATTGGGTTACAATTAGGGCATCCAATTCCGGAATTGGGAATACTTTTCTCTACGTTTCGAAAAGGACTTTAGTTTTGGGACGAAAGTGCCCTTCGAGGCTAAAAAAACGTATTTAGCAGCGGGAAATATCGTCATCAAAATTCTAACCTAAACGACATAAGCCTCCATGCCTCAGGTTTAATAAGAAAAACCAGAAAAACATGCAACACTTGAGTTCAATCATTAAAGGCTGTCTCAGGAAAATTAAAATGTTGAAAATGTGTGATCTCACGAGCTCACAACAGTAGTATCAATTCCTTTTTTTTTGCTCATTCTCCTTTTTGTCGTTTGCTAATTTTTGACATTTCTTCATTTTCTTAAAAGTTTTCTACTGGATATGTTATCGGTGTAAATTTTTAATATCAAACTTCGATTATCCGGACTTCTGTTATCCAGAACTTCTATTATCCGGACGAAACAAAAAATCAGAAAAACCTAAAAAAAATATTTTTTTCTATCTCTCATAATTTTTGTATAAAAAACATTATTTACATACATAGTTACATGCATAATCACACACATGTACAATTACAATTAACGTCAGCATTGAATTTGTATCTTCACATTAACAGGAAAAGTATGGCACCGGTGCCAAAAACTGAAAGATCCAAAAAGTTTTTATCTCTAAAAGAAAAAATTGAAATTATTAAATCTTTAGAAAATGGGATAACTGTAGACAGTGTAAAACATAAATACGAAGTCGGTATATCGACTATTTATATTCGTAAAAGCAAGGATCAAATCATTGGTTTGTATACTAAAGTCGATTCAATTGACAAAATGCAAGAGCGAAAATGCCGAAGATGCAAAGATCGAAATGCCGGAGTACCGATATCTGGTCCAATGATCATACAGAAAGCGAAATTTTTTCATGCGGAGTTGAGGATTGAAATACCCTATAATTATCTCGATGCTGGTTAGATAAATTCAAAAACCGATACGGCATTCGATGTGTAAATATAGCAGGAGAGCAACAATCATACGTTATAGTATTAGCGACACTGTACGTGAGTGAATTAGCAGATATCATCGAAAAAGAAAATTTTAGTCCGGAACAAATTTACAATGTCGATGAAACTGGGATATTTTGGCAAAGTTCCACGCAAAACGTTAATATGTCACGACGAATCAAAGCCATCTGACACAAGGATTCTAAGGACCGTTTCACCGTTCTTGTTTGTTCCAACGCTTCCGGTACGCATAAATGTAAATTATTTGTGATAGGCAAAAGTGCTAAATCGCGTGCTCTGAAAGATTAGTTATATATTATATATTCAGTTATATATAATGCCAATAAACGAGCTTGGATGATGCAAGAATTCATGACAACATGGTTCCAGAAACACTTGTGAAGGAAGCTAGAGAACATTTGGGTAAACTTGGTTTAGAGCCTGATGCCAAAATTGTATTGTTGCTGGATAATTGTCTGGCACATTCAGCCAAAGAATTAATAAGGGGTAACATATACGTCAATTATCTTACACAAAACTGCACTCCTCTTATTCAACCCATGGATCTAGTTTGAAATGGCATTATCGACACAATAAACTAAGGACGTTGCTTTCCCAGAATTGGGGGAAATATTTCAGAAATGATCAAGGTATTTTCGGTTAAAGACTTTATTTACAGCATAAATCGTGCTTGGGCAAAAATAACACAAACTACAACAAACCGATGAAGAGAACACTGATGCATGTAACTTCGAAAAGAATTTAGAGGAAATCGTTCACACAGCGGAAGTGTTTGATAATTATAATAATGAACAAATAACAGTAAGGTTTGATGAAGGCAACGCGAAGCTTTTACGTTTTCTTGTTTAAATGACGCGGAAATAATAGCCGAAGTGAACAGCGTGGCAGAGTCATCTGAATCATACATAATGCCGAATCCATAGGTAGTGTCTTTACTATTAGTCAAGCTATAACAAATATTCAAGAAGTCATCGATTGCACTGAAAAAAAGGAGTTTGTAAGCCAACAAGATGTCATGATGTTGGAAGCCTTTAACATTAAATTACTAAAGGGAAAATTAAAAACTATTTAGCAAACAATGATAGACACATTTTACTATGCATTAACTATGAATAGACCGGGTGATGCAAATTTTAAATTTTATTTGTACTAGTCGTTGGTACAGCTATAATCGGAATCCGGCCACAAAATTAGTCTATCACACCAGGTTTTTGTGATATTCTAAACTAAAAGTCTCAAAAAGCTTGTTTTTGGCACTTTTGCACTTGAAATAATTTAAGATTAAAAATAGATTGGGCAAATTTTGACAACAGGATCACGATTTAGTAAGCATAAAAAAACTTAACAGAAAGCCTCCTTTTTGGCCTTGGGTTATTTCAAGTGGAAAAATGCCAAAACACGCTTTTTGACACTTTTAGGTCAGAATATCTCAAAATCCTTCTGACACGATAGGGTAAGTTACTTCGGATACGACTGTTCATCAAGAAAAAAATTCCATGCAGTAGTAAAGTGTGGGTATGTTAGTGTAGGATTTGTGTATGGGGTACTTCATTAAATTATTAATTTCGTCATTAGTCCCAACACAATCAAGCTTAATAATAAAACAAAATACATATGGAAACATCCACTTATTTATACGTACAAGAATTTAAACATGATTTTAACAGTTTCTGTCATTTAAAAAAACCATGGATCGATACACATTTTTGTTATTATCACAATTCAAATTCCACCATGAACCCTTTGCTGTACCTGAAGCCAAACTTCCTCATCCTAATGTAGTTTTAAATAGAATTAGTGCTCTTAAAAGGTACATCGCTTGTTGCAGTATTACAAATAACGCAAATAAAGCGGAAATAATAAAAAGGTAGTATACTGTAACATATTTGTTAACTGATGCTTCCTAATGGAATGATTTTACAGGGTAGAGTAATGAATATCTAATAATAGCCAAGGCAAGATTCTAATATCCATCCTTAAATCGAAATGGTTTTATCAAAAGTTTCCAAAACCAGAACAAACCAAAATACCAGCAAGTGGATGGAAAAACTTCCCTTCTGTGATAATTCACAAATCATTTAGTTACATTAAAATAATGGAATATGTGCAATAATTGGGAGATATTGAGAATAGAGGGCGAAATGAAGTGATGCAGTGATGTGAAATTCTAAATCCGTACGTCGCTCTCGAATTTGTTTCAGCAGCAGTCACGTAACCAACCTCAAAGACAACAATGAAACACGCTTCATACTCTAAAGTTTTGAATTAAGTTCAGCATGGCAATAATGGAATTAAAATATTGTGATTTCATAATTTGGTTCAAGTGTTGGACTGGCTGTTGAAACTGTTGAACATGATGATGACCATAGTGCTTGTTGCTCGTATTGGATTTAGGTTCCAAGATAACATTTTGCCAGCTTGCACTTATTTCCGCTTCTTCAAACGACACGTTGTTTTTCGTCTGAAGCACTGGTATCTACGAAAGATAATTTTAAATTATTGTTAACAATTTATATATAGTTATTTCTAATTCACTTGCAACAGCGCTTGTTGCTGGTAGTCGATCTGGGTTTAGTCCTGTTGGTCAATATTCACCAATGAAATGCCGGGAATAAATATTGTGACGGTGACACCTAGGGTGTAACAAAATAAGTTAAATTAATAGCTCAATGTTTTACTGTACTAAAATGGAATTTTCCATAATAAAACTGTTCTAACTGTTTCTAGACTACACTCTAAACATTAAACTTTTGCTGGAAAAGTCATGAAATTTCTGGAAGTTTGGTTTGTGTATACAAAAAGGCGATCGAAGTCGAATTGGATTCATTAGTATTTGTTAAGGGATAGTTTAAAGATTAAAAAGCGAATTAAAAGTGATTCAAAAGTATTGTAGTGCGATTTAAAAGTAATAAGTGCACAGTAAAATTGTGTGATAACTATATAAAGTAATTTTGTGAATTATAATAAATTGTGTTGAATAAATTTTAATGTTCAATAAATAAATTGGTTGGTGATAAATTAATTGTTTTGTTTTTATTCACAATCCAGTGATTCGAACCTTGATTGACAAGTGAAAAACGTAACAATATTGTTACGTTTTCGCCTTGTCAATTAAGGTTCGTATCACTTGGTTGTGAATAAAATTAAATCAATTCAATTTATCATCAACGAATTTATTTATTTAGCACAAAAATTATTACAACACATTTTATTAAGATAATTCACGAAACGACTTTATAAATTATTCCCACAATTTTTCTGATCACTTTTACTTTTTATTTCGCACAAAAACACTTTTTTTTTAAATCACTTTTAAATTCATTGTTAATCTTTACACTATCGCTTACCAAATACTAATAATCCCATTCGACTACGTTCGCCTTTTTATATACACAAACAAAACTTCCTGAAAGGTCATGAGTTCATGACTTTTCCAGTTAGAATAGTGTAGAAATATTTAGAACAATTTTATCATGGACAATTCCATTTTAGTACAGTTAAACATTGAGCTATTAATTTAACTTATTATATTACACACTAGGTGTCACCGTTACACTACCCCTACCTAAACCTGTTCGTCCCGAATAGGACCCAAATCACCTCCCCTGTATAGGGCCAGCCTCGCTAAATGCACCACCTTTGGTTTGCCTCGATGTCCCTTCCTTACCCGATAAACCACGTCGTTTATCCTTGTGATGACAGTGTAAGGTCCTTCCCACACTGGTTGCAGCTTCGCTGATAATCCCTTTTTCCATTTCGGGTTGTGAAGCCATACTAATTGCTCTTCCTGGAAGCCCTGGTTATTTGCTCGTATGTCATATCGAGCCTTCATCCGGTTACTCGATATCTGTATTTTTCCCCGTACAAATTGATGAATCTCATTAAGTTCCTCTTTCATCATTCGGTCTACGTAATCCTATCCACACAAAGCCGCTGATGGTACAGACCTAAACTTTAGATCTCCAGGTAATCGTAGGTTATTCCCAAATAACGTTTTAGCTGGTATTATTCCGGTTGTGTCATGTATTGCTGATCGATAGGCCGTCAGACACATCAGTTGCGTTGGTTTTTCTCAACGACCTTTGCTAGATATTCCACCAATGTACCATTGAATCTTTCCACCATACCATCAGACTGTGGATGCAAAGGGGTTGTTCTCGTTTTATTTATACCGAGCATCTGGCATATTTCTTGAAATACCACCGATTCAAAATTTTTGTTCGTCTCTTGATTGGGAATGGAGTACACCTCCGGCCATTTGCTGAAATAATCCATTATTACTACCACATATCTGTTGCCGCTCTCGGTGGTGGGAAATGGCCCCGCTACTTCCATTGCAATTCTTTCGAATGGTGCTCCGACGTTATGTTGTTTCATGGTTCCACGACTTTTACGTGCGGGTCCCTTCACCGCCGCACATTGGTCACATTTTTGGCACCATTCTATCACAGACGGTCTACATCCTGCCCAGTAGAATCGTTGACGTATCTTTGCTAGTGTTTTATTAATTCCTAGGTGGCCCCCACTTGCTCCTCCATGATACTCATTCAGGATTTCCGCAATCTGGCACTTTGGTATCACCAGCAACAATTACTTCACTTTGCCATCCGTGCTTTCCCACAATCGTTTTAAATAGCCATTCTCAAGACGGAGGCTACCCAATTGAGCCCAATAAGCCTTGACAATGTGAGTTTTGTCCGCGATCTCGCTCCAAGTTGGCCGGTGTTCCTTTTCCTTCCATTCCATTATAACTGATAAATCCGTATCATCCAATTGCTCTTTCCTTATCATTTCGTCGGTCCACTCCTCATCAGGCAGCACTTGCGTAAGCCTAACGTCGATGATGCCTTCCTTTGCTTCAACATGGCCACAATGTTTACATTCTACTAGACACGGCCGTCTTGATAATGCGTCGGCATTTCCGTGTGGACTTTCCTTCCGATGTTCGGTTTGGAAATCGTAGCTTTGAAGACGTTCGATCCAGCGTGCTACCTGTCCCTCTGGATTGTTGAATTGCAGCAGCCACCTTAAAGCGCCGTGATCTGTCCGTAAATGGAATTTTTGGCCATAAAGATACTTATGGAAATGCTTGACACATTCCACTATAGCCAACAATTATTTCCATGTCACGCAGTAATTATGCTCCGGTTTTGATAATGTTTTGCAGAAGTACGCAATAACTCGTTCTTGGCCAATTATTCCCTGTGATAACACACCTCCTATACCGTCATGACGTGCATCGGTGTCCAAAATAAATTTCACGTTGGGTATAGGGTACGCGAGGATTGGCGCAACAAATAACCGTATCCTTAGTTCTACGAATGCTTCCTCCTGGTCATCGTTCCATTCGAATGGCTTGTTCTTCCTGGTCAACTCGTGTAAACTCTTGGCAATGTTGGCGAATCCTGGCACGAATCGTCTATAGTAGGTGCACAATCCCAGAAAGCTTCGTAATTCGTGTAAATGTTTAGGTATTGGCCAGTTCTTTACCGCTGCGATCTCTTCTTCATCGGTGTGAATTCCATTAGTCGTTACCAGATGACCCAAATATTTGACTTCAGTTCTGAACAGTTTACAGTTCTTTGGACTTAACTTTAATCCGACGGCCCGTATCCGATCCAAAACTTCTGCCAAGTTCCTCACATGCTCGTCAAAAGCCTTCCTCATGAATGTAATACTTTTAACATGCGCTCCATTAATCGTTCAGAAGTCGCAACGGCATTACATAATCCAAACGGCGTAACATTAAATTGCCAAATCCCGCTATCCATACTGATTGCTGTTTTCTCGCGATCTTCCTCATGGACTTCCACCTGCCAATAGCCGCTTTGCAGATCCAATGTAGAAAATATTCGAGCACCCGATAATGTGTCTAATGTATCGTTGATCCTTGGCAATGGGTAGCTATCTTTTTTCGTCACAGCATTGAGTTTTCGGTAATCAACGCAGAATCTCATGCTACCGTCCTTCTTCTCGACCAATACTACCGGTGAGCTCCATGGGCTGTTACATGGTTCGATTACTCCTGCTGCCTGCATATTTGTTACCATCCGGTTGACTTCTTGTTGTTTTGCCAATGGTAATCTCCTGGGTGGTTGATGAATTGGCATCTCTTTTCTAGCATCAATTCGGTGCTTTACCATTGAAGTCCTTCCGTTATTATCCGACGTACTACAGAATATGGACATGTACCGTCTGAGTATTTGATGTGCAGAATTTGTATGTGCCTCGGTAAGATCTTCGGTACATTTCTGCATAAATTGTTCTACCATTTCTTTCTGCCCTTGCATGTCGGCTTTTTTAATCGGACTTTTCTGTTCACACTTTACTATAGTTGAAACCTCGTTACATTTGCCGATGAGTGTCTTTTTCTTGATGGTTTTCGTTTTATCCGAGAGATTTAGAGTCCTAATTGGTACTCGATGGTCGTTATCTGGTTTAACTAGGGCTTTCCAGATTATAATTTCTATGGCTCCGTTCTCCTCTTCGTTTGCTTCCACAATCCACAACCTGGGTGACCCAAAACATCCCTCCAATCTTCCGCACACGATCGTTTCCGAGTTCGGTGGCAGCTTCTCCCGATAATCAATAATAATTCGCCTGATAGTTGCTCCGGCACTGCTAGATTGGAGTGGCAACTTGATGTTATCGTAAATTAAAAATCCTCGTCCAACATCCACCATTAGGCCATTTGCCCTCATGAAGTCCATCCACATCATGACTTCATCTACAATATCTACAATCAGCACTTCGCGTTGGAAAAGAGTTCTTCCGATCTTTATTTTTACGATCTTTTTGCCTTTTATTATTGAACTACCTCCAGTTGCTGTTTGTCACTTCAATTTCAACATCAATGAACGCGTCAATTTTTAGCCTTTCCATACAATCGGCCAACGTACTGGTATGTGCTAGATGTACTAATCGCTCGATTGCCGATGAAAATTACAGAAGTGATTCTCCTCTCTTTTGGTAGCAGCTTTTCATTTCCATTCGATAGATTTCACGCTTGTGGTCACTGCCGTACTTCGTATTCAGCGCCTTCATAATTTCGAGATAACTGTTGCGATCTTTTTCCGGAATTGTTTGTAAGGCCTCCGCTGCTTCGCCTTTAAGGGCCACTATTAGCGCTGCGACAAGATGTTCATCGTTCCAACGGTTTTGATTGGCTGCTGTTTCAAATTGAAATTTGCAAATGCCGAAACATGTTGTTCCGTCGAACGTTTGTGGCCTTAACTTAATCGAATGGACGGTCTGTACCCTTGCGTCGTTGTTTCACTTGCTTTGACATCTGTTAACTCTTTCTCGAAACGTTTAACCTCTGCTTGTAATTTATGTTGCACCCGTTGAATATCCGTTTGAAATTTTTCTTCAATCTGTTGAACCTCCGTTTTTACAAGATGAACTTCCGTTTGCAGTTTCTCTATTTCGCCTTGCACAATTCTTGAATTTTCTCGTCCATATTCTTTTGACCTTCGGCGATTTCCCCCATCTGACGCTCTATAATTTGGTTTGACTGTTTAATTTCGCCCATCTGTTCTTTCATTTCATTTTTAAATTCTTGGTTTGACTGTACTGCTGGTTGCGCCATTTGATTTTTAATTTCTCCTAGCTGTGGTTCTTTTTGTTGTTTCATTAGACTCATCTGTCCCGTCATCTGGTTCATAGCAGCTATTAACTGCGACAAATCAAAACTTCCAGATGGTAGTTGTTTTGTTTCGAATGAACGAATTTATTTATTTCACACAAAAATTATTACAACACAGTTTATTAATAAAAATTCACAAAATTACTTTATATAAATTATTCTCAAATTTTACAGTTCACTTATAATTTTTATATCGCACAATTTTACTATTCACTTTTACATTTTATTTCCACAAAAAAACTTTTTAAATCACTTTTAATTCCTTTTTAATCTTTACTCTATCGGTAACCAAATACTAATAGACCAATTCGACTTCGTTCGCCTTTTTATATACACAAACCAAACTTCAAGAAAAATCATGATTTTTCTAGTTAGAATAGTGTAGAAACATTACGTAACAATTTTTATAATGGAAAATTCCATTTTAGTACAGTTAAACATTCAGCTATTAATTTAACTTATTCTATTACACACTAGGTGTCACCGTCACAATATATTGTTCCAGTAACATCTAGAGTTTAATAGAATAAGTTAAATTAATAGCTCAATGTTTTACTGTACTAAAATGGAATTTTCCATGATAAAACTGTTCTAAATGTTTCTAGACTATTTTTACTGGAAAAATCATGAAATTTCTGGAAGTTAGGTTTGTGTATATAAAAAGGCGAACGAATTCGAATTAAATTCATTAGTATTTGTTAAGGAATAGTGTAAAAATTAACATGCGAATTAAAAGTGATTTAAAAAGTGTTGTAGTGCGATTTAAAAATAATAAGTGTACAGTAAAATTGTGTGAAAATTATATAAAGTGATTTTGTGAATTATTATAATAAATTGTGTTGAATAAATTTTATTGTTTAATAAATAAATTCGTTGGTGATAAATTGAATTGTTTTGTTTTTATTCACAATCCGGTGATTTTGAATGACAAGTCAAAAACGTAACAATACTTTTATCTTTCAACATTTTTAATCCCAAAATGGCTTCTTCTGCACGCGCTGACCCATTTCTTCAACGTAGCGGTTCAGCTTTTTGGCTTGAAAATCGTGAAAAAAACTATGCTTTGGACATTTTTCCGCGAATCGGATTTACACGAACCATTCGAACAATATTTTACACCCATTTGTATGAAGCTCTTGTTTAAAATGTAATCAGCCGTGTTTTCCATGAGAACTGCACTAGAACTCGATAAACTTTAAATTCCTTTTATTCTATGTAAAACGAAAAAAAATAAATTCATAAAGCGCGAATGTGTAGTGTATTTGATATAATTACATATTTTAAGTTTAAAAATTTCCCCCTTCAGTTATTTCATCAATATTTCCTTATTTCTTGCTGACGTCATTACACGCAACTACACTCGATAAATTCATGGGTTTATCCAGTGTAACTAAAAAATAAGCTATAATTGTCATTATTTATTGCTGTAACAACTTAAAATGTGTATTTATGTGAAATGCACTACACATTATCACTTTATGAATTTAATTTTTTTTTCTGTTTACTTATAATAAATGGAATTTAAAATTTATCGAGTTCTAGTGCAGTTCTCATGGAAAACACGACTATCTATTTCTTCTGTCAAAACAAAAACTAATTATTATGAAATATTTTAATAACTGTGATGCCGCGGCCAGTAATCAAAGTGTGGAACTCTCGATGCAAAAAATGAAAATGAAGCTACTGATATGAAAATTTAGCAGTCAAATAATTAAAAAATGGTATTATTTAAGTGGGAGTATTTTCAAAGCATGTATTGCACCAAGCAAATTAAGCGTCAAATTATCTGGAAGCTCAGTTTATCATTTACCGCAGGTATACCTCATCGTTTGAAAGTTTTTCAATGTTAAAGAACACAGAAAAATATGAGTCGCGTATTTTTTTTTAGGCTAATTCGCTAATATAAGAGGTAAAAACTACTCCTAATGTTCGACCACACCTTTTTATGAATATCTCATACACCAAATAATTTTGATTTGATAAATCAAAATGGAACATTGTTATTATAAAAAGTAGAAATAATCTATGATCAATTGGACCTTAAGGGTACATCCCCTATTTTTTAGGGGTGAAAATAAATGTTTTGGGTTTAGTTCTTACCCCTTATATTAGCGAGTTAGCACTAAAAAAATACGTGATTCAAATTTTTTTGTGAGGTACGCCTGAAGTACCTGTATGCGACGAGGTACGCCTGGGGTACCTGTGCATACATAATTCAGTGTAGATCCACCAGAAATTTTATTGGTCACAATGCTTTAAATAGTTAAATATAATTCCCAATACTAAAAGAATAGAATAGTGAACATTAGATAGAACACAAAAAGAAAGTGTTTTACAATATTGCAATACAAATGGAACAAAAAATATCCGCCCTATCAAACATTACTTTAATTTTTTTTTTAATTAATACTAACACCACACCACCAAACATTCCTTCCACACAATAATAATTTTATCCTTTTACTTATTTTAATTCACAAAAAAAAAAAAAATTAAACAAAAAATTTTTATTCATGGAATTTTAAATATTTCATAACTCAATTTTTATTTTTAATCAAACAAAAGCAAAAAAAAATAAAAAGTATTTTTAATTTTAAAAGAATTTAAACTTTGTTTTAAATAAAAATTAAAGTTAATAATTTTTCTCAACAATAATTCGTTTTTAAATCTCAAGCGAGCGACTGACTGGCAAAACAAATTATGTTATGGAGTGGTAACTTTGCACTTTATATTACCAATAATTTATTATGTTTAGATTAGGGATAATAATATCACGTATTCCCAAGGGAGTTTGCGTTTCTTTATGTATACTGAATATACTTTGTTTTGTCTGCGATTTTTATGTTTAATTATTAAACTAATTATTACTCAATTTTAATAAAATTTTAAAAATAATATTGGTTCAAAATTGTTCCCTTAATTTTCTAGCTCGATATTTGTGGCACCATAACAATACATGTATGTCTAACAAAGTATTTTTAGGCAAGAGAGACTTAATTTGGCTTATTTAGAAAAAAAAATAAAAATACACATACGAAATGATATACTAAGTAGGAGGGTTTGTTAATTCGTGCACAAGAAAAAAATTTGATGAATAGACTTTTACGTGATAAATTACACAAATACGAATTTTTAAAAATTCTATTGTTAGACGAATTCCATTTTAAAGGATGGGGTTATTTATATGAGATAAATTCAACCCTTGAAAATTCAATTTTCAATAATCTACCCACGTGTATATGGGGAGGAGATTTGCAAAACATACATATATACATGTTATCGTTATTACTACCAAAAATATTATTAATTAAATTGTATTTACAGAATGATAACACAATCGTAATGCTATAATGATTTTATTATCAATTGTTGATTTTATTTGGTTGTCGGTGCATAAAAATCAGTACATAATTTATAATTTTTGGGAAAGTTATTTTTTCATAAAATAATTTGCATAAATTTAATTTCCGCATATATTCAGTGTGATTAATGATTTTTTAGTATGAGGAAATTAGGGTTGGTGACCAATTCTTAGATTAGGTATATTTAAGCGAAGATTTTTGTGGAATACTATTACGATTTACGATTATACGATTTAAGCTTCATTATCGCTTCTTCTGGTAGTTTACCACAAATGTTAAGAACATTTGAACAACAAAAAAAAATTATCACACCAAATTCAAGTATTTATATTGAACGTTTTTTCCTAGCGCAAGATTGATTTTTCCATAAACATAAGCTCATCAGTTTGAAACTGGATTGAATTCTCTTACAATATTAACTAAATTAAAAAATTAAAAATATTGTAAACCTGTCTTTCTCAGGGGGTTTTGAATAATTCTTTCAATACTAATATACCTCTACGCGTGTTTTTTGTAAAACACATTTAAATAATCTTAGAATCGGTTGTATATTAGAAATTACACGAATTAATTTATTAATTCAAATTAGAGTAAAAAAATTGTTAATTGTTAAAATTTGCTTCTACAGGAATATAGCTGTGATAAATAAAACCACATTTAGATTTGTCTCCCGAATATTTTTTCCCTTCGAAGTATGAAATTTAATTGATTTTCTTAACCTCCTTACACTTTTTGGAACAATGTAGTCATTAAATTTAGGACGTCATAATCATTACTGAAGTGTATATTCTAAATTTTTCACTGGAAAAATAAATAATTTTAAGCCTACTGAAAGATACATATACCCTATTCTGCAAAATCCTTTAAACCTTGCGACTTCATTTGAATAACACAAAACGATTTTTTTTTTTTCGTTGATCACTTTTAATAGACGAAACAACGGCATCGATGAGTAGAATTTCAATTTCCTATAAGAACTTTTTCAATTTGACTGTACTTGTAGAATATTTGTCTCCTTAATTTCGCAACACGAATCGCTCCATGTTACAATATTCCCAGATCTTCCTCCAGTATATTGCGTCCAGATAGTACCAAAAACCTGTTTCGTGGATGAAAGATGTGCGGTAATAATAACCAAGGCCCACTTTGATTTTGGGAATGGTCAAATACCAATATTGGAATATCTGATTTTTTGTCTTAATTTTTATCTGCATACATTGTTTTATGTTATTATTCGCTTATATGAAACGTTGTATATCTTTTGTCACTTTATTGTCTTTTTTTGCGACTGCATACACCTCACATATTGCGAATCGAATCGGATCGATATGTGTGTAATAATCCAGGTATAATTTTGTGAAAAAAATATTCCTATAATCAGTTCTGCCACTGTACTACAAATGTAGCAGAAATGCTACAACTTAATCATTTTAAAATTTCACTATCGATTAAGGGAAAGGTGGAAATTAAAATTAGAGAACCAGACTTTACAAAATTCTTAAAGAAATTTAAATTTATATACCAAATAAACTCAGGGCCTTCTATTTATTTAGATGGTGCAGTGCTGAGCACAAAAAGAACTTTGGTCGCAAAATGAGACTACGTACCAGTCTTACAAGAATAAATTTTATTATGTTTTGGATTTATTTTAATACCATTGTATGTCAAGTACCTAAATAAAAATCCAGCTCTCAAGTCTCATTCATCAGCCAAAATCTTTGCGCATGACAATGTTTTTCCTTGCCTTCCTTGAATCCTTTCTATTGGAGAAACAAGGAAAAATTTCACTTCCGGTGTAAATAACAAAAAAATACACCCTGAATTAGACTGTATTGACTGAGTGGAACGGTCTTGAGCAGTGCTGGCGAAGTTAGTTCTATCAGAATATTTATACTAATTAATTCACCTAGTTCGTACTCCTGTACTCCGCTATTCCATTTCGTACTACCTTCTTTTCGGTCTGTTTAAGATTGCCGGCTTTATTATAAAGCACTTTCTCAAAGCTAATTTATAATGGTTTCCGTTCATTTTCCGGCGAAAAACAATAAGGTGGACCTCTCACACGAATGTGACAGTCAGTTTACCAGATAATACTCATTCAAACATGTGAAATCCGCGAACCAAATTAGCACACAAATATAGCAAATTTCAGTCATGCAACTCGCCCCAGAATCAATACTTTCAAACCCCTTGTAGGGCTAAAAGTTTAGGTTAAAATCTCCAGAATTTAAAAATTATATGCTACATATTATATTACATATAGCAAAAGAAAAAATTTCAGAATAATGAGCACGAGCGAAATTTGCCCTAGCCATGCTTTTGCTCAAAATCCATACTTGCATACATCCGGCATGCCTACCAATCATTTAGATATTCAGAAGGTCTGAATATATAAAGTGAGAATGACGTAAGAATTCGCTTCAATTTCTTTCATTTTTTAGCAAGCCTAGGTATGAACCTATACTGTAGAATCGTCTTCATCGTCTTCAAACCATCTTCCAACACTAAAAATAAAGTTTTGTTAAAATGACGTAAATGTTCGCTTATTTCACATGTTCGAAATGACATACCTACCACGTAGGTTGGCATGGATTGGTGATTAGTTTAATGCATTCAGATTTTGAATTACAAACAACCAATTTAATTGAGAACATTTGTTCAACATATCGAAAAAAATTTCTAAACAAATCCATGACTAGTGTTCTATACACACAAATTTTAAAGCGTACTTATCATTGAAGGAAAACTACAGTTTACGATCATTCAAAATGCAATCTCTTATTTTCGAGCAACACAGTAAAATAAGTAATGAGATTAACAGACTTGTAACATGAGGTGTCCTGAAACCAGTAAAATTCACGTTCTAGATAAAACCCTTTACTGTAATTAACAAGCCTCAAAACAAAATTCGAATGTGTGGAGACTTCATAGTGACTGTTAAATGTAGAACAGTAGCCGATTTTTTGGATTATTCGAGTAGCAACGAATCACTCGAGATTATTAGAGATTTATTTATAGGTTATTCAAAATTTTGGAGGTTGTTACGGCCTGAGTTTACTTTAATGAGCATTTTTCAGATTATTGGGGATTTTTTTTTTTTTAACACTAGTTTGTACATGTAGTCCATTGAGCTCATTTATGGTGGGTCGTTGACGCTTGAAGAGGAAAGACGTGTTTGTTGTCGTCCTCTTCGTAAATTTAATTTAATTTTATTTTATTTAAATATGTAAAGTGTTTAATTTAATTTTTTTTGTGTATATTTAATTAATTAATTAAGAAAGTTGTGGAAAAGTGATGTAAAGTTTTTGTGTGCATATCTATATACATACATTATATGTACGTATATTGATGGAATTTAAGTAAAATTTCGTCTGTTATGTAATTGTTATAATTATTATTAGTTTCGTGAGTATTTAGTGAGTGTTTTTGTGTTAAATTTCGTGTGAAGAAACATTTTGATAGTGAACAATATTAATTTCTGTAGTGTTTCTTGTTATCCATTTTTGCAAATGGTAATTTGTTTTAAACACAAGGAAACATGAACAGACGTGTTTTCAAAAAAAAAGACACTAACGGTACCTCAGTTATCGTTATACAGGTATTTTCTGAAATTGTGCACAAATTTTTCTTTTTATTTAATAAATAATATTTCGTACTACATACATACGTTAAATTTACAACATTTTGCGATCGGTGCGTGTGTGTGTATAAAATGTATTATTGTATTGTAATGAATCTCGGTTCTATTTAGGTTGCGTTGCTTATTTCTCGAAATACCGTTGTTTATAGGAGGAATTTTCGTCAGTTTTGTGTATATACAACGGTATACAGCTTTAAGCGGAGTACGTTCCAAATTTTCAGGGGAGTATTTCTAGACAGAAGGAAGTGCATACGAAATACAATAGTTAGACCTTAGACATAGGTAATTGTTGTTGTTTTGTGTTTTAAAAAATCACAGTTTCACAATCAGTTTTTGATCCAAGTTTGGGTATTAAAGGGAGACTGTTTTAGTTATTGGTTTAGAGTTCTTTATAAAGCTCTTTTACTATTAAAGCGTTAAGTTCTGTATACTGCGAGCTGAATGGTTTTTAGCGCGGCCACAACTCCCCACGAGATCATAGACATTTTTAACAGATCACAGACATTTTTGGTTATCGTTTTGAGACTTTTAAGCTTTTATCGTAGAGAAGAGTACCGATCAGCGAAACCGGAAGTGAACTTTTTAATTTTTAATTTTTAACTATTTTTAAATGCTACTATTGGCTAAACGACTGCATAAACTATCTTACAATATTATTTTTATATAAAAGTGTTAATCTAAGCTTAAAGAAAGATTTGAGTTTATTGTAAATTCAGTCCTATATATACATCGTTTTTGTGCGGCAAGGCTAAATGACCTCATAGTTTGTCTTGCAGCGTAATTTTTGTATTCAGTAGGTACTGAATCTAAATAATTGGTCAAAGCTGATAAATAATTTTGGTAAAATCAGGTAATCTTTGTCATGTTTTGAGTTTATATGATTTAGTAAAGTTATAAGTTTTAAAAAACTCGGAATTATCGTTTTATAATTTTCAGATATTTTCCTTATCTCAGAGTTATGGACATTGTCATACGAACACACGAAAAACTGGCGATGGTCTATATATGATTTTATTATAGTTACCAGAGCGGGGCATATTCCACCTCGTATTAATTTATGTAATAGGCCAACGTGCCTTACATAGTCAAACGCATTCTTAATGACTGAGTAAAACTATCAACCTCAACAAGTTTCATTTCACAGGATACACACACGGAAAGAAAAAACAACTTCCATGGATCAAAAAACATGCAGATTTAACACCAATTTGGCACTAAGAATATTATTCGTTAAATTATGATTTGTATCTCCAATTTTAACTTCAAACTATTAGCGCAAATTTACATGTAACATTGCACGATTTATTATTTTAGTTCTTGATTGCCGTGTTGCATGTTGCTAATTTAAGAACATAATTCATTTATTGTTAGTTCATTCTTCTATAGTATTCATTAAAATTCTTGTGCTAAAAAGTTAATTCTTAAAATAATCATACAATCTGTTTAATTAAAGGACAGTATTCGTAAATTAAGAACTTGTTTTATTAATCTAAGAACTCGGTAATAAATTTGAGCTTTTAAAATGTAAATTTACAGAACGGTAATCACAAATAGTGTTGTATGGATTTTATACGCACCTAGCAATGTAGTAATTTCAGAGAAAAGTTGACTTTCAAACTGTGTACCCTGATCGGTGGTTACACGATAAGGTGTTCCAAAACGTGGCTACAGTTTGTGCAGTAATATTCGGAATTATAAAGGCTTCAGGCCAACGGGTGAAACGATCTATTATTGTCCGGAATATATGTATGTATTATTATTAGAGCATGGTAAAGGCCCAACCAAATCTAGATGGCTATGCTCAAATCTTTCTGACGGAAGATCGAACCTACCAAGTTCGGATCGGGTGTGCCTATGCATTTTAGTTTTCTCACAATTTATGCATGTCTTTGCCCATTAACCAACATCAACATCGATGCCAGGCCAAAAGAATTTGGCTCCTACTAATTTTCGTGTTGCTCGAATCCTAGGGTGTCTTAGATTATGAATGAGTTCGAATACTGAACGTCTTAATTGTAGTGGAATACATCGTTTCGTTGAAGTTGAAACTTCGCACCATATATAAATTTTATGATTAGGCATATTACTTGAGTTCCCCTGGTCCTGATTGAGAGAAGGGAGCTCTTTATCGGCCTTTTATAACTTGCTCAGTTCGAAATAGTCTAGTCCAGAAAGAATAATTGAATTTATTGAGTCGTGGCTGCTTAAACTAGATAAGGTGTCTGCAACTATGTTTTCCTTACCATCTATATGACATATATCAGACGTAAATTGATAATCTAAATGTCTAGATTGTCTAGGACTACGTTCTGTTTTAGTTAATAATGATGTAGTCATTGGTTTGTGGTCGGTGAAAATTGTAAAATTTCTTCCCTCCACAAAGTAACGGAAGTGTTTAATTGACAAATGTATAGCCAAAAGCTCTTTGTCTAATGCGGAATATTTCCGCTCTGTCTGACTTAGCTTCTTCCAATAAAATGCAAAAGGTTCCCAAATTCCATTACTTAGTTGCTCTAAAACTGCTCTCCAATGCGTTCTCTACTGGATAAACTGAAAGGGTTGAAGCTGCCAATGCATTTTTACTTTCTTTAAATGCAATATTACATTCTTCAGGCCAGGAAAATTCTTTCTTGCTTTTTCCTTTCTTGCAGAGTTGTGCCAGATTATCGTGAATGGGTGAAATTAATTCAGCCACTGGAATTTGATTATAGGCTCTCACCAAGTCGATTTTTGAGAAGATCTTACAGCCGCATAGGTTCATTGAGAAACATTGTATGTGTGGTATTGGGTATCGGTCTGGGACCGTCACATTGTTAAGCCTTCGGTAGTCTCCACATGGCCTCCAATCATTAGAATCTTTTTTTTGGGTACAAGATGTAGAGGAGATGATGCTTGTGAAGAAGAAGGACGACATATGCCCAATTGACACATACGCTCAAACTCTGATCTAGCAATACAATGCTTCGTTGTATCGAGCCTGCGTGGTCTCGCAAATGGGAGCTGACCGATAGTTGGAATATAATGGTCCACATTATGTTTTACGGGTGCACCATACCGTGGTTCTTGTGTTAATTGGGGAAATTCTCGTAATATTTCGCCAAAACTGTTCTCAACGATAAAGTTAATTGGTATTAGTGTATCGTAATTGGTTGTGATAGCACCAATCCATATACGTGTACCAGAATCTATCAACTGTCTCCTTTTAACATCGACCAATAGACCAAATTTGGATAAAAAGTCTGCACCAATTATAGGTCAATTAACGTTGGCAATGATGAAAGTATGACAGAATGACCTTCTTAACCCTAGGTCCAATGTTAAGGGTTTCGTTCCATAGGTTTCAATAAGGGAACCGTTTGCGGCAGATAGCGCAAAATTTAAGGTTTTTGACATTTATCGAATAATGATTTTGGCACGACACTTACTTCTGCTTCTGAATCAATTAGGAAATTATAATTCGAAATAAAAAGTCGACGCTTTGGGAATTCACCGAGGTTGATCGTCGAAACAACGGGGTTGTTTAGTTTTTTAATATACCTTGGTTCGATATGTCCATCAATTTAGGTCTCCATTACACTGGCCAATTTTTTAAGCCACTTATAAGTCAAACAGTTTGAAAGAAACACTAATCCAGTTTTTCAGAAACCGATTTAAATCTTTATTTGGCGGAAACTTAAACAGCAATTAAATTTGCAGTAAGAAATTGCGTTGTCTTTGCTAACTTATTTACTATATTTATTAATAACAGGTTTGCTAACTATCAGCTACTTAGGTGTCTGGAACCGGCTTGTTTCTTTGTGACTAATTTAATATATTTTGTTTAATTTTATTGATTTATTTCATTTATTTATTTAAATGTATGGGCAAAAAACTTTAATGGAATTTTTTTGGTATCAAGGTAGGATGCGGCATTATTTTGGATTTTAGGTTTTACTCCTTGGTGTGAGCCTGGAAATGGATAGATGGCGAGAGCCGTGACAACAAAATAATTTATGAAAATTGATATTTATTTATTTTTATATATATTTTATTGGATCGATTCGATTCGGATGATTAATATTAAGTTAATTGTAGTACATAAAGATTAATTTATAATTTATTTCAGAGAAATGAATGAGGGTTTCATAGTTTAAATAATGCTTTAGTTTAACTTTAAAGTAGCAGATAGCGATAATTAATTAATTGAGATTTGGATTTTCAAAAGTACCGGAACAACCTCGTTCAGCTTCCAGAAACATCGAGCATCCAGCGATCCCGTAGTTTAGAAATTGTATTGTCTTGTGCTAACTATTTTATCGTATATATTACTAACAAAAACATACTAACTATCGATTACTTAGGTGTCTGGAACCGGGTCGATTCTTTGTTACTAAGATGCCTTTCCTTTCCTTCGGTTTTGTTATATGTGAAAAGGGTGTACGGTGGACCCGGCATCTTTCCGGGAACCTTGCTTAGTCTTGATCGTACACTCAAATTAATCAGGTCATTTACATTTTTTGGTCATTAACAGGTAATCGTAGAATTTAAACAAAATTTAACAATAAAATGATGTATGCATGTGGGACTCTCAGTCTCAGAATGTAAAACATGGCTTCAAGAAAATTGTCTGCACCAAAACCCATTGGGCAAAATTCCCCAATTTGTTTATGCCAATCACGTACAATAGTTTTCTTATTCGTTTAAACTAGTTTCAAAATATGATTTTTTTTTAATTAAACTGAGCTTTATTGAGCAGGCTACATACATACGTAGCTTATAAAAAGTTAAAATTACATTAAATTTAATAGGTTCTATTCTAAAATATTCTTCTGAAGATTTACAGTCTCATCCATTACATTGTATGTAGTTTGTAAATAAAATCCGACAATAATCCATAAAAATTGACCAAAAATAGAATTTAATGAACTTCCCTTCCGAACAATAATAACAGCAAAAAAATTGTCTCCCTAAATACATAGACTAATTGGTCCAGTAAATTTGTAACCATTACAATCAATATAAAATTATAGACTTACTGTAATTATCAAACCGAAAATAAAATTTTTCACACTCAACCAATCTTCCTTGAACTTTTTATTTATTTTTATTGTTTGTTGCCCACATTTAATTTTCTTCCGATTTCATTTTTTTTGGTTTCATATCTTGAGGCAACTTTTCATCCCTATATACCAATACATGTACTCGTAAAACTCAGATGTATATACAGAGATATGCACAGTAATTTTCTTGAAGGCATTAAATGATTTTTAATTGAAAAAATATTTTTTTTTAATTATTTTAATGCGCATAATGGTGAGAATTTAGGTAAATTGATAGAACCAATGTTAAATGCGATAATAATTACGGGTCAATAAATTATTTTTGCTACTACTCGTAATGACGCAAGTGGCGCATTTATTGTTCAGACACAAACCCATGGGTATACGCCTCAAAACTTTCTTAGTACATTTTAAATACGTAAATATTTCAAAAATTTTTGTATTTAATTAAAAATTTTAGTAGGTAGGACAGTTTGTGGTTTTATTCATGCATACATATATGAGTTATTTTTCGGTTTGGGTGTTCATGAAGAAACACCCCCAGTTGACACAAAAGTTTCAAATATGTACTTACACAACATGATAAAATATTATATAAAAATTTTAATTTTGTTGATGATGATGAGGAGGAAATTGTCTTGATATAAACATTCCTCTCGGGTTTGAACCCTTTTTTTTCTGGCTGTTGATCGTTTCAAGTTTGTTTAGTCTATATATTTTTGGTAGATGGTATTTAAATTTTTTATTTTGATTGCAGCACAATAAAATTGTGGTTATTTATTTGTCTCTTGGATAGGCATATATCCAATTCAATGTTGTTTACTTTCAAAACTAATAATTCACTTCCGGTTGCTCCTTTAATATGGATATTAGTATGTGTTATATATGTATAATTTACGTTTATGTACAAAATTGTCGTATATGTTATTTGTTTAGGAGGGTTGAAAGTGCCGCAAGGTGGTTTTGATTAAATCACAAATTTTTAGTATTTTTTTTTTTTATTACGCTCATATACCTAACAAAGGCATGCCTGCTTTGGTTAACAAAGTATCTCACAGATTGTAACAAATTTTATTTGAATTTTGCAAAGGGATGCTGTTACGAGCAGACACGATTAATTGCCAAACAAATCTAAATATTTTTGAAGCCAAAATGAATATGTTTTAAACTGTGAATGCCGGAAATGATTATGACAAACAATTTCTTGATTTGAGCGAACTCAATTACTGACCATAAACAGCTGTGTTTGTAAATTTCCAATCAGAATTTCTGTTTATTTAGAAACTAGTGCGCCTACCGTGGGTCGGAGCTAGTCCACTAATTCTAAATAAATAGTTTAATTGAATGAGAAGCGATATGTTTACTGATTTTATAACTTCTGTCTTTATTATTAAAAATTTCCAGTTTATATATTATAATTTACTTCACTAAACGGAAGTATCAGATTTAACGTTATATACGTTTAGTTTATATGGTTAATTACAAAATATAAGTATGTGCTGTATCGGCACATTTATATGTTTGTGTTTTACTCAACAAACAAAATTTAAGTAAATGCTATTTCAGCTTTTGGTAACAATTTCATTTGCAAATTCGAATTAAGACTACATACAATAAGGTAACCAGAGATAAGCCCCTTTCTGGGGTATTTGCCGTTTTCCGTTCCCAACTTTATTATTTTCTTAAACCGGAATCCCCATATTTTATTGTATATTATGAATTTTTATTAAAACAAACAAGTTTTATTTAAAGAAAATTTTCAATACATGACCTGTCAGAAGTTATAACAAGATCAGAGTGATAAAGAATGATGGATAAAACTAAAAGTAGAATATAATTTATTCGAGCAAACTGTGACCACTGTAAAAAAGGCATAGTAGAAGACGCGAATTAGAAGACAATTTTATTCTCGACACAAGAGACAAAACTCAAACGAAAATTATTCGAAAGTGATGTTGCACAACATGTCACCACACATTTACAAAAACAATTCTAAGTATTGACGATTTTAACGAATTAGACCGTTTCCTTATATATCAAGCACAGTGAGTTTTCCAAAAATATCTCTAGCCCAAAACATATGATTGTGATAATATTTATGAAATGATAATTCATTTATTTACTTGTCGTCGATGAAAATGAAACTCTTTCACCGTATCCGAGTCAACGCATGTATGATGGAAATGGGAGTTGGGGCCCGAATCTTTTCGATTTTTTTTTGGTTTTTTTGTTGATTGGATGGTAAAAATCTGCAAAAACTAAAAAAAAAAGACTAAAGAAAAGTTTTGTTTGCACTATAGTAGTTAACGCTTCAAAAAATGCGCCTTACGATTTTAGACAACTAATTTAATAGATCACAAAGAATAATTCTTAAATAATATAAAATTTAAATTATTTAAATGATAATAAATAAGATTTCCACATCACTAAGCATTTTATATTTTCAATTGAAATTTAATTATTTGGAAATAAATATTTTTAATTTTAAATTCCACATAAAGGGGAGAATACTCTTTAGAAATAAACATTTTTAATTATTGTTCACATTCAAGGTATTTTTAACACACACCATCAATAAGCACAATATTTATATTAGCATAATTCTTATGTATACATAAATATGTTTGTGGTATGTACTGCGTATTAATAATATGTGGAATTTTGAATACTTAAGTACGTAATTTATTAATCCAAAAAAATTATTTATCTAATCACGCATCGTAAAATAATTTTCAGAATTTTCCTCCAAAACATAATTTTTATATATGTACACATTATATCCAATAAAATTATGTAACTCTACATAAAGTACTTGATGAAGTCGAGGGAATTTATTTTCAAAACAATTAGATGGATATGCTAAATAGATAAATCTGTTATGTTTACGATGAGATAAAATTCAAGTGTTTATATTTTATAATGATTTAAACAAACTTATCGAAAAGCTTACCATGTGGATCCATTTGGGGAAAAATAAATAAACAGAAGAGCACAAGGAAGTGAAATTAAAAAATTTTCGAACCCTCAACTTTTAAGTGATTTAAAACTTTACAGTACTCATTAGAAAATTTGTATTCAGGTTATTTATAAAAAATCTGTTATTTATATATAATATTTTTTCCCCCCATAATTTAATATTACAACTGATTTACAAATCATTTAGTAATTTATCTTTCTTAAATGAAGATTCACATTTGACGGGCAGTAACCCAATGGTTACTCCCGTTTGAATTTACATAGTAATTATTTTTCTCTATCCTAATTAAATACAACTGCCCAATTCCAAAGGTTTCTGCCTTTGAAGTATTCTTACTGCATTGGTGGTATCCAACAAACTTCGTATGTATGGATTTTGGTGCCGAGATATCTGCTGAATGTGTTTCTTCGCATGATTTTGTATTTCTTCACTTACATATTCCATGTTTAAGTCCCTATGGAGGAATGTTCTCTTTAGTTCAGAGTGCTCTCCGTTATATTTTACACGGAAATGTCGGTCTGCGATATAAGATTTAAGAATTTGATAGAACTGCTTAGGTAGGTCAAACTTTGTCGAAAGCTTGTGCTACATCCAAGAAGACGCTGGAGCATATCTTCTTATTCTCAAGTGCGCCTTCGATTATGTCCGTTATTCTGTGAACTTGTTCTATCGTAGAGTGATTCTCTCTAAATCAAAATTTATGTGGTGGAATCAAATTTCTCTCTTCTATTATTAGCTTGAGTCTCTTGAGCAGTAATTTTTCAAATAATTTTGAAATTACAGGAAGTAGTGAAATCGGTGTGTACGACTTTTTATTGTTCGCTGGTTTGCCTGGTTTGGAGATCATAATTACTTCAGAAACCTTCCATTGCCGTGGGACATATTTTAGTCTGAAGACAGCATTGATAATTTGAACCAATTTTCGTAGTCCCTTCTCGGGAATGGCTTTTACGACTTGTCCAGTAGCCGCAAATAAAATAGCTTTTT
Source organism: Tipula vernalis (assembly GCA_958295665.1). NCBI lineage: Eukaryota > Metazoa > Arthropoda > Insecta > Diptera > Tipulidae > Tipula > Tipula vernalis. The sequence goes on along the minus strand of OY282559.1, from coordinate 76,441,834 downwards.
GCTTGTCGCTTTTGGCACAGGTTCCTTCCCCATTTTTAATAGGCGGCACATACATTTTGGTTCTTTTTAATCCCTTTGTTGCTTTCCAAAGAGAGTAATCAGTATCTTTATGTTCGGTGGGACCATTTAAGTACTTGTTAATAGTTTCATTCTTAATTTCTTTTATAAGTTGTTTTAGTTTATTGCATAGAAAATTGAGGATTTTTTTGTTTTTCCGAGGCGCGTGTCCTTTGCCAGGTCTTTCTTGCCTTCCGTTTCTCTCTAACTAACTCCCTGACCTCAATAGGATAATTTTGATTCCTACGGGATTCGGTGTGACTAGCAGGAGAACTTTCCCATGCTGCTTGTTGAATAGTACTGTTAAATACCTCTAGTTCGTCTTCCAACTGTACCGGTGTTTTAATCGGCACTCGTAGATTAATTTGCATTTCAATTAGTTCCTGGAATAGGTCCCAGTTAGTTCTATTATTTGTTAATTTAGGCAGGTTATCCTTATTAATTATCATTGTGCTGGGAGTCATGATAACAGGTGTATGATCGGAATACATCCCTTCGCCTTTTCGTTACATAGAAATCAATGAGATCTGGTATTTTATTTATATCAGCAGGCCAGTATGTTGGTTTACCTCCAGAGTGGAACTCGCAGTTATTTATTCGTCCGGCTTCGAATAGCTCTTTTCCTTTATGGGTTGTAAGTCTTGATCCCCAATAGGTGTTTTTTGCATTAAAGTCACCACCAATAATACAATTGGATCCTAGTGATCTAAAGAGTCAATTATAATCTTCTTTGTTTAGATTATAGCGTGGAGAGCAGTAGATAGAGGAAATACTGTATTCATTATTATTGTTAGTTTCAACTTTTATGGTTTTAACTTGCATACTTTCTTCTTCTATACTAGGTTCTTCATAGTTTTTGAGATTTTTTTTCACTATTACTGTTGATCCTCGTCTGGGTGAACAGCATGGTAACATTCATAATCAAGTATTTTAATAAATGATGTTTTTGTCAAATGGCTCTCCGATATAAGGCAGATATCTATTTTTTCTAAATTTAGAAAAATTTCTAGCTCTGGAACATGTTGCGCTAGTCCGTTCGCGTTCCAGGTGACAATTCTTAATGATCTGCTCATTTTAGTATATGAGGGCTGTTGCCTCGTTCAAGGTTTGATGCATATCTAGACGCTTATATAAAGCTTCTAGACCACGTTCTTGCTTTGCTAGCCGTATATTTATGGCTTCTATGCTTCGACAAATCCTTTCAAGGGGGTTATCATTCGTAACATTAGATGATTGCTGTACAATTTGTGAATAAGTTTTCCGCTCTGTACCTATACCTGGTGGTTTTGGCTCCGCTTGGGTTTTAGTTGGTTTCTCTTCTCTGGTAACCCTAGGGTTTTGAGGAAACTGATGCATTTTGTTTCTTAGTCTTTGAAGTTCTTTGGCTACTTCACAGCCTCTATAATTTGCAGGATGATGCCCTTTACAGTTTATACATTTTGCAGGGGTGTTTCTACTTGCTGTACACTCTTTCGCGTTGTGTTTTCCCGCACATTTTACGCATCTTGGCTCCCGTCTGCAATATTTTTGCGTGTGATTGAAACCTTGGCATTTTTTGCATTGAGGTATTAGCCTCGTGTTTTTCTTAAGCGGTTCTATTTTAACCCTCATATTGAGAATTGCTTTGATGTTGAAGATGTTTTCAACTTTCTCCTTTTTGTTAAATGTAAGCACGAAGAGTGGAAGCCCCCTTTTTTGACTTGATTGTTCTCACCTCTCTCTCGTTTTAGGATGTTTACTGCATCTTCTATTTGCAGATCTTTTGCCTTGAGGTCCTCAATTATGTCCTCCTTCTTACACGTTGGATGAAGGCCTCTGGCCATAACCTTAATTGCGCGTTCGTTTTTATCTTCGTATGTGAACCATTCTTTACCTTCCGCATTGAGCTTTGTTGCTAGACCTCTATATGTATCGGAATCTGGTGTATTGATTTTCAACACGTTATTGTTTAGTGACACTACTCTATATTCCTTAGCTGTCACTGATTTCATTATAGATTGTATACGAGCAAATTCTGTTATGCCGATTACATTAATTGGCGGAGGAGCATTTTCTTTCGGTACAACCTTTTGTTGCCGATTTTGTTACTGTTGCTGGTGAGCTGGTTTGGTATTAGTATCACCAGTTACTAATACATTAGTTTGCGAATGATGTCCAACTTCAGGCGAGAATTCTGCTTTTCGTTTTTTGGTGGGTCTTTTCTTCCTTTTCAGTATCCAATCTGTTTCTCTCATGAGATCCTCTTCATCAGTACGGAACTCATTGTTATAACTGGTGTGAGTACTTGTTTCATTATAACAAGTTAGCGGGTTTTCAGAAATCTCCATTGGTTTGGGCTTCTTTAATTCTTCATTTTCTTTTTTTAGTTTTTCAATTTCGCTTCTTAGTTGGGTTAAAAGTACATCTACTTCACTGAGTTTTCGACAGAGTTCAGCGTTTTCGTCTTTCTGCTGATTTGCAGAGTTAGTATGATTGTTTGGTGATCTTAGCAACATTGAACTTCTTTCGAATGGGTTTAGCAATGATTGGCTCACCCCAGAATTCATTGAGCTAGCCTCGTAAGAGGGTGGATTAGCCAACTGGGTAGTTGGTTTACCATCTGGGGTATTATTTCCTTTTTGTGTTGTATTCATTGCTTTAAAACTGGTTATGTATCAACTAGAGACCAGAGAGTGTTTTCTTTAAGCAGCAATAATTCCACTCTATATATGGGACTCTATGCGCAATTTTTTCCCTTCTCTGTCATTCCCTAGAAACATAAACTCTTTAAATTGTCCGTTTTTGACCAATTTTCAACTTTAAGTTTTTGATACAGCCCGGTCGGCTATTTTGCATTTTCGTCAGTATGCTCAGAAACATTATTCTTTAACGATTTTCTTCATTTTATCACCTAAAAATTATATCACCTTATAACACCTAATTAATTATAAAAAAAACTTGGAATGCACACGACAAAAATCATTTTTTGATATCTTGAAAATTTAAAATTTTATGAAAAATACTCTTGGTTTCGAAAATATCTGTTCAACCTTAACCAACTTAAGTTACAATGAAATCTAATTTAGGTTTTTTGTCACTGTTCCAATGCAAGAAGATCCATAAATAACGCCAATTAACAAATCGCCTACAAAAACTTCTACTATAGTGAAAAGTGTATTGTTTAAGGCCAACAAATTGTCAATAAATGTAAATAAACAGACGTACATACAACATATGATTTAGTAAATGTCAAACTTGCGCTGAAAACTCAAACTAAGGAGTCATCAATAAGTTCCCATAATATGTTCATATATCTTGGTTCTTTTTATTCGATGTAAATTCATTGACGGAAGCAGGATTTCATATTTTATGGTGGGAAGTGTAAATATAGTAGGCAAATGACTTGGTTAGTAGATTTGTTGATGGGAAGCACTTTAACATTTAGAACTTTTTTATTTTTTGTTCTCACATTTTAATTAAGTTCGTATTTTCTTTTCTATTTTCTATTTATCACAGTTATTTGCATGATTTTTATGTGCATAATTTGTACTGTGTAAGTGATTAACTGAAAAAAAAAGTTTAATGAAAAAAGAAAAAATATTAAAAGTGGTTAATCCGCTAAGGCGAACAACACTAAATGATGTGTGGCAGTAATGCGAGGTCGTTAATAAGAGTAGCTGAATTATCGCAGGGATGGACAGCGGAAAAAAGCATCCACAAAATTTGGAGAAAAGTTTAGAATGCAACGGACCATATCGTAATAAAATAAGCTCTTTTGCTCAAAATGGACGGTAGGATACGAATCTTAAAAATATTTTTGAGCATACAAATAAATAAATAAATAATGTGACGGTGACACCTAGTGTGTAATAGAAGAAGTTAAATGAATAGCTCAATGTTTAACTGTACTAAAATGGAATCTTCCTTGATAAAATTGTTCTACACTATTCTAACTAGAAAAATCATGAGCTTTCTAGAAGTTTGGTTTATGTATATAAAAAGGCGAAGGAAGTCGAATTGGATTAGAAATATTTGGTAAGCGATAATGTAAAGATTAAAAGGAATTAAAAAGTGATTTAAAAAGTGTTGTAGTGCGAAATAAAAATTATAAGTGAACAGTAAAATTTGAGAATAATTTATAAAAAGTGATTTTGTGAATTTTTATTGAAAAACGAGTGTTGTAATAAATTTTGTGAAATAAATAAATTCGTTGGAGATAAATTAAATTGATTTTGTATTATTCACAATCCAGTGATACGAACCTTGAGTGACAAGGCAAAACGTAACAATATATTAGAAAATACACTGCTAATAAAATTCCAATAAGAATTTTGAGTGAAATATTTATAACAAAAAAATAACATAAAATAAGATTTAGAATTTTTTGACGAGAACGATTGGCAGTAATAGTTTAAAGTAACGTAAATCATATGATGTAAAGCACTTCTGAACAGTGGGGACAAATCCTAAATTTAAATATTTTTTGTTAAGTCATATCGATTCTGCTCGTTTGAATAATTTATTGTTTAAACCAATAACGTGAATATCACGGGGGTTGTCGCAAGATACCATTAGCGGGAAATAATAGCCTTAGGTGTCCTTAATCAAATGATGTATACCACCTGTCTCAACGGTCGGGAGGAAGAGCAAATTTTATTTTTTTTTTGTTACGTCATACCGCTTTTGCTCGTTTGAGTAATTTATTGTGCAAACCAATAACATGAATATCACAGGGATTGTCGCAAGATGCAATTAGTGGGGAATAATAGCCTTAAGTTCTTGACTCGAATGGTGTATACCACATTTTTCAACGGTGAGAAGGAATTCTATATTTGATTTTTTTGTTACGTCATATTGCTTTTGCCCGTTTGAATAATTTATTGTTCAAATCAATAACATGAATACCACAGGAATTGTCGCAAGATGCCATTAAGAGCGAATAATAGCCTCAAGTACCGTGAATCTAACGGTGTATACCGCATTTGGCAACGGTGGTAGGAAGACCACATTTTAATTTTTTTATTGCGTCATATCGCTTCTGCTTGATTGAATAATTTATTGTTCAAGCCAATAACATGAATAGCACGGCGATTGTCGCAAGATGCCATTACTGGGGAATAATAGCCTTAAGTGTCGTAAATCTAATGGTGTCCATATCACCTCCTCCACATACCCCCAAATTTTAATTTTTTTTTTGTTACGTCATAACGATTCTACTCGTTTTATTTATCGTTCATCCCTGTGATTTTCAAGTTATTCAACCTCCTCAATTGCAACCTCCCCACCGTTGAGAAATGTGGTATCCATCATTTGATTCAGGACACATAAGGCCATTATTCTTCACCAGTGACATCGTGCGATAATCCCTGTGATATTCATGTTATTGATTTGAACAATAAAATATTCAAACGAGTAAAAGCAGTATGACGCTACAAAAAAATCAAATTTGCTTAGCCTCCCTACCGTTGAGAAATGTGTTATAACGTATGGCATAAAAAAATGGAACTGGAGCATCCAAGCATATTTTAAAAACAGGTTATCTTTTTCTAAATTTCACTTTTATTTTTTAAGAACTTTATTACCAGTACTTTATTTTAAAAAATATTCCACCCCGAGTTTTGTCGCCCTTCCGACTTTCATGGGCACTTCTCGCATGGCTCTTTGGATTCCATCCAGCGCAATTGCTTTTAGTTCCTTTTTGATCTTTACGATCAAGTTTTTGGTTGTTTTGGCTTGGTAGCTATTGTGATAGACTTTCCTCTTCAACATAGCCCAAAAGTTTTCGATCGGTCGTAGTTGCGGAACATTTGGCGGGTTCAAATCCTTTGGCACGTATTCGATTTGCCTTTTTTGTAAATTGGCCAAAGTGTCTTTGGCGTAATGTACGGACGCTAAATCTGGCCAAAAAACAACTTTATCATATTGATGATGTTTTTTTATAAACGAGTCAAGCACTGGTAAACATTTTGTGACGTAAACCTCTTTGTTAACTGCCAAACCGCTTTTGAAAAACACGTGTATGAAACATAAATCACTTATTCCCTTTTCGCTAATGGCTAGCCACACTAAAACCTTAGGAGGAAACTTGGACTTTTTGATCAGTTTGACACTTTCGGATGCAGGATGTTCAGCAGACTCGTAATATGATTTTACTTGCCATTAATTTCCTTCCAGAGTGAAATATGACTCGTCGTCCATGACACACTTATAATTTGATTGTGCAGCAAATAAATTTTGGGAAAGCGGCTTCAATCGCTTTTTTATCACTTTTTTCTGCGATCGGTTTGACTAAGAGCGGTTTTTTTTTTTGCTCGTCGTCTGATGTTCATTTTTCCCAAGTACTTTTTGATGGTAGAATGGTTGGTTCCATATTTTCTGGCTAAAGCACGATAAGATTTTGCACTGAGCCTTGCGTTTCTGCATTCAGCCTAGCACACATTCTACTATCCGATTAAGTAGTTTTTCTGCCCGAATCAGGTTTCCGCTTTACTGATTTCCCAACCTCGATGGCACTAAGTATGCGATATATCGTCGTTTATTTTAATCCCATTTTTGCAAAATGTTGGAAAACTTCATTTTTAGCCTTCGTTGGATTTAGTTTGCAAAAATTAACTATAATATTTCGGTGTTCTAATTGAGACAGCGACATTATTATAACTAAACTGCGTTAAAATTAATTTTCTCTTCACTCTTTTAACACAAATAGATAACAGTTATTTTTTTTTGTTTTTGATTTTTTGATTGTATGTGTGATATTGTTGTATCATCGGTTTGTGTGTTGTTCCATTTTTTTAAGCCATACGTTACACCATTAGATGCATAGAACTTAAGGATGTTACTCCCAACTAATGGGACCTTGCGACAAATTTTCCGCCGTTGAGAAATGTGGATAACATCATTTGATTCAGGACACATAAGGCTATTATTCGTCACCGATGGCATCGTGCGACAATCCCTACCCCCTATACTTTATACATCAATCTGATCTTATGGCAGTTGGTGCGTTGTTTATTGGGTAAAACAATACCCATTCCTTTCGTCCTTATATTCGAAGAATATAAAAAAAAAAACCTTTTCTCTCATGTTGTAGTAGGAAATATCCTATTTAATGTAGGTGGTTTGGCGCCTATTGGGGGGTTGGACCAAAGTTGAGTAGATTAATCTACCAGCTCCGTAACCTTCCAGTAGGGTGCGCATCACGTGAGCTGTTCTGGTCATGTCATTAGGCAGCTGCCTTATGGGTATAATTGTGTCAGGGGTAACATGTTCCCAATTCGCAAGTCTACGTGCTGCCTCCTCGTGGCAACCACTGGTAACTAAGGACATTTGGCACATTTTAAACCATTTGGCACAGGCTAAAGTATGGCGCTAAAGGAGGAAACTTTGACAAAAAACCCTAATCTAAGGTGGAATTGCATATGCCGATGGATGTATGGCTGATAGGTTAATCAGTACAAAATTTGCGGACTCTGGATACCAGGCACCCTCCAGTTTTATTTAGCCTTCCTGTAGCAAAGCTGAAAAGACCTACAGGTGATTTACAATTCCCAGCAACTCGTAGGAGTGGGACAGCCCTCTCGAAGTCTTTGGGCTCCAATGCTACCGTCTTTCTAGTGGAACTACATGCTGTAGTAAACATCTAGTAGGGAGAGCAATAAGCCCAGATAGTATGTATCACGTACCAGGAGGCAGTCAGTATTGCCAGGTTCATTAAGGACCCGAATATTGACTGGACGGATAATTAAGCAGGGTCCAGCACAATAGATATTTTAGGTCGCAGTGTGAAGTGGCTGATCGCCCGCATGGCCCTTCAATAATAATAATAATAATAATAATCCTATTTAATGTAAAATATTTCATTTTTAGTAATTAAAATAACAGCTAAATGAGCATAAAGCTCAATGTAATTGACAAGGGTAGATGACAAGTACGCTTTAAAATTTGTGTAGTGACCCAAACTGTCCTCGAAAACGATACCGTTTAAAACACTAGTTCGATATGTTGAAGAAAGGTTCCCAATTCAATTGGTCGTTTGTAAACTGCGGACTTAGGCTCAACACTTCAAATCGTTAAAAATTATTTGCTGGATTTTCTTCGCTTGGTTGAATAGTTTGTAAAATCGTATTAGACTGGAATGCGGATTGCTCATTTAAAAGCTCGACATCGTCCGATGCTGGCGATTCATTCATTGAAACATCCTGGAGACGATTAAAGTTCCTCTAATGTGAGCTACTTTTAGTCATTGAGCAACTTTATTCGGGTTTACAAACTGCAAAATTGATTTTCTAACGCGATCCTGAACCATAGACAATATTGGCATATCCCTAATCGCGGTTTCCTTGAAAAATTTCTTGCATTCACTATAGAACTATAGACACTATAGAAGTCACTAATAATGATACCGGTGGGTTCGTAGAGTTAATGGAGGCCAGTTACTATTTGACTAGAGGATTCTTGGTTTCAAAGTTGGTAACTCTGTCATACATATGATAACATTGCGAAAGCCGCCTCCTTTCATATATGCCAGTAATTAGGCATTTTTTTTATTAATGCTCTAAGGCAGTTGTGTCCAAGCCAAATGAGTAAAAATTCTCAAAATAAATAGAGCAATGAAACTTCGATAAAAAAAATCTACTAGGCAATGCGGGCCACAGTATTAAGGGCCACAAAATTTTGCCTCTGCCCACCTGATATTTTTTATCGCAGCTTAATTTCTCTATTAATACTCATTTGGCCTTAGAACATTAACCACGATTAATAGCCATCGGTGTTAAAGCATTAATCATGGTAAGAAATTATATTTTCAATCAATTTCAATGGCAGTTGTTGTTCTAATCGGGAATGTTGGTGATTTTAATCTGCTTGATTTAAAGATCGCCTATATATCTTTGGTGCTTCCATGACTTCTTCTATAGGCTAAATGACAAAATGTACCATGGGCCTTTTTGTTAGCATATCATTAATACAACAGAATCGGATAAGCAACAGTCGAGAAACAACTTTTCGATCTTTTATTGGCAAGCGCCAAAATATATTCTCGGGTTTCTCTTTGTGATGACGTGTGCATCATATTATTCACATTCCAATTCCTAGTACTAGTTTTTGTCTAAACGCAGTATCTTTGTTTGCAATGAGCTTCCCAATAATGATTTGAAAAATACATGCCGTTGATAAAAATAAAACTTGTCTTCTGTACCGTACGGTTTTCAACGAACTGCTTCATCTTGAGAAATGTTTTAATGAACTTTGTTCGCGAATCGAAATTAATATAAATTCCGAATGAGTTTCGGAATTTTCTTAAAAGTACAAAGAGACGTCTGGTTTTCAGTTATATCTTTAAAATGTGTTGAGCTACTAATAATTTCACTGATATCTGGAACCTAGTTACTAACTTGTTGCGTATCCATCACCCATATCTCTAAAACCAATATTCAAAATCAAAAATTCCAAACCTGAATTGAACTAGAAAATTCTCGTTTGGCTCCATTTCAGTTGTTTTTTCTTTAAACGTTCAATTCTATTCTATTTATTGGCCTAATTTCTCTCCGTTCCAGTAGTTTGAATTTACTAAAAAAATAAACTTACTTGTTGTCTTAATTCCTCCCAAATATATGCCAAGTGCTCGATAATCGCCCCACGTGTTATAAAATGGAAGCTTTGTATCGGGTAAATCTTCTTGTCAGATATGGATGATTAAATATGTTTTTATCTAAACATGGTTCAACCTAAATTTAATACCTCGTAGAGTTTAATACCTCGAAGAGTGGTGTAAAAATATTTAACTACCATAAATTCGTGTTTTGGTTGTCATGAAATAATTAAAGATAACATTACAAATTTCACGTTTAGCCAAGGCGAATAAAATTTTGGAGCAGCTAATATGGTTGACGAGGATCGCTATTGAAATTTAAGAAAAACGTTATTACATCGGATAAATCGACTTTATTAAGAATATAACGTGATTTTTTTTCGATGGTTAAATAAATTCCGTTTATAACACAGAAAATAAACTGGACATCCTACTGTTGGTAACAACTTGACTTTACTATACGCCTACAAACATAAAATACATGGTTTGTGCTATTGTCAAATTGAGCAAGTTAGGCACACACCCGAGATAAATTATTATTTTATTTTTGGTTAATTTGACATTTCGTTGCTTGCTAGACGATTGAGTATTTTCCTCTATAACTACAGTCGGCACCTTTCCACAAATAAAATACAAATTCAGAGTATGAGAAGACATTAAGGTGAGGAGAGAACAAAAGCGTTATTTGATTTGTTTAATTGTTTTACCTAACAAATTTGAAACAAATTTTTGACAGCTAACTGTTGGAGTAAATTTGATTGTTAAGAATAGATTCGATGCGTAATTCCAGCGTGTGTTAAACAAACTTCTAAAACAAAGGTTAACACTCGGCTTTTCCTTTAATATTTTACTCATTTAAAAATAAAAAACACGCAACGATTATTCACATTTGTCAGCTACATCCTTATGCAACGTCTTCCCAAGTTTTTGTATTTTATATTACATATCCTTTTAATTTTAAGGGTAAACAACATCCATTAAAAAAAAATTTTTTTTTTTAATTATAACCCAACGACATCTCGTATATTGTTTATAATTTAATCCATTCCGCACCAAAAAAAAAAACACGTCAATTTCATTTAGATACATTTCATTGCCCCTTCACAAAACAAGAAATACTCGACAAATTTTTCATAACGATGCGCACAGCTATACACTAGTATATTCCCTCGAGACATACATGCAAATTTAATTAATTTCTGTTTAAGACTTAAATGTTTTTAATTTATATTTTGTTCTTGTTTTTTTTTCTAGATATCTGTCTGTGATGATTATAGCCTGCCAGTTGATTTTGTAAAAAAAAGACCGTCCAGTTTTGATCCCTGTTTGGCCGAACGTATACCGGATAATTGGGCATCACCTAGTCCATTGTCTGAACATGTAAGTACAATTTTATATAAAATACGAATAGTTACACATAGTTGCGTGTCCCTTTGTTTGTTTATTCCCATTTACAAAAATGTCTCCAAACCACACTCGTATTATTTTGAGCCATTAATTGGTTGCTTCATTAATCAATTTTTATGTACACATAATTATAAAAATTAATGAATGACGCGCTTATAGTAGTACTAATCCTGATCGCATATATTTAATGAAAAACCATTGAAAAGGATTAGTATTTATGTATGTTATCGTAAAAATGCATTTCAATTCAACATAATATAACAATACATAAGTCTAATAAATAATTTGAATTCTAGTAGGGTGGTTCATCTCTTACTCCTTCGCATATACAACATAAAGCTATGTAATAAAAAAAGGAACCCAACATAATGTTGCTTAGCCACCATCCATCCATCCATCCTTATGTACAGCAAATATAGCTTAAGGGTTTGATTTATTTTTGTTTATTACGAGCTAAACTCACCCCTCTATATTCAAACAGATAAATTATGTGCTGTCTATATTAAATCGCCAAAGTATCGCAAGAATTTCAAGTATCTGAATTATATTAAAAATGCTCAAAAAAAATTATTAAAAACGAAAATATTTTTCCAACTTTTATTAATTAATTTACCATGCTAATTGACCGTTTAGATAGATGGATATACTATACACTAACCAGCCAACCGTCAATGTTCTATAAAAACGATGATTTTGTAATTTTTATTTTTATGGTCATTTATTCGTTTAACAAGTGGCTGTCATTAACACAACCCTCTTAAATCATTTTTTAATGTTGGAATATAATCGGATTTGTATACGTATATACGTATCTATGTACTATTTATACACAAAAGCACAACATTCCTTTTCCGATTTCCGCGTAGTTATGTTTAAAAAAAAAATATAATAATTTGTGCAGATAAAGCAACAATCCAACAATGATAACAAAAAATACTCGTCCGTCCGTCCATCATCAATTGAATGTTATGTTGAAATCAAAAAAACTAAACTTTATGTTTGTGTATGAATGCAAAAACATCATATCATAGTTTATGTAGATAATAGCATACTCTTGTATATTTGTTTGATGTGATTCTTTTTGATGAATCCAATTATGAACAGTTAGTGAAAATAATTTACAGACATCATGAAAGCCTGCAAAGCGGTGGTTTGATTACCCTTACTAACTTTATTCAGACAAACCGAAATTATTTATTTGAAGGATATTTTAAGTATTAAAGCTTAGGAAGGTCTTAGTTAATTTTAGTATACACCTTTGGTTAACTTTTAGTGATTGATTCTAAATCGGTGTTCCGTGAAAAGAAAAATCTCGGTTGGGTGTATGGTACAATGCGAAAATCACGAAATAAAAATCGTAATTTCAAAACTTACCCGGAAAAACTAAAAATGATTATTGGACTGTAGGAGAGAAACGTTTTAAAATAAATTTATCGACTAAAACCAATAAGGGTTTAGTCAACTAATTCAATCTGAATTAGTTCAACAATTAATTTTAAAATTTAGAAAGCCACTAGAAAGCCTTCATAATTCTTTGATCACAGATTCACAGTAATAAATTGAGAGTTGACTTACCTAATTTAGCCTACTTTTACCAAAACTGTGATTGCCGTTCAATTACCCAGTCAATCCTAAAATGATCGAAAACACAATAACAGCATTTTTTATCATTTGAATTTCATTAAGGGTTTCAGTTCACTGCACTCCTTAACTCTACAATTCATGACTGGGGACCAAACGCACCCCACGCATGTATATATATATATATATATATATAGCACCCCACGAATATATATTGTTACGTTTTTGCCTTGTCACTCAAGGTTCGTATCATTGGATTGTGAATAATACAAAATCAATTTAATTTATCTCCAACGAATTTATTTATTTCACAAAATTTATTACAACACTCGTTTATCAATAAAAATTCACAAAATCACTTTATATAAATTATTCTCAAATTTTACTGATCACTTTTTCTTTTTATTTCGCACAGAAACACTTTTTAAATCACTTTTTAATTCCTTTTAATCTTTACATTATCGCTTACCAAATATTACTAATCCAATTCGACTTCGTTCGCCTTTTTATATACACAAACCGAACTTCTAGAAAGCTCATGATTTTTCTAGGTAGAATAGTGTAGAACAATTTTATCATGGAAAATTCCATTTTAGTACAGTTAAACATTGAAGTATAAATGTAACTTATTCTATTACACACTAGGTGTCACTGTCACAATATATTGTAACGGTGACACCTAGTGTGTAATAGAATAAGTTAAATTACTAGCTGAATGTTTTACTGTACTAAATAGAATTTTCCAAGATAAAACAGTTCTAAATGTTTCTACACTATTAGTACTGGAAAAGTCATGAACTTTCGAGAAGTTTGGTTTGTGTATATAAATAGGCGAACAAGATCGAATTGGATTATTAGTATTTGGAACGCGATAGTGTAAACATGTAAGAATATTAGTAATATTTGGTAAGCGATACTGTAAAGAATAAAAGGAATTAAAAACTGATTTAAAAAGTGTTTTAGTGTAAAATAAAAAGTAAAAGTGATCAGTAAAATTTGAGAATAATTTATATAAAGTGATTTTGTGAATTTTTATTGTTAAACTGTGTTGTAATAAATTTTGTGCAATAAATAAATTCTTGACAAGGCAAAAACGTAACAATATGTTAACTTACACGCATATATGTATATATATATATATATATATATATATATGTATATATATATATATATATATATATATATATATATATATATATATATATATATATATTTGTTTTACGGCGACGTATATCGTGTCCCCGACCTCGTATGTTTTGAACTCTGCTTCCTTTAAGGTTTCTCTTCTTAGATTGGTTTGTTGAGCGTTTTGAATTATTTGCACATGTTATCGTGCTGATGTATTATTTTTATTATTTTAATGTATGGTATAATTGTCGAACGTTTAATAAAATGTATTTAATTTATTTTATTGATTATTGTTTATTATAAATTTATTTAATCATGTATAAAAATGTTGTACACGTTATATATTTGTTTTCTTTCACCACCACCATTTTGTGTATTTATTAATTTATTTAATGAGCGCGCGTGCGCTCAGCCTGAAATCCGAGACGAGACTTAATTTTTATTTATTAATATTTATTAATTTTTGTCTTGTGTATTGTCTCTTCACATGGAAGAGACAGTAGTTCGTTTTGTTGTTTTTTTGTGTTGGTGTAGATAGGGCGCGTTGTTTTTGTGTGACGGCGAACGCATGTGCACATGCGTGAACCGCCACAATGTCTTCATTTACTTTGTCCCTAAAATTTAGCAGACCTTAGTAGTTGATACGGTTGGATCTTGCAAGGAACAGGTCACTGGGTTTTCTTTTAGCCACTGAATGTACGGTGTTGTTGTATCTATCCACCGCAATATTGATTAGGTACTTTATATGGAGGTATTTATATTCGTTGATCTTTGAGTGTACCCTTTCGAACGTGCCGTTCACCTCGCTTTTTTGAGATGGTATAAGGTAGATTTGAATTCCAATTGTTTTGATATAATCAGACATCATTGGGCTGACAAAACTTGATTCATTATCAAACACTATTGTTTTAGGTGCGTGAAATAGTGCAAAATTTTAATGATCTTGCTCCTTAGATGTACAGTTGTCCTTGATATGAAAAAATTCGTGAATTTGGTGCACGTGATGAATTTTTCCTGCTTTATGTTGATCATATCCATGTGGATGATCTCTGACGGATATGTTGGGATTGGTGTTTGTTGTAATTTAACCTTGTCAGGATGACGATCGCAGTTCTGTGTATATTTCCTTATCAGGCTTGTCATCTGTGGGAAATAATATTTCTCCAAAATCTGTTCCTTATTTTCCTGACAGTTTCTATGGGCTATTTTATCCTCTGCTTGAATGATATTAAATGTATTCTCTTCGTTTTTTACGTCTTATACAATCCTTTGGGTTAATCGAATTTTATACCCGCTAAGATGCTCTATGAATACTTCTTGTAAGTTTTGGATGTGTTCCTTCGAAATTTTGATTCCATTGATTGCGGTTGGACTTAGCCTTTCTTTTAGAACTCTCGTCAGTGTTTCTTTGTTTATCTGACTAAGGCAGATGAAATGCCTCCGGTAATTAGGGTGAGGTTCCTCATAGGCGTAGATGTCTTTGTTTTCCGTAATGATGAGTTGATTTTTGAATACGTTTATGGGTGCTTCACAATATGGTATTATTTTGGTGTTGTCTTGATCTGCGCTATGAATCGTTCGTGATAAGGCATCTGCTACCTTGTTAGTGCAGCCCGGCTTGTAGATTATTTCATAATTATATTCTTTCAGTCGTGATTTCCATCGTTTTAGTTTTGCGTTGTTGTTGCGATTGCTTAATGAAAATGTAAGGGGTTGATGATCCGTGACGATTTTAATCTTTTTCGCGCCATATAAATAGTTCCGCAAACTGTCCAAGGACCATATTATGGCCAGCTTCTCTTTTTCATTTACAGCATAGTTTTCTTCCGTTTTATTTCATGACCTGGAGATGAATGTAACAGGTCTGTCTTTCAAAAATTTCGGAAAGCAATTCTTCTCAAATTTAGGAAAGATGAGTATTTCTGTTGATGACAATAAGTCTTTGAGTTGTTGAAATGCGTGGATCTCTTTCTCTGACAGGTTGATTTTGACTTTCTTTGATGCGTTCGCTTTGATTTGCTCATTTTCACCCCTAGTGAGATTTGTTAGTGGTTTGGCCAATTTGGCGAAATCCTTTATGAAGTGCCTGTAATAGGACGTGAGGCCGAGAAATGATTTTAAATCTTTCAAGTTCTCCGGGATCCTTATTTTCTGAATTGCGCGGACTTTCTTTTCATCAGGTTTGATGCCCTGATTTGTTATGATTTAACAGAGGAACTCGGTTTCTTTCTTGAGAAACTCCGTTTTATTAAGATTTACTCTCAGATTTGCTTTTTTCCAATTTTGAAAATATTTTCCTGACGTTGTCCAAATGTTCCTCTTCTGTATTTCCTCCGAATACCATATTATTATGTCGTCTATGTAGACATAATATATTTTTCCGATGAACTCCTTCAGCACGTTATCTATCATTCTCTGAAAGATAGCCCGTGCATTTTTTAATCCAAAGGGAAGCCGTAGGAGTTCGTACTTCCCATTTATTGTTGAAAATGATGTCTTTTTTACATCCGTTTCTCTCATTTTAATTTGATGAAAGCCGGAGGTGAGATCGATTGTAGTGAAGAATTGTGAATTTCCCAGATTCGCTAGTGTGTTACATATATCTGGAATCAAATAAGCGTCTGACGTTGTTACGGCATTGAGTCTTTTAAAGTCAATGACCATCCGGTATTTTTTTATACCGGAAGCATCTAACTTCTTTTCCACTACCCATATTGGAGAATTATATGGGCTCTTGGAGGGCCTTATGATGTCAACTTTTAGTAGTTGTTCGATTTGGTTTTCTACCTCACCCCTCATGCTTACTGGATATGGATAGGATTTGGAATAAATAGGTTCTTCCGTATTGGTCTTAATTTCTGCTCTTATGTCAGTGTCTATTGTTTCATGGTTGTTGACCGGACCGAATAGTTTTTCAAATTTTGACAATTAATTTTGTAGTTTTTGCTTGGATCCCTGTGACAGATGATCGTCTCGAACTTCTATGTTATTGACCTGTGATGACTGCTTTTCCTTCAATGGTATCTTTATGTTTGGTGTTAAAATTAGTGTGGTATTTTTAGCTCGGTGTTTCATCCTTTCTTCTTCACCTTCGGTTTCTAGGTGGTACATCCTCTGGTTTTGATCGGAATGTTCGCGTTTAAATGCTGGTTGATAATTTTGTTGGTTTGGATAATTCTGTTGAATATTTATCACACATAGGTGTTGGTGGTTTTACTCCTGTTGGTCGTGGTGGTGGTTCTCTTCCAATTCTATTGTTTTGGTGCTGGATGTTGTAGGCCAAGTTTCTTTGTGGTACTGGGTTATTAACAAGTTTCCTTTGTTGATATACTGGATATGAGTTCAATTGATTTATCGGTGCTACTACCGAATTGTTGAAGCTTTTTTTGTGGATCGTTATATTTCGATAATTCAGATTCTGAAATTCTAAGCATGATGTATATGTTTCTGGAAGAGTTTGTGGTCATTGGATCATTAGCATTCTGCTTATTTCGCCATTGAGTCCTCTTAAAAATATTTCTAATGCACGATTTTGGTATGTTTCTATCAGTACCTTTACTGTATCTGTTGAATATTCCTCTGTTTTAATTTTATTAACAATCAATGAAAACTGATGGTTGATGTTAGCGTAGAATTCATCTATGCTCGTGTTTTCTTGTAGGATGCCGCTCAGTTGATGTTCCAGAGTCCCGAGATTCCTTTTATCGGCATAGTGAAGTGAAAGGCATTTTTTTATGGATGCCCAATCGTCGCTAAATATATTGTATGATATTAAGGCGGCGTCGGCTCTCCCTCTAATTGTCTGCCTTACGCTCTATAGTATTGATCGGTACAATGGTTTGTTTTTTATGATTTCATGGTCCCTTAAAATGTTTTCTACGTTGTGAATCCAAGATATGTATTGCGTCGGATTCCCATCGAACGTTTGTAGTTCCTTGACGCAATCCGGGAGCCTGCTGATGTTGGTTAGATCTTGTTCCGTTTTTGGTGCGGCTAGTGTTTCTATTTTCGTGATGACCGGGTTTTCGAGTTTGGTCATGCGCTGATCTAATCTTCTTGTTTGTTCTATTTGGGCATTGACCACTCCAGAGAGTTGTTTTATTTGGTCTACTAACGTTTCGAGAGTTATTGCCATTTTATTTTATTTTCCCAAAAATTATTATAGAATAAAAAAAATATCTTCAATTGTTTTAATTACTGTTGTATTAAAGATTTTCACTTGTTTGAGTTGATTTTATTTTATTGTTAAATATAATGAGAGAGTGCCCAGGGCATTTTGCATAAGCTCAAGAAGGGTGCCGGGATATTTACCACGGACACCAATAGCAACATCAGCCGCATAGGCAACCACCTTGAAGCCACCGTACTCCAGTCTCAGCAACAGATCATTTATGACCAAGTTCCAAAGTAGCGGGGACAGTACGCCACCCTGCGGCGTACCTCTTCTTGTAAATCTTCTGACGGAGGATTCCCCAAAACTGGCATATATGATCCTGCCTCTTAGCATCTGATTTATCGAGTCCTTGAGTGATTCATCCCCTCCCAGATCTGAAAGTGTCCGAGTTATAGCCCCTGGAAGCACATTGTTAAAGGCCCTCTCAATATCCAAGAAGGTTACCATTGCGTAGTATCTATATTCGAAAGATTTTTCTGCTAATAATTTGGCTTAGAGATCTCCGAAGACTTCTGAATTTTGCCACAGTATAGTTTCCAAGAGCTATTCTTGGCATTCTCAATTGATATTTGTAAATTTTGAGGACTTCCTTATAGGAGTCGCAATTTACAGCAGATTTTGTTTTCCGTGCTGTTTTGAAGAGTCTTTTGCATTTACGACGTGTTTGTTGAATCTCCTTGGACCACCAGGGTGACCGAGACTTACCCCTAGGCCTGCTAGGGCGACTAGAGCCCAGTATCGCTGGACAACGCATCCACCTCATTTTGGCACCGGAACTTGTAGTGAATTACCCAGAATAGTTCTAAAGGTATCCAAGTTGGTTTTCCTCCTGTTTTTGTAGATTGGACTTTTTGGAGAAGTCGAGTCCATTTAAAATTGAAGATAACAATGATCAGAAAAGGAGTGGTCCTCCGACACTCTCCAGTTTAATAAACTAATCGCCAGAAAGCTTGAGACAAGAGTAATAGTCAATACTTCCTGTCTATTACTAGTTATAAAGGTCAGCTTATTGCATATGTTACATATATGTATGAAGGTTAGTACTTAAAATGTAATCAAGGAGTAACTCACCTCGTTCATTTGTGTCCGTACTTCCCCAGATCGTGTGATGAGCATTTGCATCACTCCAAAGGATGACTTCAACCTTGCACTTCTGAGCCTCCAAGATTAGCTCACCTAGAATGATTGGTGGAGTATCCACTTCAGCATAAGCCAGGTAAGCTAATACTAGCCAGAGGTTCAAGATGACATCTGGATCAAAGACGACATCTGTCGTTCCTTTCCCAATTTTTAAAATTAGAGCAGCTGATGCTGCCTTAGAGTGGTGAAGGTTGACTTGAAGAAATGTCAGTGTCATCTCTACAGCCTCTTCTCCACCACAGTAACATCAGAGTCATCCCCTGATGAGAAGTCCTCTGAGAGCCTCTTTAAAGATTCCATGGACGTTGACATCTCCGTGTCCGTGAAGAGAATCCAACCTCTGCGCACGCAGATGAGCTATCAAGCACCGCGATATTTTCTGAAGATGACTTCGGAGCCTCCGGCTTTTCCGCGTCCTTCTTGTACACCTTGAGTATGACTGCACTGAAACCATATTTGATTAAACCGTTGGTTTTTTCCAGTGCAGTCAGTGACTTCCTGTTTCAGATGATAACAGCTGACCCCCTCCGACGGGATGTACACCCTAGCTCTTGATCTGCTGGGGATCTCCTCCCTATAAATCACAGCAAGGCTGGCTCCGGGCCATACCTCGCCAAGTCCCCCCACTCCCTTCTTATAGAGCAGCAGGGACCTCTGATCTGCAGAGGCAGTTTCACCTGATTCCTGTGCCAGCCCACGTCCCGACAAGTCGGAGCAGGTTCTGGATTTTCCGACAGGACTTTCAGGTAGGTGGTGGATAAGGCCCCTTCCACCTTCCCCCAATTGGCGGGCGTGATACTGCCATACTCTTGGGATTTGTCAATAACTGCCATAACCAGCTGATCCTTGAGGACCTCGTTAAAAGGCCTCATAGCGGAAGCATGGAGTTTTGTTCGCTTTGCGATCTTAGGACTTTCTTCCTCAGATCTATTTCTTTTAAGCTGTGAGCCAGCTGAAGGGCCTTCCGACTTTTTCTCGGTGACTGTTTTGCCGGCGTAGCTTTGTCCTTATCCGTTCTGTCTTCTGGCGATATATTATTTATCTTATCCAGGGCCTGCGGGCCTTCCTCCTAGTATTAAAGGTTGGTTTTGAGGAACCAGCTTCGTTCGTGCTTTGGTTCCGCTTTGTATTTGTATACTCAGATTTGGTGACCCGAGTGGGGGGACCAGCCTCGCTTCAACTTATGTCCCGTTGTTTATTTGTAGACTTAGAGTCAGGCCTACAGACTCGAGTCTCGTTGTTCACATTTTCCGGATTTTTTAGAGAGCCGGACTCTTTTTATTGTTTTTTGTTCTTATCAAGATCCATAATTGTTCTTGAGAAAGAAGTGTACATCTGTGCAGAGATTCGCAGTACACAGATAAGGCTACATAATTAAATATGCTGGGTTCCATTTAACGTGGCAAAGTACACACAAGTACTTCTAACTGTACGCAGCTACTCTTGCTAAATTTTATGAGTAGTTTGCTTTTTGAATTTAGGGCGACTTCGTTACCAGAATATTTAGTACAACTAGACGGTAAGAAATGGCTGATCAGTTTTCAAATTAATAATTAATTTTCCAACTTTCCATGTTCCACGTAAATTTTTTTAAATTAATTTTTATTTTCGCAACTAATTTTCTGCGTTCCATTTACCATCTACTCACAAGTACTTATTTGTACTTTGCCACGTCAAATGGAACGCACACGGACTTAAAATATTTGGCAAACAGATTGCAGATATCAGAGAGCTGACTCCCCCAATGAATTATGTGCAATAGTTTCATGTTGTACCATGATTCACGAAACCGAGGTTAATTTTAAATTAAAGGGACATATCTTTCAACACCAGTCTTGAGTAATTCGTTGAGCAACGAAATGGCTTCGTTCAAGTTTTTCCCGCGTTTAAGGAACTCCCAATCAGGTTTCACAAGAAATTCGCTTAAAGAAATGTAGTCAGCATATTATAACAATATTTATCATTATTGGAGTTTGGTAGACGCTCCTACATCCAGTAAAATCATTGAATAGATAACATTAGATGGAAATACCAAATCCAATAGTTTTCCTTGATTGTTGCTTATCTGGTTCAATTGCTTGATTGCTATACCAACAAAGTAATCGGTGATGGCCAATACTTTTTCATCGTTAGAAGAGGGCGTGAGAACACCATCAACGTCAAACCAACCAATGTCTGGAAAATTGAAATCACCACTGATCATGAACATATTACAGTTTTGAAAAAATCAATAAATTCAAGATAAACTTTTAAAGTTGATCCACAGGGCACATATATAGCGACCACGAAGATAAAAAAAATATCAGGTTTAATACGTACAGCCTTAAAATGTTGTTTACTGGATGACACTGTTTTGATTCACTCATGCAATGGATTTATTATATTCGTTTATCCCTACAATTATTCGAAATGCAACTCATTTCGACTGAAAATATAATTGTATGTATTTGAATAGCCTTTTTCAGCTTTAAGTGACAACTATGGAGTATATTTTGACTTACTCTATGGTTGGAATCCGTACTTAATTCACGTACCTATAAATCACTACTGTGTACTAAATATCTTGGACACTTTAGTACAACAGCAGAAACATTAATTTTAATCACCACATTACATTCGTCATAAGTAACCAATCAACATTTTTGATATGATTGTACCATTTTAATTTTCATGCTGTCTCAACCAAAGACACACTCTTTTTGATACATTCGCTTGGAAGACGTCAAACACTGCACAGCCATTTTTGTGGATATAAAATATTTTCCCTTTTAATAAAAAATTATTTTCTTCATTTACGCGAATAATTAACTATACAGTGAATTAACGTAAAATCATCATTGGTGGTAATTACTAGTGTAACGATTGTTCGCTTTGTTTTTTTTTATATGAATCGTAAAGTTTAGAATAAAAAGCGCTACACCACGGTATTAAGGTAGTACACATAAATGCGGTATATAGTATTATTCCATCTGATACCATCATACAACAATAATTCGGTTTACCATAAGGGTAACCTATAAGACGTTATAACCTCATTCGAAAGTGAATTCTTCACGGCGATCAATACACCTCCTCCTTTAAGGCTAGTATCAAAATCATGCCTGTATTTTCTATAGACCATGTAATCTGATGGAAAGTATTCTTCAGAATTGAAATTTTTTGTAAGCCATGTTTCACAAATAACTATGACATCATAATCATTGTCGAGAACGCCCAAAAATGATCAAAAATTTGGTTGGTCCAAAACCACTTTTCTCGACGTTTTGAAAGCGGCGTCTTGAGTCAAAAAAAGCAAAAAAAAATATCCGTCCGTCTATCTGGGTGTCTGGATGTAATATGTCGTTTGGACGTATATGTAGTATGTCTGTACCCATGGTATTTCGAGAAAGGCTTGTTCGATTTAGATTTTTTTTTTTGCCAATCTGCTTCTATGGTCAAGGCCGAGATTTGAAAAGCTTTTGGAACCTGTGCGTCAAGAGGGTCGGGTACCTGCCATACGAATTGCCCCAACATATTTGGTTATAAAAAAATTAACCAATTTTTCATATATGCTGGTTTGAGGATTGAGTTAGAAAGAGAGTTTGCTGTTGGTTGAGTGTTGAGTTAGGGGCCGTTTTAGTGTTGAATTGGGATTGAGATGGTGTTCTACCAGTGTTTAGTGAGAAGTTCAGCAATCTATAAAATAAAGTGACTGTTTGTATGTATGTATATCATATGTGCATGATATTTAAAAAAATCCACACGACTTGATCGATTTGAACCAAACCTTACACAAATATTTTTTAAGACTTATGAAAGGTCATAAACTTGTATCAAATTAAATGAATGACCAATTACGATAGAACTTATCTATTTCTTAACTGATTTTAGTGAAATTTGACTTCCGCGTTAGAAATGGGATTCTAAAATGATTTTTGGATGAAGATCTTAGAATATGGTCAAGTAAGATGGAACTTGCACATGTATCAACCGATTATGATGAAATTCGACATGTGCGTTTGAAATGGGATTACAAAATTATTTTTGGATGAAGTTCTGGAATATGGTGAAATTCGACATGTGTGTTTAAAATGGGATTTTAAAATGGTTTCTGGACGAAGTTCTGGAATATGACCAAGTATGAGGGAACTTGGCTATTTCTTAAGCGAATATGATGGAATTCGTCGTGTGGGTTAGAAATTGGATTCTAAAACAATATTTAGATGAAGTTCTGGAATATGACCATGTATGATGGAACTTGCCTATTTCTCACCCAATTATGATAAAATACGAAATGTACGTTGGAAATGGAATTCTAAAAGGATTTTTGGATGAAGTTCTGGAATATGGCTAAGTATGATGGAACTTGGTTATTTCTCAACCGATTATGATGAAATTTGGAATGTGTGTTGGAAATAGGATTCTAAAATGATTTTTGGACGGAGTTCTGGAATATGACCAAGGATGAAGAAACTTGCCTATTTCTCATCCTCTTATGATGAAATTCGATATGCACGTTGGAAATGGGATTCTAAAATTATTTTTAAATGAAATTCTGGAATATGGCCAATTAGGATAGAACTTATCTATTTCTTCTAAATGGATTCTAAAATGAATTTTAGACAAAATTTTGACCTGTTATAATGAAATTCGTGATTGGGAATAAGGATTTAAAATAATGTTTCTAATTCCGATACTCTATCCGCCACATACTATCTTTTTCTAAACTTACCGCACTAACAGCAAATACACAGATAATATAACCCAAAGTGTAAAGCGAAGAATTGGCAACACAAAAATTCTTACCGAAACCTTATTACAGAGATTAAAATAGACCATCCTGTCTCAAAGGAACCTCAACAGCTGCATGATTTACAGAAACCTAAACGTACAACTTTGTAGAAGCCATATTTAGGGATCCATAAAAAGTATCGATACTTTATAGTATCGATACTTTGATTGCGATACCAAGTACTTGTGTACTCGATACTTTTTGTAATGATACACAACTGGTATCGATACTTTTTGATAAAAAATCGTACATACTAATGCATATTTATGGGATATAGGAATTAAAAAAGGCTGAAATAAAAATGGTCATCAAGAAATGTTCATTAATGAAATTTGTTTGGTGAAATCGAGAACAACCACATTATGGATGTTTTAACGTTTCTCGATCCCAGCTTCAAAAATATTAGTTTCAAATATACCTTAGCTGGTGCCCATACTATTTCATCCATCAGAAAAATAATGGAAGCCTCTGATATCACATCATCGTCGTCTGAATCAAATGATGAAGGAGATCGGCCAGAACAGCCCTCAACCTCATACGATTTTTGGAGCCATCACAAAAAATTAGCTCACGGCCGTCATAAAAGGCGTTCTGATAAAGACGGAGACAAAGATGGGCTAAGTTTATATTTGGCGAATTCAGTTTGCCCACTAAAATCGGATCCTATAATTCAGTGAGAAGAAATTGAAAACGTTTTCCCTCACTTGTACCGCCTTGTCAAGAAGTACCTGATACCCGGTACCTCCGTACCATCAGAAAGATTGTGTAGCGGCTCACTCATGTACGCTCCGCCACAAAGTATGACTCACATACATTGGCGTCTGAGTTAAACCAACCAATAACGCAACGTCTTCACGCCGCTCAACGTTGACATTACCATTTGGGAACACACGCATTCAACCAATGAACTACTGTCTCTTCCACATGAAGAGACAACAAAACAAAATAAAATATTTCTTTTCACATCACTGCTCTCATTCTCTGCAGCGATAACACATCGCTCGTGGTGTTGGTCGCCCACAATATTTGGTGCTGTCGGCAAAATGGTGACCAAATATGATTAAAATAAATGTTTATAAAATAATTAAAATAAAATTTATTAAAGTAAATAATTTATTAAATTAAGTTTATAATTTGTTATTATTTATTTGTGAACGCTAAAATTGTTTTCTAAAGCTGGAGCGATTTTAACACAAACCCGAAACAGACTTGTGGGTGACAGGGTGGACAAACTTCTCATTCTCAAAATTACTGATTATTATTTGTTTTGTGTTTCTTTTGTGCAGTAAACAAATTATAACAAATACAAATTTACATAAATGCCTTATTGGTCCCTCCCTGTTAAAAAACTTATATTAGAAATCAGCTAAGTGTTTTTAAATTGTACTCGATACTTAAGAGTCTCGATACTTTTATTACGATACTAGTAATGAGTAAAGTATCGATACTTTCATTTCGATACCACATCCCTAGCCATATTGACATATTTCTCACAACCTCGTCTAAAAATAATTGTTGGGTCACATTTCGTTCGGTTGGTTGGAAACATCAAAATTCATCATAACCGGTTAAAAATAGTTAGGTTATATTCTTATTGACCATATTCCACAACTTTATCTAAATATCATTTTAGAATTTCAGTGAGAATTAAATCGAGTTTAGGGTTTAGTGGGAGGTTAGATTGAGTTGAATTCTTACACGTATGCAGCTTACGAATCAAGTTTATTTTGGGATTGTGTGACCATTAAGTATCGAGTTAAGCAAATGTTTGAGATTTGGTTCGAGGTAGGTTGAGCTAAGGGTTCAATGGCGGTTAATTTGGTGACTGCGATTGAGTTGAAGGCTAAGTTGTAAATTGAGCTGGAGGTTCAGTTAGATCACCTCATGAGGTTTCTGCAACTGCCTTCCGAAAATTTTGATTCTTAAATGGTCTAATATAATGCCAGTTGGCCAGGTTTCCGAGCTCAAACCATAAGTATTCCAGATCCTGATTTTTTTTCGCTTTGGGGATCAATTTATTTGGAGATTTGTTCCCAAACACTTGTTAGCAAGAGCTAAAACATCATTCTAGGTTGTTTGAGGATACAGTCTGGATAGATGTACCCAATATTTATGTGGTACAGTTTTGATAGTAATATCTATTCGGGGGTCTGCTAAGGCAAATGTTATCCGGTTTGTTAGTTGATGTCTCTGATGAAACAATATTTGTGGACTTAATTGTTGATTCTGCTGGAGTCGTAGTACCGCAAAGGTCATTAACCACTTAGGACCAGGCATAGACACAAAAAAGGTTCGTGATGTGATTACAGACTTAAATAAAAAGAAGTATAACGCAAATAAAAATGACAAGCGTCCATTCACGAGGTATTTATTGAAAGCAAACAAAAGAAATTACATAAGAAAGAGAACGCCACAAGCGGCAAGCATTAAAAGCAAAAAACAAAATAAAGACTCTCTCACACTTAATAACTCAACAGTCCATAGCCATACTTAGATTTATAGTTTATCCTCCAACTCATTGAAACCATTTTGAACTATTAACGAAACGCTCGATGCTCCTGACGTCCATCCTGCTGAGGTCCGTCAGGTCAATGAAGAGAGGTGCCCCTAGAAAATTTAGTCTGTTTCGTGCCAGACGGGGGCAGGTGCAAAGAAGATGAAGTACTGTCTGTTCCTTCTCTTTATCCTCGCAACTACGACAGTAGTCATATGTTTGGATCTCGCCAAGTCGCTCGTCAACTTACTTACTTCCTTCTGAAGCAGCAGTTTGCATAATGCAAGAGGCATTTCAATATCCTTTCTACTTTTTGAAAGACAGTTCTGGACTACTTTCGACGTGAGGAGGTGTGATTGAAGCGCTTTAATACCACAGCTTGAATGTCCGTATATATGCGAATAAAAATCGACAAAATTCAGTTTAACTTTAAATCGTTGTAATAGTGTCCTTTATTCCCAAAATTGTTGCTGATCTCCTTATAATCGTTAAAATGACTTTTTTTACATTTTTATCCGCACATTTACCGGTATATTCACATTCACTGTAATAAATTCATTACATTATGCTTCATTGAAAAAAGGCCAAATTTTCCGTTTACGAAATATCAATTTGTCATGGGATACAGGATGATTTCGATTGTATATGGATGAAAATGTAGCGTTAAGGTATTATACATACAGATTAGGGTCATATACATACAGATCATAGATAACTGAAATAATATATTACTTCATCATCATACCCATATGTGTACGTTCTGTATACCTTTACTGTAGTTATATGCAAACATTATTATCTGTAAAATAATTAATCTGCCTCAAAATATCCTTATCAATAACATCACAAAAATAAAACATTTGTTATTTAAACCAATTTAATATTCATAACCAGTAGTTTACATAAATATCATTTTTATTTAAATTTTAAAATAAAATTAATTACAAAAAAATGTGTAAAAAATATCCAATTTCCTTTTCCTGTTAGTATGAGTGTAAATATATACACAGGTACGATTTACTTATTGGGTTTGTGTGTTGCATGGTTCTGTATAAAATCGTATCGAATAGACGATGTTTCATCTTACGAATATTAATTATTTCAATTCAATTATTTCAACTAATTTTGTGTTATTCGATCTTTAAAAATGTAAAAAAATTTTGAACCAAAATGACCTCTCATAAATATTTTATGTATTGGAAAGTGTCATAAGCATATCCTAAAAATGTAATATTGAACGAATTTTTTCCCGATGGTAAAATATGACACATCTACATATACGAGTATACGGTTCAGGATGATGAACTGGTTGATAAATTTAATAAATTTCGCTCGTATAATATTATATGAAATTTAATATCAAGGAAATTAATATCATATTTCATAATATTAAAACAACAAATCTTCGTCCCACCCCCGCCGACACCCACTCAATGCATAATATACCATTTTCCGATACAAACATTTCCATTTTTTGTTTTGTTAGAAATTGAAACAAAAAAGCGAACATACAATATTGTGATTGATGAGAGAAAATATAATGGGGAAAAAAGGTGAAGAAAATTGATAAATCCTCACATAATTTTTGTTTTGTTTTTGTGTCTCAATTTTGACTTGCTGCTCTTGTCATAATGATAAATGATTTTTTACGTGACAAAATTATTTGTTCCACAATTTTATTTATAACAAACTTTCTATTTTTAGGTAACATTTCTTGAACAATTAGCAACAGTACAACAAGCACAATCGAAAGATATACCAAATTCCAGTACAACTATTGGACTACAAACAACATTAAGCCAAGGTAGCCAAGCAACAGCAGCACCACTAACGAATTTAACACCAATTAAATTAGTTGAAGGATATTCGGATCCAAGAGATACAAAAACAAAAGTAAAACATCGACGACGTTTATCAAAAGATGCGAGTAATTTGAGTCGAAGTACTGAGAAATCGTTAACGAAAAGGGAATACTCGCATTTGTATAGTTCTGGTAAGTGAAATATATTCTAAGAACATCTCATGAACTGTAAGTAGTTTATTCAGTTTATTTAACAATAATCTAGCAAAAAATTCTGCAATGGTTTCAAGGCAGCTATTTCGTGTACAAAATCATTCGTTTTGTATCGTCTGAAGCACATCCCTCTGAGGCTTGGTTATATTGGTCCAGTTCACTGCTACTTTATATATTCTAGTATTTTCAATACGGTTTTTAAATTTTATTATTTTATGGATAACATGATACCAAAATACTTATCAACATCAACCACCTCAACGGCTTGCCCATCTACGGTAACTGATTTTACTTTCAGTTTATTCTCAAAATCAACTGGGTTTTAGAAGCGTTTATTTTCCCATTCCATTTATTAAAAATGACAGAGAGTACATCTAGATATTTTCTGAATTCGTTTGGAATATTGAAATTCACTTTACTATAACTGGCACGGAAAACTGTGGTATCATCTGCGTAGAAATAACAACTACCACAAATAACAGTGGTACCAATACAGAGCCCTGCGGCATGTCAGAAGCAATAGTTTTAATTCCTAAATTGTTGCTGTTATTGATGCAGACAAAGAACCTTCTGTTAGCTAAATATGATCCAACTAACGATATTAGAAGTCGATAACATTACATCTGATCATTTTACATAGAAGTCTATTATACAACACTGCAAGATTCAAGCTTCAAATGATTCAATAACCGCATTATAGTGTTCAAATGTTCATTTGGAATCAAATGTTTAATAGTTTCCAAAACCCTTTGATCTATAATCCTTTCGATAAGCTTGCCAAGCCCACTCAGCAAGCTAATCGGTCTAGTCTTTTAAGCGGTTCTTGGCTAGTCCGGGTTTTGGTATTGTCAAAAGTTTTGTCAGCTTTCAGCTAGTTTCGAAATAGGCCAAAGAGAAAGTGCCATTCATAATCATCACCAGTTGAGTAACACCAGATAGTTTGGGATTTTCTACGGCTCTATTATAGATATTGTCAACTTCTGGATATTTTTTTTTGAGTTTAGGAAATTTATGTACAACCATCCCGATCCTACAGAACTAGTACCGCGTAGCGGGATGGTCTGACTGACCGAATGTATCTATAGAAATTATCCTTATCAGGGCCCATACCTCTGAGCTTCTTACGAATCAAATCCTGACGATCAAACTGAATAGATTAGGAAAGTCTGTCAGGTAGTTGCTTGGACTTTGGCTCAATGATGGGTCTGTCGCTGGCCTCTTTAATTAGTCTCGTATATAGGCTGAAACTCTCTACTTGATTTCCTCTATAGATTTGATCGGTTGAATATTCAGAGAAACTAACCGATAGTACAGATAATGTCTGAAGCAAAACGAATCAGTATTCCGGAAATCTCTAACCCCATTGCCTTCTGCTTGTCGGTGCAGGTTGAACCGGTCTAACAGAATTCATCCAAAACTTCTATACCTTATTCAATAAAGACTTCCTTTGTTATCATCATATCCAGAACAGCATCGACTCTAGTATTATCGGAGAGGTAGCAAATTTGGACCTAATTCGATTCACAGAAATCAAACAGCTTTTTACTATTGTCATTTCACGAAGAATAATTCGCGAGCATTAAAATCCCCACAGATTACAACCCAACTGTGGGAATGCAAGAAGTTAATCAATTCTGAGGGTATCATTTTTCGAACATAAATGGTCATAAACATAAATTTTTCGAACATAAACTAACAGAATAGAGTTCTGTCCTTTGTCAGTGAACTAAAATCCATGCAAAACAGCTGCTGTGTATTAAGATCAAACCGACCTGTCGATCGAGAACTCCTGCGGTCATCAGGCAAACTTCCAGAAGGCATTGGTTTTAGAAAATCCAAAAACGAGACTTCCTTTTAAATAAATTTGAATAAAAATGTCTAAAACCCGAATTAATCTTTTGACCGTTTGAACTAAGTTTAAGAGAAACTCGCCACGTATTCACTTTCGCAATTGGCGCACTTCAATGGAACATCAAGTCCGGTATTGTTCCTGGGGCATTCCTTCAGTGCATGAGAACTTGCGCATTTTATGCACCTATTATATTTCATATAGCTGCCAGCAGCTTACTGTCCAGAACTAGAGATTTTTTTCTTTTATTCCCAGCTCACCTTGTATCTACAGCAACCATTTATCAAGTTGATATCCGAATATTTTGAATTATGATCGAATGATACGATAAAAAATGATAGCTTCTCCACTCCTTTGTCATCCTTTATGATTTTGCTCAACGGATTTATATTGTTTATTTTGACTCCATTTGCCGTGATGTTCTCTTTAATTTCATCAGGTGTCGTCTCCTGATATATGTATAGCTTTGGCTACCACCACCGTATGTAAAGGATTTTAGATCAGCTTTCTTGAGCTCATTAACTAGACTCGTATGGTTCTCCATGTTGGAAGCATAAACTGATGTGCTTGTTGAGTTTGCGCGAATCTATGTGCCATTGAGTGCCAGTTTTCGTAAATGAATCCCTTCATTATGATAACCGTTAGTCTGCTGACTTTCGATGCAGGTTTTGCTCCTTGAGTATTCTTGGCATAATAATCTTTTAACCTGTTGTGTAATACATCTCAGGCACTGAAACCGTTCGAGAACGATTGAATTTATTTATTGCCTGTCGTGTAAAAGTGCCGCACCACCTGATTTTTTTTAGTCATATTTACCTTGCGCAGTGTACTGTCCGAATTTTCAAAAAGCGATTTCTCACTACACTTTTAATTAAAAACACGTTTTAGATAAAACTGATGATGATACGATAATGAATGATATAAATGAATATCGCTATTTCATTATCTTTCCTTTGTGTTTTATATGAAGAGAGATATTTTAGTTTTCTGGATTTCGTTCCCGGGGAAGAAACAAAAAAAAATATTTTTTGTTTCCTTCCGCATAGATAGATTAATGAAGGGAACGAAAAATGGATTTAAACACTGCTCATAGCTCATTCAATATTCACTCATTGTTCAACAATTACATAATTTAATGAGTGAAGAATTCACATTATTGTCTGATTATTCATAGATGAATATATGTACTCAATATTCGTTCGTTATTCAAACTGTATTCAATCAGTATTTGCTCATAATTATTAACTGGTTATTCACTCTATATAATGATGAGTGATTATTCCTTTATTAATAACTCAATATTAACACATTAATCACAATACTTACTGATTATTTACTCATATTACTCTCAATATTAGTCACACGATTCTCGTGGATAATGAACGCGAACTATTTTAACAGTGAATAATGAGAGAATTATGTAACAAGGAGTAAGTAATTAGTTAAATCAATTTTTATCGTTCATCATGAATATAGAGTGAATAACGAGTGAAAAATAAGTGAATAATTAGTGAGTAATGACTGTCATGAGTGAATAACAAGAATAATAATCACTAAACAATGAGAGAATAATTATTCAACATTTACTCATTTTTCGCTTATTATTCATTCTTTCTCTTCTGCTTTTGCACTAGGCAATAAAAAATAGACGCCTAACTATGCAATTCGACGGCTATCGTTTTATATTAGAAAGTATAGGAAGAAAATACCTTTCCTTCAAATACAAAACGGTAGCCAGAAAATAGTCGTCGAATTGCTTAGTTAGGGCTATGGTTTTATGACCGACGGGAAAAGCCGCTTCAACTTTTCTTCGCTATATCCTGTATGTCTTACGTTCTGGTGGGATGAATTTAAAGGCGAATTAATGAGTACCTCAAAGTGCGGACTATCATGCCACTGTGCGGAGCTATACTAATTTTGTACACGTGGGGGGGCCAAATTACTTTAAAAGGCGAATATTCTCCCCGCTCACTATATGTCGTTGCTGAACGTTATGAACTTATTAATTGTATAAAATTTCATCCTTTAGCTTTTTCAGTTATTAGCTATCCAAATTTTTTTAACTCTGATATACACTTTTTTGGGACATAGACTTTTGGTACGAACCTCGCCTTAGACTAAATCTAAGAAGAACTCTGATATTTAGCTACACTTTAGTAGAGGACTTAGAAGATACAAAGCACGATTGCCAGTAGCAAAATGTTTCCCTCTAATCATAATTGGTAATAAATTTGAAATAACTGACCTTTTCTCAATTATGTCTAGTTACGAGAGCAGATATTGTGCTTTGGAGTCATTGTCAATTACAAAAAATGTCCCTAAAATTCCAAATTCAAATCAAAATCAAGATATATAGGATTACTTCAGCCAATTTTTGACCGTAATCGAACAGAGCATAATTTTCGATTATTGGGCCAAGCATAAATTTTGAATACCCTTTTAGTACTACATAATTGAAAATTTTACGGTTACAGAGCGAATTCACATTTTGTGAATCGGCGCATAAATTTATAGAAATTTTAATATTTGTTGATCCAATTTCGTTAAATTTATCTACTTAGGCTGCGCGTCTAAATCCGGGGTTAATGCACTAAATACGGTAAATGTGTTTAGCTTTTTCAATGTTCTACGAATTGAGTATGTATGCAAAAAATTGGAAATGTGGTTATTTAACCTTTGTATCAAACGAGTATCGAACTACTTTTTATTAACGCGAGCATCTACCTGGTGTGTATTAAATTTTATAGTGCATTTTATATGAAAATCATAAATATTGACCCAATTTTATTGGCGACTACTGAAAAACTCAGTAAGACAGGAAATGAAATCGTTACGAATTCTTAATTATGATTTCTGACATACTTTCATAAATGTTTGAATTTCAACATATATGAATGTCGTTTAAATAAATCGTTTTTATTTTCTTGTAATAATTAATTTATTTAAACCAACATATAAAAAAAATTTCATAACAACAGCATTCTGGTCGAATTTAAATAAAAGCTTACTACAATTCGTTTGGTCATTAAGTCAGTATACATTACATAGATGGTAGCGATGGCCGTAAAAATTTGGTAAAATCATACCAAAAATTACCACCTTAATAAATTTCAAGTAAAAAAATTGTTGGAAAAGCAAAACCAATTCACAAAATATCAAGAACGTGTGATAATTTTGTGATTAAATAATTTTTTTCGTATTTTTCTGTAAACATTTTAGACATCTAACATACACTAGCAAAACTAAAGATAAATTTAGCAAGTATTATTTTACATCGTCAGAGCCAACTTTGATGTGTTTTTCAAAATGAAAGTTCGAAAAAATATATTTTTTCTCCCAACGTCTTAAAAGCCTCTTGTTTTAATACTGTTTTTTGGTATTAAAGTTGGCCTTTTTCTTACTATTTTATAAAATGTGTGTGTTGCTAAGCTACACTTTTAATCCTTGGTGTAAAAGTAGGTATTTTTAATACTATAGGAGAAAAATATTATAGTGAAGACACAATAATATGTATAATGTATATATGAAAGTATTTTTTATTTTTTTTATTTCGGAAAAACTTTTTTTATTCATTAACACAAAAAACTCAATTTACATACTCATTTAAAATAGTACATTGTGTCATTAGTGAAAATTGTGTCATGAATAGTTCCGAATAACACATACTATTTTTTCTTCAACGAAGAAATGCTTATTATAAACTAATTATACAAGTAAGTACAAATTATGTAATTAAAATTTCAAAATTGAAAGTAATTTTGTTGAAATATTTTGTGAAACTAAGGAGATCATGACTTTTGTTTGGTTTGACTATTGTAAGTGTCAAACTGCCAAGCTATAATTATAATATTTTTCTTGCGAACAAAATTATTTGTTCTGGATATTAATGTTAAAAGTACAATTTGAACAACTTTGATAAAAATTAAGCAAACCGGATTTGTCAACATTATTATCATTTGTAACCATATTGCCAACAATATTGGTAATTGGACTGGTACTGGGATCTTCGGGGGGTAATATTTCTGCAGCAAAGGTATCCTCATTTTCTACAGTATCATGAGCGGTTATATTTTCATGAGTAGTACTGTAGCTGGTACTAGTACTGTAGCTGGTACTAAGTTCATCGGGCCGTAATATTTTTATAGCAGTGTTTGTTTTATTTGTTGTGGAATCTTCTAAGTATCCCTCAGCTACAGTATTAGATTTCCAACCACCATGCCTTTTAAGGCAAGTGAGGTCACCGCCAGAATCTACAAGGAGTGTAGCTGAAGTTCGACGCAAGCAATGACCGGTATATTCACTTGCATTTTTTAAATTTAAATGCAATGCCACCTCTTTTGCAACGCTACTAATTTTGTGAATACCAACTACTACCCGATGACATACTCCACCCTGGTATTTTATAAAAAGACGTCGTTCCTCGAAATTTTCTGGGCGAAGAGCAAAGTACTTTCTGCAAATCCCCAAATAATTTTCTCCCAAAACAGTAAAGAGGCGCGATTTGTTTGTTTTGGAGTTGGGAATTTTTACCAACAAAGCTGATTGAACGTCTTCAATGTCATCTATCTTTAAATTTACTAGTTCGTCGCAACGACATGCACCCGCTACTCCCAGTATTAAAACAACCTGCAAGAAAAATACCAAAAAATAAGTATAAATATTATCTTTAAGTTTTCAAGCTTACCTTCATCATTAAATATGTTTTATCGGGAGCAAAATTTAAAAACAAGTCGATTTGTGCTTTATCGAGAACCCTCGATTTTTTTGCTGTGTAACCAACATTCTGTTTTTTTAAAAATGCTCGCAATTTGGAATATTTTTCGATGTTTACGCCATTTTTATAATTTAATGTGGCCTTAACCATAGAATATTGCGCCCAAAGAGTCGAACTTTTCATCTTCGTAGACAAATTGGCAAAGTATGCCAATAGAACGCTTTCTGAATATAATCCAGATTGCACATTTTTTTCAGTACACCACTTCAAAAATCGGTTATATATACTCGTAAATCTTACGTGATTTTGATGGCAATAGGTTTAATACAATTTCCTTTGCTGTTTGAACCACATCCGGAGGTAAATTTGATAAATCTTCTGATTCAAACATTTTGTTCGCAAGAAAAATATTATAATTATAGCTTGGCAGTTTGACACTTACAATAGTCAAACCAAACAAAAGTCATGATCTCCTTAGTTTCACAAAATATTTCAACAAAATTACTTTCAATTTTGAAATTTTAATTACATAATTTGTACTTACTTGTATAATTAGTTTATAATAAGCATTTCTTCGTTGAAGAAAAAATAGTATGTGTTATTCGGATTAAAAGTGACTTTGTTTGACTCGCAAATATTTGCTTTTGC
This sequence comes from Tipula vernalis, assembly GCA_958295665.1. Classification (NCBI taxonomy): domain Eukaryota; kingdom Metazoa; phylum Arthropoda; class Insecta; order Diptera; family Tipulidae; genus Tipula; species Tipula vernalis. Next base: position 76,406,289 of record OY282559.1, on the reverse strand, counting down.
TCGGCTACGCTGCGCTTCGCCTCGCATGCAAATATAATTGCTCGTCAAACAAAGTATCACTTTTAATCCTAATGACACAATGTACTATTTAGAAATAATTAAATTTTAATATTTCTGCAATTAATATTTACTTAATACCAACATAGTTTTCTTGTATATTGTTCTTAAAAATACGTAGAAAAGTTTTATATAAACATTTTATAATATTTTTGCTTTTTTCATTGAAAAACTTGAAGCTAAAATACACCATTTTTACTATGGATTCATATGGAAATCATTGAAAAGCTATCCCACTAAAAAAGCTTCTAAAAAATACGTCATTATGATTATGGCTCTATACTCTCGAAGGCTCGACGCTGTAGCGCAGTAACGCAATAGCGCAAAAGTTGAAATGCTTGAAAATATATGCGTATTAACAAAGTCGACGGGCGGAGCGCATTAGACCAAGTACTAAAATTAAATTATTTGCAATACAGCACGCAAGAACGGATTGAAGTGTCATTTTGTGATGTGCAAAAATGCAAAATGAAACACATTCTTGTGAAACTAAAGTTATACAAATTAAAGTGAGGCCAATCATATTAAACGATACATATGTAGCTGCTAAATCATTAGTAATTAACTAGATTAGTAGATTTTATACTAGAACGGAAAATTAAAAATGATCAAAAAAGTTGTTTACAAAATAGGATTTATGGCCATCAAACAGTTTTAAATTATGTATTTATAAACATTAAAAAGTTTTGGGTCATGCTGGATAGTTTAGATTATTTTAATGTAAAACGTGCGTTTAGATTGTCAGCAAAATTTATATTTTTATAGTACTAAATTAATTTGTGCCTTCCTTGCGTAATTCCGTCTCCGTTCCTTCGAGATTGTCTCTAACTTTAAAATCGAAATTTACCCTGATTATTGATATAGCTATCCAAGAATAATTCCGCAGCATTAAAAAAGGGGAAAATCATCGAACATCATGTTGAAGGAATCGCACAACAACAAACTTTTCATAGCACACTTTGCTTTAAAGTTTTCAAATTCCTAAGTATGTACATCCCAACAGACAATTCGAACGGGAATCCGTGTGAAAATCAATACGGAAAAAGCACACGGAACGCAGATTCCAGATCGATGTTCGTAAAGAAAGCTGTGCGTTGTGCTCAAGAGAACGGACAATTCCTTGCTTTTTTTCCAAGTGCACGTGTTTCAATTTGTTAGTGATAGGTAATGAGCATAATTGGAATTTGGAGAAGAATTTTCGTGTAAATATAGTACTCCTTACTGTGAACAAAACATACTCATTTTAAATTAAGTTTCTGTGAGATAAACTTAATTCTTTGAGTATAAAAATCATATTCATTTCTATAAGATATTTCTACTCCTTTCTGTATGAATACCTTACTTCTTCCCAATAAACATTTCGCATGGAAATCTGTGTGAAAATCTGTAAGATAATAGCACACAAAATGCAGATTGCAGCCTGATTTTTCTAGAGAAAACTGCAAGTTTCGCCCAAGAGGTTGGACAATTTTTTCCAAGTGTTTCATTATATTATCTATAAAATATATTAGAATACCCTACAGAAATTTGACGTATTTCAATAAAAAATAAATTTTAATTTGTTAATTTTTAATTCATTTAATTATTTGAACAATTTTTATTTTATTCAATGTATTAAACTAACAATTACATACTTCCAATGGAATTATGTTTGCTTTTGCCTTACAACTCGTCTCGCAATGATTCCTGGAATTTTTTTAACGTTGAGTCTATAAAATAACAAAATGGTTAGTTGGTTTAGATGTTAAGGTAATGGTTTTCCTTTCTACCTATTAGAAGTTTTAAAACTAAATAATCTTGGACAGCTATATTTCCCTGCTAATGAAAATGAAGATTTTTTATTTTTTTTTATTGTCATTTCGGTTGCGATTTTTCATTAAAACTAACTCCCTCAATATTCTTCTTTGGGCTATTTTAATTTCGTTGCACGTAGCTTTAATTATTTTTCTATCCTTCTCCAATTCTTACACCCGTTGTTCTAAATTAAGTTCTCGACTTTTCGAACCTAAGTTCTCAATGTCCATTGTCTCAGAAAGATCTTCGAAATAATCTTCATTCGGTTTTTCAGCCGAATTTTTATTTTTTCATATATGCAACCTTTTCTGGGGCTCAGGCACTCCCAACTCTTTCGCAGTTCATTTTACCGTCCTACTTTACACCAAATCGAGGACATACGGCTATAGACCCGCTTTTGCTTAAACCACCTGCACATTGCATTGCTTCATGGCAGCCTATAGCGCTGACATGAAAGGTGGGTCGGCCCATGGATTATGCACTCTCAACAGGGATAGATGATTAAAAATACCGAAAATTTTCCTAATGCTATTTTCGTAATAGTAATGATAAAATCATAAATTAGTATTCTTGAAACCATTACGAACATAACGAAGAGATGAATAAAGAATAATCAAATGGTATTCTTAAAATCGGATTACGAAAATTTTTGCAGCGGAACGTTACTAAAATTTTCGAATGGTTTCTTATTGCATTTCATAATGAAATCATTTGGATTTTTGTTTTAATTATATTTATATAAGAACGTTCACAAAACTCAATAATTTCTGTTGATGGTTAAAAATAATATGTACTTACATTTCGCTAAATATTTATTATTTTTTTACCGAAAACAGATCATCATTCAATCATACCATCAGCATCAAACCATAATAGCATCGTACGACCGTACCATCTTAACTCTCCGAGAACATACAGGGTTTTTCGCCTGATTCCCTCTAGCTGTAGTTTACGCACGTACGTATTACACGTTAAGATCTTCCCTTGGTAAAGTGCAACATGCAGTGGGCGTTTGGTATCATTCGAAGTTGGTCCAGGATCAATCTGGCATCATTCATCATATCATTGAGGAATTATTTTAAATAGAGAGTGTTTTTGTATGACTAATATACAAGGACTAAGGACAACTAATTTCTATTTCGTTTGGAAATTTTAGTTGCAAAATTGTGAAAAGAATATATACATTTTAATGCAAACAATATATTATATATTCACTTTCTTTATGAAATAAGCCTTCTCATGCCATTGCACTAGTGCCAAAATGCCGAAAGAAAAGACAACTGATTCATTATCCGCAAAAATAAACCAAACATTCCCAATAAAATGAAAATTGCATCAACGCAAGAATAGCTGCTTCAAAATTTTGCCATTTATGTATCATTAACTATTGGCTAATAACGAACGGATGATATATGATTCATTAACGGATATTATTGAATAAAGCATTATGTAAATTCCATTATCAATTAACCATGGAAAATGTGTAAGGCGTTATTTAATGGAAAATTATGGATAATTGAGGATAATTACTCATTATTAACCCTAAACCTCTTAACCAGAGCCTGACAGTCTCTAATCTTTTAGTTATCGTGTATTTCTGCAAAACAGTTTTAATTAAACACGCGACTTTTTTTAATCTCAATATACCGGTAACTTTACGAAACAAAAAGTGAAGACAATATTTTTTGAAATAATGCCGTTACATTTTGGCATTTGTTTTTTTTAACGTAAAATGCTAATTTTCGGATATAATATCAAGGAATGTGTTCTTCGAATGAATCAGCCAAGTGTCACCAGCCAAGAGTCCAAATCTGCAAAAACAGTGTGTGCAATGAGCATTCTACATCAATTCGTAAATATTTTACAAGCAGCGGTAATAGTGTTTTCATACTGGCTAATTTTTCGCAAAGTTCAAGTGATTAAGATCGTCAAGAAAATGACCACTTGACGGAGTTAAAAACCGAGTTAAAAATATGTTATCTCACTGGGCACAAAAGAGAGATAACATATTTTTAACTCGATTTTTAACTCCGTTGAGTTGTCATTTTCTTGACAAGCTCAATGGACAAATCTGGTGAATCAACCTTTAGCGTTAAAGATAGTTATATGGAGTACGATGGAAAATGTATACAATTTAATGGATAATAGTGGGTTGATTTCATTTATCGCAGTTTGAGCTAAGTTATTAAGGAACCAGATTCGTTAATGAAAGTATTGAAGTTTCGAACAAAGCAGTAACTAAACTTAACTTGATGAAATGACATTTGTCTACATTATGGTTGTAGTAGATTTTAATATAACGGATAAAGATTGTTGATGTTCTTTACCTGCCCTTTCGATAATTCAGATAATTCAAATTGTCGAATTCAGTAATTTATTGTCGTCTTTAACTTTCCACGCTGAACCAAACCATCCCTCAGAATTAGTCCAACGCGAATACACCATATCGATCTACAACCGGCTTTCGCCTTGACTGTCACTGGTCTAAATATCATCATTCGATACTTTCGATATTTTCTTTAGATGCTATGTCTCTGCCTTATTCTTCTCGTAACGCTAGTATCATTTTTATTTACTACCAGAAAGCCTCTAGTATTTGAATTAAAGCCAAAAAAAAACAATCGCGAGACCTGGGTTTCAAAAAAAATTAACTCATTCGATTACATTGGGTTACTGCGCCAGTATTTCAACTTCTCAAGTGAATCGAACTAGTGACAGCCGCGGAAAGTTTGTGAATCTCTATGTGGATCTCATCTCTGTATAGATTTCACCGAAGTCTGTATGAGCATTTATCACATCCCAATTATAGTACGATAAATATTTGTTTTATCGAAATTGCGACACTTTTAAATTTACTAATAACTTTCATTTGGATTTCTATAAATGTCACACCTACACTCAAAAAAATATTGAATAACCTAAGCTTGTTTAATTCGGCATGGTTATCACAATAGTGGTTTTAGTTGTCATAATACTGGTTTTGGTTGATTTTGTTATAAATTGCGATAGTTAATTTTAATTGTGCATGTTTCATATTACTAAATTAGCTTAGTTGGTTTATTTTAATAGTAAAATAACCACGCATAGTTCAATTTAACCTATTGATACTAGTCAAATGAACTACATGCTTTGTTAAAGATTAAAATTTATAAATGTGCCGTATTGCTGGCTATACATGCATAGATTAAATTTACTTATGAGTAAGTTTAATATTAATAAAATAACATTGCATTGATTAGAGTAAAATATGCTATCGGTATATCCCGTCGGTATGCATCCCATCGGTATATAAAGCAGAATAATTCGAAATATATTTTCAACCATTTTTTATATGAAGCATATTTTGTAACATCGAAAGTAGAGTGGTAGAAGAAATGGCGAGTAGTCATACATTTCCAGCGTATTACATTAATTTTTGTACAGAATCAATTTTCTTCTTAATTGTTAAGAAAATTAAACAAACAATCAACCGTCTTAAATAAAAAATCTGAAGTAAATCGCCCTTAGCGGCCGCCAGTGCTATGTGCTATATCCCGCAGACAACCGAGAATGCAGTGGCAACCGCAATACCACAATGAAAATGAATCCCAGTAGCTATCCTTACGGTATATATCCATCATATAAATCAATTTATTAAATATGATATATTTTGTGAGATCTTACAAGATCTATAGAATAACAGACTCAAACTGTACTCCGTAGTCAATTTGACTTATAGACCATAGCTTTAGAGTGATAACAAAAATGGAGCGCCAAATTCTACTCGCTGTAAAAATACAAAATTTGTGGTTTTAGTAACCTTGAAAGATTATAAAAATGTTTGATTTAGTGCTTTTTAGTTGTTTTCGTTTTGTTTCTATTGCGATAGTAAAAAATAAAGATTTAGAATATCAAAAAATCTTTCACAGATCCGATGCTATCCGAACCTATTTTATTTTTTGGTAACAAGGCAATTCAAAAGTGTATTGTATATTCTTAATGATCAATAAAGGGTGAAGATTATTGGAAGTATTATTGCATCAAAAACTTTTAAATGTCCTGGGTTTATTTTAATGAATAGATTTCGAATTTCTCCCTCTTGGTGTAAATGGTTTTCAAACAGATACCTGAAGGTTTCACGTGACGACTTACTTACACTTGCAATGTTAAGTGTTCACCTAATAGATTAATATACACCATACATATTAAAAATAATAAGTTGATTTTTCGGCATTTTTTAACTTATTACAGACAGACAAATTAAATTCTTAACAAATATATGTGTGGGCATAATACACACACAAATGAGGTTTCTCCATGGGTTTTTATATTTGATGTAGTTGAATAATAATTCGCTATGTCAGTACGTTCTGGCCAGATACTTAATGTATGTGGTTAGAGCGGAAATTTTTGTAGTTTCGTCGTAGCTGCCTGATGAGTAAACCATACTTTTCAGTACGAAACCAAACTACCAACAGAGCTCATGGAGGGTTCTCATTTTTGCAGAGTTGTACATTGGTATAACTCTGGGCCTTTAGCCAAAATTACGGGGAGAAGGGAAGATATTTCTATTTTTTTTCAGTATATATATTATGAGCGATTGGCCTCTATATTTTTCTGATTTACCAAATCGAAAATATTGCCATGAACAATTAATATATCTGTCTATAAAAAATTCCGAAAAATCAACTTATTACAGACAGACAAATTAAATTCTTAACAAATTAAAAATAATAATAAATTATTTATTAATTTTTTCAACAAATACCTAAATGGACATAATTCATGTTTTTAAACAAAATAAATTCGTTATATCAAATAACATAATTCTAATTTATAAATACTTTCTTCGATATTTTTTTTGCTATTGGAAGTATTACGTTTTCCTCTTGTACTTAGTATTTTACCTGACTCAATACTTTGTTTTTTATATTATTGTCTTTAAGAGAATTATTAAAGTTTTGATAAATTTTTAAATAAGTCGTTTTTGTGGCATAGAGCAACAGTCGGTCCATAAATATCCTTTACCTTGAAAATGCTGGACGTCACCGAAATATTATAAAAAATGTAAATTCTTTCATTTTAAATTTTAATAGAACATATCTTGTCTTAAAAATATTTTTTCTTATATAAGAAAATAGACGTAGCGGTGGTATATACAAGGCAAGCTATTTACTTATGGACAGAATAATGAATAAGGTTTCATAAGTCAGGGAAATTGAAAATTGTAATATCGTTATCAACGCTTTGGAAAATAATTCGCACTTAGTAGATGGTATACCAAGCAGATCAGTAATGAAATATTGGTCTCTTGTTTTATAACCATGAAAATTATTCCTGCAATGGTATATTTTTAATATGTGAAACTTGTTTTGTTATATTGAAAGTAGGATGATACAAGGAAATTGACAGTAGAAAACATTTAAAATTTAAAAAATACGCTGATACGCCGCTATGAAAATGATTACCGTACGGGCCAATATACCACCGGAATTTAATAAATTTAGTCTGTGATACATATTTTAGCGTATCTACATAAATGCATTTGTGCACGTAGAGTTACCAAGGACAACGCCATCGCTATATAGAATATATTGCTGCTAAACATATTTATAATTCGATTTTAGAACAATCGATTATGAAAGTTCTATAGAATAAAATAGGTAAACTACGCTCCGTAGTCAATTTAACTTATGTATCTTACTTAATTCAACTAGACACGTAGTTAAATTCAAACTTGCTTTTTTGTCAACTCAACTACGAATGAGTTTAATATTACGATGCAATAAAATTATAGTGGTTAAAGTAAAATATGCCAAAGTAAATTTAATACATTTTTTGTTCGGGTTGTAAATTTAAAAATGTATTGTTTTCATACTAGAAAAATATAAATAGTCAAACTACGCTTCGTGTATAATTAAACTTATGCATCTAAGTCAACTCAACTAGGCTTATGTTAATTCTACTTATGGGCTTATGTTAATTCTACTAATTTGTTAGTTCAACTCTGACTTAATAGAAAGAGATGAAGTTATATTTTAAATTTTGATTTTTCGAAACGATACGAAAACCTATTGAAATTACATCATTCGTCTTTGAATTGTGCGTGGTGTAGTTACGTGAAAATAATAATTTAATAAGTAGCCATTTTTAAATAATTTTTGAAATAGTGAATTGTTTTGTGAATCGTGAATTTTTAAATTGTGAGAATAATACTAATTATTATTATACCTGTATTTTACAACATTTTTAGCGGTAAACTTTTTTGCTATTTCAATTTTTGTTGTAGATTTATTTTTAACTAGAACAATTTTAGATTTACGCGTGGTTGTAAATCTAACCTCTAATTTCTTGTAATTTAATTGTGGTGCAATATAATGTATATTTATAAAAATTAAATCGCAAACCCGCATGCATGTGTTTAAATATTTTAATGTAGACAAACAAATAAATACAGTTGCTCGTCTCAAATGTATAAGACATCACCACTTACCCGAAATATTTTCGGATAATGAATTAGGTGACAAAATGGAATACGAGCACCATTTATTTACTTGGCAAAGACAACAGAATTGTTTTGTGGAGCCCGCTGTTACCTATAGTCTGCATCATGATGTAACACAACAAGCAGCCCAATTATCAAAGAATGTAGCAGACTAACCTAACTTAACGGTAAATAGCAATAAGACTAAATTAAATAAGATTAAATTAAATTTTGATTAATTTTTATTTATTAAAATAGTAAGTTGATTTACTTATATATATTTAAGGTACAATTACATTTCCATATATTTTCATTTATTGCATTCAGTACAAGAAATTTTGAATAGAAACGAGGCAGGTAAATCTATTTTAAATAATTATAAAATAAATAATAGACTGAACGATGATGAGCGTACCGAAATATTACACCAAATTGTTTATTACTATTTGAATCAAGCAAATGTCACCATTGGGGTAGACCGGTGCAGAAAAATTACAAACGACTGAGTCACATGTATTTATAATTCACTCTCTATTGAGTGAAACTATGTATTTATTTTGATTTTTTATTACAGACTACATAGTTTCTTCCCAAAGGACATTTTACCCCAAAAGGTAAATTATTCAGCATAAAAAGCAGCCAGCCAGATTAATAAAAAATCATCATTATTGGAAAAAAGGGAGGAATAAATTTGTTTTTATTTAATTACATATAATCAAAATAAATTAACTTGCCAATCTTAATCAAAGCTCAACATCTGTCAACTTATGACTAAATAAAATAGATATAGACACCTACAACAGCCCGTAAAGTAAATTGAAACATATGCGGACACCGTGGGACGCAGTATTAGCATTGTGGAAACAAACAGCTGAACAAAGGATTCATGAAAACATTAGTACCTCTGAAGCAACAGTGACTACAATATTCGAACAATGGCCCTTGTTTAAATATTGTCAAGCTCCGGAATTGGTAAGTTACAGTAGTAAATAGAATTATGTTTTCTGAAATAATATTCTTCTTTAAGATCTCATATGATTTTCAGATTAGATATCCCGAACACAGCACAATATACGAAAAATGGGACAAAAGGTAACAATTACACCGAATTTTTTGTAATTCTAGATGACACAAAATTTAAATTTGGCAATTTTTTGGAAGCAAAAATTTTTTAATATATTCGAACTTGAATATCCGAGTGCAGCGAATAATCCGTGGATGTATATCCAAATGTTTTTTTATAAAATAAAAACCAAGTATGATGAACCGATTCCTGCTGTAATCACACTATGCAACGATTTAGAAATAATAACCACGATATAAGCACTACAAGTTAGAAGCTCATCTCATAGCTACACTATTTTGCAATGCTAAACCAAAGCTATGATTTAAATGCAGCCAAAGACATCTTTCCGTGTTAGTAATTTAAATAATAGATTCGATTGTATATATTTTATACTAATATATAAGGTAATATTTTTTGTTATAATTTTGTGATTCAGCCTATCAATTACAATTTTTGTTCTAAGTATTTTTACTATTGAATTGTCACGCATACATATACTTACGTTTATATAATATTAATAATATTGCACACATATGCAATAAAACCTAAGAAGATTTAAGTATAATTTACCTGTAATGTAAACTTCAAATCAATTTTAATATCGATAGAATTAATTGTTTGTTTAGTAATATAACATCACAGTTTTATTAATTTTTTGTTTGAACATTTCAACATATTAATTTTAATTTTAACTATATTTACTATTGAACTCACAATAAACACTTACGTTTATATAATATTTAATATTATACAAGAAAAATAAGGAAATATTAGTAGAATTTAGTAATTATAAGTTGAAATCAATTTTATAGTTTATTGAATTGCGCACAAATTAGGGCAAAAGTTAATAAAATATTTTTTTTTTATTTTCTAAATGGACTTAGTATATTAATTTTTATTTATAAAATTTTTTCTAGTTACCTAACATGTCAATCTAATTCATCGACCGAAGGTACTTGTCACTGACTTTTGTATAAAAATCCTTACTTATTGTAATTTTTCAAATATTTTTTGTCTACCTACATACCTTTTCCTATTCTTACTTAATTATTATGTAGTAAACAATTGGGCATTGTTGTGCGGAAAGTTTTTCTAGTGAAAATTTGTAGCAAACTATTCTACTGAAAAAAAAAAAATTTAGTAGGTTATCCAACCTCCAAAGTGTTATCAAAAGTAAGTACACAATCAATTTAAAAAATTGTTCTAAAATACGAAATTAATCCTAATTTTATAATTAATATTATTTCGTATAATCACAAAACACCAACAGTTTTCACTTACTTAAAAATAAAAAAACCAAACTTTTTATTTTTGAATTTATTTACTTTTATTTATTTAAAATTACAACTAGTTTCGATCTTGTAAAGATCATCTACAGGTAATTTTTTGAAATTGAATTGCAAAAAATTACCTGTAGATGATCTTTACAAGATCGAAACTAGTTGTAATTTTAAATAAATAAAAGTAAATAAATTCAAAAATAAAAAGTTTGGTTTTTTTATTTTTAAGTAAGTGAAAACTGTTGGTGTTTTGTGATTATACGAAATAATATTAATTATAAAAAGATCACTTACATCACTCCGCTTCAAAAACAAATTTTTTTTTTAAAAAATGTTTAATAATAATCCTAATTTATTTTGTAAAACCTACCCCTAACCGCTAAACTATACTTAAAGTAACTTAGCTGCATATTTAATATAACCGCGATGTTAATTCAATTAACCAAATAGAATGTTTGAATAAATGACTTTTCATCTTGGTTATATTAAACTATATTTTTGGGTTCAATTAACATAGCAATTAATCATTATTGTAACAAAATAAATCTGGTTAAGATTGACTTTGTTACAATAATCCTCCCCAATGATGCTGAGCTTATAGAGCTTGGTTATACAAATATTACCACTGAATTAATTTAACTGGGCAGTAGTTTACACAATTAACTCAAAATCTAGGTTATATTAAGTATGTCGCTAAGTTACTTTAACTACAGTGTAGGGTTGAATTAACAAAGCAATTAGTATAAAATTGATCAAATTAAACCTTGGCAAGGGTTATTGTAACAAAAAAAATCTGGTTAGGGTTAACTACATGCTTGGTTATACCAATATTATCAATGGATTAATTTAACTTAGCAGTTGTTTGAATAATTGACTAGTCACCTTGGTTATATTAAATACGCAACTCTGTTAATTTAACTTAGCATTGCACTAAAATGCATAGTTAAAATTAACCTGACGTGTATCTTAAAAAAATAACAAATAAACAAGCAATTTTAGTTATATTAAACAGGCGCTTTGTTGGACGAGAAACAATACCTATTTTTAGTTAATTTAACCATAGATTTTGCTTACAATTACCTAGATTTTTCTTTCAGTGTACACCTCTTTAAACGAATTTCTGAGTAACTTCTTCTAATTTGGATTTTCTTCAACGTGATGAAAATTTATATGAAGTTGTTTTATCTAATCTATGAGCGGCTCAGGACTGGAATCCCTGGTTTTCGCAAGACACGATTCAATAGGGATATGTTAAACCTCGGGAAAGGCCGCAAAAATATATGTCTACCACGTAACGGGTACAGAACAAGACTGAGTATGAGTACGATTTTTATTTTATTTTATTTTATTTTTTCATGCGAAAACAGTACCACAAGTTGCAGCTCGGAATGAAATATTTATTGGGATGTACTTTTTAATATCATTTAGGGTGCAGTTTTTGAATACGGTGGTTGACTAATCCATTTTTTTTTTTTTAATCTATGCAATCTTTTCTGGGGCTCAAGGCACTCCCAACTCTTTCGCAGTTAATTTTACCGTCCTACTTTACGCAGTTATAGCCAAATCGAGGACGTACGGCTATAGACCCGCTTTGTATAAACCACCTGCATATTGCATTGCTTCATGCCAACCTATAGTGCTGACTTGAAAGGTGGGTCAGCCCATGGATTCTGCACTCCAACAGGGGGTCATAGATGTGTTAATCTTCATCACCGATCGTAATCAGATGATGAAAAATCCCTTTTGCATCCCCGCCCGTATCGGGATTCGAACCCAGTACCTCCCGATCCAAACGCCGCAGCTTTAACCACTGCGCCGTTTGCTCGGTTTTAATCCAAATTTATTTCTAAGATAACAATTTCGGTTAATGCTGTAGCTCTTAATGTCCGTTATAATATTGTAATATTGTTATCCTTATTAAGTTTCCTGTTTTAGTTTCTATGTATTAATAGAATTAATATAATGCATATAAGTTAGATAGGTTACCGTGGGTGGGCCCTAACTATTTATTACTGGCGCGAAGCGCTCTTACATAGTTTACTGGACGTAAAATACGTTTGCTGCATAAAAGCAGTTTCATTCCACCTTTCATCGTTTTATGCTTTCGTTTCATCAGTATACATTTTATTAAACTCTGGGTAGCATCTCTAATTGCTTTCTCGAATTTGAATGTAACATCCTTGTTTTAGAGATCGGTAAACAATTTTGAAAAATCATTTCATTGCCGTCATACCCATTGCCACCTGAATAATTTTGACACTTCTTACGGTCGGCTAAAGGTTTTAATATCGTTCAAAACATTGATCTCGTTCAAATTCAGAATCTTTATTCGTATGGTTTGTAGTCAGTAGTATTTTGTTTTATATAATAAAACACAATATTTTGGTTTTGTCACTTTCTTTAACGTGATATTTATTTTATTTGAAATTGAAATTACGATCGTTTCGGATGTTGCTCCTTTATCAAATTTCTAACAAACACTAACTAAAATTATGCTAAAAACTGATTTTATACTCTATTTTTTATACCTAAGTGGCTTGTGAATCTTATTTCCTCCTTATTTCATTTTTTCTTCTTAAAGGGGTGGTACCGCCCTTCTTTTTTGTATATACCATCTGGTGCCTGTTTATGATAAAAAACAGAGAAGATTTTGTTGACCATCTGGTGTGTGTGGGTGTGTATGTGCAAAATAATATTAATTACGGATTTACAATGAGTTCGTAAATTTTATTGCGGCTAATTTTTTCGTTTAAATCGGTTATATCGTTCCTTGTATAATTCCAGTTCTTCTAATCTACCCACACACACCAGATAGTAAACAAATTATTTTCTGTTTTTTTATCATAAACACATACCAGCCGGTATATACAAAAAGAAGGGCGGTACCACTTCTTTAAGAAGAAAAAATTAAATAATCGGGAAAGAAGATTCACAAGGCGCGTAGATACAAAATATAGGGTAGAAAATCAGTTTTTAGCACCATTTTAGTTAGTGTTTGTTTAGAAATTTGATAAAGGAGTAACATCCGAAAGAAAGAGACAAAACCAAAATAATGTGTTTTTATTATATAAAATCTTTTTGTTAGTGATATTAGACCATGAGTAAACAACAACTGTGCTAAGTATTTTGTTCTTATAGTTTAAGTTGAGCTGCTGGTATTTAAGTCGTGTTCGTTTTGAGTTTGATTGTTAAATTTTCTTTTAGATACTTCTGCACGTGTTTTATACTTATATTTGGTTAAGAGCTTTTTGTTACCCACATACGGGAACATGTTCGAAGCCAAAGCTAGCCGAAAAAAAGACAACTCGATTAATTCTGACACATAAATTTGATTTTTTTCTTTCGAATTTTATGATTTTGCGATTGTAAAGTAAAATCGTTCGAAAAATGTGCTGTAAAGTTTTTGAGTCCGCAAATAAAATATCGAATTCAAGACACAATGAATAGTAAAAATAAAAATTGGTTCACAATTATTTTACTTTGCCATACGAAATGTGATTGCTTACTAAGCACCTATCCCTTTTGTCTTTCGACATTATAAGTTACATATTCGTATTTAAACTTTGCTCTAATCCAGCTCTTGGGGTAAACGTTGGTTATTATAAAATATTAGAAATCATTAACGATTGCCTTAAAGTGTAATTCGTTCAAAATTCATTTATAATTGTGGTTCGTAATTGTTCGACCATATTTTAGGTGTTCACACGTAATCATTCAAAGTTAATTTTCCACCCCAAAAATTACAAAATAATGTTGTGACAAAGACTTTTGACTCGCAAGTGCATGTTTTATAGCCAACAATGAAAATGGAAAAATCATTATTAAAACCAAACAATAAAAGCTTTTCATTTCATATGGTGGTCTATATAAACATATTGTTAATAAATTCGTACACAAAATAATAGTTGGAATTTTCCGATTTATATTATTTACGAGAGAGTGAAATTAAATATTTTGATGTCACGCAATTTTCAGTTCTATAAAACAGGTTTATAGAACATTAATAAAAATCCTTATGTTTAAGTATGCCAAGCCAATACGGTTTAATGTAACAATGTAGAAGTCTACCGTGGGTAAATAAAATATTTGTACCTAAATCAATGCATCGCATAAATGACAATTGTTGTCACGCAATTTTCCAAATTAAAAGGGAAACTTAAATAAGTTGTTATTATTTTATCTCTGTTTTGGTGGGTGTGGCTTGCACACCAAGGAGGACGGAAAAATCAATTTTATCCATAACTAAATTAAAGATTACAATTTTTTAAATTATGTGCTTATTATTTTTATTATGGACCAAAAATGTTTGATTAACTTCAAAAATTTTTGTTTGTCAAATCATAAAAATAATTTTTATTACCATTTTCTTCAATTTTCCACAATAGAAATCCATTTATAACATAACGAACTTTTTCCCATTATTGTTGGAATTTTGTTGTCTTTCAATTTTTCAAGTAGATTTTATATATGTAAAATAATATAAATTTATATTACAGTAATAAAATGGGAAGAAAACGTTGCTTTTATTTTCCAGCGGTGCACGGTGGTGGGATTATTCGCAGTGCAGTTTAGTGAATTATATAGGGAGAAATTCTGGTGTATATTGTGTTATGCTGTGTAAGATAAAAATGAACGGGGAAAATAAATAAAAATCGTTGAAATAAAACAACCATAAAATTGCCACATTTCATAAATGTCACAAACAGAATTAAAGTTCTTGAGAAAAAATGAAGAAAAATGAAACAAAAAAAAAACACAAGTGATATTTTCGTTTAGTAGATAGACTCTTATTATTGTTTGCTGGCTGTCGTCTTGAAAACATTTCAGTTGAATATTAATTTTTTTTTTTTTTTTGTTTGTTTGGTGAATGATTGCTTCAAACGATCATAAAATACAGTTATAACTTTATTTGTTGTTGAACTTAGATTTGGTATTTAAATATTATTGAAGACATTGGTATTTGAAATTAACATTTAGATTTGGTCCAACATTTTATAAAAAGTTTCCCTTTTTTCAAAGCATTTCCACATTAAAAACATTCAATGTTTGCAGTCTGAAACGGCTTTGAGTCAAAATCAATTTATTATCTTATCACAAGTTCGGTGCCATTCTACCGACTCTTATTATCACTGGAATTTAGCTCGAGGAATAGGTCAAAAAAAAACATCACTAGGTAGTTTCTAGACCTTTCTCTGTTTGTATTGTTTTCCGTGTTAACAACATTTTTCTCAGTGGCGTAACTAGGTACCGACAGTACCTGCAGCCGCGGAAGGAGGAAATATTTTCTTAAGACAAACCCAACAATTGCTTCTCAGTTGCTGACCTGAAGTGAATGTCAGAATAACTACACGTAATCTGTGTTTACTCTTCTACTTAAGTGGACTGTATTAATAAATCGTTCATTAATTTCTTGGTTTTTTTTCTTTTTCTTTATTTTTAACTTAGGAGGACTCTTATAACAATTTCAACCTTTTTCTTCTCCTTCGTTTTACATACCCTCTATTTTGGAACACACCATCAAGATGGCGACTTAATTCAACATAGTGTTACCAAAAGTAACTTTTCAACGTAATTCAAAATAGTGTTACCAAACGCAACCTTTTATTAATTTTCAGAATGTCCGCTACAGAACATACACCCCGGGTTGAAAGGATATATCCTTCTCAAACTTAATGTTAACGCTTCAAATTGTTACAAGTGGTAGCAGCTAATAATAATAATAATTATACATCGATTAAATTATAACAACATAAATATTAAAGTAAATCAAGATGATTCCCCCCTTGGAAGTTTGGCCAAATTTGTAATGGGATGTTTCATTGAACCAGTTCGTGTACGAATAATGGCTGTTCGCACCTTTCCGTCAATGCCCGTTATAACACTTTTTACGCGCCCGATAAGCCAATGAGTGCCTGGCATGTTGTCTTCTTTTACAATAACCAAATCATTAGGTTGTAAATTTAGTTGTGATTCCAGCCACGTATGCCGCTGTTGTAAAGTGTTGATATATTCCAATTGGAATCTTTTCCAAAACTGCTATACTAATTGGGTTAATGGTTGCCATTAAGTGAGACGGTTAGAAGGTAGTTCACAAATGTTTGGTTCCATGACTGCATTTATTGCTGTGCCAATAATAAAATGACCAGGAGTTAATGGTTGCAGATCATGTGGATCGGATGTCATTTCACACAAGGGACGCGAATTCATTATCCCTTCAATCTGAACAACCAAAGTGTACAGGAACTCCAATGTCATAATACGCGAACCGATTACCTTTTTCATGTGGGTTTTGATTACCTTCACGCCCGATTTCCCTCGAGGTATACTGCCTTTGTGGTAAAACAAACAAATATGCAAATATAGACCTTGGCATAAGTTTCCTTACGTTGATTCCTGTAGCGCACTGATAATGGCCCACAAAAGTCTATTCCCGTAACGTAAAATGATCGACATGATTCTATACGGCTGAGTGGCAGATTTCCCATCAGTTGCGTCATTGGTTTGGGCTGCCATCGGAAACACGCCAAACAAGAATGCAATTCCCTTTTTATCAACTTTATTCCATGTATTAACCAATACCTCAAACAATTTGGATATGGTTGACATATCGGTCTTGCTCGTCCCTTGCTAATTGATTTAACACTTTCGTTACCAAATAAGGAGCTGATGACGTCCCATACGTAACCGTGCGTAATGTATATTCTTTGATTGGTTGATCTGGATGACTTCTCCAGACAGTTTTTTGCAACGAGGTTTGATCTTGACATACAAGGATCTGACGATACATTTTCTCCACATCAGTGGTGAAAACGTATGTAAATTTTCTAAATTTGATAATTATTGAGAGCAATTCCTCTTGAACCGTTGAACCGTAGTTCCAACCATTAAGATGTCATTTAGCGACAAATTAGTTGAAGTCTTTGCTGATGCGTCGAAAACGATCCGCACTTTTGTTGGTGTGCTATTCTTATAAATTGCGTGATGTGGGAGGTAATATTCTAAGCCTCGGTTGATATTATGATGCACTACTGCCATATGTCCTAAACTTTAGTACTCTTCCATAAACTTTATGTAATCTCTTTTTAATTCGGGGTTTTTGTTTAGTTTTGATTCCAAATAACCAAACCGTTATAGCGCCTGAGTTTTCGATTCACCCAACTGATGAAAATTAGGTTTTAAAGGCAATCTCACCGAAAATCGTCCACTTTTGTCTCGAAAATGTGATTCCTCAAATATTCTCTCACATTCTTTCTCTTCAATGGACAAACCTTTCTTTGTATCATGAGCCTCGATTATCCAGAATTTTTGTAATTGTTCGTCTAATTTAGCATCTAACTCACTCTGTAACTCGCTTGTGGGTAAGAAGAAATTCTGCTCACATTGATTTTCCAATCGTCCAGCCCCCACCCAACCGAAAACTGAATCTTTTAATATCGGCAAATTGCGTTCCAATTCAATTCTTCCATTGTTTAATATTTTAAAAAATAACTATGCGCCAAGCAGCAAATCAATTGAACCAGGTACATTGAATCGCGAGTCAGCCATTGTAACATGTGCTATTAGTTTCCACTTTTCAAAATTTATAAATTGCTTTGGCAAATGATTTCCAATTTTAGGAACCACACACAACTCTAATATGGTAGCAAATTCGTTGATTCTAGATTTAATTTTTGATGTTAATTTTTCTTTAACCTCTATTTTGGAGTGATTCAGACCACCAATCGATATTCTAACCGTGTCATGCACCAATGACAGTTTATTTGCAAGTTCGGCCGAAATGAAATTTGATTGTGATGCTGAGTCTAGTAACGCTCTGCAAGTATGATAAGTTCCCTCTGAATCCTTTATTAAGTAAGACTTGTGCTGTTGAAAGTAACACATGATACGAGACATTTGATTTTCGACATACTAGTGTGGTCTTGCTTGAAGTTAAATCATCTTTTAATTGCGCCTGCTCATTGTGTTGTTGATTAAATTTATTGACATTTACTTGTTGCTCGGTTGAAGAAGACACTAACCCGTTCGATTCTAAATGCAGCATAGTATTGTGCCTTCGTTGACACTTTATACAGCGAGATGATCTACACATAAATGATTTTTGTCCACCTTTTAAGCAATTAAGACATAAACCTTGCACGTTACTATTTTCACCGCAGCCTCCGAAGATGATAAAAACGTTGACATATTCCGACGATGATTGCTACTCGCTGCATTTGACGTTTTATTTGATGACTAAGTTTTGGATGACTCATTTTGATATTTTAAAGCACGACTTCTGCGATGTAAAAATTCTAACATTTTCTCCCAAGTAGAATTTTCATTTGACGTATCTTCATTTTCCCATAATTTACGTGGTTCCGTGTTTCCCATAATTTAATCTTCCCAATGCTCGCAACTGTTTTTGAGATTCATCCATTATTCTGCATATTTCTGATCTTGATTCCTTGTTCATATATTTCATCTTAAAAAATAACTTAAAATGGTTATCCAAAATGCTCTACTTATCGTCATATTTTGCCACGAGTGCTTTCCATGCCAGGCTAAAACCACGTGATTAAAACTCAATATTTGCAATTGCTCTTTTAGCCTCTCCAGACAAAGCTCCATTAAGATAATAATATCTCTACATATCGGTGATTGTAGGATTTTGTACAATTAACTCCTTAAACGAATCTCGAAACCCCAACCATCCTTCTGGATCGCCATCAAATGTGGGTAACGAAATTTTCGCCAGCATGACTGCATTATACAACAATTGTGGTTTCGATTCCACAATTGATACGCTTTTAGTAAGTTCATGCACTACCGTAAGTTGGTGCTTGTTCTGCTTGTTTTGCATTTCACGAGTAGGAGAGATACTTCTTTCCTCTTGCATCCCTTGTATACCATTGCTGATGCCACTTCGACTTTGGTGTTAATATTTTCATTTGATGACGTACTTGTACGACGTCGAACTTTGATCACACTTTTGTTTATTTCGTCCGCATTAGATTCATCATCATACACGTTTTCTGGAATGCAGCAAACGTATCTTGGAAATTGATACTATCGTCCTCTATAGCCTCCATTTGCATTTCATCACCCATCGTACACGCTATTTCTAACATGGCTGTATAGACTTCTTTATAATTTTTCATGCATTCGTCCATAAATAAAGCATTTTCCCTTTTAACAAATATAACGCTTTATTTAGCTCTACATCTGTCGTAAATTCATTTATGGATTTTGTTAGTGCCGTTAGTCGTCTTTTTACACTACTTCGTTTCACCACATGTTTTTTGAATTCCTCTTGTGACGCCATTTCTGCTTTTTTTTCGATTTTACACTAACTTTTACTTTAACACACTTCACTGTATTTTATTTACATAACCAATATCGATTCGACCAAATGTTTACTCTTCTACTTAAGTGGACTGTATTAATAAATCTTTCGTTAATTTCTTGTTTTTTTTTCTTTTTCTTTATTTTTAACTTAGGAGGACGCCTATAATTTAGAACCTCTATTTTAGAATACACCATCAAGATGGCGACTTAATTCAAAATAGTGTTACCAAACGCAACCTTTTATTAGTTTTCAGAATGTCCGCTACAGAAAAATCTGACTCCATAGAAATAATAATAGCTTTAGGTTCTGACAGATATTTAGATTTAGAAGAAGCTTTGTTCAACTTGTTTGAAATTAAAACTGTCGACATCAAATCATAACGATTTTAGTGTTTGCTGGGTTGATTTACTTGTAATATTTGTTTAAAGTGATACAAATTTATCTCTTTCGCACTTAAAATTCAACCTTTCCAAACAAATTCAACCTTTTACAATTCAAGTTTTATTTGTAAAAAATTGAATGTGATTGACGACAGATTAAATTTCTTTTGCTATAGGTTAAATTTGATTTAAACGTGAAAAATTGTTGAAACTTTCTATCTAGAAAAATTCCTAACCGCGAAGGGAAACAATTTCTTATTTCGATAATTAGCAGCGCCTTCGTCTTTAGAAAGGGAATCAATGGATATCTGTGCCAAACCAGTCAGCCTCTATAATGAATTCGTTCGATTTATAGTTTCTTATTTACCGAAATCTTTTTTACTACCGGTAACGGTAAATAAAAACTAAAATTATCGGTAAACCTGGTCAAATCGGTTTATTTTGAAAATCTATTTTAAATATAAGGAAGTTGCAAATTCCAAATTAAATTTGCAATTAGTGATGGTGTTTTTTTTTTTTTTTTTTGGTTGTTTTCGGGGGATTCTAGAAATATGTAGTGGAGTGTAGCATGGAAATGGGATGCGCGATGTTCGAGACTTAAATTCGATGCAGCCGATTTATTCAAGATTTTCGAAATTATTCGAGTATTTTTGAGATTATCGGGTGTATTTGATAGTTCGATGTTACTCACGAATTTTAAAGCCTTGCGCTTAGCTTTGAGTTATGGAAACTTGCAGAGTTACACATATACATCTGAATCGTGATATTTAGTAGATTTTTCGAGATTATGCCACAATTTCCATATTTCTCAGTTCCCTAAATTATTCGAAATTAATCAAGAATGACCAAGTTATTTACGTTTTACATGGTGATGATTAGCGTGTAGAACATTTCCTTTGGTTTTATATATTTACGGATAATTCGATATTTGAGAACTTTCTAAGATATTCAAGATACTTTGAAAATTCGATTTTTTTGAGACGCGACAAGTCGCAAATACAACTTCGAAATTCCTACAAGTAAATTTTGTTGGTGATGAACAATTCGAAGTAGACCAGCATTGCACCAACATCCAGGGACTATGACGAGAAATCATCCGGAAGTTATAACATCTGGTGTTCAAGGCTTCTCTGGAACAAATGGTAAGGGACAGCTATAAGATTGTCATTTGGGCCGACAAAGATTGTCCATTTAACCGTTCCCTTTAAAATGGACAACATGCGTATTTCACCAGGCAAATGATAGAAAGAGTTGGGACGGACCTACCACCACGAACAACTTCGGGACTTTACTCTACTCTGAAGTGCCAAGCTACTACACATGGAACGCAGCGAGGAAAAAATCCAATCGACACGACGGAGAGTACATCTAAGTAACCCTGAAATGCTAAACATTTTTAATCAACCTAAATCTGGGCGAAATTCGCACGAACAAGGAAATAATACTCGCGAAGACCACGCTCTGGACTAAAATTACCATTAAATGTCGCTGAACATAAAGTCCCGGTATGTGCCATCATAAGATCGTCGACACATGGATACAATTTGAAACAGTGCAAGTCCATCATATGGAACGAAAACACAATGGCCCACATAAAGTCCTTCGATGCATTAAATAGAACAAGATACTTAAGAGAAAATACGAGTCTAACGGGAGGTGCTTTCATTCAACTGTGATTGCAAGATCTCAACCATCTGGCAGCACGTAAAAAAATAATCAAATTAACAACAAATATGAGAGCGCGAATCTTGAGAGACGAAAGAGCGCAAGTATTTGCCGAAAAGAGACACCTACCCAGTAGACGAAAATTCCGGCCAAATAATATTGACGAGTAATATTTATGAGTTGTTCAACATCCAAGACCATCCAAGACATGATTCCTGGCGAAGAGGAAATTTTTGAATTCGTTGAATGTGCCAAGAATATCGTTGTGCTGCCTTAAAATTAAGGTTTGCTCACCGGTCGTTTTGCTGCAGAATCTAAACTCGCCAAAATTGGACAATGCCACCTTCAATTTTAAGCGATTGGAATTCTCAGTAAAATTGCCATGTAGTATGACCATGTATGACCATCAACAAAGCACCAACAAAGCACAAGGCATCACAATTCGATATCGTTGCGTCAACTTGAA
Source organism: Tipula vernalis (assembly GCA_958295665.1). Taxonomy (NCBI): domain Eukaryota; kingdom Metazoa; phylum Arthropoda; class Insecta; order Diptera; family Tipulidae; genus Tipula; species Tipula vernalis. Next base: position 76,383,793 of record OY282559.1, on the reverse strand, counting down.
GAAATCGTGCTTCTCACGTGGCTAATAATACGAGTTGAACCACCTAAAAACGGTGAATATAGTATATGATCATGTATTATAAAGAAAATGTAGAAATACGAAGGAAAATTCTGATAAGTGAAGAAAACTTCCATTAGGTGAAGGGAACTTTAACCAAGTAAAGGATGATTCTATTAAGTTGGCATTCTGTTAAGTGAAGGAAAATTTCTTAAGTCAAGGTTCATTAGGTGAAAGAACATTCTGTTAAAAGAACGAATTTCATAATAATCGTTTAAGAAACAGCCAAGTTCTACTTTAATTGCCATATTCATTTCCGCGCCTATTGAATTTGATCATAATCGGTTAAGAAATAAGGTCCAAACTCGCATTTGTCGAGTTTCATCATATGCCATTTTGTGCCAGTTGTGGGGATCTTATTCGTTTGCGCCATATACATAATTGGTCATTTTTTTCGGGAAAGTGTTTCCACTACAAAAAAAAATATAAAGACACAAAAAATATTTAAACCGAAAAAATTAACTTTTCGTAAACGTATAAATTTTTCCCGATTTTTATTTTTATGCTATTCCGAAATATGCCATAATGAAACATGGCGTAGTTTACCATATGCCATATACAGATATAGTATGCCCTAATGTATCATGACTTAGTGTACCATATTATTCTGTATTGAAATATTCCATAGTGCACCATATAACGTAGGGTACCATATGCCGTATTGAAATATGACATACTAAAATATATCGTAACTGTACCTTATGACATAGTGTAATATGTCGTAATCACACATGAATTAAAAGATGTTGCCTGGAAAATATTAACCAACCCGCCGAATTCACTAGATCTTGCTCCAGTATAGATTTTCGATCGAAGGCACATCCGCTTTCCGAGCAGCACTTCAAAACGTGCGACGAAGTGGAAAATTTCTTTTGTATATTTGTAAAAAAAATTGAAGTCTTTGATCTTTATCAGTACAGAGATTGAATTGTTACTGAAAGTTTAAAGTGGAGTAATTCGCTGTCATATATTTTAATCACCTAGTCATTTCACAAGGTCCATCACATCGAGTTTGTTACGTACGTAAATGAATAATAATGAAATTTAATTATGAATTTAATTTTCAGTTTAAATTGCCATGATTATTATAATCGGGACCAGCTTTAATAAAAATAATTAAATTTTGCAAATATTGTATTACCCTAAAATTATCAATTAAAACTAATTAATAAGGGTTTAAGAGACACATTTGAAATTTTTTGAACTGTTTTTAAATCAATAAGATTGTTTCGGCTTTTTATAGACAAAATATATTAAAAATAATGGCATTCACAACAATTTCGACTTGTTAATCAGAAAAAATGAAGAGGCCAATCATTTATAAATATATCTACCAGAAAAAAGTAGAAATATCAAAATCCCACCCGTACTTTAACCCGTGGTCAATACAAAGTGTATCGACTCCAAAAATGAAAACTTTCCTTGAGCTTTCTCTGTGGTAGTTTGGTTTCGTACTGATAAGTTCGTACAAACAAAAAAGTTCGGTCTACTCATCAGGTAGCTACGACCAAACTACAAAAATAAAATTCTAACTTCATACATTAAGTATGAGGCAAGAACGCATTGATTTAGCGAATTATAAAATTCACCAAATCAAAAAACTCAAGGAAATCTCATTTCTGTGTGTTTTATGCCCACACAAATAATTGAAAGAGAAAGTTTGTCTGTATTAATTAAATTAATAAGATTTTTTCGGCTTTTTATAATTGTTTCGCCTTATTTATACCGTTGCTTGTGGTTGTATCGGTTGGATTATTGTTTACCAGATCCACCGTAATAGTATCTAACGTTGTTATGCTATCTGATCTATCCTTGTCCATTGTGCTGTTTAATGATTCTCGTTCCCTGAACCGTTTTACCTGATCCGCTCGTTTTGTGAACTGCTGACCATCGTTGTTTTCAATTTTGACCATTTTCCCTTGACGATCGATCACTCTGTATTCGTTATTGTTAAAATTAGTTGAGAGCTTGTTTTCCAAATGCTCTTTTTGCCTCAGTACCACATCGCCTTTCTCTATATGTCGGACCTGACAGCCTTTCTTTTCTCGTCTATGTATTGTTTCCTTGTGAGTTTGTCCTCTCTGTTCTGGAACCTTATGTCCTCGTCGTATATTTCAACTTCCTTTTAGATCGCTGGGATTTTCTCCCGAAAATCTCTTCGGAACATTCCCTGAGCTGGGCTTATACCAGTGGAAGGGTGAATTGAGTTGGTGTACTGGAACAACCAGTCATTCAATTCCTCTTTCCAGTCTCCTTTCTCGAGCTGCACTATTTTGAGTCGCTTTACCAGAGACCTGTTTTGTCTTTCCACTATTCCATTTGAGGAAGGTGAGTAGGATATGGCATGCTTTAACTTTATACCATATTCTTCACAAAATTCGTTAAATTCTGCGCTCCGAAATTGTGGTCCATTATCCGTGATGAGTGTCTTAGGTAGTACGTAGCTCGTGAAAAGAACTTTAAACTTGGCGATCGTTGTTGTGCTTGTTATTGACCTCATGGGCTCAACAACAACATATTTGCTGTATTCATCAATTATTACTAATAAGTTGTCTCCTGAAGGTAATGGTCCAAGGTAATCTGCTCTTAATTGAGTCCAACTTCCCCTTGGTAATTCGGTTAAGTATAAAGGTTCAGGATTATTTAATTTACCGACTATTTGGCAGCTTTTACAGCTCTTCACGAATTGTATCGCATCTCTGTCCATGTTATACCACCATACCTTTTTTCGTAACCTTCTTTTCAGCATTCCCTCGCCTGGGTGTCCCTCATGAGCAAGTTTTAGTACCTGACTCTGCATACTTTCCGGCATTATGATTCGATCCTGGCGTAATATGATACCATCTATTTCGCTTCCTTCGTCTGCAAATCTTTTGTAATGTACAATGTCCTCGGTCCATCTTCCGTATTTCATTGCTTCGCTCAATGTTAATAGATCATTATCTGATTGCGTTCCTTCTCTTATGTTTTCGATTGTAATTGCCTTCGGTTTGGCTATTTGTGCTATAGAGTTAATATACATCTCACCCCTGTGATCAAAAGTCGTTTCCTGGTTTGTATACAGCCTCGATAACGGATCTGCTATATTTGTTTTCCCCGGTTTGTAAATGACTTTAAAATTGAATGACTGGAGTCGCAGAACCCAACGCTCGATCCGAGCACATGGTTTGTGGAAGTAGGTTTGAATAGGGTTTCTAACGCCTTATGGTCCGTTATTAGGTCGAATCGTTTTCCCATCACATACATCTTGAACTTTTCCACAGCCCAAACTATCGCCAGTGCTTCCTTTTCTCCTTGGTAATACTTTCTTTCGGTTTCGGTTAACCCTTTTGATGCATATGCGATTACTCTAGTTTGGTTCTCGTTTTGCTGAATCAAAATGGATCCTACTCCTACTGGACTTGCATCAGCGATGATTGTCGTTTTGTCTTTAGAATCATGGAATCCTAGTTTTGATTCAGTCATGATTAGTTCTTTCAGCCTCTCAATGTTTTGTAGTGGCTCCGACAGTGTTGCTAGATTAGGTATGAATTCACCCACGTAGTTGAGAAGTCCCAGGAAGCTTCTGACTTCTTCTTTATTTTCTGGAGCCCTAAAGGATTTGATTGCTATTACTCTATCTTCAGTTGGTTTTATTCCTTCTTTGGATATGAGATGCCCCATAAACTTGATCTCCGAGTTCCCGTATTGACACTTCTGTTTGTTTAATATGATTCCGCTTTCATCCAGCATATCTAATACTCTTCTTAATCTTTCGTTATGCTCTTTCTCATTTTCTCCAGCTATTAAGATGTCGTCGATGTATATCCAGACTCCCTTGATGTCAACTAATAAACTTTCCATTAACTTTTGATAAATTTCGCTAGCACAGTTCAGACCAAACATCAACCTTTTGAAGCGGTAAATACCTTCATGTGTAATAAATGTAGTTATTTCTCGTGATGGTGGTGTAATCTCTATTTGGTGAAAAGCATTTTTCACGTCCAGTTTCGAGAACATTACACTTTCTTCAAATGTCGGAAGTGGATGTATTTCTTTCTTTATTGCCTGGTTGGCTCTGCGCAATACACAGGCGTACGTTTCTGCCTTGGTCTTTTGGAGTAACTACGAGTGGTGATAACCATCTAGAGGTTCCGTCCGCTCTTTCGATTATGTCATCATCCATGAGCTCTTTTAATCTTTTCGGAACCTTGTCTTTTAAGGGTACTGCGATGCGGCGGTAGGGTTGACGGACTAGCGCTACGCTCTCGTCTATTTGTATCTCGACTTGAATGTCTTTTAACTTTGCTGTTCTATTGGAATCCGGTATGGTCTTGCAATTTTTAATCGCATTTATATCAAACGATACGATTTTGAGGGCTAAAGCTGTCTCGCAGCTCATTAATGAAGCTCCTTGTCCTTCTACAATGTATAGCTCAATCTCTTCTATATTGTCTTTATGATCGATTTAATGCTAACAACGTCGACTACCCTAATTAGGCTATTATACCCTTTGAGTTCCCGATTAAAACTAGCTAGTTTATTCAACGTCTTTATTCCCTATCTATCGCTCGCTTCCAGGTGTATTCACTTATCAGATTTACCCGAGCTCCCGTATCTATCATCAATCTCATCTTTATTCCTCCTACTTTGCATATGACTTCTACCTCCTTTCTGATTTCGGTTACTTTATGTATGGAAAGAACATCACTATTATTACTCGAATCGGGATTTGTATTTTCTTTTTCTTCATTCTCAACGAAACGTACTTTTCCTTTCCCTCTTCCTTTCCTTTCCTTCCCTTCCTGTCCCTTTATATGGCATTTATCGCATTCTTTGTTCCTGGCTGAACAGTTCAAGCTTTTGGCAAAATGACCCGTAGGACCACATCGATAGCAATTTAGTTGGCTATTTTCCTTTTTGTTATCTGATTGTCCCTGGCTGCTACTTCTTGACGAAGAACGTCTGCGGGATTGTGAGTTGCGATTCTCATCGAACGAATGTGCACTTTCACTTTTGTGACCTTTCTTTTCGAAATTAACTTTATTTACTTATTGCGATATGTCGGTTTCGTGTAATCCAATCGACCGGATCATTGTAACTAATTCATCTAATTTAATGGTTCCTTTCTCGATTACCTTCTTCTCGATTTCGGTGTGACGTGTCCCTACAATGACTTGTTCTCCGATGTGTTCATCGACATCTTTAAATTTGCACTTGGCACCTTAACTCCTTAGTTTTAATATAAATTGATTTATTGTTTTATTTCTTTCTTGTATTATGCCCCTAAATATCTTCCTTTCGAGTGCTGCGCTCGATTTTGGAATAAAATTATTATCTTAAATCTCGATCGCGTTTTCTTATGCCTTTTCTTTTTCCTCTTTTTCTATTTTGGTTTCGTCTATCAAATTGTAGTATATGTCCTGCAAGCTAATGCTACCATAGTGCAATAATAATAATTTTTTCTTACTACTATCTGTTTCTCCCTTAGCCTCAAACATAATTTTTAATGCTCTTTTCCATTGTTTCCAATTGGTAGTTACATTCCCTGACATATCTAATTTCGGCATGTTTTCTAAATTCATCTCGTTTATTCTTTTATCTTACTAAATAAGTTGTATGGAATTCCGTCCTCCTGTTTGCCTCATACAAATGCGTCCGCGCTCAATGTATGTATTTTCCTTTTCCGATTTATCTATAATTCGATGATATCTCCGAATATTTAATCTTTGTTGTTCCCAATTTAATGTACTGGAACTGATTTCCCTTTTTCCAATTTAATGTTCTCATTTTTCTCGTCTGATTTCCTTGTGCAGCTAACCTCACTTTTCGGTGTACGTGTACATGTGCTTGCGGCTTAGTATGGTTTCAATTATTTTTGCACTATTGCTATCCTTTTACCGATTGTGACCTAGCATGATATTTTTTGTTTAGCTTCCCTTCCACTTGAATTATTCTTGCTGTGGCTTTCCTCTTTGGTTCACCTAATGTGAAATTATCTTCTTGTCTCTCGTAGCTATTCTGAAAGTACTGCTCACATTTTTCTTCATCATTAGTAAATTCGTGCTCCTGTCAAAATTTAATTTCCCAAAACTTTTTTATTTAATTTTCTGCATTGATTGTATTCTATGTTTCTGCGGGTCATGTAGCTTTTGTACAAGGTTGTTTCTCTAACTGCTTGACCATCATTTTTGACTGCGCTGACTAAAAGCATTTTATAGTGTTTTTACATTTTTGTATTTTATGTGTTGTCACTAGGGGCCACCTTCTGCATAAATTACGTAGTAATGTAATTTAACTTCTTTTGGACGATGAGAGATTTTTTAATTTTTCACAATTTTCTATTGTATCATTTTTTAACAATAGACGCAAATGCTTTGTACCGTTGTTGTGGCGAATATCTGTTTGATTGGTTGAGTTTTACGTAGCTGTGTATAACTCCCGTTACTAAACCTTTGTTCAAGGAACTTTACGAATTCAGTTGTTTCTTGAAATTCACATGGGTTTTTAAGTGAATTTTCGTAGACTCGTCGGGTTTCATTGTCTAATTTTTTCAATAAAATGAAAATTAGGAATTAATTTCAGAACGCGACGTATATTCCAAAGCTCTTAATCGCGTGTAGGGACTCGGTTGATGACGTCTTAGTTAGTCAGCTGCAATGGTTGGTTAGTTCAGAAATATATTTAAGTAAGCTGAGATGAGCAGTCTTTTATTGTTGTATCGGTTATTTAATATACTCCAGGCTTTTGCATTATTATCTGCCGTCGATTCTAGATGACAAATTAGCTTAGCCGCTTCTCCAGTTAAATGAATTTTCAGATAATTGATTTTATAAATATTGGATAGCCGCTGATTTTGATCTTATCAGGATGCTAAAGATTTCTGAGAAACTATCCCATTTCATTTAGTCTTCATAGAATACGGGTGTTTCTAAATGTTTTAATTTTATTTCCATCTTCGTGTCACTCTTTGTTGTTTTGTCTTCTATCGCCAGTTGTCATCCTTATTACTGCCTTGGTGTACTTTCTTCTTGAGGTTTAATAATATTTTGTTGTGAAATACTCCAACTCGTCTACTCCAACTTTTCCCTTGTTGATCTGTAAGAATTTCCTTTGTATTGTCAATTTCTCTGTACAATTCGCATTTTGACGTCCGTAATTCGATTTTTGTGGTTGCTTTCAATGTAAACCTTTTGGTTTCATGAAATGCAGCTAATATTATTTTTCATTTGAGAATATTTGGTCATGGAAATATTTAGTTCCCAGCTTCTAAAATTTATTAGGCTAAAGTGCCAAACACAAAAGAGTTGAAAAATTGAAGAGATAAACCAGGGATTGATTGGTAATGACATCAGTAATTCTATATGCCATTTTTGAGCGACACTTTAGATTTTGTAGGTATAAAATTTAAAATAACAACATTTTTTTTTTTATCAAATTATAAAATAATAATTTTCCGCTTAATCCAAACCCCATTCTAATCTCCCATTATATATTAAATTTTATATCCATTCAAATAAATTTCCGCACTCATTGAAATTGGAAACTTTTTCATCGACAATAATATTCTCGAAACTAAAATAGTTAATAACTATATTCTCGATTTATAATTTAAACAACACTCATAAAATCCGTATCACCAACGTTCATTCGGTTTCAAAACCAACTTTAGTCGTTGTTTTACAGAACAATAGAAAATCGTATAAAAACCAAGCTTTTTCATTTCCCTCTCAATTTTGATTTTAATGCGGAAAATGTTTTGCAATTTTCCCAACTTTTATTGTTTTCCCCGATTTTTTTTTCCTTGTTTATTGCCGTAGAGAAATTTATTTTTTGCATTCCAGCTGTTATTGAAAATATTTTGCGTGTCTTTAGTCGTTCATCGTCGAAATTAAATTTTTTTGGGGTTTTAAGAGAAGTTCAGTTTTGTGTGCTGTGTTATGAGAAAGATAAAGGCTCCCCGCATAGTTCACCAAAAAAATATTAAACTTTGTTTTATTTTATGTATTGTTGTTGTTGGAATATTATACTACTGTACAAATATTTTTGTATAAAAAAGAAAAGCAAAAAAACAGTAAACGGCTTTATTATAATCGCCTCTCCTCAAGTAGGCTGTTGTCATTTTTATTCAAATTTTGTAATATTTGATGTTTATTTTATGAATTTCCGGTCTCTAAAATGGCGTGTATATTACGGAAAATTCGGATGTTACATTTTACCGACTATAGTCGCACGTTTAAATCAAAAAAAGTTAAACTGATTATGACGAAACCGGGTGCTGAGCTCGAGTATGAAATACGTCCGCCGTATGAAGAATTCCACCGTAGAAAAAAAAGTCCTCTATCACCATGCTTGTCTATTTACAAACCACAAATCACTAGCACACTATCGATTATGCATCGAACCACCGGAATTTTACTTGCCATATATACAACGACATTCGGTATTGGAGCATTGGTATTACCGCATGATCTCACATATTATGTTTCATCGATTGAGCAGCTCCACATGGATCCATGTTTAGTGCTCGGTTTAAAATACGTAATTGCTTTACCTTTTGCATTCCATTTTTTTGCCGGAATTCGTCATTTGATTTGGGATGCGGGCTACATTTTGACCGATAAAAGTGTTAGTCATAGCGGATATGTTGTGATTATGTGCACCCTAATTGGATCAGCATTTATGACTGTGTTATAAATATTTATTAAATAAAATTCATTTCAATTAAGTTACAAGGTATCTTTTAATTATTGTTTTACAGATTCATCAGCACCAAAATCATCCGAAGACGAAGACAATAATTTTATTGACGCCAAATTAAAATCACAGATACCAGAGCTAAATTCACCCGATAGTATATCCGAGGATTTAGTTAAACCACTACACTCGATACAAAACAAAAGTCCAAAACGCCTTACAACATCGGTTACATCCACATCGGAACCGTCACAATTGCTACTCTCAAATAATCCAGGGAATTTAATTTTAAATACAAATTCCCTACTTCCACCATCGACTACATCGTCCGCAACAACTGCGGCATCCAAACGCAATCCATCCCCTTATTATTATTCAGATTTGCTAAAAGGTCGTGAACAAAATCGTACCATCGATGATAATGAAAATTCGGAGGATCTTATAAACAAAAGTAATCAATTAAAACCGATCGAGCGTACGATTTATCGTAAAAGTAACAGCTTAGATACACCAATACCGGAGAAAGAGGAAATCCAAGTGCCAAAACGTTATTCGATCACCGAAGACGGTGTTCGTATAATACGGTGTGATTCACCATCGACCACAACATCGGATGATTCCGATTGTACAGAATGCCAAAAACGTCGTGATTGGCATGCAAAAGCTTTGGCATTAGTACGCGATAGTTGTAATATTATACCAAAATACTCGCCAAATTCCATGCCGCCACATCGTTTTTTAGGGCCAGCAGTTTGTGCTTGTGCTGCGCCCGATTTTGGTGATGACCATGATGAGCAATTATTTCGTCCACGTAGTATTTTTTATGTACATCAGCAGGGTGCCGATGAATGTGCTGATTGCACATTGAATACGGGTACAAGTACAACAACAACAACTACAACAAACACAACCAACTATTCAATTGACAATAATAAAGTAAATAATTTAAAAGACGACGACGACGATATGTCGGGTATTGGAAGTGGTGGAGGTGGTGGTGGCCACGGTAGCGGCGGTAGTTCTGGGAAAACACGTCAAATTTATGAGACGGCATTCGATTGTAAAATTATGAAATCGGATGATGATCTGGACGATGATTTTGACCGCCTAACAAATCATTCAATTCTGCTTCAATTAAATAATGGGAATAGTTCAAATGTAAATAATTTAAAGATGGTTAAAACTAAGAGTAATCAAAAACTATCAACTAGAATAAAAAATAATAATAAACAGCAGCAACAGCTACAGCAGCAGCAGCAGCAGCAGGCGAATAACCAACAGCCGAGTCAAAAATTAATTTTGAATCCATCAAAATCGGACGGTAGTGCCTCGACCCTGTCACAAGAAATGGAAAACATGCATTTAGATAATTTGAATAATGCAAATACCGTGTCTTCCTCACAACTTCCATTGCGTGGTTATACACCATCACCACCATCAACCGCACCATTACCTGTTAAATTTCCTGGCAAACATGAACGTTACTTTATAATGAATAGCATTAAAAGTGCACCAAATCTTCCATCATCCCAAGCGGTCACCGTCAATAATCAGATCAACAATCAAATGAATTCACCATCCGCACAGCATCCACGTTTGCGTGAACTCCGTTTACCAATCGGTGATTCACGATCACAAAACGATGTACAGGCGAGCGATGACGGTAGTAGTAGTATGATTATTGAAACGGGGCCACCATCTCGGCCACGTTCCGTAGTATTAGAATCAAGTAGAGTATTAGAATTAAAACGTAGCCATCATAGTAAAATTAGTCATCCACATCATGGTGGCGGCGGTCATCATGGTGGTTCGGGACGTGGTGGCCGAAAAAATTATTCATCCACCGAATCGATGGCTACCTCGAGCAGTGGCGGTAGTATGGAATCGTTACGCTCGAGTACAAGCGAAGGGAATCGCAGCACATCCAGTTCCGAATCTCATCATTCAACTTCATTGAGCTCACATAGTTCCGACTCGGGTCCAAGCTTATCATTTCCATTGCGTGCACCCGTTTTAATACATTCCAAATTGCATATACTAAGTCCGATTTCAGATAAATCGTCACAAGAACCGGGCTCTGAAACATCTGACATAAACAATCGAAATAATAATTCGCAAAAGGTGTCGCCCGACGAGATTATCACCACAGTTGTTGGTGGGATTGGAACACATTCGACCGCATTATTTACGACTAAATTAAATTCTAACGTTGAGGAGAATGATAATTCACGTGTACGCAAACGAATTCCACAAAATAAAAATTTATTAACTGTAAAAGGTAAGCCGCATCCCGAACGAACAATATTCAGATACTACTCACATAACACTAATCTTGACTTTAAGGTGACGAAATTCAAGGTTCAGACAGTGGAATATCGCTACATTCGCGCGATGAATCAAAACGTAGCGCCTTTACGAGTTTTGGCTTTCAAAAGGTGAACGGAATTACGGCTGTAACATCGGGCCTGGATAAAGATAAAACGGATAATAATACAACAACCTGTTTGCCACAGGATTTAAATGATCTTCCATTTGATATGCCAAAGTTACGTAGGCGAAAAATTATTCCACAACAGGATGCTTGCACTTCAGGTAGCGCAACTTCAGTTGATTTAGGTGAATTACCCTTTGATATGCCAAAACTGCGACGGCGCTTACGATTAACACAGCCGATTGTATCAGCAGGCACCCAAATGACACAAGCGATTGTGCACACCAGTACCGAGTCAAGCGGTATTTCTCAGGCATCATCAAGTCAATCGGTACGAGAGGATAAAGCAATTTTAGGTAAATATTAACGAAAATAAAAATTCACTCGGTCTAAAAAATGTTATTGAGTTTTATTTTATATCGTTACCAATTTTTTGTTTTTGTACAGCTGCAGCCGGATTTCGTCAAAATTTAACACTCAATTTGGGTGAGACAAAAACACCTCGTAAATTTGGAACACTAGAATTTGGAACATCACGTGGTCTAAATTTAAATGTTGGCCCAACAACAAATGTAGCGGTTGATTTAATTGATGCAACAATTCCTTTGGATCGCCAGGGTTGGTACCATGGTGCAATTAGTCGAATCGAAGCTGAAAATACATTGCGTCCATTGAATGAGGGTAGTTTTTTGGTACGAAATAGTGAATCAACACGTCAGGACTATTCGTTATCGTTAAAGTATGTTTAGATGAAAGGAAATTTGTTCAAATATAGAAATAACAATTTTGTATGTTTTAATATTTAGGAGTGCAAAAGGTTTTATGCATATGCGGATACAACAGTCAGCCGAAACAGGACAATATATATTAGGACAATTTAGTCGGCCATTTGAAACGATACCGGAAATGATACGCCATTTTTGTTTGAATCGTTTGCCGGTGCGTGGCGCCGAGCATATGTGTTTACTAGAGCCGGTTATCGCTCAATTACTTTAAATTCTTAATCGTATATATAGTTTAGCACTTGTAATTAATTAAATTATTTATATTGGACAAAAAGTGGTACATAAATTTGAGTGGCATAATTTTTTATTTTTATTTTTTTTTTTCTAGAATCGCATAGCGAGTTGTCATTAGGAATTTATGTGCCGGGGATCTAATATGGAAACATTCCATAAAATTATTTTCCTTATAATAATTTTTAAAATTATTAATCTTTAAAATATATAATTATTAAAATCACATAAAAAAGACACTATATAATTATTGTTAATATTTATATTTATTTATTTTATAATTAATTAAGAAACAAAAATGAAAATACAAATTATTGCCAAAACAAAACTTTATAATTAATAATAATTATAACTAAAGAAAGAAATTATTTTTGAAACAAAACAAAAAGTAAATTTATAATTTTGTAATTAATTAATGATAATTAATATTAATTAAATAATTGTATAGATACGAAAATTAGAAATTTAGTTACAAAAAATTTATTAGTTTATCAATTTGGTTTATACCTAATTTCATTTCATGTTAATTTTCAAATTTTTGTGGCATAGAAAGGTATCTGAGAATTTACTTGCACCATATCAAACGTAATTAAATTAATTAAAATTGAGTAAATTTTCTGCTGAAATTTGTGCGAAAGTAAAATACAGTGTGCCTCTAAACATTAAGATATTAATCGGCGGACATTTTTATTGGGAATGCTTGAATTACGGCAATTGTAATTTGTGCCACAAGTTTGTAGCGAAATGGTAATGCGGCCTTCATCGCGTGTATTTTATCGTACCAGATTTTCTATTTTTGTTTGTAAGCTTTTTTTTAATATTGTGGGATTGTCAGTTCGGCAATCTTGGCTATATAGTTTGTTATGTTAGTAATTTCGAAATCTTGTTAATCATTCCGCCTGTTCTTGGGCATTAGACTGGCCAACCGCCCTGTTTTTGATGGGACAGACCAGTTTTAAGGCATTGCCACTATAATATGCAGGAAAAATTAAATTATTTTAATGCTTTATTGACTATTTATGTATTTGTGTTGCTTAATAAGGTTGATGCTCTACTATACTCAAAATGTCAGTTGTCATTTTAACAATAGGGTTGTCACATTCAATTGTGACATTTCATTTTACATTAACTCATTACACGCTTTTTTCTTTATAAAGTTATTATTAACAATGATCAATGATGATATAGATCAGGCTACCCCTTATGATTGTTACAATTGTTTACCAGTCCTACCTTTGCGGTAGTCTCAAATTTCGTCCACTGCGCGTTCTATAACCAGTCTCAACCCCAGGCTGATTATATTCCGATGATGTGTTATTTTTCATGTAATAATATTGGTTGCCACTAGATGTCATTGTTAGTTCTATAATGTATTTTAACCATGTATATCGAGTAGTTTTAGTTATACGTCAAATAGCATCAGGGCATCAAGAATAAAATAAACTACGCATGAGATTAACTGTTAAATGAAAGTCTTTTAATTTAGAATAATTGCTACAATTATTACATGGTGTCAGAAGGAAAATCGGAAATATAATTGGAAACGAAGTTTAATAAGCGGATTATTGAAAATTAGTGATTTTTTGTGGATTGTTTGGAAAACGAATTGTGTCGAGCAAAGGAAGCGGTGACGTCACGTTGTGAAATAGCGGACCATAATGCAATTTATGGTGAAACGAGTCATCGTTGTAAAATATTTATCGTAAATATTTTGGATTAGTTGTGGAAAAATCGAACATTAAAGAGCGCTACAGACGATCCGATTGTCGGACCGATTTGGTTGGATTGGATGTAAAATCGGATAGTGTGTATGCGTGTCGGTCCAATAAAACTTAATTGTACATCCAATCCAACCAAATCGGCCCGACAATCGGATCGCCTGTAGCGCTTTTAACACAAAATAAACCGAGCAAACGGCGCAGTGGTTAAAGCTGCGGCGGTTGGATTGGGAGGTATCGGGTTCGAATCCCTATAGGGGCGGGATGCAAAAGGGATTTTTCATCATCTGATTACGATCGGTGATGAAGATGAACACATCTATGACCCCCTGTTGAGAGTGCAGAATCCATGGGCCGACCCACTTTTCATGTCAGCACTACAGGTTGGCATGAAGCAATGCAATGTGCGTGGTTTTCAAAGACGGATCTGTAGCCGCCCGTCCTCGATTTGGCTCCTCCAGGCGTAAAGTAGGACGGTAAAAAATAAATCAAAAGAAACAAACAAATACAAAATAATGTCGAACGAACGGTTAACAGTGGAATTGGATTGCGCGAATTTGGAAAAGGGGTGGTCAATGTGGAAACGTACATTTTTAATGTATATGATGGCAACGGGAAAAAATGTTAAAACTGAATCGGAAAAATAGCAACATTTCTGTGGTTAATTGGTTCCCAGGCGATGGAGATATATAACACATTGTTCCCGAACGATGGAACAACGGATGGGATTCTTGGAAATCAGAATGCTGTCATTGAGCCAGTTGCTGTTCAGCCGGTAAATGCAAACGAAAATGGGCAAGAGAATAAAGATGCTACGGCTGTGGTACCAAATGCCAATATTCCAAGAACTTTGGATGAGGTGTTGAAAGCGTTTGATGGGTGTTGTATACCAAAGAAGAACATACTAATGGAATCGTTCAAATTTCGCAACACTGTGCAAAAAGAAAAACAACCATTTGTAGAGTTCGAAACAGAACTTCGCAAACAAATTGAATTTTGTGAATACAAATTGGAAAGAAAATCGTACAACGAGCGTATGTTGAAGGAGCGAATCGTCATTGGGGTGAATGATAAAAAATTTCAATCATTGCAAAAAGTCATTGAAACGTGCAAAATGTACGAAGCTGCTAATGCACATAAGGCGTTGTTGAACACAAACAGTCAACCATGTATTAATAGTGTAACTGAATATCGGCCAAAGGAAACAATCGATGCTGTAATACGTCTTTGTTACAATTGTGGTAATGATTTCACAGCAAATCATTTACAATCATGCAAAGCCAAGGATATGAATTGCCGGTCATGTGAACGTAAGGGCCATTTCCAGCGTTTTTGTAAATCGAAGGGTAAGCAAACAGACAGCAATGGAACCAAATCAGGAAACACGTTTGGAAACCGTAAGCCGGATAATAACAGTAATCGAAAACAACAACAACAATCAATTAACTGGGATAGCTCAGGTAATTGTGTTCAAATTAGTGATGGAAGTGTGAATAGGGTTATTAAAGTAGATCTTATTTATAGAATAAATTCAAGTAATATTGCCAACCATATATGAAGCGATGGTATAAGGAGTATCAAGTAGGAAATCAATTAGTTAAGTTTAAACTCGACACTGGATCTGATGTGGACTGCATTCCAATAAAAATTTTTAGAACATTGAAAACAAAATTGGAAAATAAGAATGGAAATTGGAAATGGAATGGTCTTCTCACTTTGTTGTTGTCGATGACGTGTGTGAACCGACATTCGGTCTCGAATCATATGACAGATTTGGATTAGTCAAACGAACTGATGTAGGTTCTGTTGCGTGTTTGTCACAAACGCAAGGGGAATTTTTGAAAAATAATCGTGATGTCTTTGAAGGTTTGGGTAAATTTCCGGGAACGTTTTCGATAAATATGAAGGAAAATTCAAAGCCGGTTCTTCACTATAAGAAACGGATACCAAGCTCTTTATAGGATAAATTGAGGTCGCAGCTTGATAGAATGGTACAAGATGGAATCATTTCACCTGTTGATTACCCAACTGACTGGGTTAATAATTTACAAATAGTCGAAAAGTCTAACTCAAGTGAACTGCGAATTTGTTTGGATCCGAAACCACTCAATTCCAACGATTGATGATTTGACGTCTGGTTTGGCAGATAAACGCGTTTTTTCAGTTTTGGGCTTGAAGAGTGGCTATTGGCAAATTTAATTGGACGTAGTGAGCTCCGATTTAACAACATTCATGACTCCGTTTTGGGAGATATAAATTCAATCGCATGCCATTTGGGCTTAATTTTGTACCGGAATTATTTCAACGTGAAATGTTTAAAATGTTGGGAGACATCGAGGGAGTGATAATATATTTTGATGATGTGGGTATTTGCGCGAAAACGGAAGAAGAACACGATCGGATAATGGAAAAGGTCATGGAAAGGACGCGTAAATACAACATTAAATTTAACCCGGATAAAATTCAATATCGAAAGCGTGAGGTTAAATTTATGGGTCATATCTTGTTTGAAGGAAAGTTTAAGGCGAATTTAAAGTATCGTGACGCAACATTTTTGGGTATTCTTAAATATTTAGCTAAATTCATTCCAAATTTGTCAAAGCAATCGGCACATTTACGTAGCCTCACGCGAAACGATGTTACATTTGAATGGACGGAAAATCATGATCGGGAATTTAGGGAATTACTTGATACCGTAGCATCGGAACCGGTGTTGGTGATGTTTGATCCGAAATTGCAAGTCATTGTGCAAACGGATGCATCTAAAGATGGATTGGGTTGTGTAATTGTTCAGAGAGGACACCCAGTAGCATATGCGTCTCGGACGTTAAGTAAAAGTGAACAAAAGTGGGGGCTCAGATCGAAAAGGCGTTGTTGGCAATTGTGTTTGCATGTCAGCGGTTTCATTATTTTTTGTATGGACGTGAATTTACGGTGGAAAGTGATCACAAACCTTTGGAAACGTTGGTCAGGCGGGATATTGATGATGTGACAATGCGGCTTCAGCGTATGCTCATGTCACTTTTGAAATATCCAAAGATGACTGTTGTTTACAAGGCGGGCAAAGAAATGCTTGTGGCTGACTGCCTGTTGCGGGCCCAACTATCGGAATGTCAAGAAGATACGGATTTATCGGGAATCAATTTATTCAGTAACTAAATCGGCGTGTTTATCGAAAAAAAATTATGATTTGTACCGTTCAACCATTGAACGAGATGTGAAATTTCTTTGCGAGTTTGTCGATATGTAGAGAATGGTTGGCCGAATTATCATCTGCTGGACGATCTGAGCCGTATGTTTCACAAATTCAAGAATGAACTTCATTGTGAGAATGGCTTACTTTTTCGAGATCATCGACTCGTGATTCCAAAAGAATTACAAGGTAAACTTAGCAAGTGGTTACATGCACCACATTTGGGAGTCGAAAAAACTCTTCCACGTGCAAGAATGCTTTATTACTGGCCTAATATGAACCGTCAGATAAGGTAAATGGTTGCATCTTGTGCCATTTGTGAAAAATTTACGCGTAGCAGCCAAAAAGAAGAACTATAGTTCAAGAAGAGCTACCAAAGTATCCGTTTCATATAGTGTCGATGGATCTATTTGAGTATGCTGGACAGGACTTTTTGTCTGTTATCGATGCATATTCGGGATACTTAATTGTTGAACATTTGAAGAACAAAACAGCGCGTCATATCATTGGGAGATTGAAAAGTGGGTTTATTTAACTCACGGAAATTTGAGGAATTTGCAAATGATTACAATATGATAATGAAGTTCTCGAGTCCTCGGTATCCGCAAAGCAATGGATTAGCTGAGAAAGGTGTTGCGATTGCTAAAAACATTTTGAAACGTTGTGTTGAAGATAGAGACACGAAAAATTATCAGCATCGAATTTTAGAATATAACACAACTCCTGTAGCAAGTTTGCGTTTGATACTAGGCCAGTTATTTTTTGGGCGGGTGGTCAAGACGAGAATGCCGATTTCGGATTCATTGTTATATCGAGACAACCTAAGTGAGGGGATCGTTCAAAACAAAATTAAAGAAAAAAGAGAAAGGCAGAAGTATTATTATGACCGGAATGCAAAAGCACTGCCAGTACTAAATGTGGGTGATCTCGTAATTTAAAAAAAAATGGAAAAAATGGAATTATGGTTCAATTGCTGGTAATGTGAATGATAATTTTGATAATTATTTTAGACGCAACCAACGGTTCATCGCCAAGACTAAGAATAACGAAGTGAATGGGGGAGAAGTAATATTTGAAGAAAATGTTAGATGTAATGTTGCGGGTCAGGATAATTTGAAATCTATTAAAATTGTACCGCCACTTGGGCGTAACGCACAGGAGAATGTTAATGATGGCAATGAACCAAGTATTTGTGATGTGGATGAGCCAGCCCGACCAGTGTTGAATCTCGATCAATCAGCGATCAAGAGATACCTGAACCAGTTATAGCTGATGAGTCGGAGGTAAGAGAACTCGTAGTGGTCGCATTCGTCGTGCACCTCAGAGATATGGTTGGGACTAAGTTAATGTAACAACGATTAGATTTAAATAATTTACTAGTACTTATTTGGATATCATGTCAATTTCAAATTTTAATTTCTTTCAAATGAAAAAAGCGTGTAATAATATTGGCTGCCACTAGATGTCATTGTTAGTTCTATAATGTATTGTAATCATGTATATCGAGTAGTTTTAGTTGTACGTCAAACAGCATCAGGGCATCAAGAATAAAATAAACTACGCATGAGATTAACTGTTAAATGAAAGTCTTTTAATTTAGAATAATTGCCACAATTATTACATTTCACGCTCACCGAAAGATCCAATTATTTTGTGGGGTGATTAACCGATTCTTTCACTGGTTCAATAACTTCAATTTCAGGCAGATTATCCAAATAACCCTATCTGACAATGTATTCGAATAGTAAATCACTAACATTAAAGTCACAATTCTTAGTTTTAGTAATAAATCTACGATTGCGCCTAAAATGATTTTCAAACGAATCGAAAAATATATATGAGCGATCATTCTTGAAAATTCTCAAGTCTCCCACGTTAAATGACGGCAAAGGCTTTACCGTTTCGAAACCGGTATTCAAACTCCGCTGAGCTAAATGGAACATTATCACTCTTAATTATGGTTGGTAAAAAAAAAAAAATTAGGGTATGCATCAAAATTGACATGAAATCACGACCGGCATATTGAAATAAAACCACTGAAATCATATGAAATCGATATTTCGGATTGATTTCTTGAACCAGGGGCTCCTTTTAATTATTTCGGTGAATTGTGCCCGATAGAGAGACAATCAGCAAGTAGCTTGTTTTTCCCCGGTTTATAAACAATTTCCATTCCCGGATACTTTAATAACATCAAAGTCACGTAAATTCAATGTTTCAAGTGGTTTATGGTCACTCTCTAGAACAAATCTATGTCCATAAACGAAGTTACGAAAAAGCTTGCATGCAAAAACCACGGCCAAAAGTTCTTTTTCAATTTGTATCCAGCGCTGTTCACATTTAGTAGAAAGTTTTAGAAGTAAATGTCACCGGATGATCGTCCTGTAACAGACTCGATCCAAGTCCATCTTTCGATGCATCTGTTTGAATAACAATTGGCGTTTCTGGGTTGTACTGCTTAAGAATCCAGTACTCTCATTTCTCTCCCTACAAAACATACGGAGAGCCAAACAATCGGAATTAAATTAAACCCTACGCCCTGCATGTAAAATTATAACAGTCGAATCGTCAATAGCGTTGCGTTGTTTGGTATTAATAGGCGATTAAATCTGACATATTTTAGCTGTCAAATAATCGATCTAATGCTGTTTTTATTCTCCTATTTCAAAATAATACAGCGTAGGTTATGAGTTAGTTTATATATTAAGGCAAAGCCTTAAAGCCTTTTGAAAAAGGAAAATATAAACACAGGATAAAACATACTTCTTTTTCCAACAATGTCCAAGATTGCGTGCAACATATTTATCTCATTATTCCTCGTCTCTGCTGTTACCTCGAATAATGTGCACAACACAACAGTAGTAGTCTCTATATGAAGCTTAGTTTTAAATACGAAAACCTGCAAAAATCTGAGCGCCTTATTGCAATTTACCCTCCCTTGCAAAATACCCTTGACAGAATAGGGATTAGGTAATCGCTATTAGTGAAACAAGATTAGGTAATCCACCACAAATCCATTTGCGTTGACAGACTAAGGATTAGTTTCCTAGGCAGAGAAGTAAAATACTATGAAAATACTGCGCTTAGCTAATCCCTAGTCTATCAAGGTTATAAGGGGCTGCTCGAATGCTGTGGTAATTATTTTCTCTTTGAAATTTTTGACATTTTAAAGTTTTAAACGTTCTCCTTCGCTCTTTTCGCTGCCCGAATACTATTTTTGTTTGAAGCTTTATTGTGTAAATGTGAATTGAATAATTCAACTTTTTTCGATTGTTAAATTGCATATTTAAATCTGATTTATGTTATTTTAATTAATAAAAAAGGATGAATATGACTAAACAATCAAACAACATCAGTTCCACAAATAATTCCAAGATAACTGGATATGAGTAATTTTTATAATAAACTTAATATCAAATTAAGCCAAACCTATGACGTGAACCATAAATTCCCTAAATCCTCTGAAATTTATATTTCGTCTCTAACCAACATTTTACCAAGTAAAATTTTGTGCTACTTATAGTCATAGATAGAGTACATAAACTCGATTTTATTGCGAATCACTAAATAAAATATTTACATAATATTAATTAACGTAAATTAAATTTCATAAAGTCTAAATTAAGTAAAATTAGGGGAGACCGGTGCAGGTTGAACCAAATTTGAGGTGGGAAAGATAGTAATAAAACTCCGTTAGCCTTAGCAAGATTAATCGTTTTAATAGCTAAATGAGACTCATGATTGTCTAACGTTAATAAAACGGGGTTCGTATTTGATGGTCGCACATGAGAAATGAAATGTTCCATCCACGTATAAAACTCTGTTGCAGTCATTCATCCTGAACCATTTCCTCTACCAATACTGCCCACGGGTCCATCTCTAATAAAATGTGGCTGAAACCTTTTTCTTGAGAAAATAAACATAGGTGGAATAGAGTTTGCACTAGCACTTACAGCACAACAAACCATCACAAGCACTCCTCTTTCACTTGATGTAAGCCCACCTACTTACTCCTTTTTCAGCAATAACTTTATTTAATTTTTGTACCAGTTTCATCTACGTTCCATATATTGGCAGCTGTAAAGTTAAATCCATCGCGAACTTCAGTTAACTTTTGAAAAAAATTGGCCACATTTGTTTTATTAAAGCTAGTTGCTCTAGCCAGGCTGGTAGCTTCTGGAGTTCGGATGGAAAGTACTAGGTTTTTTTTTTAGAAAAATTGTTAGCCATTCTGCGCCTGCCATTTTATTTGTGTGCCAAGACGGTGGTACGTCTTCTCCAAAAGCAACAGCACACTCAAAGGCCAGCTTTCTAGTTTCGACAGGTGACAAGCCGAAATAAATTTGTGACGCATGTTTCAGGTAACTCACTAGTTCAGCCGTTTGTGTGGAGGAGAAAATTTGACAACTTGTCTGGTATCCAACTGTATTTAAGTGTCCCTGTTCAAATTTGTTCACGTAACGGGAAAGAGTCACATAGGAAAAATTGTAATTTTTTGATACCGAACGTAGTAAACTCCCCGCTTCTAACCCGTTTGACGGCTTTGGTAATTTCGGCAAGTGATGAGTTACCTCGTTCGGTTTTTTTGTATATGATCTCATACTATCTAAATTAAATAAATTTTAACGAAACTAAAGATAGAATCAAACATTTAAAAATTGCTAGTTATTTCAGAAATGATGGGGCAAGTTGTAACATGTTTCAACTTACCCCGCGTGATTTGTTACAACGTGACCCTTACGCTGAATATACACTATTTCAGTTATTTTACAATTAAATTATATTTGTTTCACTAATATAAGCATTTTTTAATATTTACAAACCTTTATATTTATTATATCCTCCAAGTTACATCAAATTTTAGATAACACACACTTATTTATTAGAATTACAAAATTAGACACAAAAGTTACTTTACTTGCGCATAAACAGTATTTTGTAGACACAAACAAACTGACACGTCTGTAGGCAACGAATTTTGGAAGAGAACTAAAATATGAGAAGAGCTATCTTTTAGTTTACTCAGAATTTAAAAAAAAACTGTTTTCAGGTGAAAATACTCAATTTTCAACTTGCCCCGTGTTTCAACTGGCCCCGTGTTTCAACTGGCCCCGGTCTCCCCTACGTTAATTCTTTTCTTTCTGTTAAACTCTTCCATGGTGTAAGACTGTGGTAATTTAGACGAGTGTGTTTTATATCGAGTTTTATGTCAAAAACTACAAAGAGAAAATGATTACCGCGATATTCGAGCAGGCCCTAAGTGTATTTTGGCCCGATATAGATCAGAAAAGTAAACTATGACTGCGAGTTCGTAAATTTTTTGTAAAAGTCACCACATTATTTGGAATTAATTTACTTATATGTTTCGTATTTTTTCATTTGATTATTTTAATTAATGTGAACAAAATATTTAAATTGAAATTTTGTAAAGATTATGTTAAACTATATAAGTATATATATAAATATATATATATATATATATATATATATATATATATATATATATATATATTTATATATATATATATATATATATATATATATATATATATCAGATAATATACCAAAAAAAAAAAACAAAACAAGTGAAAAAATATTAGAAAGTCTTTTAGTGATATTAAAATACTTCTTATATTTAAATGTCCTCTTAAACAAATATCCTACCTTCTTATAATATAATATACATAAATAAATAGGTATATAAAATCCTTCCTCATTCCATTCCTAACTTTTAAAGAATTATAATTTATTATACTTTTATAAAATATTCACTGTTATACTGAATGCACTTTAAAACTTAATTACAAACATAATAAATAATTTTCTAAAAACTTTTATGTTATTATAATCAATGAATGGTATAAAAATATGACAAATCTTAAGCGGTCAATTATATATTATGATAGATTTAAAAAAAAAAATAGTAATAAATAGTATCTACATATTTAAATTATATATAGGTAAATAGTAATACAGTAATTAAAACAAAATATTTTATACAATAAATAGTAATTAATAATTAATAAATTTCTACAGAATTACCCCCCACTACCACACTAAATAATCTAAAAAATACACAACGCATTGTACTTAATCTAAATTAAAACCGAAAATTAGCCGTTTAATATTTGTCAATTTTTATTTATTTATTTAATTTGCAGACACACCAAATTATTTATTTAATTTTTAACAAGGATTCATATATTATGTATGTAAATAATTAACAGGTAAAAAAAAAACTTTCTATAATCTTCTCTAAGTATATACATACATTATATATTACATGATTAATTATTAATACAAATAATACAATATTATATTGAATATTATATACAATATATACAAGAAATATATATTAAAATATTAATAATAATTTAATTTAATTATTATACATACATATATATTATATTTATATAATTATATTTAATCAATTTTTCTTGATGATTATTTAGTTAATCTTACTTATATTTAATATACTACAAACCAAAAATACTAAATATATATTATATATATTAAATTAAATAAACCAATAACGTAGTGATATTATATTACAAAAATTCCAAAAAATAAATAATAATAAAAAAAAAAAATGAAAAACAATAAATAATTCAGTTATCTAATTATTAAAAAATAGATTAAAATTTGTTTTATTAAGATTTTCGGATTACCCTTATTCATATTGTGGATGCTGTAAAGAACTGCACAGTATGTAAAAAGTTGGTCAACTACTAAGTTTTACAGCGAAATTAAAGGAATTAAAAATTGGCTGCTCAACTAATCTCGTCTTATAAATTTTCTTTATCATTTCCACTAATTATAACCTAAAAAAAAATATTAAATTATAAATCAAGTAACTACCGCCTGCTTTTAGAGTTCAATTTGAAATTTATAAATTACTCAGATTAACAGAAAAATAATTTATGTTATACAATTAAGAGTGAAACAATTTTAAATTTAGAAGATCTATAAAATGTTGTCGTAATAATTTAGCAAATAATTTGAAACTTCCTGGATATTTAACAAATTTTGAGATACATTTTGATGCTTTTTTATTGAGATTTGGCTCCTTATCAAGTATCTCAGCGTCATTGATAGATAATGAGTTACGGTTTAACCTCATGAACCCATTTTTTAAAATTTTTGTTTAGTTTGAACCACATACTCTTTTACATACGAACATTTTAGGAATTTTGTCTCTAAATTTAGTAAAAAAAACCATGTCGAAACTTTGAAATGCTCTACCAACAAGTTGTATATCAAAATTTTGTAAAAAAATATTAATTTTTCCGAACAAAACTTTTACATACAGGACCGAAATGAAAAGTTTGCGATTATTTTCAACGATTAAATTTGGATTTTCGCACGTATTTTCCACAACAATTTCCGAATTGTTATGTTTGTCGATAGGCTTTCTAATACCTGTAGTAACTGCACTTCTCGGATAACCTATTTGGATTAGAACATCACTTAATATTTTAAAATTTTCAGCATGAAAAACGTCATCCGATAATCTGAAAATTTTTTCAACTAACAAGAAAGGTGTGTTATTTTTGTAAGATGATGGAAGGCAAGAGTTATAATTTAGATCCGTCCTCATTACTATTACCATCGTATAAGAAACAAGTAACATAATTGCAGATGTTGTATTTTAAATGGTTCTGGTGATTTTCATCAAATCGAATTTTCTTTGAAATGTATGGAAATAATCAAGCAACCTAAATGCACGTTGGCACACTAATTATTGGTCCTGAGACCTATCATTAGAGGTATCAAGAACCACAATCGAAGCACAGTTGCAGATTTTGGATTTGTAAAAGCTCTGAATCGGCTGATTTATAGTAAGGTGATTTTCATCAAATCGAATTTTCTTTGAAATATATGGAAATAATCAAGCAATCTTAATGCGCGTTGGCACACTCAATAAATATCCTGAGACCTAACACTAGAGGTATCAAGAACCACAATCGGAGCACAATTGCAGATTTTAGAATTTCAAAAGCTCTGAATTGGCTGATCTATAGTAAGGTGATTTTCATCAAATCGAATTTTCTTTGAAATGTATGGAAATAATCAAGCAATTTAAATGCGCGTTTGCACACTGAGTATAGGTCTTGAGGCATATCATTAGAGGTATCAAGAACCACAATCGGAGCACAATTGCAGAATTTTGGATTTGTAAAATCTCAGAATCGGCTGATTTATAGTAAGGTGATTTTCATCAAATCGAATTTTCTTTGAAATGTATGGAAATAATCAAGCAATCTTAATGCGCGTTGGCACACTCAATAAATATCCTGAGACCTAACACTAGAGGTATCAAGAACCACAATCGGAGCACAATTGCAGATTTTGGATTTTTAAAAGCTCTGAATCGGCTGGTCTATAGTAAGGTGATTTTCATCAAATCGAATTTTCTTTGAAATGTATGGAAATAATCAAGCAATCTTAATGCGCGTTGGCACACTCAATAAATATCCTGAGACCTATCATTAGAGATATCAAGAACCACAATCGGAGCACAATTGCAGATTTTGGATTTTAATGGCTCTGAATCGGCTGATCTATAGTCAAGTGATTTTCATCAAATCTAATTTTCAAATTTGTAGATTTTTGATTTTCTGAATCCCCAATTAGTATGTTAAACCGAGAGTTTTCTGTAATATATTAATATATTCCATGAGGTTATTGAGTTATTCAATAAATAAAACGAAAACTGGGAAATCCTATGATTTTCCTGTCACACTTTTGATTCAGAAAACAGGATCCTAAAATTTCCAAAGCGGTTTTGAGCTAAAAGAGCATATAAACTGAATAAATCAAAAATCATACTTTTCAGACCGGGATCCTAGGAAACCGGGATCCCGTTTGAGAAACCATTGTCTCAACGAAACATGTAATTATAATATGTAACTAAAATATGAAACCAATTGAGCTAAGCAAGCTAAACTAAGCTAAGCGAATCTATGTTATCTCGCTTAGTTTAGCTGAAATGTACAATGGGCCTTAGGGTACGTTAGCTAATATCCCAATAAATGCACATCTAGTTAAATAACAAACCACTTTAGGATTATGTACCAATTAATTTTGTCCGTTTTTATTTTTCTTATATTAAAATCCGAATGCGCTACTCGACGACGATCCTCCTTGGGTTAACGGAGGTTTTTTGGCGCGTAATATATATGGATTGCCACTGATTTGCATTTCATTTATGCTTCTCTGCACTAATTTGCATTCTTCCCAATATTTTAAAAACAAATTTTTCTGAACTTCAATTACTGCATCGGACGAATTTGAATTGTGACACTTAAAAAATAGGCCCAAAAAAATTTCCAACGATTGACCTGGATCAAGGCCATAATGTTTTGGACGATCCAATGCACATTCTAATAGTCCATTGGTGATTAATGTTGGTGTTATTGTTCCAAAATCTAATTCTTGATTTTTTAAATCTTCATTTACATCCGACCACTGTGAATAACCAAATACTATCAGGACGTCTTTGTATAATTCAGGATTCTGTAGAAATTTGATGCAATGCGATTCGTTCGACATTACATAAATCTGGGAAGGAAATTTATATTCAATTAAAATTATAGCGAATATTAAAATTTGTTACGTTGTTATTAAGAGCCTACTTTCTGGAAATATAGTACGGAAAATTCGGGCAGCCCTATGATAACAGACGTTTCAGAAGATATTAAGTAGGCAACTGGGCAATAGCCTTGATTGGTAATCACATAATTTTTCCAATCTTTGACCAATTTGGGCAGCTCTTCGGGAATTGTTTCATTTGTTGGTAAATACGTATCACAATTTACCATTAGCTCAACAAGATGTGTATTACAGGACCAATAAAAATGTTTTCGAAATTGAAACAGATTCTTTTCGTACGAATTGTCAGAATATAATGATTCTGCCTCCCCGTCATCACTGTATGGATATTCATATTGTGTCAATAATTTCAATTTTAACCAGCACAGTGGACAATAAAGCTTTAAATGACTCAAACGAAAATTTAGCTCGTAATCAGTTACATCCATCTTGTTTATACTTGCGGCTGCTAATTCATTTGTCCTTACATCATATAAATTGAATAGCCTAAGCATCAAAAGTATTTCACGATTTACTTTATGCCAAGAACTCCATTTTGATGTAAAATCCTTTACCGTTATGACATTTTGATGTAAACCTTTAAAATCAGTATGGTGATTCGCAAACTTTTCAAGGTTCGCTACGATATTATAAAGTTTTTCAATTACCTCCAATTTCCTTTTATATTTATCTTTATTGTATGAATTTTTGAAGTAATTCCACATATCTGAACCGGTCGGATCCAAATATATTACCAAACTAATATTTAAGTTATTTAGTATAAAACATTCAATCAAATCATCGTTTAACGGTAAATCACGTATAACCCATCCAAGGGATTCGAAATTTATCGAAATTTTTACCAAATCACATATTTCTTGGTTATTGGTTAGTTGCATGCTATTGTCAAACAGACCCTTAGCAAGTTTGGTCCATCTAAAATTCGTAACCACGTACTTTTTCATTTCGTCCAATGAGAAATTATTGAGTTGAAATTCTTCTGTGATTCGGTCGCACATAGCGTGGCATCCTCCTTTTCGGGGTCCATGAACTACTAAGCCAATCGGTTTAGTTATTTTGTAAACGTTCATTGGATTAGTGTAAAGATAGGGGCGGGCGAAAAATTGATCAACATTGTGATGTACGCGTTGTACAAAATATATATGTTCCTGGTGTATAAACGGTTGAAGTTTTTGATCTAAATTGGGAGTTTCTGGAAAAAGATGATTTGGTATTAAAGGAGAATTAGTTAGATCACATAAATTTACTCACGTAAATTTAACTTCATAGGATAATTCATATCAAGATTTCGAACAGGACAATTCCAAAAATATCGGCTCACCATAAATTGGCCATGTTCAAGATAATCCATGGCATTCTCAAAACTGATCCGATATGCCCGATCAAAAATGTATTGTCGATCCGTGCTCTCTTTAATATATTTCAAAACAGTTTTTTCAATCTCTTTCGTCGTATATGGGTGCAATCGTATCTGAATGAATGGAATTAAATGTTCTTCGGCCACCGATTTAATTTTAACATATTCTTCTGTACGTCTTTGTATAAAATTATTTACTTCTTGTTTAATTTTAAATATCATCACTTCATCAATTAATTTGGTGTACTTATCAGGTGGCATTTCTTCGTTCACCAAATCAGCAACATACAGTTGTCTTTTCTGCTCTTGATAATTTTCAGCTGGTTTTACATTGAAGCTTCTTAATGTAGCCCCTAAAATAGCTGGATCTAATCGATTGTTGACTCTATCATCCTCCTCCTCCACCTCATCAACAACAATGTCAGCTGAAAGCTGAGCAATTTGTTCTTCAAACCGTAATTTTCGTTGACTCATCCAATCTTCATTCTGCAATTTGAATACCTCTACCTTCTTCAGCAACATGTATTTATATTCTTTTATATAGTATTTCAGTTGGTCCTTCATCAAAGTTTTATTCTCGACTCTTAGGTAAAATATTTGTTCTGGATAATAACCTAGGCTAATCATTTGTTCCAAATGACTAGCTGTATAGGGAAATCCCTCTAATAAAAATAATCAAAAAAATATTGAATATTGTTGCTTTGCAATTACATTTTATTCCGTGCATTATATTACCTAATAAAAATCCTTCTTCAAATAATGGTCCAACTATATCCTTTACAAGGCCTTCACCCAAATTTTCAAGATTTTCATAAAAATTTGTGATATTTAAAGGGCTAAATTGGCCTTCTTTCTCTAAGCACAAATAGTTTATTAGATGATCTACATGTGTGTGTCTCGTCCCTAAAATATCGGCCACTCGCCTTAGATCTGCCCGCTTGCCAATATGATAATTTCCGATTACGCACAGTCGATAGGGAGGTATTCGAAAAGGGCGTTCAATTTCAGAGTATTTAAAAGGATCTTTTAAAAATGTTTGCAATGCCACATCCGAGGAAAACATATATGTTTTATTCTTTAATTGAACTGCATACTGTGATAGAGCTAATTTTATTAACATTTTATCGACAAAAAGAACTGGGCAATATTCTGCTGTGGTTCCTAATCTTAAAATTCTATCCGATGGCAACGTTTCATCTTTTAACCAATCTTCTTTTAATATATGAGAATGCCATTTAAAATAATTCATATAGTGTCTAATACCACAAATAATTGTATCGGTCCATGTTAAATTGTGAATATCCACACGAATTAGATGAGTATCAAATGGTTCCAAAAATGAGTTCAACCGCTCAAATTTTTCGCGATATTTGTTATTTTCTTCTAGAAAATAATCGTTCGTGCCTTCTATTGCTTCTGTAGAGGTCATCAAAATAATGTGATCGAGTTCACGGCGAACTAACTGCGCCACAAAATATTTGGGACTTTCAACAGTTTGTTTCTTAATTTTATTCATCTTAGCCTTGAAAAATGCTTTATTGGTTCCCACAATTTTGTCAACAACGTATTTTGTATCGTAAAATTCTCGTCGACATTTTATATTTTGATTTTCAGCCAATCGGTCACCGACCGAATCATCCATATTAATAATGATATCGGGTAAACAATCTGTCTCCTGTAAACCTTGAAAAAGTTCAATATCTGGTGGTAAACCATCCAATATCCAATAACCATACAATTTCTGTTGTTTTGTTAAAATTTTCTGTCGTTTCTCGCACAATCGAACTTTTGTTACAAGAATCTCCAATTTTCGTGGCATTGGTAAAACATAATCTTTGCTCCATTCTTTCATTAATTCTGCTATCAATGCCTTTACATCAGTATCAGTAGCTTGAGGTTCTCTAAATAAGAGAGCTGTACGAAGTTCTAATGGTAATTTCTTCAGCAACAACTCTTTTGATGTTAGATAACTTTTGAGCAGTACAGGATTGTCTGTTTCAAAATTGGATTCATTAAGTAAATTTTTCAGCCTTTTATTTTCATTGGCGGCCTTCTTATCAGGTTTCAGTTTTCCGTTTTTATCTTTTATGCGTGGAATTGGCTTAAGAAAATCAATGATATATGACGTAATTATTTTAATCCATTTATCGATTTTATCAGCCCGAATCTGCTTTTCCTTACTGTGTGCGTCCAAAGATTGAGAGTGCAACATCGATATGGCTTGTTCGACTGCTTTGGTATAATAAAGCTTCCTAACGTCAACATTTCTGTAATACTCAAATACATAATTTACATCGATAATGGTGCAATTTTCAAAAAATTGGGCTAAGCATCGGGCAAATGTGGTCTTTCCTGATGTACTTGGTCCCATTATACCTACTCGACATGTCGGACAACAAGGCATAAACAATTGTGGATTCTCCAGAAAAACACGTTTATTCTCATCAGATGACAGCAGGTAAATTTTTCCAGTAAATTGAACCGAATACTGATATTTTCCTAAAACACATTTTCCTCGTATCGTCATAACCGGACATTTATTTTCAAACGATGATATAAACCAACCAAGATCCTTGCGAACTGGATTTATTTTATACAAAATGTCCGCTTTATCCCGTGGAGTCGTTGCGGCCTCCAATTTTGCAATAATGGTTTCATCATCTTTAAACTTATCGTAAAAATCAATTGCGTAAAACACCTTCCTATAACAACACGTATTATCAATTTTATTTTTACAGTTTTTAAATGTTTCTTCCGTTGTAAATATTCCTTGACAATAGATTATATTTGACTGTGGAAAATGGCATACAAACTGCTGTATAACATTTAATGCATAATTGTATCGTTTTAATTGAACCCGGATACCCTCCAAATTATCCAATTTTCTGGTTTTTTTCATATTTTTTGTTATTATATCTTCATCATCACAATCTATGTAAATTAATATGGTCGGTTTAAGATCCAAATCAAGAAGAAAATATAATTGGCGCTTAACACTATTGCGGACATCGTCATCACAACTTAATCGATGAAACAGTTTTGGAGGCGGACGAAATCCTTGCCACGAATTTTTTTGTTCTGTGAAATCCTCTTCGTCGATGTTATCTTCAAAATTTTGATATTCCGAAAATAATTTTGCTTTCAACTTTGCCAATTCGTGTAACCTATTCGTGGTTGGGACATCAATTAACTCGTCCACAATTTGTTGAAAAGCCAAAAAATCCTCTTCAGTCAAAAAATTCGTTTTAATATTTAAGTCCGTATTCGGGATTATGGGCAATCCGGTTAGAATATAGCCTCTATAAACTACATTGCTGGTCCTAATTTCACGCTGAATCAACCACAAAATTATTTCGATTGGTAGATTTTTATTCAGCTGCAAGTTTTTATGCAGCCATATACCAAGCTGTGATTTACTTTGAATTTCTCGTTCAATAAGTCGATCGCCATCAATGTGAACGCATTTAAAATGTTCTTCTAGTTTGGCGGCCAATTCATTTGTTTCGATTCCAGGCTTTGCAATTATCATGTAATTTGTTGCGTCATGGTTGATATATTCCTCCTTCGTATTGGTTTGAAAACATTCACTACGATTTACCGAAATCGGACCTCTTGATAATCTTACATTACTTATCATCGGCAGCATAATTTCCATTGGGAATTTACCAATATTTCTCACACGGCTATTAATTCTTGGAAATTCGCAGATAACTTCTTCTGCATCGGCCACATTTTCGACAATATCATCAATTAATTGGAACGAATCCGGTTCATCTTTTAGAACGTGTTGTTGCAAAAGGTGTCGTAGGAAAAAATCACAATTTGCTACAAAATTGGAGGTATACATCGTAAAGCAAAATAAGCGTCTGAACAAAAGAAACTTTGTTTTTAGTAAAATGGTAGCTTGATTGTTAAATAAAATGCACAGAAACTATACAGCTGCCACTAATACATTATTTCAAAACCTAAGGTGTTAATTCGAGCAAACAAAACGTCGTGAACAAAATTACAGCCAGTAAAAAATGGTCAGTTTAAGCTAAACTTCTGTTTTATAGAATCAAAAAAAACTTTTTTTTAGAAGGTCGCATTCTATAAATCGCCAAGCTTTGATGATTAGCAAAAGGGTGCAATTTTCCAGCTGGAACTTTTATTTCGAAAGTGTGTGTAAAACAAAAATACAAGAAAAGGAAAACAGAGATAAAAACAAAAAATCTCAGAAAAAGTTTTAACCTAGAAAACGATGACAGTGACGGCGGAGAGCACTCTGAAGAAAGTAATAGTGAACAACTGAATATCGAAACAATAAAAGTAGATATAATTAAATACAATAGCAGTTGGGTAGAAAAAGTGATGTTTGACAACAAAACAATCGAGTTTAAACTTGATTCGGGCGCACAGTGCAACGTGTTAAAGCGACATCGAATGCAGAATACAAAATAAACTAGCAAAAATAAAGTTTAAAATAATCGATCAAGATTCATCACCAATACTAGGATTAAAAACTTGCGAAAAATACAAGTCTTTAATTCGTCCGGATTCAAAAACAAAAGATTGGACTGACGGCGAAATATTTAATGGATTAGGCTGTTTGAAACATTTTCAATATGATATCGATTTAATAGATAATCCGAAATTGGAAATAACACCAGCAAGAAAAATTCAATTTGTGTTAAAAAGCAAAGTTAAAAGAAAACTCGATAAAATGGTGGATATTGGTGTAATTGAAAAAATGAAGGAAGCAACACCAGTAGTATCACCAATGGTAGTTGTGAAGCAAAAAGGCAAATTAAGGATTTGCATCGATCCAAGTAATCTGAACAAAAATATATTACGCAGACATGTTCCACTTCGCACAATAGAAGAAAATAACAACAAGGAAGACAACTTGAAAATACATCTAATACTACCGATGTCGAAAGAATTCAGCAACAGTTTGAGACAAGAAATACAAAGGGACGAAGGATTACAAAAAATCATATATTATCTATTTAATCGTTGGCCTGAAGATAACAAAAAAATTCCGGAAAACATAAAACATTACTCTAATTTCAAAGATGAAATCTCATACTATGATGGAATTCTGTTAAAAGGGAGCAAAATAATAATACTCAATTCATTAATCAACTATATACTAAAAGTAAACCATCAAGGTCACCTTGGTATACAAAGTTCAATAAAAAGAGCTCGTCAGTCGGTATACTGGAAAAACTTGGCCCAGAATATTATAAATCAAATTGAAAAATGCCAAGTTTGTCAATCAACACAGCGAAATCAGCCGAAAGACCAACCATACTAAAGGAGATTCCACAATATCCATTCCAAATAGTTCGATCGGACTTATTCAAATTCAATGCAAATACGTACTTGTTAATAGCAGGCAGCTATTCTGGATGGTACGATTTTGTCAAAATAGAACATCAGACGTCAGAAGAAATCAGTATATTTGGAATACCGCAAATTCTCGAAACAGATAACGGGCCACAATATAGTTCAATGGAATTCAAACCGTTCTCGAGGTCATGGAGTTTCACTCACCAGACATCAAGTCCACATTTTCCACGATCGAACGGACTATCAGAACGTTTCGTACAAACAGCAAAGATGCTTCTCAAAAAATGCAGCAAAGACGACACAGATTTAAATTTAGCAATGCTGAATTACAGAAACACACCAATAAACGTAAATTTGCAATCCCCAAATCAACGGATAATGAGCAGAATAACAAAATCTTTATTACCAACATCAAAAGAAGTACTTCAACCAAAGGTGATAAACAACGTATCAACAAACCTGCAGAACAGTCGATTAAAACAAAAATACTACGCCGATAGAATTAAGGAAGAATTAAAAGAATGGGAGCAAATAGCTGTTCAAACAGGGCACAGAAATTGGGTTTCAGGAGAAGTTATAAAGAACTTGGAAGCACCACGATCCCAGATCGTTAAAACGAACGAAGGAGAAACGTATAGAAGAAATTCTTCACAATTGAATATGACCAAGGCAAACACACCAGTACCAGTGAAATTATCATATCATCCTGATACTGATGGAACATCGAAAGTTCAGCCAACTAACGAAGATATAAACATTTCAAAAAATAATTCAGTTAATGAAGGGATTATACAACCTACTCAAACGGGACTTGGAAGAACATCATCAGGAAACCAGTTAAATTAGACTTATAAATTGATTCTAAATTAAGCAGTTTGGTACATATGAATTAGTAGTAAAATTTAAGTTTTATATTATAATTTTCAAAAATTGAATTAGTCGTAAAATTATATGTATTATAATTTTGAAAAAAAAAAACGAAAAAAGGGGGATGTCACGACATCTACCCTAAAACCATGTAACGCATATTGTAAACGTAGCCACAACTACAATATAGTGCTTGACAGCAGTCAATACTAACTCGCGTGTCTGATCTCACAGTCTTGTATCCTAATTCACATATTTAGCCTTATCAAACTGAATGAGTTTGAACCAAGGCCAAAAAAAGTAATAAACCTACATCGCTAGATTCAGAATGAAATACAGCCTTGGCGAAAATTATAAAGCACCCCTCCCAAATTGCAGTATCTACAAAACGAATGAAGACAAAAATTAAAACTCAATATTTTTAGGAAATACTTTTTATATTTTATTAATTTTAGTATTTTGTAGGTCCTCCTTTGGCTTTGATGACAGCCAGGACTCTTTTATTCATCGACCGTACTAATTTTTCGCAGGTATTTCTCGATATATTTTTCCATTCCTCTGTCAGCGCACGTTTGAGGTCTTCCTTTGAAGTCATACTGCGATACTTGATTTTTTTTTTTAAAATTGACCACAAATTTTCAATGGGATTTAGGTCTGGTGACTGGGCGGGCCAGTCCATGACTCGAATTTGTTTTTTTCGAAACCAACTCATCGTAACGCGGGAAGTATGGCAGGGGGCATTATCCTGTTGATAAATTATCGAAGAACTATCCGTTTCCGCAAAGATTTGCCGAATTGAGGCATTCAATGCAGCCTCGAGGACGGTAACATAGTTGGTTCCAATAAATATTTGTGAGATTCAGAACAGTTTATTCATTGTGGTGGTCGTCACTTCAAAGTCATGAAAAATTATTAAAGTTCATTTATGCTTATGAACTTTTTCTGTGCTTTATCTGAAACATGTTTTAATATGGTAGTCTAGTAGTTCTTAAAATTATCAGTCGAATATGGGTAACCCTATCTGGTATTGCTAATTTTATCATTACTACGCGCAAGCTGCTCCGCCACGTCAAGGCTGTGATTTTGGAGAAGTTTATCCATAGATGAGTACGGAAATTGTAGGGATGTTTGAATCCTGAGGGAGGAATGAGAATAAAGTTGTGAGTGAGGTATATGGATTAGGGATTGCATGCTGATAGCGGATATATTATA
Organism: Tipula vernalis; assembly: GCA_958295665.1. Taxonomy (NCBI): domain Eukaryota; kingdom Metazoa; phylum Arthropoda; class Insecta; order Diptera; family Tipulidae; genus Tipula; species Tipula vernalis. The sequence goes on along the minus strand of OY282559.1, from coordinate 76,348,323 downwards.
ACACTAGACCCGTTTTTCAATTAAAACAATAAAACGTCTGTCTTACGTTTTATTGGTACACCTTAATATAAATCAGGGTTGTTTAACCTAACAATTAGGCCAACCTGACTGAAACCGTCTCGGTTTTAATAATTAATAACGACCAATTAATGGTAGCCTGGCAATTTAATAAATGGTTTCATGCGAGTAATGTAATATACACCTTCAAACGGCCGGCTTGTAATGCTGAATCCAGCGACATCCCCAATTAGATATCGATCATTACCCAATATTTTCTTAACTTGATATGGGCCTCTGTATTTTAGAATTAGTTTTTTGTTAATACCTGGAGTAGTGTCCACATTCTTCACGACGATTAAATCACCTTCATTAAACGTAACAGCTTCCTTTCGATGACTATTCACATATTCTCGACAATACGCTTATGATGCTTCAATGTTAATACGGGCAGTTTCCCGAATTGCGTTAATGTTTTCCGGAACATCATCTAATTTGTTTTCTCTTTCGAGAAATTCACGAAGCTTATCATTTACGGGACCTCTCAGATTTCTTCCAAATAATATCGAGGATGGTGTCAATTTCGTCGTACTATGCTCACTAGTGTTGTACGCAAACTCTACTTGTTCCAGGACTTCGTCCCACTCGATTTTTCGTTCGGCATTGACCAACTTTGCTATCATAGGCGTTAACGTGCGATTAAATCGTTCAATTTGTCCATTTACATGTGGCGCGGCACTAGCAACCAAAATATGTTGTACACAATTTTGCTTTAAGTAGTTCTTAAACTCATCCGAAGTAAAATTACTGCCTCTGTCCGTAATTACTTCATCGGGACGACTAAACTGTCTAAAATATTGCTGGAAACACTCGATGGTATCTTTAGCACTCGTGGTTTTGGTTGCAAACAATCGAATATGTTTCGGAAAACCGTCAATGATACCCAATATAAACCGCTTATTTTGCTTAGTCATGCCCAACAGACCATAAAAATCGGCATGCACGATTTCAAAAGGTTGATCTGCTTTAGGAATGCTATGAAGAAAACCTTCTACCTTCCCCGTTGGTAAATTGTACTTAATACATTTCAAGCAATTCTGGATTTTACGATGCTGGACATATTGGGAAACCAATAATGTCTTCCTATTACCTCCATCGTCTTCTTCAATCCAATATGCGCCATGAGATCGTGAGAGTTTTTAATCACTTGATTTTGCATCGACTCTGGCACAAAAAAACGTATTTTATTTTTATTGATCTTTTTGCAGATCAATCCAGCTCGTAGCTCAAAAAACGAACTTTCAGCTAACTCAAGTGGCTTTCGTAATTCTTCAAGCTTTGGATCTTGCGGTTGCAATAAGGCCAATGATTGCTCAAAAGGATTATCGTGAATTACTAAGACACTCTGAATTCGACTCAATGCATCAGCGTGTTTCATCTGATCTCCCTCTCGATGATGAATCGTATAGTTATACTCTTGCATTTCCAAGGCCCACCGTGCAATTTTTCGATGAATAGCCTTTTTATTTAATGTCAGAGTAATTGCATCGCAATCTGTGTACACCTTAAATTCTCGACCAAGCAAAAAAATCCGAAATCTTCGGAATGCGTATATGATTGCTAAGCATCATAATTCATAAGAGTGTAACCTCGATTCAATATCTGTTGTGCGTCTTGAGAAATACCTAATTGGATGCCACTTTCCATCTTTTTTCTTTTGTAGTAGAATTACACCGAATCCTATACTGCTGGCATCGCAATGCAGCTCTGTGTCGTCGTTAGGTGAATATATCGCAAGTATCGGGCAGTAAATGAGTTCATTTCATCCTGTCCAAATATATATTCCGCATTCCTGCGCAACAAATCTTGTAATGGTTTGACAATCAATGCAAACCCTTCTATAAATTTCCGGAAGTACGAGCATAAACCCAAAAAACTCTGGATCTCCTTGTTGTTTCTTGGCACCGAATACCCTTCAATAGCACTGATGTTACGGTCATTGGGACGAATACTCTTTTCATTAATAGAATATCCCAGGTAATCAATTTGTGTATACAGGAACTCACATTTATTTAATCTTAATTCCAACAAATTTGCGGAAAGCAATTTTAATACTTGGTACAAGATTTCCAAGTGTTCACCAATCTCCTTCGTTGCGATGAAAATGTCATCGATATATACGACCACTTTATGTTCTGCAATCAATTTAGCAAACATTTTATTGACATATTTCTGGAACTCTGCTGGCCCATTTGATGTGTGTGTATGGTATCGAATCTGGAGCAATTGTTACGTGATGGAATCCTGATTTCAGGTCCAGTGATGTAAAAAATCTTTTGTTATGTACAAATTCCAAGATATCCTCGATAATTGGTAAAGGATAATTACCATTCACCGTTATTTTATTAAGAGCTCGATAGTCTACACATAAGCGATATTCTTCTTTATTTTCTTTTTTATAAGCACTTTCGGCGAACAATATTTAGATTCGCTGACTCGTATGAATCCCTTTTCCAATAATTCATCCAACATTTTAGCAACAATATCTCGTTCCGCATATGATAATCGCCTTGGTGCTGCTGTAATTAGCTTATCGTGCGCTAATTCTATGTCATTTCAAATTTGACTTCAGGAACAATTGGTTTCTTGGTACAGAAATACTTATAATTTATCATTTGATATATTTCAGAATCATTAATTTTTATTTGATTTTCTAATGGATTTTCAATTAAATCTATATGTATTAGCTCTTGACAAAATTCTGCTTCAAAATTAATTTTGTGATCCTCAATTTTTAGTTCAGCTTTTGCGATTCGAAGAAAATCTCTTCCCAACAACAATTCTACCATCATAGTATTATTCTCAACCAAAATACAATCAATATTATATAAATTCCCAAATATTAGAACATTGACATTTATAATACCAATACACTTGACTTTATTATTATTAATATCCGTTAAATCTTTTTTATCTCCGATTGGTTTAATTAATACAGGTTTCGCTATTTTACATACCTTAACTAAAGTTACCGGGCTTCCAGAATCGATCAATGCCGTCATTTGAATTGGATGTTCATCCGCAAATACGAAATAGTTTTGCGTTACACCAATTTCTTCACCCTCATTCATGTTATTCACTTGTTTTTTCCTTTCGTTTTGATATTCCCCTAATTTGTGTCCTATTTCTCCGCATCGAAAACATGAATTGTTCGCGCGTTTCGGTTTTTCACACTTTTTCGAAAGATGTCCTCGCTCACCGCAATTATAACATCGTATTCCCCAACTAGTTGACTGCTTAACACTACCACCTTCACGTTGTTCTGATTTGAAACCACTACTGGCTTGTTTTTCACTCTTTGGTTTATCATCGAACTGTTCAAATTTACCTCTCACCGTTGTATTCGACGGTTTTACAATTTTTATGAATGCCAACAATAACTGTTTTGGCTTTTGGTAGCACTGTAATCGTGCTTGATTTTGTAATCCAATATTTTGGATACCATCGATAATACCATCTACCAATTCGTCGTCCTCGAACTTCAATGGTACCGCCAAAATCATCTTGTCGGTGTAATAGGCGTAAAAATCTTCTGAATGTTTCCAAACTCTTTCCTCGAATAACTTGCGTTGTTTGGATTTACTTTTTCTGGTATTGAATAAATCATTCAACTCCGAAAGTATTTCATTGACACTCAATTTTAAATTGTTTGGGTCACATAAAAACCAATTACGAGCACGGTCCTCTAAGCAATCTGCAAGTTGCAATCGCATCTCATCTTCATCAACCTCGTACTTGTTCTTTATTGTTCGAATTGTTTCGGCAAATATTCAATTCCCTTAAATGATGCTACCATTTTACGTAGCTTAATTCTACCATACCGCCGTTTCGTTATCTCTGATTCGTCTAAACTATCCTCATCATCCTCACGCACACGATTTTTTTCTCGTATCATATTATACGATAATTGTTGACGAGATAATTGTTTGTTGTGAAACTAATTAAGATAAATAGAATTAAGATCATAAAAACGCGTAAAATCAAAACATAATTTATTTCAAATAACATTGTAAAACATAATTGATATTGAAGAAACAATACAAAATATACATATACTAAAAATGCGGAAGCATAACATATATAGCAAAACCAAAACAAACATGACACATATTACGTACTACAAAATTACGTAGTAAGTAAGAAACAAATGTGTACATATTACATTGAACCCAAAATAATATGAGTACATTAATAATATATGCGCTAGATTAAAATGCAAACATTTCGTATGTTCTATATTAACAAAATATGGAAAATGATTACACGAACAAATTTATTTAAGCATATCATCACACATGTACGTATTGTGAAATAAAATAATTATGCCCCAGATTAAAATATATGTTACTAAAAGTATATTAAAATTGTTATTATAAATCGATAAAGAAAAATCGGTATATACTCGTAAACTATTGATTTTTTGAAATTAATTATGAGTCGATTTTATAAACTTTAACCGAATGGGTTAGTCTGCGGGTAGAAAATAAAATCAAATCTCAGTTGTAATAAATAAATTCAATACTAATAAAATCCGGGACATATGTACAAAATAAACATAATCTTTTCAATCAAACAGACGGGTACGGAAGATCAACAAACAAGCGGTGAGTATTACTATTGGATATTATTATCCTAAATATCCAATTTTTAACCTAGAACCAATTACCTATCCCTCATTATAACGATACGGCAAAATCGTTATAATTTCTACTAACAAAAGGTGGAATGATATGGCAAAATCATACACCAAAGGCAAATCTTTGTGAACCTCAGTTAACCAGTGTATGGCAAAGCACAGAAGTAAGCGAACAAGAGTCTTTGAGCTCACTAACTTACTTCATCTGAGGGCACATTGAGGCGTCATAGGCCCTACTAATAAATTAGGAAATTTATCATCACTCTATACCTAACCATAGAGTGGAGATAAATATAGGTTGACTGGAATAATAAACAATCAAAAAACACAGGATACATTAAACACATTAAACAACAAATATAACACTTGGACAATAATATAACATTATAAGAAAGTAAAATAGCAAATTGTACAACAAAGATAACATGTTCATCCTCTTTTCGCTTGGTATTTTGCCGCTCCGACTCAGCTAATACCAATTTCTGGTCAACATTCTGTTCAATCATGGTTTCCAGCATTCGCTGTTGTAATTATTTTTTAGAACCTTCACTATTCAAATTACTTTGTTGCAACTTATCTTGCAACTCCACCACTGTATATGACAACATTTCGATATATGGGCCATCGTAATTTGTTAACTCTGGAGGTATTTTATCACGAGAGGATGATGGATATTTATTCAAAGTATTTTGGTAAGTTTTAATATTAATATATCGAGCAGGAACTGGAGATTCAGGAGGTACTATTTTCGGATGGTAAATTTTCGGTTGGAAATGCAGTCTGCAAAAGCCTTTTTTGACCAATATATATATATTGGGTTAAAATGACGGCTGCACATGTCTTTTTTACTGAGATTGTCAATTAATATTGGTTTTAGTTGTATTTTGCAAGCAATCAACCATTCTTTAGCTTGCTCTACATTTTTCGGAAAGCGAAAAAGTCTTAAATGTGAATTTCTTCTAGAAGCGTCACAATTATCAATTATACAAGTAACACCTGATTTGATATTGTTACTAATATTATACTTAAATATTGTAATGTAACACTTAACGATTGTAAATCCAAAAATTTAATTTAAGGTTTATTTTAAGTAGAAAAATAAAACAAGACCAAATGCTGTTGTTGTTGTTGTTTGTTATTGATTTATTTTTTACCGTCCTACTTTACGCCTGGAGTAGCCATTAGCCAAATCGAGGACGGGCGGCTACAGACTCGTAGTGCTGGCATGAAAGATGGGTCGGCCCATGGATTCTGCACTCTTAACAAGGGGTCATAGATGTGTTCATCTTCATCACCGATCGTAATCAGATGATGAAAAATCCCTTTTGCATCCCGCCCCTATAGAGATTCGAACCCGGTACCTCCCGATCCAACCGCCGCAGCTTTAACCAGTGCGCCGTTTGCTCGGTAAGACCAAATGTACACAACGATTTTTATAGCATGAATTATGAAATCAAACTGGCTGAAAAATATTGAAATTGAAACGTCGAAAAACAAACGTCTGAAATATGAATACACATCCAACCAAACAGACGTTCGTGTTTTTAAACGGTTTTATTGTCTTTAAATTTTATATTTGTTAATAGAGGGAGGGACTATAGCAAAACCAACAAAAAAGTCTATACAAGCCATACAGTACAAACACTTAATGTTTAAAAAAGTACAGACGTTGGAGAAAATGTTGCAAACACCTCGATTTTTGATAATTTTTTATATTTGTGTTTATAATTTTGTCCTAAAACAATTTGTTTACACTTGGCCAATTTTTTTACGTGCATTTCTCGGAAGAGTCCACTGTTGTAATTACTCCGGAAATGAAGCAATTCATTCGAAGAAGGCCTGGAGAGGCGCATAAAGCCGATTGCCTCATCCGAACAGTTAAACACCCGCCGGGTGTGATGATATGGGGATCGATAAGCGCGTCGGGGCCAGGCCCCTTTTTTCGTAGAAGGGACAGTGCGGCAAGACCAGTACCAAAATATCTTGAAAAATTGTTTTTTGCATCCATTCAAGATATTCGGGATTCTGCTTCTCACTATTATTTTATGCAAAACAATGCCCCATGCCACACAGCCAAAAAGGTTAAAAATTTCAAAGCTGCAGAAAACATTCCATTGCTACCCTGGCCAGGGAATTCTCCTGAGAATATTAAAAGTCAAAATAAATAAACTCCCTAACTTCAATCGCTAAACAAAAATATAAGGGATGTGTGGTATGGGGACGAAGATTGAAAAAAATCTATCGAGTCTTGTATAGCGAGTATGCCCATTAGAGTTGCTGCCCTTGTCAAAAACAAAGGGGGTACAATTACATATTAGGCTTAGATTTCTGTAATTTTTACTTTATGTTTCAAATAAAATTCTCTATATAAAAAGTATAAAAAGTTTTTTTTTTAATCGATAACTGATTAGAAAAAGCGCGACAAAACTAAAATATATGATTTTTCCAAAGTGTTTGCAAAATTTTGTCCACCGTCTGTAGACTACAACAACTGAACAAATCTGTTTTTGTTGTTGTTTAAATATTATATCACAAAACCAATAAATAATACAGTATTTTATTGATAGGATCTGTGTAAAGAGCGAACGAGACGGCTTGTATAAACTTTTTTGTTGGTTTTGCGTCCTTGACTATAGAAATAAAAAAATGTAATAAATTTAGATGGGATAGTGTGTGATAAAATTTAAAATCCAAACGGAGAAAAATTACTGCGCGTGTATATGTTTACAATAGTAATAATTGGGAGTGTATGAAGGAAACAAAATCGAGTTTTATTTTTTTTTTTTATTTACAGTTATCATTTCGTGTAACAATTTCATACTCCAAATGATTCATCTCTATTATATACTGATCTCTGATCAAACTTAACTGCAAGTGCAATTAAGTATCGGATGGACGAGTAGTGAACAACCGGTGAATATGTCTCTTCATAGTCAATACCTTCTCGTTGAGAACAACCGAATAACGGTTGATATTTCCAATAACATCGCAGTTGGTTTTAAATACCCACTTGCATTCGAATGCTTTTCTATTCGGTGGAATATTCACTAAAATCCAGGTTCTATTTTCAATGAGAGTCGCATTCAGGTCTGTTCTTAGCCTCTTCATATGTTAAAGGTTCTGAGCGTATTCAGATAATTTGCCATTGTAACTTAGTTCATAATCCTTCAACTTTGCTGGCTGTTTCCTGGTACGCTTGTTACTTTCTTCGATGGCTTCTCAATTGTTTTCTAAAATTTTAGAAGATAGTTCGTCATTGGAACATAATCCGTCATTGGAACACAATTCATCGGATGCAGCAGCTTCTATGAATGTCGGTGTTTCGCTCACTTCGTCTATATTCCAATACAGAGGCATGCTTGATGATTCGTCCACTTCATGATCATCGTTTGCATTTTTTGGTACAGACGATTCAATGAAAATTACATCACGACTCTTTAATATGTCACATTTTGTTTACTGTATAATCGGTAATCTTTCGAATTCTCACAGTAGCCAACAAAAATGCATTCGTCAGATTTGATTCCCATTTTTTCCGTTGTTGTTTCGGTATGTGTGACATAACTTTAGCTGCAAAAACTCTTAAATGGCGCAAATCTGGTTTTACTCCAGACCAAATTTCTTCGGATGTCTTGTCGAGACCTCTCGTTGGTGAACGGTTGACGAGATAAGCAGATGTAGCTATAGTTTACGACCAGAATAATTTTTGTAGATTTGAATCAAACAACATAAAGTGCGCTTTCTCCATGAGAGTACGATTCATTCGTTCCGCCGTTGAATTTTTGATTGCGATACTGTCGTCTGATGTCGAATACATTCTTTTTGTATAAAGCTAATCATGCATTTATTAACATACTCCGAACCATTATCGATGCGTATGATTTTCAACTTCTGCCCGGTTTGCTTTTCTGCATATGATTTGAAATGCTTGAAAGAACCAATGGCTTCGTTCTTAGTTTCCAAAAATAAATGAAAACCTTCAAACAATCATCCACAAATGTCAAGAAATAGCTACTTCCGCCAAGAGTTTTTGTTTCCATTGGACCGCACAGATCCGAATGTACGAGCTTTGGCACAGTCTATGCAAGTTTCGTTCAGACAATTTTTAAAATTAACAGCATTGGGATATTTGTCACGTGAAAGTTTCATGCTATTTAGATTTAGGTGACCCAATCCAAAAAGAAGAAGAGGCAAAAGAGCGTTTTATTTTCCAAGCTGTTTGATAATTCGCACGGATTTAGCAATCGCTGCACCCAAATTTGCTTTAGCATTTCACTTGTAACCGTGGATCCACCCAAAAATTTATTAATTGGATATCGTAATCTTTTGTATTTGATTTGTGCTTTAAAATAAGACAGACCAACGCGAAATGTTAAACTGGGGTTGAAAAAAAAATCGGTATTGTACATCTGGAATAAGCGCCTCTCTTGACGGAAATGCTTGTTTTACCAATAGCGGATGCTCAAATCAAAATGTAGAATATCCGAGAGATTAGTGGCTTTTAAATCGATCACCACAAGTAGGTACTTACAAGCGCTTATGTTTCACATCTTTGCTAGATTTACTGTAGCAAAAATTATGGGAATATATTCCTATATATTCCTATAATCTCTGACTGTAGTTAATCTAGCAAAGACACGAACCATAAGTGCTTATAAGTACTTGCGATGGTCGATTGAAACAGAGATTATAGGAATATACATATATATATTCCCATAATTTTTGATTGGAAAGACACTATTTGGAGCCAGCGGGTGAGGCTGAGTTCCATATTTTTTTAGTGACACCTAAGCTCGCTGGGTACGCCCATTATTAAATAATAATGAGTTAAAAATGTTGAATGTGAACAACGTGTAATTTATTAAACTCAAAAACCAATATTTTGCTTCGAATTACAATTAAAACCCAAAAGCACTATCAAAAGAAAGATAATGCACTGTTCCCTTTTTCTTTGTTGTTTGCCTTATATAGGGATTACCTGTAATTTGCATTTGATACAGAGTCCTCTGCATCAATCTACATTCGTCCCAATATTTTAAAAACATTTTTTTATACGCTTCTATGTTGGAATTTGACGAATTGCTATTGTGGCTCTTCAAATATAGGGCCAAATAAATTTCCAACGATTGACCGGGTTCAAGATCATAATGTATTGGTCGTTCAAAAGAGCATTCAAACAGTGCGTTGGTGATCAGTGTTTGAGTTATTGCCCCAAAATCTAATTTCATATCTTTGAAATCTTCATCGATAGTCGATTGATTTGAATTGTAAAATATGATTACAACGTTTTTATATTTTTCTGGATCCTGCAGGAATTGTATACAATATGATTGAGAAGACATTGCATAAACCTGCAGATAGAATTAAACAGAAATGAATTAAATTTAATTGAAATAACAATAATTTGGCATATAATTACTTTATTATAATAAAGCACGGAATATTCTGGCAGTCCAATTAAAAGATTAGTATTGCAACTTTCTACATAAGCAACTGGGCAATATCCATCATTAACAAGAGGCATATACTGTTCCCATCCTTTAATCAAATTTGGTAACTCTTCTGGAAGTTTTTCTTCAAATGATTTCAAATACGATTCAGCATTTACCATCAATTCAACAAGATGATTATTGCAGGACCAATAAAAATATTTTCGAAATTGAAACAAATTTTTTTCGTACATATTATCAGAATATAGTGGCTCTGCCTCCTCGTCGTCTAAGTAATGATAATTGTATTTAACCAATAATTTATTTTGCATCCAGCACATTGGACAGTACAACTTTAAAGAGCTTAAACGATATTCCAACTCATAATCAGTGACTCTTAGTTTATATAAACTGCCGGCTACTAGCTGAATTCCTTTTTGCTCATATAAATTACAAAGCCTAAGCAATAAGAGTATTTCTCGATACGCTTTATCCCATGTACTCCATCTTGATGTAAAATTTTTTATTGTTATGATATTTCGATTTAAACCTTTAAAAGTGCTGGGATGCTTCGAAAAATTGTCAAGTTCCGAAATCATACCATATAGATGTTGCAGCACCTCCAGTTTTCGTTTATATTTCTCATTATTATATTTATTTTTGATATTGGACCATAAATCCATGCCGGTCGGCTCCAAATATATAACCAAATTAAGATCCAAACCATTTAGCATAAAACAATTAAATAGGTCATCATTTAAAGGTATATCACGCAAAATCCATCCTTGGGTTTCGAAGTTTATCGAAATTTTTACCAAATCACATATTTGTTGAATATCGGTTATTTGCATGCCATTCTCAATCAAGTCCGTAGCAAGTTTAGTCCATTTAAAATTTTTAACCACATACTCTTTCATACCATCCAAAGTGAAACAGGCGAGTTGAAATTCTTTTGAGATTCTAAGGCACAGCGTCTGGCATCCTGAATTTCGAGGACCATGGACTGCTAGTCGAATTGGAACAGTTATTTGGCGAGCATTCATTGAACCAGTGTAGTGAAAGGGTCGGTCAATAAACTCTTCCACATTATGACTTTCTCGTTGTATAAAATATATGTGTTCTTCGTATAAAATCGGTTGAACTTTTTCATCCCAGTCTGTAGTGCCTGAAATATGAGAAACAGCATTTTACAGGATGCAAAAATATTTATCAAAATACTTACGTAGAACCAAGTTAATGGGATAATTCATATCTAAATTTTTAACAGGACATGTCCGAAAATATCGACTGAGCATAAATTGGCCATAACCAATATAATCCAAAGATTCTCCATAACTAATCGGATGTGCTCGATCAAACAAATATTGTCGAGCCGTGCTCTCTTTAACATACTTCAAAATAGACTTTTCAATCTCTCTCGTTGTGTATGGGTGTAACCGTATCTGAATGAATGGAATTGAGTTGTCGTTGGCCACCAATTTAATTTTTTCATATTCTGCTTCTCGATTGCCTAAAAAATCTTTTACTTCCCGTTTTATCGATAATTTCATCATTTCATCAATTAATTTGGTATACTGATCGGGTGGCATTTCCTCGTTCACCATATCAGCTACATATAATTGTCTTTTCTGCACTTGATAATTTTGATCGGCTTCTACATAAAACACACTTAATATGTCGGTTAAAATTTCTGGTTTTAATCGATCGGTAAAACTTGTATCCTCCTCAACAACAATATCAGGTGGAAGCTGATCTAAAAGTTCATTAAATCGTAACCTTCGCTGACTCATCCAATTTTCATTTTGCAATTTGAATGCCTCTACCTGCTTTAACAATACATTTTTATATTCCTTCTCGTAGTATTTTGCTTCATCTTTTAGTAAATACTCGTTCTCGATTTTAAAAAAAAATATTTGTTCTGGATAATAATTTAGGCTGATCATTTGCTTTAGATGTTCGGCAGTAAGTGGAAAATCCTCTAAAAGTAAGCAATAAAAACTAATTATTGTTATATTCAAATGTTCTTTGTAGTACAACAGTATATCACCCAATAAAAATCCATCGTAAAATAAAGGGGCAAAAATATCGTTCACAATGAGATCACCTAAATGTTCAAAAATTTCATGGCCAGTTATTACATTTAACTGCCGATTTGACCGAGTTTTGTTCAAGTATAAATTTACCAAATTGGCCATGGACATGTATTTGGTTCCTATAATATCGGCAACCCGACTGAGATCGCCCCGTTTCGCAGCATGGTAACCTCCGATTACGCACAATCGATATGGCGGTATAGAAAATGGACGCTCAATATTAATATATCGCAATGGATTTTTAACAAATGTTTGCATAGCCTCTTCTGTTGAGAAAAGATACGTTTTATTTTTTATTTGAACTGCATTTTCTGAACGCCCTAATTTAATTAACATTTTATCCACAAACAGTACGGGGCAATACTCTGCGGTAACACCAACTCGTAAAATTCTACCCGGTTCATCTTTCGGAAAACCATCCTGTAATATATGAGGATGGCTATGAAAATAATTCATGTAATCTCTAAGACCATAAATAATAGCGTCAGACCATGATTTATTGTGAATATCTAATTGAATTAATTGGATGTCAAATGATTCCGCAAATAATTTCACGCTCTCAAAATCTTCACGATATTTGCCATTTTCTTCTTCAAAATCGTTCATACCTTGTAATGAATCTTGCATCAAAATATGATCGAGTTCGCGGCGAACTAACTGCGCCTCAAAATATTTGGTACTTTCAGTAGTTGGCTTCTTAATATTATTCATCTTATCCTTGAAAAATGCTTTGTTGATTCTCATTATAGTGTCAACAATGTAATTTATATCGTAAAATTCTCGTCGGCATTTTGTATTCTGATTTTCGGCTAATCGTTCACCAACCGAATCATCCATATTAACAATGATATCGGGTAGACAATTCATTTCCTGTAAACCTTGAAAAAGTTCAATATCTGGTGGTAAACCATCTAATATCCAGTACCCATACAATTTCTTTCCATTCGTTAAAATCTTTTGTCGTTTTTCACATAATCGAATTTTAGTGACGAGAATTTCGATCTTGCGTGCTAATGGTAATTTATAATCTTTGCTTAATGCGTTCATTCGTTCTGTAGCTAATTTCTTTACATCCATATCACTGGCTAGAGGTTCACGAAATATTACATTTTTACGAAGATCCCACGGTAATTTATTAAAGAACAAATCTGTTAGAGTTAGGTAACTCTTGAGTTTTACAGGATTGCCTGTTTCAAACCCAAATTCATTAAGCAAATTTCTTAACCTCTCATTTTCATGGACTGCCTTCTTATTAGGTTTCGGCTTATTGTTTTTTTCTTTTATGTATGGAATTGGCTTAAGAAAATCAATGATATATTGTGTCATGGTTTTAATCCAATCGTTGATTTTATCAACGTGGATCTGCTTTTCCTTATTATATGCGTCCAAAAGTTGAGTAGTCATCTCCGAAATAACTTGTTCGACTGCTGATGAATAGTTAAGTTTTATAACGTCCATTTTTCTATAATATTCAAATAAATAATTAACCTCAATTATAGTGGCATAATCAAAAAATTTCGATAAGCATCGGGCAAATGTTGATTTTCCTGAACTCCGTGGCCCCATTATGCATGCTCGACATGTTGGAAATGAGTTTCCAAAAAACTGTGGGTTCTCTAGAAATAAACGTTTATTCTCAGCTGAAGACAGCAGGTAAATTGACCCTATAAAACGAACAGAGTGTTGATATTTTCCTTTGACACATTTTCCTTGGGTCATCATAACTGGACAATTATTTTCAAACGATGATCTAAACCAACTGATATCCTCTCGAATTGGTTTGATTTTACACAAAATGTCTAATATGCCATTGGGATCCGAGATGGCTTCCAATGTTTCGATAATAGTTTCATCATCTTTAAACGTATCGTAAAAATCATCAGCCAAGTAAACTAATCGAACACCTATCTCGTTGATTTTGTCACAGCAGCTTTCAAACGTTTCTTCGGACGTATAAACGCCATGACAATAGATAAGATTCGGCCGTGGAAAATAGCAAATAAATTCCTGTATAACATCTAACGCATTGTTATACTGATCTAAACTTTTCTGAATTCTCTCTAACTCATCCGCTGAACTCTTATTAAACCAAATATTTTTTCTAATTACATCCTCATCGTCACAATCCAGATAAATTAATGAAGTTGGTTTCTTCTCTAGATCAAGAATAAAAAATAGTTGCCGCTTAATACTATAACGGACATCTTCATCGCAACTAATTTTATGAAAAAGTTTTGGAACCTCTCGAAACCCTTTTGGAATTTCAGTTTCTTCTGTTGAATCGTCTTTAAATTCATTGACATCCTCTTCTAAATTAGGATATTCTGAAAATAACATTTTCTTCAATTTTTCCAGTTCACGTACCGTATTCGTAATTGGGACATCAATAATCTCATTGATTATTTGTTGAAACATTAGTATCTCGTCTTCGGTCAAAAAGTTCTTCTTAACATTTAAATCCATATTTGGGATTATAGGAAATCCGGTTAGGACGTAACCACGATATAAAACCTTATTAGATTTAGTTTCACGTTGTAACAACCATAAAATTATTTCAATTGGTAGAATTTTATTTAGCTGCAAATTTTTATCCAGCCATATACCGAGTCGTGATTTACTTTGAATTTCTTGTTCAACTAAATCATTGCAATCGATGTGTACACAATGAAATTTCTGTTGGATTTGTTCCGCAAGTTTATAAGTGTGGATCCCAGGCTTAGCAATTATCAGGAAATTTGTTGCACTGCTCTGTATATATTCAAGTTTTGTGCGCGTATGCAATAAATCGGTGCGATTAAGCGAAGTCGGCCTTCTTGTTAAACGGATATTATTCATAATAGGCAACATTGCTTCCTGTGGAAATTTACCAACATTTTTCATTTGGGACAAAATTCGTGGATATTCCGAAATTATATTTTTTGCTTCTACAGCATCATCAGCAATATCATAAGCTAGTTTTATGGACTGAATTTCATCTATTAAAACATGCTCTTGTAATAGATGTTTTAAAAAATAATCAGAATTGGCTATAAAATTTGCAGTATACATCGTCGTAAATAATTGTTGTTAAAACAAATCTAACGTGTCAAGATTTGTTTTTAAATTATTTGTAATTTATGGTGGCTCGATTTGTGAAGAAATATTTGTAGAAAAGTTATTTTACTTTCTCTATTAGCTACGTTAGATTCTGGCAATCAATTGAATCAAACCTTCAATCATTGGCGTAACTTGAGGACTAGAGGACCTTTATATGTATCCATAAAAAAACTGGCATTCTATCGGCGCTTCGGTTTTTCAGTAAATAATCCAAATTCAGCTCATTGTACAGTTGATTCGGTATTGGGTCGACCAAAAAATTGTTGCTCTTATCGAAATAAGTCGGTAATTCGGTACATAATTATGCTTTACTTTATGTAATTATGTTTTATAAAATTCGATTTTACAGAACTTTATCAATTCTTCATCACTATTGAGAACAAATTCTATAGAAAAGGCAGACTTTAAGATACAAATATGTAACTAAATTATTCCAATAACACACTTGAAATTCCACCAAGCCATCGACACTGTCACGTTCAAACAAAAATTAATTTTAGTCGGAGCAGAAACGATTTCAGATTTGTTTGAATTTTCATTTCAGTAGTTAGGTAGACTGTGGAATATCTTAGGAGCCAGGACCAAAAATTAGTTTTTAAAGTTCGTTGTCAAGAAGATCATGCGGACAAGTGCAGAGCAGGTGGAGTTCAGTTTCTTCCTCCTCTACATCTGCGTAGCTTCTAAAGTAATCATTCGAGGAGACTTCTAGTCTCCTCGCATGCTTACCTATGAGACAGTGTCCTGTAAGAACTTCCATGAATACTAATATGGCGACGCCAAAGTGATAACAGCAGTCCAGTTCTTACCTGATACAGTTTTGGCCAAATCTGCCTTGTTATAAGACACGAAGTACCATTGGACCATCTATATTTCCCTGCTCTCCTTACTTCTTCCTGAAGCAAAAGTTTGCTTATAGTGAGCGAAATTTCCACATTTACCCTCCTTGGTAAAGTGAGGCAATGTGTACCCTACCGATTGAGTTCATCTGCCTTTTCATTCCCCGCAACACTGAAGAAAGTGCCCTGGCACCCACGTTAAGTGTATGTTGAACTGATCTGCCATCTCGTTAAGAGATGAGAGACAGTTCTGGGCTACATTCTACATATGGAAATAAGCTCGTAGCATTAAAATAGCGACCTGATTGTCCATAAAAATGCGAATATCACTTATAAATACTACATTATACCTCAACCAATGCACTACCTCCATTACCGCAATTAATTCAGCCTGAAAAACGCTGCAATAGTCGGTGAGACGAAATGAGAGGTTCACATTTAGTTTCTCACAGAAAACACCACAACCAACCCTACCATCCATTTTTGAACGATCCGTAAAGAAGTTCAAAACTTCAGGATTCAACAAACCTTTACTCAGCCAGTCCTCCGTGGAGGGAATATCAGTACGAAACCTTTCCTCAAAAGATGGTAATGGAATCATATAATCGGCATTACCGCCAAACCGTTTAACCGCTGGCCATCAAACAACAATCCCTTATAAAAGTATGGGCCTTATCACATCAAGACGCTATCTTTTTCCAATAGCATTTATACAGGGGTATAGCGCTATCGTAGCTTTCATTATCCTTTCTAAAATATTAGGCTTCCAGCTATTTGTATTATTTTATTATTAAAAAATTGATTTGAACCACCCGAGGTTCCGCACTCAATGCCACATGGTGCAAACCAGTGATTCTATCCTAAATCGCGACAACGTGCTGCAGCCTTAGTAAACTGAAGCAGTTTAGACCAAGGCAAGGAAGATAGCTGATCTTCAAGGCAATCCTCGCATAGAGTATCATGAGTTAGTGATGAGATAAAAAAAACCTAGTGGCCCTCAAGTTAGGTCCACTAATAAAATGTTTCGCAATGCGGCTGCTACCACTACCAGTAGCAAGCCATTGATACTACTATTGTCCAAAATAACACCGGTCGCTGATTCGACTTTCAACGCCTGAAATCATAAAGACACTCGGCATTTCAGGCGCCAGTTCGGAACGCTCCGGAAAGTGAGTTATCAGTAACTCCAAAGATTCAGCACTAGTTGTGAACCACGAAGCATTCGGTCTCTGTAGATGCCTCCGGATGACAGGACTGGGAGCCAGTACTTTGCTGCCTCTGAAAATTATACTTTTGATACAACTGTTTTATATTTACCGAAAAAAATCTCTCATATGTACGTTTCAAATTCAAAATGTTTCAGTTCTTGCTATAATTCACGTGTAAAATGAGCCAAAGTAAAATATATGATAGCAACCGATTGTTCAAAGCCGATTCTACCGGTATGAAAGGGTTTCACGTGAGCTTTACTTTTGTTAACTAAAGTACGTTTTATACCAGACGCCTCGCCTCAAAATTTTTAGATACCACAAATGCGAAGCTGAGACCTTTTCATACCGGTCATGTTGCTTTGCTATCAAATATTTTATTTAGGTCTTTATATTTTTGTTTTTGAAGCTCAAAGCCGAGGCGCTTACTATGAAAAGTACTTAAAACTTTTGAGGCAATGCATCTGGTATGAAAAGTTCTTTGTAGTTCACAAAAGTTTCACTGTTAAAATGATATCTTCGAGTCGAGTTAATGCTGTGTTTCTTATTTCTGATCTAATCAATCTGATTGATCTGAGTACTAAAAATCTCTGTTTTTACATAGCTTTTTGGTACTCAGATCGATTAGGGGGTAGATTCTGATGAAATGACAATTTTTCGTGATATTTTGTTATTAATACAAAATATTGTGACTTGTGATTTATGAAATTACACGCTACATACACATTATATACATATATAGAAATAGATAAAATATTGTTTTATTTTAATTAAAATATAAACAATTAAAATTTATAACAGGAATTATTAAAAATTAACAAAATATACTAACAGATATTTTATTTAGAAATGCAGCTGACTTTTGTCACGGAAAACCAAATCTTTTTTTTTTTTTTTTTTTTATGGTTTAGTTTGTTTGTTTGGTTTAAACATTACTATTTACATGACATCACCAAAATTTACAGGTTACTTCATTTTGTTTTAAACGTCAAATTTTCCGATTTTTATTATTTTTTTTTTTTTTTTTTGATGAATTTATATTTTTTTTGTTTTTGTTGTTGTAGTTCTTCTCGATGATTTTGTTGTTTTTTTTTTTTTTTTTTATTTTATTTTATATATGTGTTTCAGTTTCTCTTACAAATTTGACCAATTCAATGTATTCTTTGTTGTCATTTTTTGTTAAGATGTCTTCCAATTTTTTCCCCTCTATTGTTTTGTATTTTGTTCTGATGTTATCAAACTTTTTACATTCTTCAATTATATGTCTTGCATCCTCTTTTATGTTGCATACTTCACATTTATCATCTTCTATTTTTTTATTAATTTGAGATATTTTTTGTCGAAAGTGTGGTTTGTCCTCAGCCTAGTAATTCTTTTAACTGTTCCGCAATCTAAATTCTTTTTGTGGAACCATGGCTTCATTGTTGTTATACCTTTTATGTTTTTTCTGTGCTGATTTCCTTTTGTTTCTGTTTTCTGTAGAAATTCCCTGTTCCATTTTTTCTATAGATTTTTTTTGAATATTTGTATGTTGTCCTCAATAGGGGTTTTGATTTTGATATTTCTGTTTGATTTTGCTCCATTTTTAGCCGCCATATCCGCTTCCTCATTCCCATAAATTCCTATATGACTAGGGATCCATATCATTTCTGCTTTGATATTGTTTATTTGTAATGTGTTGTGTATTAAATTTTCATAGTATTTTGTGTGTTTGTTGTTATTTTGATTTCTTAATGCAATGCATGTTGACAGTGAGTCGGTTATTATCGTTATTTCTTTTAGATTGTGTGATATTGCTCTTCTGATTGCTTCTAATATTGCTATTATTTCTGTTGTTTTTGTAGATATTTGTTCTGATATGTTGTGGCTGATGCTGAGTTCATTGTATTTGTTGTATATGCCGATTCCCCTATTCTCATTTGTCGCTGATCCGTCCGTATAACTGATATTTTTTTTTTCGTGTTTTCTTAAGAATTCTGTTGTTATTTGTTTTAGTTGCGTTGTATTATAATTATTCTTATTTTTTAATTCTTGATGAAGTTCTGTGTTTAATATTAAGTTTGTTTCTTTCCAGTTGCACTCTTCCTCTTTTATTCTTACCGGTATTTTATTTAATATGTCTTTGTGAATCCTGTATATATTTCCTGGTGTTCCGTGACTTTTATTTTCTCTTATTTTTTCCCCAGTTCTGTATTATTGTATAATTGTTTCGCCACGTAGATATAGTTAAACAATTCGTTTTTAAGTTCTATCGGTAATTCTCCTGCTTCTGCTATTACCGCCGTTATTGGTGTACTGCCAGTCAAACCCATGCATACTCTTAAACCGATGTTTATTATTTTTTGTAATGTATCTTTGTTTTTTTGTTGGTTGTTATGTTAGCGCTATATCTTATTCTGCTTTCTATCAGACTTTTATATAGGTTGAGTAGTGATGCAGGGTGAGCTCCTGAATTTTTTCTTGCAAAAATTTTTATTATGTTTGTAGCAGTTATACATCTGTTTTTTAATGCTTTGTGATGTGCTAAGAAATTTAGTTTCGCATCTATATAAAATCCTAACGATTTTATCAGATTGGATTTTGTGATGTTAATGTTGTTTATTTTTATGCTTATTGTACTATTTGTCCTTTTGTTATTTATTATCATGAATGAAGTTTTGTTATGGTTCATGTTTAGGTTTAGTTCATTTAGCATTTGGTTGAAGTTATTTATATATTTGTTTGCTTTTTTCTCTGCTTCTTTTAGTTCATTATCTGTAATGATCATTATAAAGTCATCTGCATATTGTAGAAGTTTGATTTCTTTTTCGTTGATCTTGTGTAATTGGCTAGTGTATATATTAAAAAGATCTGGACTTAAAGGATCGCCTTGTGGCAGTCCTTCACTTGTTATTATTTGTGCTGTGCAATTTTCCGACTGGAATGTTATTTTTCTATTTATAAGTGCTTTATAGATCCAGTTTGTGAAACAGTTCGGGATTTTTAAGTTCTGCATTTTCTTCACTAACTTTATTGTGTTGACCCTGTCGAATGCCTTTTCTACATCTGTTGAAATTATTATTATGTACTTGTTTTCTTTCTTGCCTTTTTCTATGATGTTTATCAGATGATTTGCGTAGTCTGCTGTAGATTTTCCTTTTTTAAATCCGTATGTTGTTTCCGGTAAAATTTTTAATTCGTCTGTTATATTGTTTAATTTTTTTTTTTATTAGTTTTCCTGTGATTTTGGCAAAAGTAGAGTATAAGTGGATGCCTCTATAGCTTTATATTTCGTTTTTGTTTTTGTTAGGTTTAATTATCGGGATGATTTTAATTTTTTTCCATATTTCAGGATACTCTTGAATTTCCCAAATTTTATTAATGTGTTCTGTTAATTTTATTGTATGGCTTAATGGCAGGTTTTTTAAAATTTTGTACGAGATTTTATTTATTCCCGGTGCCGTGTTTTTACTATCCTGAATTATTCTGTGTACCTCCTCATAACTAAATTCTTCATTTATGTGTGCTGTCGGTAATGTCATCAATTGATCTTTTTTGACTTCTGATTTCGAAATGTTGTGGTCCATGAATTTTTTTATATTGTCATCGTTGTTGAAAAGATTGAAATTTTCTCCTTTTTTGTTGTTAAATATTCTTATTTTACTCCATATTTCTTTTGAATTTAGATTTGGGTTAATTTCATTTATAAATGAATTCCAGGTTTTCTTTTTTTCTCTTCTAATCTCTAACTTCAATTTGTTTGTCTCTTTTCTTAATTCCATTTCTATGTAGATGTTTCCTCTGTTGTTGTTATATAGTTTCAGTTTTTGTTTTTTTATTTCCCACATTTTTCTTATTTTTTCTGTCCACCAGATTTTCGGAGTGTATTTGTTTTTTTTTTTATTGTGATAGTGTTTTTTTCTATTATGTTTTGAAGTTCTAATTCGTAATCTGTTATATCAAAAGTATGTGATGGGTTCAGATTTATTATATCTTCCATTATCTTCTTATTATTGGTTTTGGTTGTTGAATTGTTATGAAAAGTGTTATTATTCTCTATTTTGATTCGAATGGGTAGATGATCCGAGTTTCCCACTTTGTTGTTGTCTACTGACCAGGTTGTTTCATTTGTTAGATCTTGTGTTATTAATGTTATGTCTATCGCTGAGCTTTTCCCATTGTGTCCTATCCATGTGTGTTCTCTATTGTTCATTATTATGTAATTTGAATTTGATAATATCTTGGCTATAGATTTTCCTCTATAATCTTCTTTGCTGTTGGTCTCCCATGAAATATGATGGCCGTTGATGCCTCCCATTATTATTGTGTTTTTGTTATTATTGTGGTCTTTTATTATGTTGTTAAATTTGTTTTGTATTATTTTGTTGTTTATGTTAGGAGGAATGTAAATTCCTATTAGATTTAGTTTGTCATTTTTAGAGTCCGTTATCTGAATTTTTATGGTTTCTATTGGATCGTAATTTGTATTTGTATTTATCACCTTTGAATTGAATTTATTATTAATTATGAAGCCAACTCCTCCATAGTTCTCCGGTCTATTTTTTAAATAAAGTTGATTTATTTTTGAATTTTATGTTGTTGTTGTCCTTTGTCCATGTTTCATTTAAAAATGTTATTTCTATTTTTTCTTTGTGTATGTAGTGATCTAGTTGATCTTTGTTATGTCTGAAACTTTATCTGCATCATGTTTATGGCGTTGGTCATGTAATTTTATAAATTTTTGATTTGTTTTTTTGTTGTGTTCAGGCACTTATCTATATCTTGTAATTTCTCTAGTATTTCCATTAATGCTAGATCTGCTTGCGCTCCTCCTGTTTCTCCTGTTGGATTTAGAAAGTTTTGTGCTGTTGATTGTATTTTTCTGTTTAGATACTTCCATTAAAGAGTTTTTTATATTGTTGATTTCGTCTCTTAGTATTTTATTATCTTCTGCATTTTTTTTATTTATTAACGTTATTTCATTTTTTAATTTTTCTAAATCCATTTGATTTTTGTTTTCATTGCTTAAATGTGGAAAGTTCTCGTTTTCCAAAATGAATTCCTTTTGTCTCCTGGGTTTAATGATATTCCTTGCTTCAATATATGATATTTTTTTAGTTACCATCATGTATTTTATTTTTTTTTTGATTCTTAAATTCTTCACATATATAATAGTTTGTTATATGATTTTCTCCTCAATAGTAACATTTTGCGTTGTTTTTACATTTGGATTTGATGTGGTCTCTTTCCGCGCAATTTAAACATTTTTGTTGCCCTCTGAAGTGCTTTTGTGTATGTCCATATATAAGACATTTTTTACATAACAGTGGTTTTGGAATGTAATATGTGACTCTCCTGTTTACTCCGTAGATTTTTATTCCATATGGTAGGTTAGTCGTCCTGAACGTTATCTTTATTGCATTTGTCGGTTCGATTTTCTTTTCATTGTTGTTCTATCTGTTTATTCTTTCTATCTTGACTACTTTTGCGCTGGCTGTTATGTTTATTTTTAATTCCTCCAGGTCTGCATTAATGGGAATTTTATTAATGAAACCAATTGTTTCTAACATGAAGTTTGGCACATAAGCATTGTAATGAAGGATCCGTTCTAAATCTGGACTTTTTAGTATTTTATTTGTTGTTTCAGCTTCTCTTGTTTGTACTCTTACTTTGTTTTTACCAAATTGTTTTATCTCTAATATCTTTCCATAATTAAGTGAATTTAATTTCTCCGCAATTATTAAGTCTTCTATTCCTTTTTTCTATAATCACGTAATATGGCCCTACGTCTCCTGCCATATATTTATTTTTATTTATATTCACTTTTATTGTAGAATATGACTCGACACGGTTTATTGGCGATTGGAGCATCACAGATTCCACCTAGCGGAATTTTTTTAAACTGAGCTAGCTGATAATTTGACGTTCGAAATTGTTGTAAAGAATTCCAATTTTGAACTGTAAACACAATTTTTACTTACCAGATTGCTAATAATTGTAAATAATTCCAATTTTGGATTATAAAAACAATTTTTAATTACCGGATTTATGAGAAATGTCATTTTGGCGGTTGCCTCATTTTAACTTTTTTCCTCGAGATTCGCTTTCTCTACTTTTACAATCGTCAATTAGCTACTATAGTAGCTAATTGACGATTGTAAAAGTAGAGAAAGCGCCTCTCGAGGAAAAAAGTTAAAATGAGGCAACCTCCAAAATGACATTTCTCATAAATGCGACGCAAGAAATTTTTGCAATCCGGTAATTAAAAATTGTTTTTAAAATCCAAAATTGGAATTACTTACAATTATTATCAATCTGGTAGGTAAAAATTGTCTTTACAGTTCAAAATTGGAATTGTTTACAACAATTTCAAAGTCAAATTAGCAGCTACCTCAGTTTAAAAAATTTCCACTAGGTGGAATCTGTGATGCTCCAATCGTCAATTGACGATTGTAAAAGAACAGAAAGCGCCTCTCGAGGAAAAAAGTTAAAATGAGGCAACCGGCAAAATGACATTTCTCACAAATGCGACGCAAGAAATTTATGCAATCCGGTAATTAAAAATTGTTTTTATAATCCAAAATTGGAATTATTTACAATTATTATCAATCTGGTAAGTAAAAATTGTGTTTACAGTTCAAAATTGGAATTGTTTACAACAATTTCGAACGTCAAATTAGCATCTAACTCAGTTTAAAAATTTTCCACTAGGTGGAATCTGCGATGCTCCAATCGTCAATTGACGATTGTAAAAGTAGAGAAAGCGCCTCTCGAGGAAAAAAGTTAAAATGAGGCAACAGCCAAAATTACATTTCTCATAAATGCGACGAAAGAAAGTTTTGCAATCCGGTAATTAAAAATGGTTTTTATAATCCAAAATTGGAATTATTTACAATTATTATCAATCTGGTAGGTAAAAATTGTGTTTACAGTTCAAAATTGGAATTGTTTACAACAATTTCGAACGTCAAATTAGCAGCTACCTCAGTTTAAAAATTTTCCTCTAGGTGGAATCGTTGATGCTCCAATCGTCAATAAAATCTGAAAAAAATAAAAGTTATTACAACAACAATTGCATTAGATAAATCCAAAACTGGGGCCTTACTATGCAATTCGATGACAATTTTCGACGGCTATCGTTTTGCATTAGAAAGTACAGGAAAAAAAAGGAAAACCATAACTATCGTTTTCTTTTTCCTTCTTGCACCTTTTTATACAAAACGATAGCCGTCGAAAATTGTCATCGAATTGCATAGTAAGGCCCCAGAATTAGCTTTTATTCTCTTTTGCTTTTAAAATTTAAACAATGGAATTCTTGTTGCAATATGTTTTAACTCTTTTTTGGAATTACGAAATAAATACGTCTAGGTAGGTAGTGTAAGACAGCCTACTCAAATCAGGTTGAACTCCAATGTTGTATTGTTTTGGTAAAATTACGTAAACAATTGCATTGCAAAAAACAAAACATGTTTTAGCTAAAACAAAAAATAAATTAGTTTTACTTAAAAAAACATTTTTTAGTACAACACATATATAAATAAAAGATTTTACTTTTGCTTTGGTCAATAAATCTATTATTTGACAGCTTTAATATGTCAGATTATTTTAAGTGTAAAGTAAAACAAAGTAGTTTTGTTCTGTACGCGTTCCCTAGGCAGACTGTGATTTAATAAATCCGGTTTAGCTAAACTAGTTTAAGTATTCTATACAAAAACAAAGTGATTAGTTAAAATCGAGGTTGGCACTGCGACTAATCTCGAAAAATTCACTAAATCGGTTTTATTAAATCGCAGTGTGTCTAGAGTATTACAGAGATACGGAGTAGACCTAAGAAAGCGAATAAGTTAAATCGTAATAAAGCGTATTTTGTTGACCAAAATTTAACTCGAATTATTTTGGGTTAATTTGTTTTCCAAGAAAATAGCCCATTTGAGTTAATTGACAACAGCCAACCTTTCGAAATAAAATATAAATTTAATATGTATTTTGACTCTGGTGGCAGGTATCATAACCAAGAATTAGAATTATTTTTAATTAAACCCAATTATTTTTTGGGTTAATGTTATTCTTGCGGGGATTTATTATATGCAATTGTTGTTGTAAATTTGTCAAGGGAATACGCTAATAAATAGTTCTGTGAAGGGATTGCCAAGAGTTTGCCAACTCTTTGTTTTATTTTAGGATCTTTTTTCCCAAAAAAAATTACCGGCTTAGATTAAAATGAGATTAAATGGAAACATTTCAATTCAATTTTTACCACAAAATAATTGGTAAATGTCTGTAACAATAAAAATTGGGCACGGATTGGTTTTAGCTGTCTCACTTGAAAGGCGACGGTGGCAAATTTTGGAAAAGGAAGATTTAATACAGCGATTTTTAGTTATTAATATTTCCACACCAAGAAATAAATGGCGCTACTTTGACTGAGACAGCTAAAACCAATGCTAGCCAAAAATTGTATCTGTACCACAGTCCACTTCATACAAAAGGTATGAACAATATTTTGTCGTTCAATTTGTTTTCCTTGACACAAAAAATCACAATGAGTTTGCTAGTATTCAATCTATTCTAAAACAGCTAAACCAACTAAAGTTTGTTTTACCAAAGAAGTACACCGCTTGTGTATGTACATATGTATGCACATAAACGAAGTACAAAACGAACAACATTTTATAGCACTCTCGAAAATATCGGTTTTGTATAGCAAACTTTATAGCAAATTTTTGTGACAGCCATATTGAAATCCATCCATCTTTCTTTCCTTCGCTCCACGTTTTGTTAAATTGAAGTTTATAAAATATGAGTGTAGCAATTTCCAAAAAACGCAAGGTAAATTAATTTAAAACCATTTAGATTTGATTGTGATTTGATACATTTTAATAAATCTATCGAAATAATATATAATAATACAGTGGAATCGTTTATATTAGTAAAATAAAGAAACAAATATTCGAACAATGTTACACGCTGGGCATTTTAAGAAATTGAAAATCAAATAGTTTAATTATCCGTGTAATCCTGTGATATATATTAATTTACTGTTGCTATTTAAATGCTATTATAGAGAATAGATAACTCAAAGTGTTTTCTAACCTCCAATATTTTTTTGTTGTAGTTTGTTGCCGATGGTATCTTCAAGGCAGAATTAAATGAATTCTTGACCAGAGAATTAGCCGAAGATGGTTACTCTGGTGTTGAGGTTCGTGTAACATCAGCCAGAACCGAAATAATTATCATTGCCACCCGAACACAAAGTGTTTTGGGAGAAAAAGGCCGACGAATCCGAGAATTGACTGCTGTAGTTCAAAAGAGGTAATTCAAAGATATCACATTGTTTGAATTTTATTTTAATTGTTTATTTTATTTTAGATTCAACTTTACTCCAGGCACAATTGAATTATACGCCGAGAAAGTTGCCACTCGTGGATTATGTGCTATTGCCCAAGCCGAATCACTTCGTTACAAACTAATCGGTGGTCTTGCTGTACGTCGTGCATGCTATGGTGTTCTTCGTTTCATCATGGAATCTGGCGCTAAAGGCTGTGAAGTAGTTGTTTCAGGTAAATTGAGAGGGCAACGTGCGAAATCTATGAAATTCGTTGATGGTTTGATGATCCATTCCGGTGACCCTTGTAATGATTATGTTGATACAGCCACACGGCACGTACTCTTGAGACAAGGAGTTCTTGGTATTAAAGTTAAAATTATGTTACCTTGGGATACACATGGAAAAATTGGACCAAAGAAACCATTGCCAGACAATGTTTCTGTTGTGGAGCCAAAAGAAGAAATTATTTATGCTACTCCTAAAACTGAATTAAAATTCAAGCCACCAGTAGCCGCTTTGGAAGTTAAAGAAGATGTGGGTGGTCCAAAAGTTGAATAAATCAATATAATTCAAAATCAAAATGAATAAAAAAAATTTATAAAAAAACGATTATTTATTGCATATTTGGTTGGATAAGCATTCGAATATTCTTTAAGCTATACAGGGAGCAGTAGAACGGATTGCAACGAACACATTGCAATAATAGATTCTTTAGGATCAATTAAACGATACAATTCCATTTTACCACCGGAGTATTTTCTTGTTTCCGATCTAATTGATCTAACAACTTTATTTTCCGTTCATTCAGATCGTTTGTTTGGCCGTTTCTTACGTTTATCAATCCACTATTGATTGATCATTCATTGGTTTTCTATTCAGCAATGGAAGAAAATTATTAAGACGATACGAATTTCGAGAAGTCATGAATATCGAACGAATAAGTACACGAACACTGATAAATTATGGATTCTCAAAATCAACGTTTCAGTTTCAGAATATCGAACTTGGTTAAAAATTTGGCTAATGTTTTTGTTTACCTTTAAGCTTGCTGCATGAAATTTGTAAATTAAACTCATCAAGGCTCACAGAGCATTCACATGCAAAAAATTTTTACAGAGCTTTCATAACGAAAAAACTTTAAACTTACAGGTTTGTATGAATTTCCAACTTAACGAACAAAAATTGTTGCTCGTTATGTTGGAAATTCATACAAACCTGTAAGTAAAAAGTTTTTCATTGGGAATGACCTGTTAGGTGATAAATTTCATACACCAAGCTTCATCTTAACTAATGTTTTGTTAAATTCTTGCGATTTCCAAAAATAAAAAATCGATTTTTTTATTTGCCAAAAAATATGAAAAAAAAAAAATTAATTTATTTGTAGTTGTATTGGTACATAAAATAACAAATAAAAAAGCGAGCTTGTGTTTACACATTTTACAGCATTTTGCATATTGTATTGTGAAATCTTTACCATTATAAGATAAAAAATGTTAATTTAGATCAAACGCAACTATTCACATCAAAATATAACCACAAATGATTTATGAAAATAGCGGCTTATTTTTGTTTACGTAATATTGGACGTTTACATTTAAAGTATTTGTGAAATTTTCATAAAATCTACCAACAAATCCGGATTTGTGACAAATGAGCCGGATCAAAAAATAAATCAATTTATTTCCTTCGAATGAATATGTAATGTCAAAATAAATCAAATTTATTGATTTATTTTTTTCCAAAGAATTCGATATAAAATTTTCTATTTTGAAGCTTGTCGCGATCCAGGTGCAACAAAGTTAAAAATGTGTGATATCTTGACGTAATACCAATTCCACTTCCACAAAGTAAAAAAAGTTAAAGCAACAAATAACAAGAAAAAAAAGGAATTGGTTTACTGTCAAGAGATCACACATTTTAAACTTTGTTATGTTGCACAAGGGTCGCTGATTATTTTCTTGCGATTGGCTGATGCTGAACGCCGCTCAGTTTTAATATGTGGTGGTATTCTAGTTCTCTGCCTGAAAATAAAATAGTTCAGTGTAAATTTTACGTCAAACTTGGAACTGGTAAATCACAAAAATATCAGGATTTTTTTTTAATTTACTTACGATAAAATAAATAAAAGTTGAAATGGATATTGGGGAATTGCTATCTTATAAAGTAAATACAATATTTTTCTGTAAATTCTGGCAAAAATATATTTTGAGGTTATGTTACTGTACTTGATGTTTTCTTCTAGCCTGATCAAACCCCAAAGCGTCCTAACGAAAGCGATGAAGAGGATCAGGAAATTGAAGAAAAACCAATTCGCCAATTTCATAAAAGACCGAATAAATCACATAATGGAAGTGATGCTCAATCTATGAAGCGAATGCTTTCATCAGCGAAAGAGCCTGAGATTACTGAAGAAGAGAGATTAAATATTTTACAGTACGTCGAAAAAGAGGAGGCCGAAGGTGATGTTCTCGATGATGTTGGACTGAAAAAAATGATTCTCATATTCGAAAAACGTGTGCTGAAGAACCAAGAAATGCGTATAAAATTTTCCGAACAACCAGAGAAATTTATGGAAAGTGAAGTTGATCTTCATGCCGCTATTTATGATTTGCATGCGGTAGCCACTGTTCCTGATTTATATCCGGTATTCGTCGAGCTGAATGCAGTACCAAGCCTACTAGAACTGTTGTCGCATCAAAATACCGATATCAGTGTAGCCGTCGTCGATTTACTTCAAGAAATGACTGATGTTGATATATTACACGAAAGCTTGGATGGAGCTGAAGTGCTGATAGAAACGCTTCGAAAACAACAGGCATGTGCACTGCTAGTACAAAATTTAGATAGATTGGATGAAAGTGTTAAAGAAGAATCGGATGGGGTTCATAATACGCTAGCGATTTTTGAAAATTTAACCGAAATAAAAACTGATATTTGTAAAGAAGCGGCCGAGCAAGGGTTGATGCAGTGGTTGTTAAAACGATTAAAAGCAAAAATACCATTCGAACCGAACCGTTTGTATTGTAGTGAAATTTTATCAATCTTGCTCCAAGATACAAATGATAATCGACTCTTGTTGGGAACTCTAGATGGTATTGATGTTTTACTCCAGCAACTGGCTGTTTACAAGCGGCATGATCCGTCGACCACCGATGAACAAGAATTCATGGAAAATCTATTCAATTGTATGTGTTCAGCTCTCATGGCCAAAGAAAATCGTGAAAGATTTTTGAAAGGTGAAGGGCTTCAATTGATGAATCTAATGTTACGTGAAAAAAAATTGTCGCGAAATGGTTCTTTAAAAGTTTTGGATCATGCTATGTCTGGCCCGGATGGTCGTGATAATTGTAATAAATTTGTCGATATTTTAGGGTTACGAACTATATTTCCGTTATTCATGAAAACACCTAAACGAAGCAAAAAACGTATGCTAAGTATTGAAGAGTACGAGGAACATGTTATTTCTATTATTTCCAGTATGCTGCGAAATTGCAAAGGGTCACAGAGACAAAGACTTTTGGCCAAATTTACAGAGAATGATCATGAAAAAGTGGATCGATTAATGGAACTGCATTTGAAGTACTTAGATAAAGTCGATGTTATTGATAAGCAAATTGACCAGGTGGAACGAGATCTCGACGATGAAGAGGCGGAGGATGAAATATATTCAAAGCGGTTGGCGGGCGGACTGTTCGTTTTACAATTAATTGGATATATCATACTAGAAGTTAGTACAACGGCAGATACAGTTAAACAGAGAATTGTTCAAATATTAAATTTACGAGGGGCTTCGATGAAAACCATCCGAAGTATTATGCGAGGTATTGTTGAAAAATATTGGCTAACTCTTTGATCATAAACTAAAATAAATTAAAAATTTTAATGTTCACAGAATATGCTGGTAACTTGGGCGATGCTGGCGATTTGGAATGGCGTAATCAAGAAGAATCCCATATTTTACAATTAGTCGATAGATTTTAATATTATAATAATATATTTATAGTTTCAATAAAATTTAAATTTTAACTTGTGTTTTTTATTTCGTTGCAATTTAAAGTTTATGAACACACTCCAGACGTTTTCCTAGGGATTTCCCGCTTTAGCTAATCGGTTATTTCGCTTTGAACCGGTTGCAAGACATTCAACATAGTTTAGTACTCAAATTTTTTGTACTAAAACCTTCGACAATTTTTTTTCTCGACCAAGTGACATTTGTGTGTGATTCTCTCGTCCAAGGTGGTTGCGTGCCTACTTCTAAAATAATTTAAAAGAAATAGCTATCTGAAAAATAAATTAAAACAGTCAATAAAAAACATGGCATCTGTTTTGAATTGTGGGGCCGCTGTCGTTGGCTCAATTTTACGCAGAAATAGTGCTAAAGTAAGTAGTAAAGTGATTCATCGTAGCAATGGCAAATGAAAAAACGTGACTTACATTATCACTTACGGCTTGTGATAAACGTTTTTTTTGTTTTTTTATTGTTAAAATTATAAGGTATTTATAAAAGTTGACGTAATAAACTCAATTCTCGTAATTTAACCAAATTTTAATAGTTTAATTTAATCGTGGAATAATTTTTTTTTTCTTAACTCTGCCTCTTACGTAATGACAACAATAATACTTGCGAAACAAAAACGAAAGAAAAATAATTTGTTACGCAAATACCTATTTCACGAATTTATAAAAAGAATTGGAAGCAATCAAATGATTTGTGACGTAGCAATTCACAGTGTATAAAACTAATTTCGGAATTACTATTTTAGATTTTAGGTGCTGGCATTCAAGCAAGAAACCTCAACGTACAGGAACATGTATCTTATACGTTACTCAATGAAGGTGGAATCGCTACACCTAAGTAAGTATTTATAAATACACCAATGTAAACAAAAAAATTAGACTTCAATCAATTGTAGTTGTTTTGATGTGTTATCAACAGCAAAGTTGAACTTCCTAATGATACAAATTATTGTTTGAGTACAAAGTCAAAAAATTGTACGTCATGGCCTTCGATGTTTATTGAATCATTTCGAGATAAAATAAACTTCATTATTAAATAAATTGTATATTATTTTAGATTTGGAGTGGCTCATACCGATAAAGAAGCTCGAGAGATTGCCACAAAGCTGAACACAAAAAATTTGGTATTGAAGGCCCAAGTCTTGGCTGGGGGCCGCGGTAAAGGTACCTTTAAAAATGGATTTAAAAGCGGAGTTCGCATGGTCAATGAGTATAAATTAACTTACCGAAGTCTTGTACGATTAAAGGTTTACACAAAATTTTTATTTATTCCAGTCCGGAAGAAGCAGCACAAATTTCAAAAAAAATGCTTAATCAATTACTAGTCACAAAACAAACTGGCGCGGCTGGACGGATTTGTAATAAAGTCATGGTTGCCGAACGTAAATTTCCACGACGCGAATTCTATTTCGCTGTAATGTTAGAACGGGCCTTTGGCGGACCTGTTGTAATTGCTTCGGCTCAAGGGGGTGTTAATATTGAAGAGGTTGCTGCTGAAGATCCAAATGCGATTATTTATCAGCCAATTAGTATAATGGATGGTTTGTCAAAAGAATGTGCGCTTGATGTAAGTCGAAATATTTAAACGTGTCAAACATTCGTTTTTTTTTACTTATTCTCATTTTGTATAATGTATAAAGATTGCTAACCGTGTTGGAATGGGTGAACAAGCTGAAGAAACTGCCGATATGTTAATGAATATGTACGCTATTTTTGTGAAAAAGGATGCTTTGTTAGTTGAAATTAATCCATATGCAGAAGATGCGTGTGAGAAATGTAAGTAGCTTATTGTTTCGTTTTGTTAGTTAAATCATTTTCATAAATATTATCCCCACACAAAAACAGAACAATTGGATTAGATTATTTAAATTAAAATTATTTTCATTTTTCATGCATCGTTTTTTCAGCGGGAACATGTAAGTAAATTTAAGATTAGAGTGACCTTTGTACCTTTCTACAATTGCGCTATATTGGGACTCAAATATTTTTGCTTAGTGCGTTAAATTTAATTTAATTTTCAAATAACATGTTATGGTGATGGTTATACTAAACTATTTAGTTCATAATAAACCGTTGTTTTCTAACAATTTTATGAATCGGTTTTTAAGGTTTTGTTTTTAAATGCTTATCTAGTACCATTTTTTGAAGTATCAAAACTTGATTTCCAATTTGATCTAGATGTTAAATGTAACAACTTTATCATAGGCATTAAATTAATAATAAATAAATTGTTGGCTGTACGAATATCACGAATATTTAACAATTCCCGAAATTATTTTCCAAACAAATTTTTTTCAAAATCTAATAACAAACTTGTAAGAAATAAAATTTAAGATTTAAGACATATTTTACAAAAGTAATTTATCGAAGACTGCACTCTCCAAAATCTCTTAAACATCAACAAGTTTTTACCTAAAAAATTACTGTTAAAATTTAACGTAGCAATGTTTTCAAGGGCTTAAGATTAAATTTTACAATACCAGTTAGCTATGCCACTTTAAGACGGGTTTTGAAATGATCTTGTTGTTTCTAAAGGCTTAAACAGGGTGATGTTCGTTCTATTCCAACACTTAAAATTTGGAGCTATTTCATGCTATTGAAGTTTCCTTGTTGATTCAAATTTGGGGCGAAAAAACTGAATGAAACGAAAAGGACCTGATTGCGGTTCAAACTTTAAATAAAGATGATGGGTTCTTCCATTGTCACTGCTATATAACGTTTTTTTTTTCTAAAAATTGGATTGATTAAAGATAAATAGATTTTCTCTTGCAAATTAAACAATTTTATAAAATTAATAAGGGAAATTTAATATTTTAAATATTAAAATTACCCAACAGAACATTGACAAATTTAGCAAATTAATTAAGAAAATATCAATGTAGCAAATTGATTTGTGCATGTTCGTATTAACATTAATAAGTTTGCTTGGGAGAATGGTGTTAGCTAATTTGTTCATAAAATTTTAAAAATAATAATTACCACATTTTTATTTATTATATAGTCTACGCGTTGGATGCTAAATTCCGATTTGATGATAACGCTCATTTCCGTCAGAAAGAACTTTTTGCCATGAGAGACACTAGCCAAGAAGATCCAAAAGAAGTCGCAGCAGCGAAATTTGAATTGAACTACATTGCATTGGATGGATCAATTGGTTGCATGGTAAATGGAGCTGGGTTAGCTATGGCCACTATGGACATTATTAAATTGTACGGTGGTGATCCAGCTAATTTCTTGGATGTTGGTGGTGCGGCCACCGCAGATGCTGTGAAAGTATGTTTTTATTTTTTTTTTGTGCAATCATTTCGATTAATTATCATTCGTTACATTTCAGGAAGCATTTAAAATTATTACATTAGATCCTAAATGTATGTGTATTATGGTAAATATTTTTGGTGGTATTATCCGGTGTGACGTTATTGCCGAAGGCATTATTGCCGCTGCAAAAGAGCTTAATCTTAAAACTCCAATTATTGTACGTCTCCAAGGACAAATGGTAAACGAAGCTAAAGAACTCATTAAGAAATCAAAGCTACGTATTTTGCCACGTGACGATTTAGGTGAAGCCGCAAATTTAGCTGTACACTTATCAAAAATTGTTCATCTAGCAAAGGAAGTCGATTTGGACATTAGCTTCGAAATGCCCGAGTAAATATGTTAAACATTTTAAAAATAAGTTATAAATAATATATTCTAAAATTCTTCTGGTATCAAAACAATACGAGCATAATGTAGCGGCTTAAAAATTTCATAATTTTTTACTC
This sequence comes from Tipula vernalis, assembly GCA_958295665.1. Taxonomy (NCBI): domain Eukaryota; kingdom Metazoa; phylum Arthropoda; class Insecta; order Diptera; family Tipulidae; genus Tipula; species Tipula vernalis. Next base: position 76,313,880 of record OY282559.1, on the reverse strand, counting down.
ATTTACTTCTTACACAAAGTTGTTTTGTAAATAAGTTAAACGTTTTTTACGTTATTTGAATTTAGTTAAGACTTACAAACATAATATAGCTGTACCAGATAAATTAATAGATAAAGAAACTCTTCAATATTACTATTATTTTTTGTTTTTAAATCATTATAAACTATGTACTATTATTTTATTTATTTATTATTAATTATTATAAGAATATATTTTTCTATCGTCACACTCACAGCAAAAGAAAAAAATTGAAGAAATAATCGTACAAAAAATTAAAAACCTTGAACGGCGAAGAAATTTTTCTGATTTGAAAATTATTTTTTTTTTAATTAAAATCGTCATGTTTCGATATTTTTAATTTAGTATCAATTATACCTATAAATACCATTTTCAGAAATAAAACTATAATGTCCATTCAGATCTAAATAAATATGTGTTTTATTTTTTTTATTTCTTTATTGGTTTTCAGGCTTCAAAATGCTTGTATGCATTATGCAAATGAAAACTTCCATTTAGATTTTTGATGATTCAACTTGGAATGCACGCTGAAAATTACCCAATTATTAAATTAAGTTGGCCTAATTAATGGAAACACTTGAAATGTATCTGGTTGTTTCTTTAAGTTGCACAACTAGATTTCGTTTACTAGGATTATTGGAAGTGCTTAAGGGGATATATATTTACTAATATATATTCTTTAGCTAAGCTATTATTACGGTTGTTATTATCTTTACGGCATTTATGTTTTACATTAGTGTGTAACTGTGTACACAAAAATTTTGCAGAAACGTGCAAAAGCCTTACACACAATTTATACATTCTTTTATGACAAACATAAAAACTTCCTCCCCGGCGGGGAATCGAACCCCGGTCTCCCGCGTGACAGGCGGGGATACTGACCTACCGAGGATGTTAAATAATTTATAAATTTTTCAACCGATTTTAATAAAAAATGTTTTTTTGTTGAAAAAATTCAATTTTTTGCGTTTAATTTTAAAAATAATTAAATTAATGAAGAAAATTATGATTCCTTAAAATCTTTGAAATAAAAGTTATTATTTTTGTTAACCTTTAAATTTATGAACTTTATTGAATTTGTAATGTACCAGTAATCAATAAAGGCTATTATTATTATTATTGGAGGGCCATGCGGGCGATCAGCCAGCTCGCACTGCGACCTAAAAGATATGTTGTGCTGGACCCTGCTTAATTATTCGTCCAGTCAATATTCAGGTTCTTAATGAACCTGACAATACTGTCTCCCGGTACGTGATACATACTATCTGGGCTTATTGCTCTCCCTCCTAGATGTTTACTACAGCATGTAGTTCCGCTAGAAAGACGGTAGCATTGGAGCCCAAGGACTTCGAGAGGGTTGTCCCATTCCCGTATATTCCTACTCCTGCCCCGTATTCCGTTTGATTTTACTCTTACGAGTTGTTGGGAATTGCAAATCGCTTGTAGGTCACCCAGCTTTACCACAGGAAAGCTAAATAAAACTGGAGGCTGCCTGGTATCCATAGTCCGCATATTTTGAACTGATTAACCTATCAGCCATTCATCCATCGGTATATGCTGTTCCACCTTAGATTAGGGTTTTTTGTCAAGGTTTTCTCCTTAAGCGCCTTACTTTAGCCTGTGCCAAATGGCCAAAAAATGTGCCAAATGGCCTTAGTTACCAGTGGTTGCCACGAGGAGGCAGCACGTACACTTGCGCATTGTGAACAGGTTACCCCTTACACAAGTGTACCCATCACGCAGCTGTCTAATGATAGGACCAGAACAGCTCACGTGATGTGCACCCTACTGGAAGGTTACGGAGCTGGTAGATTAATCTACTCAACTTTGGCCCCCCCCCCCTCCAATATACGCCAAGCCACCATCAATAAAGGCTAAATGTTGGACTTTTTCCATTTTGTCCGGCTGGAATTCATAAATTATTCCATAATAAGAACCTTATTCATTAATACTATACCACAAAATATTTACAGAAGTTACAAAACACAGTTTAACCATATAAAGATAAGCAACCACGTTTTGGTCAACCCAACGTCACTATTCCAAGTTTTATGTATTCTCGCCGAAGAAGCGCCAGTCTATAAAACCAGAGATCAAATATTTTGTTTTGAACTCATCGTTTTTGAGAGCAACGGAAGGTGAAAATTGTACTAATGGATCAAGTAAGTTCACTCCGTTACCATGCAGTTCATTCAAGCAGATATCGTCTACATAGGCGAGAACCTGACAGGATTATCGATATAAAATGTTTGACATTTTTGAAAGGTGTATTAGGAACATCGGAGCTTATTCAAAAAATTCCCGATAATTGTTCTCAACTTTAATACAAAATGTATACCGCAACAAGGGACACACCACCAATTGTGGATTAAGGAAAATCCGGCTCCTTGGCGAAATTTCGTTTCCGGTCCCCTAAAAATAATAGGGAAATCTGGCCCCTACGCAAAAGTTCCTTTTCCTACAGAAACGTGAAAGTAGGCTTTTCTCTGTTTCCCATGCCCAAAGCGTCTGTTTTTTTTCTAAGCCCGAAACCTCTGCTTTTCCGTATTGGTGAATTCTTAGTCGCACGAGAAACGCCTGAAAATTAAAGAATTCCAGGTACACTATTAAGACCGTAAAGCACGGAGGTGGGAACGTTATGGCTCGGGAGCATTTTCCTAGCGCAGCGTTTGGCTAATATTTAGGCCAAACATGTCGGTTCGTTCCGGAAGTTCATATTTGAGTATTAACCGTTTTATTTATTTAATGTTGCTTTATTGTATATGTGTACTTTATGTAATTTATTTTTAATTTACGAGAGTTGGTCGTTTTCGCTAAAAGCTCTGTTTCCTTTTATTTTAACTGAATAATTGCAGATGTTGTCTGCACTTCTGCAGGTTTCTAATTAAGTTATTAAAAATTAACCGGCTCACACCAAGAAGATTAAATTTCAATTTAAGTCCTATCTATGAGTAAAACACATTATAAAATGTACTTAAGAGTTATAAGCAACACGCCTATTAAACTATACTTAATCTGGTTTATCATTGTATTTATAAAATCACTTAATTTATTTTATTTGCATTTAATAACTAATTTTCAATACCTGAAATAATTTTTCTCTTTAACATCATCATTTACCTAAAAAAAAAATATTTATTTTAATTTTTATTATTCGAGTCTTATTTTGTACCTGCAGAATGTAATTGTATATAAATTACTTTTCTTTTGAGGTGAAAGTTATAGTTTTTAGTACAAAAGAAATAAAAAAATAAAAAATAACGACATAATATTGATGGTATTGTTTGTGATAATATCGCCGGTGTAAAAAAAAATTTCTCGCATCTTCTTATCCAATTTACCTACCTATACGTTGCTTTTTGACTTTTGATAATAAATGTTTATGGAAATTATCATTTTTATGATATATACTCGTATGTACAACTACCTACTATTTAACAAACCTATTTAGTTTAATCGTTCTATGAATTTTTATAATTAAGCAATTTGGAAAAAATTATTTAGTTTATTACACAAGAATAAATTATAAGGTTATGGATTAATAAAAGTTAGAATAAATTAATAAATAAAATCCATTTAAATATTGTCACTTATGTTGATCCTTATATCACAACAGAGAGTCTTATTCACATAATAAATATATAGAAAAGCTCAAGATAATTTATGGACAACCGGATATAGTTTCGATTAATAATTTCAAAATAAAACCATAGAAGAATTACGAATTAGTAATTCTTCTATGATAAAACTTAAAAATTGAAATACCTCTGATTAATAAATTGCCGAGCGAAAACTGTGTTCCATATTTTATCAGTTTCACGTTCACAGCTTTCAAACAAGATAACAAACAAATAAAAGAAAATTTAATTAAATATGAAGTACATAATTTCATTAAATTATTAATAATTTAAAAGAAATTTAATTTTTTTGTGAAAATGTGTCGATGATCACAGCGAAGACGTCGAATTGGCGCCATAACTATTTTTTATGACCAAATTTACTTTGAAAGCGAAATTTGGCCATACAAATAATTAAGGCGTCATTTTTATAGTAGATCATTGTAAGATATATGTTAGCATAGGCCATATGGTTATATGGGCAAGTTAGCATTGTGTTGCTGACATAAAAATACAATGTAAAAAATATACACAGAAAAGACAAGCAGTTTCGTTCGTGTGTTACTGTGTTGAAGTAATGTGGTCATATAAATAAAAAGTAATAAATTCATGATAAGTGTTTTATTTAATAATAGATATGAGAATCTTGTAATAAAGAACAAGAATAATACATGGTGTCAGATGTGGGGTGGCGAGGAAAGCAGAACGGTTAATGGAATAAACCGTAACAACAAAAAGGCTGATATAAATTTACCAAAAGAAAAAAATATAAATTGTGGAAGGTGTGGAAAACTACACCAAAAGAAGAAGTGTCCTGCATATGGATTGACATGTGCATATTGCAGAAAAAGGGTCATTTTGCAGTAAAATGTTTTATTAATAAAAATGAGAGTAAATCGGAACTACGTCACGCTGTACATGGAGTTAAGATAGCAGATCCAGTTGAGCAAAAGTTTAACATAGAATCAATTCGGCAAATTGGAAATCTAGCTACAACTGCCTACAACTCAATGTGGTATGAGGAAATTGAGGTTGATAATAAAATTATTAAATTTAAATTAGATACAGGTGCTGATATCAGTGTAATTCCGATCAAATTATTAGGTACAAATTTATCTGTAAATAATTGTAATCTCAAGCTAAAATGTTATGGTGAACACATAATAAAACCTTTAGGTGTTTGTAGTATTACCATAAAGAAAAAAATTGAATTTGCAATAATCAATGAAAATTTAGAGCCGTTATTGTCAGGTCAGCCATGTGTAGAATTAGGGTTACTTAAAAAAACTAATATTTGTAAGATAGAACTAAATATTAAAACTGCGCAAGAATTTTTAAATGTGAATAAAAATCTGTTCAGTGGATTAGGAACAATGCCAGGATTATATAAAATTAAACTAGTTAATAATTATATAGGTATTGTAAATGCAAATAGAAGGGTACCATTTGGATTGCATGATAAACTAAAGACTACCTTAGATGAAATGGTAGCTCGCGAAGTAATAGCTAAAGTAGACTACCCTACTTAATTTGTGAATTCATTATTAATTGTTGATAAACCAGATGGTAGCCTTCCAGTTTGTATAGACCCTAAGGGACTAAATACTCAAATTCAGCGAGAATACTACATGATTCCGATATTCGATGATATTGCATCACGGTTGATAAATAAGTCAGTTTTTTCAGTGATGGACCTTAAGGAAGGGTTTTGGCAGATAAAGAGGATGAGAGCGCCAATTTATGTTGCTTTAATACGCCATTTGGGTGATATAAATTCCTCAGAATGCCTTTTGGTATCTCTGTAGCACCAGAAGTGTTTCAGAGGAAAATGATTCAGATCTTTGGAGGAATTGGTAACGTCGAGGTTTTTTTTGACGATTTGATTGTATCTGGTAGTAACGAACAAGAGCATGATTTAGCAATGAATAGTCTAATAGAAACAGCGATAAAATATAATATTAGGTTCAATCCGAATAAATTACAATATAAAAGAGACTCAGTAAGTTTTATGGGAATGATAATCTCTAAGGAAGGAATTAAACCAGATCTCAAGCATATTAGAGCAATAGAAGTGTTAGAATCCCCAAAAGTTAAAAATGAACTGTTACGAATATTGGGTATATTCAAATTTCTATCGAGATTTATAATTAATATGTCGAGAAAGACTGCTAGATTAAGCAAACTAACAAAAAATAATGTTCCGTTTATTTGGACTGACGACCATGAAAACGAATTTAGTGGGTTAAAAAAGGAAATAACCATTCAACCCATGCTAGCAGATAGATTGCAACAAACCAATAGTCATACAAACTGATGCATCTAAAGATGGAATCGGTTGTTGCTTTTTGCAATCAGGGGGCCTATTCTCGAATTCCACATCCATTTTCCACATATGAACATCTGTCAAAGTTCACATAAAAACGTTCGAAAATTGTAATTCGTATATAAAACACATGCGGCATGGACATTTCCCTATATGGGGGATTTTTTCCACATGCTTATACCCATTCGGAAATATTCCCTTAGTACCGAAAAAATTCAATTTTTATGAATTTTGACAGATGTCCACATGTGGAAAATGGATGTGGAATTCGAGAATAGGCCCCCAGGTCAGCCAATTTCCTTTGCATCGAGAGCATTAACCAATACGGAAAAAAGGTATGCGCAAATAGAAAAGGAATTACTAGCAGTAGTGTTCTCTGTAGATAAATTTCATCAATTTATATATTATAGACAAATTAAGGTGCATTCGGATCACAAACCGTTAGTAACAATTGCAAAAAAAGATATTAATAAAGTTACTGCAAGATTACAGCGTATGATACTATGTATGATCTTACATTAAGGATCCTGTAGATGATGACCCAGAGATGTTATATATAGTTCATGCACTGTCTCAGAATGTAGCAATTTCTGATAAAAAAAGGAAAGAATTCGAGTTAGCCTATCAGAATGATGAAATATTATCTAAAGTAATAGATTATAAAAATATAAACCAATGGCCAAGTAATTTAAACCCCGAACTTAAACATTATTTTAAAATTAAAGATGAAATCTTTTTATCAAATAATTTAATATTTTTGAGCAAAAAAATAATTATCCCTACCAATTTGAGGAAGTATATACTCGAGTTACTACACAATGGTCATAGGTATAGAAAAAACAATACTCAAGGCGAGACAAAACGTTTATTGGCCAAAAATGGTTAATGATATCACAAATTACATAAATTCATGTTACAATTGCCAGAAATACAAAAAAGCCAATTGTAAAGAACCATTACAGCCATATCCGATAACGGAACGTCCTTGGGAAAGGGTAGCTTCTGATTTATTTAAAATAGGAACCACAAACTATCTAGTTATAATAGACTCTTATTCTAACTGGATTGAGCTAGTAGAACTAGAAAATAAAACAGCTGAACTAGTAATATTGACTTTGAAGGAGGTGTTCTCTCGAATGGGAATACCAGATATACTTGCGGAGAAAGGCGTAGGTATAGCCAAGAACATAGTAAGGAAATGTGGTACGTTAGATGAAATTAGACTAGGACTAATGGAATGCAGGAATACTCCATTAAAATTTATCGGATATTCCCCTGCCGAATTAATCATGCCTCTTAGGATAAAAACTAAGTTGCCTTGTAATTATGGTAACCTAAAACCGCAAATGGTAAATCATGACAACGTCAGAAAAAAGCTTAAGTTTCGTCAGAACGAACAAGCTAGGTACTACAATCAAAGTTCGAAAAAATTGCCGGATCTTCACGAAAATCAAAATATACTATTAAAGAAAAATAGAATTTGCGTACCAGCCATAGTATTAAAAAGTTTCAATGATAACTCGTACTTAGTTAAAGATAACGAGGGAAATAGTTACAGAAGGAATAGAATCTTCTTGAGCGAAACTGTAATACCATACAAAGAAAGTGATGAATCGTGTTTGAGGAATAGCATCTTAATTAATACTTATAAATTTAAAGATCGATTGAATGTTGGTAGATCGTTTGGTACTCTCAATGAAAATATTATTAATCAAACTGTTAATGATTATAAGTTAATTTATGAAAACGTAAATAATAATAATGTAAACAGTCAGAATGAAATCAATCAGACTGTGGACAATGAAAATGTTGAGAAACAGCTTAGTAGTTGGGGAAGAAAATATAATCGACCTGCTTACTTGGGCGATAATGATTGTAACGCGTTTGATTAAAAAAAAAAAAAAAATTTTAGCGTGTAAGATATATGTTAGCATAGGCCATATGGTTATATGGGCAAGTTAGCATTGTGTTGCTGACATAAAAATACAATGTAAAAAATATTCACAGCAAAGACAAGCAGTCTCGTTCGTGTGTTACTGTGTTGAAGTAATGTGGTCATATAAATAAAAAGTAATAAATTCATGATAAGTGTTTTATTTAATAATAGATATGAGAATCTTGTAATAAAGAACAAGAATAATACAAGCATAGAATTTTGCCAAGCCTATCCGCAGCACAATTTTTTCTTCTAAATTTTGATTTTAACATTAAATTTCCCTTTCGCCAATATTTTATAAATACACACACATCCTAGTACTTGCGAATTTTTCCAATTTTTATTTTCGAATTGATTAATTTGCTTTATTTGATACCTCGCAAGTGAAAAATTCTTTAAAAATTCCTAAATACTAACAAGGTCCTTTGAGCAGGATTTATTAATTATACAATAATATTACATTTGAATTTCAAACATAGCCCAGGTGAGAGTATCGCTTCACATGCCAATTATCTCAAATATCCGAGAATCTGGTGCAATTTTGAGGTTATCGCCATTATTGTAACATTGGAAATCGGAGCTATTCATCATTTGGGGCTAACACCTGGTAAATATTTTTTATTTCTATTTTGTGAGATGCAGTTATTAGCCTAACATTTACTAAAATTCGTATAAAATCCGCATATATAAAACTTGTTTGGTATTTACTTCGATCGTGTGATATTTCTAAAATGGCTGCTGACTTAGAACCCTTGCGTCGTGTTCATGTTATTGTACATACAAATCGTCATTGAAAAGATTGGTTACTCTCGCAATAACATGTGCTGAAAATATTGAGGCAAGCAACCAGAATGAAATGAATTATTGAATCTAGTGTTTGATGTTGAACGAGGCATATTCAAAATAAATTGCGAAGAGCCTTCTCTAATGGATTTTATAGAAGACAGTTATTATCTTATTCTAACGAAATTAATCGGCTGCTTCCGTAAAAAAGTATGACCTAAAATGTGCAATTGAATAATACTAACATTGAAATCATTCTAAATAAATCACAATTATCACCAGTTGATATCAGGCTGCCGAATATTAATATACCATTCTTTGATGCGAACTATTTAGAGTGGTAGCCATTTTATGACATATTACACTACGATACAGGAGAAGGAAAATTTAACTACACGCCAAAAGTTTCAGTACTTACAAAACTTAAGTCGTTTTTGAAAGGTGAGCTCTCCCGCTTGTACCTAATCTCAATATGATCGATGGAAATTATTTAGAAGCGTTTCAGAAATTGTGTGAAAGATTCGATGATAAACGTCACAGTGTTGTGCTTACATGAATTTGTTTTTATGTAAGCCAAATCTCCATACCATAGGCTAATGCCACCAGCATTCGCAACCACGACAGATAAAATAATCGGAGGATTAAAGGCTCTAGGTTCAAATAGCACAAAAGTCACATGTATTAATTACAAATGTTACGCCAGCCACCAGATGTTTTATATAAACCGTAGAACACTATAAATTAGTCGATTGTCCACTGTTCAAATCCATGAGTCCCTCCATGAGTGTTTGGAGTCGTCACACCGGCTAAATACATGTAACGGTTGGGCTAGATGACTGAAATGTCAACATCGTCATCATATACGATGTTGCACATATAGCAGCGGATACTAATTCAAACCATATAAGCCGACAAGGCCGAACCAACGAACCTTCTATTACGACGTATTGTACGAATATTCAAAACGTTGTATCGACCATTGTTTTGTTCACTACAATAATTCATATAAAAGATGCTTTTGGTAAATATCATTGTATAAAACCATTAATGGTTCACTTATTAATGAATTATAAGTGAAAAGATTTCCTCAATTTTGATCCTATAAAGCTTTAAATGGAAAAGTGCTGATAAGTGATTTATTAAATGCAGTGGTTGGACAAGCACCCGGGAAATTCATTTTAACCATATGATCAGTCGATGATGAAAATTTCGGAATGAAAGTCGAAACATTTATTTTACCAAGATTACATATTTCGTTACGTAAAGTTTTGGTCGACAAATTACATTTAGCCGATGACCAATTTTGCAAGGCTAATCAAATTGACATTCTGTTAGGAGCCACTGTCTTCCATAGAGAATACGTGATGGTGCTAATATTGAAATATCAAGCTGGGCGATTGCCTACGGGTGAAAAATCAACTGTACAGAATTGTAACATTGATTGTTGAAATATTGAATATTGATCCCTGAAGACAAGAAATCCCTGAATATTGATCCCTGAAGACAAGAAATCCCTGAAAACAAACATTTGGAGCACGACACACGTGAAATTCTATTCAAAAATTCAACCTTACGAGCGAAGAGTGGCGGATTTATCGTCAAATTTCCTTATAATGAATCCAAAGAGTTGCTGGGGGTCAATATACAACATTGCTTTAAGAAGACTACAAACAGTGGAGGCCCGATTCAAACGTGATCCATACTTTGCAAAGTTCTATAAATCATCATAATATGTCGTGAACGTTACTATTTACCACCCCCAAAGGCGTTTCAAAAGATAACAGCTCTACCACAAAGGTTCATATAGTCTTTGCGATGATTCCGTAAAGTCGACAATTGGAATTGCATAAACGAGATACTAGCCGTTGGTCCAAGCTTCGAAAAATTTAGCGCGTGTGATGATTTGGAAATGATGTATCGTCAAATTTGGTTGAATCATGAAAACAATAAACTACAAAATATGTATATATTTTGTGGCGATCCAGTTCGAGTCAACCAATCCAAACTTACCAATTGAATACGAAACGTCACCAGCAGCAGTTCTGGCAACAAGGTCGCTAATTGAAATAGCAAATCGTATTGAAACATATATAACTTACATATATTGACGATATATTGATCGGAACGTCTAATGCCATGCAGTTACAAAAATCAGTGGAAGAAGTCAAGAAAGTATTGGCAGAATATGGATTCAATCTGAGAAAAATCATATCGAATGTTCCAACTGCTGAAGACATTGCTGTAAAGGTTGATACATTACAAAGGAAACAACGAATGCTAGTATGTGGCGACTATTCCGATCGGATACTATTCGGCGGCGATTCAGACCTTAGGAATTTTAACAAATCTTTTCTTTTTATTTTTAGGTTGCTTTATGAGTTGCTTTGGCCAGTCTGTGGATGGATCTTCTAACTGGTATTTTCGCCATTTGGACCATCACTACTCTTGCCTTACCGCCCTGATCTGGATGAATTTCTACGATTTTACTAAGTGGCCAATTGTTTGGTAATGTATTTGGCTCAAATACTAGTAAGACATTAACCCTTTCTACGTTTATTTGGTCCTCATACCATTTGTTTCTTCGTTGTAAAGTGATCAAATATTCATAATGCCACCTCTTTCAAAAATCATGAAACATTTTGCGTGTTAAATGCCAGCTCTCCCCGATAGATTCGCTGTTAAAGTCTGGATCATCTGATACGTCGACAAATGTTCTCCCGATCAAAAAATGTGCCGGAGTTAAGATATCAATATCCTCTGAGCCGCCCGTTACCAATGGACGTGAGTTTAGCGTCGATTCAATTTGTGTGATTGAAGTTTGACATTTTTCCGCCCGTTACCGATGGACGTGAGTTTAGCGTCGATTCAATTTGTGTGATTGAAGTTTGACATTTTTTCATGGTAAGAATATGATCTCCGATGACTCGCTTCATATGTACTTTGACTTGGTTAACGGCTGCCTCCCTTAGTCCCCCCCCCATATGATGCGAATTTGGTGGGTTAAATCGCCATTCTATTTGAAATCTATTGAGATAAGATGCAGTATTATTATTATTAGCCTTTATAAACATGTAATAGTGTCTTTTGGAAGTTATTAGCACTAATAAGACTTGAACGAGTTTTGTTAATTTCAATTATTTTTGCGTTGGGTTAGCATTACGTATTTGTTTAGGTCAATCTTGTTGGTCGGTTAGCCAATTAGGTGCTAGCCACCATAAATAACAATTATTTAAGTTCAATTTGTTCGTACCTTGAGGTTGGTACATGCCTCCAAACATTGCGAGGTTACTTTGTTTGGATAACGTCACTGATGCAGTGCACATATATATTTTAGTAGTATCTATTTGAATAGCTTGTGTAACTGATGCCATCAGTTTTGATAATAAAACTGCACCCAATAGTTCTTAACGCGAAATGTTATGGATCGGTTTAATTGGCGTCACTTTACTTTTTGCTGTTACCAAACTATTTTGAATGCCTTGAACAACAGTATATATGGCTACTGCATATGGACTTTACTTGAGTCACAGAACCCGTGAAGATATTCATCAGATATTCATAATCCCTGGAAGAGGATTTTAATTCTAATAATAATGGGCGATAGTAAGCCCAACGGATCAAACAGTTTGCTTGATTTTGATAATAAATTTCCTTTGGTTAGTCTTGGAATTTCATCGAGCGTCATACTGTAGCTGAAGCAATCATATAGCCTTACCCCACTGCCGACCAAAATATTTTAATAAATAGTTTTATGGCTGCGTCATAAAATATTACAATTGTTTGGTGGTCTGTATGTCTAACCCCGTGTAAGGTTAAACTTATTAAAGCGCATATAGATTGTTATCACGTCATGTGAGCTAACATCGTATCACAATGACCAATTTAAACCGTGATTGAGTTTTCAGTTTCCGGTGACGGAAAAAATCGGCGAAATGTACGAGCAATTTCATACAGTGTTTTTGTAGCTTTCCGACCTTTTCTGTAAATTTGTAAATAACTTCATGTTTCCTGATTTTTCCTATTAAAACCTCTTCAATTTTTAAATATAAAAAAAATTCAAAATGGCTAAAATCAAATTTACGTGAGTTTGTGTCAGAAGTATGTAAATTTATAGAAAATAAAATCACTCATGATTTTGAGGGTGATGTGATACGAGTGCTGTGTATCTAATACCTTACATTTAACAATATTTGTAACAATGAGACAATTGCTTTTCATTTTGTAGTCACTTAGTAACCTAATATGTCTTTTCGATTTAAGTCAATTTTTCGAAACATTTTATATAAGATTGCTTTTTCCTTATTTGCAGTTGCACATTTTGAAGTTCTTGGTGTACAGGTGTTATATGTCCAGTCAAAACGTTTAAAATTTCCGTTTAAGTTTATATATTAACTGTTGTTAATTAGTAATTTCCAAATATGGTTCATAAAAGGCTGGTAACGATTACTAAACGTTTAATTGTATATGGTTACTGAACCTTCATGAATAACTCCAAAATACTCAATATGTGTACATACAGATGGTATACGTGTCCTAAACTTTTACTATACCCAAAAATTTATGGAAAACTTTCTTGCAATCAACTCAGTTCCCTTGAGAATATTTTGGAAAAGAAGGTAATAAAGAAAAATTCTATAAATAAATCTAATGCATTGGGCAATTTAAAAAAAAGAAAAATATTCTGCATCAAAAAATAGAAAAGAAAGAAAGAATGCTATCTCTACTATTCCCACCGGATAATCCTCACAAAGACTGATTATTATAATACCTTATGAGCACTTCCACAAATTTTTAAATCGCGGCAACTACAATAAACATTTCTTGATGCATAAAATCTCTATCTATACACACTTCTATCTCATCTTTCGTATAAAGAGCTAAACTTACTAAATTTTCCGGGTGGTCCCACAAACGAAATTCCATCACTGATCTAAACATTCTTTAGTAATTAAAAGAAAATATAAATGTTTGCAAAATTTTAATTCTGGTGACCCTCAATCAAACATATACACACAATTATTCATATGTAATCAGGTTAGTCTTATTATGGATTATGTATGGAATTTCATTCAATAACATTTATTATTACAACATACAAACAAATTCCAAATAAATTGATAACCACATTCAGTATCTGTATGACTAAGTGTACGATAAAAATGAAAGTTCAAAGCGACATACATTTATGGCGCTTTAATATTACGTTAACTCGAGTAATTTTTTTTTTGATTTGATTGATGTGGATTTTTTAAGCAAATACGTTTTACAGAAATAGGTATGGGCACTGTCGCTTTCATAAAAAAAAGTTATTTGAAAATCTGAAAATGTATTTTAATCGTTTTTTAATCGCAGTTCTGAATTTAGTTCTTGCCCTTCCATTACAAAAACTGTTAATTTTATATATTTTGTTATTTTATTATTTTTATTTCGAATTATACATCATAATCAATAAATTTTATTCCCTAATGTTTTTAATTAATTTAGGAATGATACAGCAGAACTGAGAGACCCAAATTTATTAGAATTGACTATCAACTAGAGATAGTAAGCTTGCCACTTATTTATAAACTCAATAATAAACACTAAAAAATGGCTTGTTGCTAGTATCTAGACAACCGTAAAACTTAAATCAAATGTTTTCGTGAGACTTTTGTAGGTATTTGGGTAAGTAAAAATTAAAAACGTCTTATTAATATCAAGTTGTATGAGTAACTTACTTCGTAAAATGAATTAAAAAAAAAAAAAAAAATATGGGTCTATCCGACTCCACGAACGACACTCTTCCCCACAAAGCATCAGTTATAGATCCGTCACGGTTTTCTTACATTTCTTAAAGACCTCTTCCACAAAATCACAATTGCTCACGATAATATAAATCTTCATTTGGGAATACCCAAATGTTTTTCAATCCAAATTTTTTGTTGTGATTATTTATGTGGTTTTCCTGTTGCAACAAAAAACAGATTCGGAGTCGAATCCGAGTTGAAAAATGACAGTTTATTGACGTTTTAACTGGAACAGCCAAAAATCCGGATTCTGCGATTTTTTGTTTTTTATATGGATGTGTGAATATACGTATTAATTGTCAAATTCTATTTTTATAATTAGATTGTTAATACTGATGAATTTTTCCGTAAATTAATAAATAATTTATTGTAATCATGTTTATTTTTTATGAATAATTAAATAATCATATGAAAATAAATCTTGTGTTGAAGTGAAGTCGACAAAAATTGAAGTCAAGTAAACAAATAAGAACATTAACATAAACAAAAATATCGACAAATCAGTTGTCTACAGAATCAATTTTGAATTAAATAGCTACACCACAACTTTTTCAAGTTCTTGCTTAATACTTAATGCTGAATCGACATCGTACAATAAACTAACATCACAGTTTCTCAAGTTCTTGTTTAATACATAATGGCTGAATCAATGTCGTACAGTAAACTAATCTTTAAACCTAACTTGTACTTGTACGCTTTATATATAGAAACCTTAATAAGGTTGATAATATCAAACCAACTAAATCCATAAAGAAATTGCCCTAATTATCGTAAGTCAATAGGGAGTTAATGATGCAGAGTTGTGGAATACATTCTATGACGTTATTATGATTCCCATCCACATTTCGCAGCTGAATTTGTATCCAACAATTTTATTTTTGATGACAAAATATTCTTTCTTGAATAACTTATTATTTGTTGATTATTTTACTGTTTTTTAAATATATTTTTCCGCATATTTATTTTGATGTTTAAATGACATTTCGATGACATTTAAATGTAATTGTATTAGTAATCGCTCCGAAAAATTTTACCGAGCGACGAATGACAGCTGCTGTCGCACTTGAATTTCGCTCCGAATCTGTTTTTTGTTGCAACAGGAAAACGACATTAATAAATTAATAATAATATTTAATATTTATTTCTATGTTATTTAAAATCATTATAAAAAATTATTGAGTTACGAAAAAATGGATAAAGTCATACCAAGTAAAGAATTATTTTTTGGCCTATCGGGCTGTATTACTGCATTAGCATGTATATGGGCAAAAACTATTAGAGAGAAGCTTCCACAACATTTATCTGAGTTCCGAAAAGAAATAAGCGATGTGAAGCATTATATACTTGGGGTACAAAAAGCGCCACGCAGAAATGTTCGGCAACAACAACAGGGAACCTCACCACCGGGTCAAACCTCGCCACGGCGAAGCCCGCCAAAAACAAGATCCCCACCACAACAACAAAATCAACAGCAACAACGACGCCATCAACAACGAACCCCAGAGCAACGTCTAACCCCTGAGCAACAACGAACCCTACAGCAACGACGAACCCCAGAGCAACAGCTACACGCTACATCAACACCAGAAGGTATAAAAGGTGCACCAGCCGAAAGGTATATCGTTCATCCTGTAGATGGTGGTATTATATTACCACCGATTGAAAAAAATGAAAGTTTCGATGCAGTACAACATCAAGGGGAAGAAATAATTGCTAAGCATTCGCCACAACATGGACCATCACAACCTGGACCATCACAACATGGACCATCACAACCTGGACCATCACAACCTGGACCATCACAACCTGGACCATCACAACCTGGACCATCACAATCTGGACCATCACAAGGGCGACGGTCAAGATTTGGACCTGGAATAGTCCGAAGACAGATACAGTTCTCTGCAATAGAAGAAGGTTGTCCGGCAGAATCGCCACAGTCAGCGACAAAACGAAAAAGGTCAAGGTAATAAGCAGCCTTATCTAAATGGATATGGTTGTAAAGCATTGCGTGCTCATCAATAACCTTATCCGAAAACTGGAATTAGCAGTCCATGTAAAGATTGCTCATAAAGCGTCTTGCCTATCCGCCCGATGGATTGGCCCAACACATAATAATAATTCAAAATCGAAATTCACTGTAACTATTCAATATGAAATTTGTTGTAATTTTGTAATATTTTATGTTTGTTAGCTCGAATGCTAATTTGTAATTTGTAATAATTGTTCTACTCTCATGCCGCCAAATCAGCAATCAAAGTCACATTTGCCATTTTTCATCTTCGACCTTTAATAGTTAGATCCAGTTATTGTACACTGTTGAAAATACTTAAAAATTTAAATTACTCCATTCAGAGAGCATCCACAATGTTCAAAATTTCTTTTTTGAAAATTTGCCCCTTTTGTTCAGATCACAACATTATGTGGGCAACGTGGAAATTGGCTGATACAATTCTTCATTCTGTACTTCAAACTGGATGGGGGGCATCGCCGTGGACCATTTGAGAGTACAAAGTAATAAAACACAAATAATACAAAATCAGAATTAACGTTAATTATCTTTTGTCACCGAATCCCTCCTCCTTGTAACATAACATTTCAACATATTTCTTCCAAACTTTTGATATTACCTCGGGAAACAGATCAAAAAATTTTTTTTTCGCTATTTTTTGATAAAATGACCCCACGCAATGCTTCAATCGACTTCAAATTTTGTGAATAGGTAGAAGATGTATTGCTAAATTTATCAACATAAAAAACAAACGGTCGCGTTTTTGAGAAAATCTGTTTGGAAATTTTCTCTTCCACTGTAACTCCACTATTCTGCATAAAGTTAACACAAGCCTTATTACTAATATCTATCTTTGTAAACAAAATTTCGGTACCAAAAAAACTATAAATATTTGTCAGAATGGGAGGCAAAATAAAAATAATAAAAATGTATGACTGGAAGGACGGACGGACGGAATGACAGACACGACATTTTTCTAATCGATGTTTTGGAGTCCTGAGGGCCTATTCTCGAATTCCACATCCATTTTCCACATGTGGACATCTGTCAAAGTTCACACAAAAAAGTTCGAAAATTGTAATTCGTATATGAAACACATGCGGCATGGACATTTTCCTATATGGGGATTTTTTTCCACATGCTTAAATCCATTCGGAAATATTCCCTTAGTACCGAAAAAATTCAATTTTTATGAATTTTTACAGATGTCCACATGTGGAAAATGGATGTGGAATTCGAGAATAGGGGCCCTGGTAACCCAGTTCGCCGAGAAATGTGAAAATCTGAAACAAAATTTTTTTCGCGATTACCTACAATACTTACCCAATATAACTTCGTTATGGTGGGAAAAGTAATAAGTTTGGACATTAACCCTTTGACTCGTACTGTAGACAATTGGGTACATACATCTTAAACCTAATTTTTGGGGTACTATGCATGATATTGGCTCTTATGATAGCTACCAAAAAAGAGGGATATTTGGGGCGAAACATAATATAAAACGTCAGAATTACCCAGATAGTGATGCAAAATAAAAGGCGTAAAAATTCAAATTGGATTGTTAGTATACCATAAAAATTTATCAAAAGTAAGCGTTTTATTAATAAAATTCCGTCTAGAAAATCAGTGTACTTAATTGTGTACATGCAGAGTGAAGTGCAATTTACACATTTGTGTACATGTACTCAATTGCGTGGAAACTTTGACTATCGTGTAATTTTTATGTCGGCATTTTGGCAAAATATGCCATTACGGTCTAAAAAACGTATACACTTGCCGAGTTGCACGTATACACTTACCGAATTATTAGATGAGTTTGAATTCGAAGATCCGAATGAGTTTGAAAATGATGAAAACTATCCATCTTTTCCAACTAACCAAAATGTACCTATGAAGAAAGCATTATTCGAGTAAGTGATGAATGACGAGATACCTGTACATGAAATAGAGGAAGTTCAGAGTGAGAGTATAATTCTCGAAGATGATGATGTTGTGTTGAATTTTTGGATCAATTTTCCAAATATAATGTTACCGAGAAAGCTGATATAGAAGACAGAAGACAGAAGTGTGACTTAGAAAATTTGAATTTGCTGAATCGGCTACCTACCAATTACCCAGTGATACGGAATGTGATGTATCAACTAAACACCTTTCAGCTATTTTACAAAATTTGTTTAACGAATTGTTTGTTAAAAAGAGAAGAGAGAATGTGTAAAAGCGCCGGCCCAGATGAGATGATACAATTTATTGGGATGCATTTGCTTATGGGAACAATGAAGTTACCCCAGATAAATGTACTGGAGCAAATATTTGTCGATGAAGTATAAACAACATGGACATACCCAATGATTTCAGAGACAAATTTTTTTAAAATGCCGCCACTAATTAACAGCATCTTAAGCTACAGCAGAGAAGGACCTGCTAAAGAAGCTATTTCCATCGACGAGCAAATAATTCCGTTTAGAGGAAACTTAAATGTTAAACAATAACATAAAAGGGAAACCTAACCCATGAGGGGTAAAAGTTTATTTTTTTTGTGGTAAAAGCGGTTTCGCCTATGATTTTTTTTTTGTATAACAAGGGAAAAACACGGAACATAATTGGACATGGTGCTGCTACAATTTTACACTTAACCAAGAGACACACTTTACCTGGTCACCAGTTGTACTCTGATAATTTCTTTAGAACCTACCAGCTGTTTGAAATTTTAGAACGACGGAAAATAAGCACAGTGAGAACTATAAGAATAAATAGATTTAGTAATCCGAAATTTTTAATTGATGCAGTATTAAAAATTAAAGAAAAGGAAGTATCGACCAACTTATAAGTCGCAATGGTAAAATTGTTTTAATTAAATGGCAAGACAACGGATCCATCCCGCATCCAATTTCGTTCGACAATCAGCCTCAAATAGTGCAATAGTATAATAATGGGATAGGTGGTGTCGATTTATTCGACAAGCTTATTTCTTATTATCGAATATTCATAAAAGCCAAAAAGTGGACTCTCCGCGACATATTCCACTTTACATATATTACAGCATGTGACAGCTGGATACTTTATCGTTAAGAGTTTTAAGAAAACTGGTATTGCGAATAAATACATAAAATGAGTCTCTTACATTTCAAACAAAATCTTGGAAGAACTTTGTGTGATCTCAATATAAGACGAAATTCCCGCAAGAGGAGTAGACTATCGGAAGACGTATAAAGCAAGACCACTGCCGAAGCAACTTGGCCATTTGTTAAAGGCAAATTTCGGCCATTAACTGAAGCGCGGCTCGATGGTGTAAATGACTTCCGTCGGTGCAAAAATAAAAATTGTTAAGGATTCGTACAATGGGGTGCTTGAATTAGTGTAATTCGACTGAATTATTTTTTTAAGTTCCTTTAATTTTAACATAAAGCTTTATTTATTTTTAATTTGTATTTACACTATTTAATGAATTTATATATAAATATATTATTTTTCTTTTGTATTTTGGATTTGATAAAAGTATTTCAAAAAAGAAAATCCTCAAATGGAAAACCTAACTAAGTGTTTCGAAAATTCATCCCATAAAAGCTTATATATGGTGATCTATAACAGTTGGCTGTGGATGTATACATTTGTGCACATTATCCTACAGGACCTTCAGGCTGCGGAATTTTTCTGAAAGTTTAATTTTTGAGTTTTTCTACCCCAAAAATTAATAGGAAAACCGAGAGAAACGTTTTGTTCCTCGTTTTAAAATAAATCACAAGTCAAAGGGTTAATATTTAAATAATGGAATACTTTGTGTCATTAGGATTTTTCTCCAACGAAAAAAAATCATTGCGTACAGTAATTATAAGTACAAATTACAGTCATTTAAAATTTCAAAATTGAAAATTTTATTGAAATGTGTATTTTACCAAGTTATGACGTGTCAATTACTTTTAATATTGAAGACAGTATTAAAAATATTTTTCCGTACATAAAATGTACGTACATTTTTAAAATCTTAACAAAAAGGTCAACATTAATACCCAATAATACTATTAAAACAAGCTACTTTTAAGACGTTTGAAGAAAAAAGTAATTCTAATCCCTAACAATAAAATTACAAGTGCTTGGGCTTAAGTTAAATATGTACGAAGGTACCATCTCTTACCATTAATATTGAAAATGGACGGCACCCTCTCCAAGTATAATATTTTGCTCAAAATTAATGAGTTAATCGCCCCTAAAATATTTACATTCAAGTGGAAAACTCTCAACATTTGAATACTAAAAAGAAAGTACAAAAGTAAATATGAATTTCTTCAAAATCATATGTATATATTTGAATAAAAAAATAACACGTACCTACCTAATTATGTGCAAAACTCATAAATAAATAAAAATTGGTAAATATTAAATATATAGTACATCTCTATTAATTTTTGGAATTCAAATAACAAAAATAAATATTTCACACACAAATGCCTTATCATCATTAATGTCTTTAATCAATTTAATTTCTTTGGGCATATCCGGTAAATTTTATATAAACAGTTTCAAATTAATTAAAAATTATGTCCACACCAAAAATTGATCACCTTTTATTGCGTTAAATATATTAATTGAATCATGTTTATTGCCCAAAATGGGAATAAGGAGAAACACGGATATTTTGACGACACGGTAGAAATGAACGAAGTAAATATATTTACGCACAGCACAATACGTCTGGGACAATTCGGCTTGGCACAATTCCACTAGAAATATTCACATTCAACTTGGGCATTTAATTCAATTGGTTCAAATCAACAATTCAACTTGTGCAATATAGAATACATTTGCTTTATTTTTATTTGTTCGGCTTTGTTTGAACTACATTTTTCGGCCTTATATCATAAATTCATAAATAACTACTTTTGGCTACAAGTATTACTATTATGTATAATGGCTTATTCGGAAATTTAAATATGATAATTTGAATTAACAGTACCAGTAATAATTCTAAAACAAAAAACTATCGAAGAATTTACCGACGTTCAATTTTCGATGGATCGCGATGATACTGATACTAGTATCAGGATGATATAGGAGGATATAGTTTTACAGTAGTAAAAGCGTCACAAGCAAACAAACAAACAGACAATCTTTTGATCTTTTTACAATATCCATTAGAAGGGTACTTGGTTCTTCTCGGTAAAATATAATAGTATTCGTGAAATCATCTATTTCACAGAAAAATACTCCTATACTTGTTTTATTGTAACTGTATTGAATTAGATTTTCCATTTAAGAACTTCATGAACCAATCATTTTAGAATCCCATTTATTTGGCCACATCCCGGAACATTATCAAAAAATCATTTTAGAACTTCAATTCCATCGTAAATATCGGTTTCATCATAAACACAACTATGGTGTTTACAGATGTGACCCCAAACTTGAAACAAGCTCTAAGAAATCGGGCGGTATTGTAATCATAGCCGTCCATTCTAAACTAGTGAGTTCTCCAGTAATATTAGTACAATCAAGTTTGTGTGAAGATACAGCATGCGTCTATTCGATTGAAGAAATCATTAATACATCAAATTCATCCGATTTGGTTCTTATACTTGGTGAGTTTAATCTTCCAAATATCATCTAGAATTTTGACCGTGAATTTAATTGCATTCTTCCAAACAAATAAAGTCAGATGCAGAATCTTTGTTCGTTGATGCAATGCTTGATTATAACTTAAACCAAATTAACTCCATTTCTAATAATCTGAGGAGTGTTTTAGATCTTGTCTTCACTAATGAAGTATATGCATTTAAAGTAACGTAATCAATCAATCCATTTGTCGTAAATGATATAAACCACACAATCTTTGGATATTGTATTTGATACAACTGACTGTATGCCGAAATCTGAACTCCTGCGAACAAATCGAATACAACTTTAAAAAGACAAACCATACTGGTCAGCATGATTAGTTGGAAGCAGTGAATTGGGATGAGATTCTGAATACAAAGGATGTGAATGAAAATGTCGACAAATTTTATGAGATCTTACTGCAAGGCTTTGAAATGCATGTGCCTATTTCCAACAAATCACCAAGTATTCACCCCCCATGATTCGATGACCGGCTTATAAATCTAAAATATCGTAAATGTAAGGCCTATGCTAAAATGATGAAATCAAGTTTGGAAACAGACCAGCTGACCGTTTTACAACACAGGAGGAATTTGATGTCTATTTCAAATTTAAGTACAAGTCTTATTTGGATGGCATCCAAGAAAAAATTAGAATAAATCCAAAACAGTTTTGGAAATATTTTAGGTTTACACGTGAAGGGGGGGGGGGGTACCTTGCCAATGTAACCTTCAATAATATCAGTACCTCAAACGCCAAAGAAGTTTATCGACCATCCGCCAGTACTGGCACCATATCAATCACTCCTCCAGTCATATCTGATGAAGACATTCTATCAGCTCGGAGGGGCTTAGGAGATGGATGTGGGTGGGATGATGTACCCTCATCTTTATTAAACAATTTGTGAGTAATTTGGTAAATCCGTTGTCCAAACTGTTCAATCATTCCTTAACCACTGCTGTGTTTTCCGAACAATTGATAATCTCTAAAATAACTCCAATTTTTAAATCAGCCAAACATGATGATGTCACATGCTATCGACACTGATACGTCATATATCTGTCAACCAGCATGGGTTTATGCCTGGTAGGTCTACATCTACTAACCTGGCTGAATTCACCAGCCAAGTAATAAGGGATATAGAAAAACATTATCAAGTAGACGTAGCTTATACGGATTTCAGTAAACTACTCCAAACTACTCCATCAAAAAACTCCAATCTTCTCATATTCGCTGATGACGTAAAAATGTATCGTACGATTGAACAAATTTGTGATGCTGACAAACTGCAAGATAACCTCAATAGACTTAGTGAGTAGTGTGACCAAAACTCATTACAGTTAAACATCAAGAAGTGCAAAATTATGTCTTTTCATTGAAAAAGGAATCCGATAATAACGACATACAACATCAACAACAATGTAGTTCAAAGAGTACAAGAGATTACTGATCTTGGTGTCACCTTCGTCGAAAACGTTAGTTTTAACAGGCACATCGATAACTGTATCGCTAAAGCAAACTCTATGTTTGGCTTTGTCAAACGATGGACTGCTATTATTGTCTGGAATCCTTATTATGATGTGCACATCAAAAGAATTGAAAGCCTACAAAAAAAGTTTTTGATATTCCTTTTGAAAAAAACTGGCTGGGAATATGACTGTATAATGTATCTTTTTATCAAAACGTGGCTCGCTGGCCACAAACATCTTTTTCTGGATGCTGCTTTTATTGGGATCGTCTCTACTTGGCCACATTGATTCAGCTTTTGTATTGGAAAACATATCCATAAATGTTCCAAGCAGGATATTGCGTAATTACCGATTTTTGGCGCTAGAACATCATTCCACCAATTATGGCGATAACAACCCAATCAATAGATTAACAAAATCATTCAATAATGCAGAGAATCAATTCGATTTTAATCCATCAAAAAACAATTTGAGAACTTATTTTTTACATTTAAGATTAAACTTTCTGACAGCTTCAACTCTGAAGAACATCATTTTAATTTTTTTTAAATTTTGACTTAATTTTAATATTTTCTAAATTTCTTTATGTTTTATTTATTTTAAATTTTAATAATAATTGGTGATTATTCTTTTTGTTATGAAATCATAAATGTTAATGACAAAATCGATTTCTTTACTTAAATAAATAAACGATCAATAAAAACTACAATAAGTTCCATCCTCATTAGTCATATTCCAGAACTTCATTTAAAAATCATTTCAGAATCCCATTTCCATTGCATATGTTTAATTTCATTGAAATCGGTTAAGAAATTGTATCCTAATTGGCCATATTCTAGAACATCGTCAAAAAATCTATTTAAAATCCCACTTAGATAGTTAAAAATAGGCAAGTTTCACCCCCATACTCTACACATCATTTTAGGCCCCATTTTAAGGTCGAATTTGATCAAAATCGGTTACGAAACAGTTAAGTTCTGTCTCCTGATTGGCTATATTCCAGAACTTCATCTTAAAAACATTTTAGAATTCCATTTTCATATGACGTTTCATTACATCCAAATACATATTTATTTTCTACGTTGAACGTCACAACCGAATCATTTTACAAAACTAAAAATATAAAAACGAAAATAGGTGCAAAACATCAAAAAAAAAAAAATATAAAATTCATTTACTACTAATCGCTATGTGAAGGCCACACAAATATCATTTCGATTTATTGCTTGACCCTCTTAAAAGAAAGCGCGATTCTTAGCCTATAACCTTCCCGAGAGATCTTTGAAAAGAAACATACACAAATACTTATATATAGGTATAGATAGATATAGGGTACATTCCAAAATTCAGCAACTGCGCAGACATCATAAGTTTTCTGGATTGGGTTAAGGTCAGTTCTTTGCGGTGTTCAAAACTTCTATTTTTTGATCCATAAACTAAAACTTCACTAACCTTGCAGTGTGTTTATTATCGTTATCCTATCGAGACATAAATGAAACCAGCATGTTTTCGCAGGAATAAGGCTCTACTACATATTTCATGATTTAGCTAGTTGTACATGGGTTGGTCCATTCGCTTATTAATCTTAAATACTGGTCGAAAGCCATAACGTTACGAAACGTAACCATAAGCAAATTATACTTCGATTCTTCGTTCCATGGAAGTTTTTAAAATCGCCAATGATTGTTTCGCGAAATTTTTCTTTTATTTTAAGTTATGTTTAGAAATAATTGGTTCTCGAGGTTCAACCTGCCGGCATCTTGTCCGACCAAGTCTGCGTAATTTAAAGTGATTCGGCTTCATTAATTTTTCTGGCTTCATCTTCCCTTTCCGTTGATCTTCGAGGTCATTCCTTTCTGGTCTGATTTCGAAATCACCAGTATCATTCTAGGCTTTAATGACTCGATGAACCAAAGCACTCCAAATCCGCTGCAATTGCTCCATATACGGTTATATAAGCAGTACGAGAACTCAAAAAGTGTTATATGGTATAATAACGTTCTGTCGCAGTTTCGGAAAAAAATTCTCAAAACTCTAATTCAAATTCTCAAAAATGTGATCTCGAATCCCGAATAATTAATATAATTTTGTAATAAGTTTGTAAATAATATGCCGTCTTACTTTGAGCATTTTACAACAACAATGCCATGTATTTTCATTCCGGAATGAATAGTTTCAAAACTAGTTTTTGTTGGTATAGAATTATTCTAGGAATATTTTTGAAATTTTTTTTTGTTTTTTTATTTAATTTTTAATGTCAATTGATAAAAGTAAAAAGAAAATTATTTTCGGTTTATATTTTGAGCATAATTTGCATTTTTATTTTTATACCAATAACTATTCCAGTGACCAAAGTAAGACGGCAATAATATTTGCCGCGTAGCAATCGGGATTCGAAATCAACAATTTTAGTTTTTAAAACCCATAAAATGACATTGACGTTATGGTTTATCCTAAGAAAAAAAAAATATTAACGGGTTTTAATTATAATGTTACTTTACGTTTTCCATCTAGCTCCGAAATTTTCGTTTTAGCAATTGAGAAGTTCCCCAACAAAAAATATATACAAATCAGTGAGTAAATCACTGAATGAAGATTTATTTAAGATCAAATTGCTTAAAATATTTTAATCATTCGAGATTTTAGCGGTAGATATTGCCGAATTATTTTGTCTAATTCGGTATTTTTGTTGGTGAGATTTCAAGACGGCCTCATGTATTGGGTGTACAAATAAATTTCCGACCTTTTTTACTGAAATAAAAAACTTTAGTTTGTGTAAAAAATGAAAGAATGTTTTATTCAAAGTTGGCTCCTTCGGAAGCTATAACCTTCGCCCATCGTTCAGGCAATAAACGGATTCCAAGTCTGGTGGTTTCGAGGCGATCCAGTCATCGACCCATTTTTTGACGTTTTCATATAAGTGAAGTGCTACTGTGCCGGTGGGGAATGGGGGCAGGGGAGAGCAATGTCTGGTGAATACGGCGGGTGGGGTAGAATTTCCCAGTACTGCCTGTCGAAGTAATTTTTGACAGGTATAGTAACATGTGGCCTAGCGTTGTCATGTTGCAAATATTGTGCCTTTTGTCCCGTTCCGGTCGTTTTGCAGCTAGAGCTTGCTTTAAAGCCATCAGTTGTCGTCGGTAAACTTGTTCCGTAACGGTTTCACGCTCTTTTAGCAGCTCATAATAGACGACACCCTTCATATCCCCATCAAATACAAAGCCTCACCTTCGAACCATGGATGGCCCTGGTTCACCTGGCTTGACCCACGCTGGTTTGCGCTTTGGATTGTCATAATGGATCCATTTTTCATCCCCAGTGATAATCCGATGCAAAAACCCCTTCCTTTATTGTCGTTGAAGCAACAACATGTGCGAAACACATTGTTGGGTAATATTCAACTCTTCTGCCAGTTGTTTTTCAGTCTGACAAGGATCCACATCAAGCAATTCTTCCAATTCTGTATCTTCAAATTTTCATGGTCTGCCTTCACGTTCTTTGTCTCTTACGTCAAAATCACTAACTTTGAATCGTTGAAACCACTCTTTGCATGTTGTTTTCGTTGGAGCATGATCACCGTAAACTTCCACAAGCAAACGATTTGTTTCCGCTGCACTTTTCTTCAACAAAAAATAATGAAGTAAAACTTCCCGCAGATGTTGTTTTTTTGGCACAAAATTCGACATTTTCAATTACATGAAAATAATTGTTGTTTACGCTTTGAACAAATGTCACTAGTAATTATTCAAGCTTGACATCTAACCTCCAAAAAACAAGTATTGCCCGATTGAATAATATGCAAGCAGTGATACTAACGACACCTATCTAAAAAGGTCGGAAATTTATTTGTACACCCAATAATCTGGGTTTGAAAATTGCGTTGAGTTGCTTGGTATCTGAAATTTGCTAGACATGATTTGCGTGATATGTTTTAAATTTATTATTTGAAATTTTATATTCGATATTATTCGACATTTTCGATATTATTCGAGTTAAGGTTGTAGTTGAATTACGAGTAAACATAGTATCCAATTAAATTATCTTACGGAGAAGATATTCTCGAATTTTAAGATTTGTGGATTTATCAGAAGAAGATTTCCAGTAGATTTTCAGATTTAAATAGCGTTGTGTAGCTGTATGTCGAAGTTATTCGAACTTATCGTCATTGTCATATTTTCAAGATTATTCAAGATTTTGCAAAGATTTCTTGGTTTTCCAAGATTATTCTATGATTTTATGTTTATCCGAGTTTTTCCGGAAGTTCTATGTGAATAATATCGAGATTGGCACAACTCGTGTTTCCCAATATTCCTTGAAATTTGCAAGGGGCTTCGTTGTATCTTGACACAGAATTATTGGTTTATCGTGAATTTTGTTTTTTGCCTCCCACAAATTCGAAGTTCATTTGGCTGTTTCGTTTCGAGATTATTCGATACTTTTAAGATTATCGTTGAAGATGTTTATGGATTCCTCGAGAATATTCAATTTTATAGTATTGAAAATTGGTCGAAGTTCTTATAGTTTATTAGTGTAGACTTGTTAAGCAACTGCTTTAAGTTTTAAAGTATAGTGTTTTAAAAAGCCGATATATTTTCATAAATGCTTAAAATAATTTATTTAAACCAAAATTTATAAAATTTTCATAACAGCATCATTCTGGTCAATTTGATATAAAGGCTTACTAGGAATCGTGTCGTCACTAAGTCAATAAACATTACATAGATGGCAGTACAAATTTAGCAAAATAGAACGAAAAATTACCACCTGTGGCACTATTCTGGTTTTCCCGGGGAATTGCGAACTGGGAATTAATTTATTGTTACTTTTTAGTGTATTTTGGTTTTCTTTTTTTCAAAGCATACTAATTTTTGGGGAAAAATAGTTATATTTCATAGCAATTTTGTTGTTTATTTTTCCCTAAAAATTTGTTTGGGAATTATTTTTTCCCAAAACATGAACAAAATACCAATCGCTCAGTATGCTTTGGAAAAATGAAAACCAAAATACACTAAAAAGTAACAATAAATTAATTCGCAATTCGCAATTCCCCGGGAAAACCAGAATAGTGCCACTGGGGAAATTTCAAGTTTAAAAATTGTACGAAAAGCAAAACAAATTCATTAAAACGTGTGATAATTTTATGATTAAATAATGTAAACAACTTAGACATCTGACTTGCACTAGCGAAACTAAAGATAAATTTATCAAGTATTATTTTAATTCGTCAGAGCCAGCTTTGATGTATTTTTCAAAATGAAAGTTCGAAAAATGTATTTTACACATAATTTAATTTTAATATTTCTGCAATTAATATTTATTTAATACCAATGTACGAGTACTCTTCTTGTGTATTGTTGTTAACGATATTTAGAAAACTTTTATATAAACGTCTTATAATATTATTGGTTTTTTCATTGAATAACTTGAACCTAAAAAAAATCATTTTTACTATGAATTCCTTGCAAGTAAAGACAATTTTTCTTCGGGAAACCAAAACTTGCTTTAGGCAAAGATTTCCCAATTATTTTGAGGGGGGGCGGAAACGAAGCCTTGTCTAAGGCCGGGATTTTCCTTAATCCGCCACTGAAAACATATTAATGATATTTAGTATGTTTTATATTACATCGGTTCCCTGCATAAACAATCTAAATTGAATACTTTTAATTTTATTAATTTTGTCCAGTTTAAAACCAATTCCACATAATATTTCCTAAACCGCCAAACTTCACCCAATGATTGAAGATCTTCAATTTTAAAGATAATCTACTCAATATTCTACCCTGTTTTAAGGTTTCTGCTGTATTGTAAATGTTCCGCCTAAAAATATATCAGAGTTTAATGTTCCCCGACTTCAAAAAGTTTGAGAACCAAGGCTTTAGAAAATGCAAAACGATATCTTTAACAACAACATACGAGAAGACTATACATAAAATAAATATTATTTGCTGAAATATTAAAATTAAATTTTTGGATATTGTTTATTGAGTATTTTGGAGTGAGAGGCAAATAAATGCATGCGGAATATTTAGAATTGAGGGAATCTATTATTTCATGGAAACGATATGGATTAGCGCCGGTTTAACTCTATCATGGAAACGTAGTACATTAGAAATAGTCCAATAAAAAGCGCGTTTTTTTATTCGCTCCGGATAGCTGCTATCGAGAGCCGTCATTTTTATACGCCTAAATTTAAATTTGACGCGCTATTTATTGGTAAACTAAACTTATTTAACATCAAACTATCATTTTTAATTCAATTGTTTAGTGAAAACTTGATATAAAAAATATTTGGCTCTACCTATTTATAAGAAGCGCTATCCGGAGCCACTTTTCATATGACGGCTCTCGATAGCAGCTATCCTGAGCGAATAAAAAAACACTACAAAAGTGTCATTCTGACAATAACAATGGCACACAAATATTTCAAACAAACAACAATTACATCACAAGGCCAAAATAGAAATAGGTCTATAAATTAATTACAAATGAAACTGTCGTAAATGTTTCCAAGTTACAGACAAAAACAAGTAAAACTCATATTTATGTAATTCGTAACATCGTAAATTAAATATTGAAAATAATTACTTTTAACCTTGCATATATTAAACTAACGAACCACCCTCAAGGAAAATACCTAATTTTGTATATTTGTAGGAAATATTTGCAAAATTTTATTATTATTAAAATTCAAGAATAAATAATACAAAACCGCATATAAATAAAAATGTTTATAGTTTCAAAATCATCCCTTGAGGATGGAAAACTATTATGCTATTCTTTCATCGTTAACTTTCGATTTCTATTTATTAAAAATTGTTTACCATATATCTCGAGGCTAGACATTATTTAATATTTGGTTTATTACAAAGCAAAGAAAAACTTGACCCAAAAGCTGTTCATCACGGAATTCCCCGTATTTTTATATCAATGAAATTAATTTACCTATATATACAATACGATGAAACTGCTTATCATACAAATTTCGGTAAACTTGTTAAATAAATATTTGACGAATTCTGAATCACGTTTAATAATAATAATTTGTATTTTGTAAGATTATAATCCGATTACAGTCACATTATTCAGCTTTGTGCGATTAAACTTTCATTTAACGATTTATAATGTGTGGTTTAAGATAAGCATGCATACATAAACATTTTAAAATTCATTCATTAAATAAAATGTTAAAATATGTAGAAACGTGCATAAAAAGTATATTTGATTATAATATGGACCCAGCCTTTAAATTTTTGTATATTTCTCATTTTTGAAATAAAGAAAACAAAGGAACTTTCTTCGAGACCTTAACAATTAAATTTAGAACATGTGAGATTACCTAATTGATAAACAGGGTATACGTGTATAAAAATTCTGCAAATATTTTGGATAAATATATTGTTCCATCTACATGGGAGAAAGTTGTCTTATTTATTATTACTAAATAACAATTAGTAATGCACATATAGTGATAAAGTAATATATTTATGAACCGGAAACGGTATAGGATTAAGTAAGTATACTATGGGCAGAGAAATGTCGTTTAATTAAATAAAACAAATAAAATTGTTACCTTTTTGTGTAATAATGAAGAAAAAATTAAATCAAATCAATAACAAAGCCAAATGCGATTATGTTAATTAAATGGGATGATATATTTTAAATAGTAAAACAATGTAAATGCTAACGTGTACCAATCTAAGACTCTGCAAGGAAGTTTTGAAAATCATACTCCTTTGTACATTAAAGGAACTGTCATTTCAGTATCGACTCATAAATTTTCATCTTTCTCCTATAAAATGATGAATTCGGCATTTTCTTAAGCCCTCACGTGAAGCGAACATTCTCCCCGGGGCAACTTTAAGCCTTCATCTGTTTGTTTGTACTGCGAATACTCTGTATGTGATGCTCATTACTCTATAGATGTCCGCTATGATGTATTTTTACGGAATATCGTGCTAGTACAAGTTGAGTGTGGATGTACTAGCAAATTCATTCTTCTACATATGAATATACGTACATAGTAGCTGGTATTAAACTAAATAAATCGCCAAGTAGTGATGGTAGGATCGTGTATGTTAACCTTGCCTTCAGATGATTTTAGTGACCTCTTGTGATCTTGAATGATGCCCTCAATTTCGAAGTTGATTTTTGGTTCATGATGTCCATAATTCAAGTTGAATGTTGGCAGAAAGGAAGGTTTAAACTCGCTGCTGCATGTCTTATATCCTGACACTGTAAATGTATCTCCTTTGAAGATGCAGTTTCATGGAGCTGCAGGACTCCCTCACGATGAATGGATACGAGTTATACAGTATCGATTACTGCCAATTGGAATTTGTGGAGTTTCATCATTTTCAACATTGTGTGAAGAACGATGTCGGTGAATTAATTGCTTCAAGTAAATCCTTTAAATTTCTGATTTGTTTCGTTGTGGGTCATGGTTAGGCTTTATGACGTTCGCTGTTCATTCTATTATGAATATATGTTGCTGCAAAAACTCTTGATGATGTTGTTGGTTCAAATTAAACAGAACTTTCTGGTGAACTTTTTGACGGGCTCTTTCATTTCTTCCTAACATGTTTAGTATTTCGTTTTATGCTTTTAAGCCTATGTAGAGGTTCTGTATTTGGGATGAAATTAATTCACAATGTATCGTGTGAATTAATGTAGTGCAGGAGTGAATTCTATTTTCGCATAATTCATTTAGCTACCTAGTAGATTCTGCCAGATGATTGAACCCTGCTCAATAGGTTGTTAGATTAAAATATATTATTAGTTTCCATTCACCATTGATCAAACTGATTTGTCCAATTTTATCAAATTAGGATGATATGTTGTATTTGGATGTTGTTCCTGATATTACTGTTCCTAACATACAGAATACTGACAGATTGTGATTGGTTATGTTACGTTTCTGTGGTAGCTTGCGTGTTTCCTTCTACTTTGAATCATCTGTGACCACACCATAGATCAGATATTTTGGTAATGGCTCTTTTCTAGAGAGCATTTCTCGAGCCACGTATTGAAACTGCGCAAACCAATCCGTCTGGTCCCGGGTGTATTTCAACAATTCCACATCTTATCAGTTTTGTGGGAGATAGATTGTATTCCATTAAAAGCACAAGGTTGCCTACTTCTGGTTGTCGCCTTGATTGTAGCCATTTTGGTCGTTGTTTTGTTGTAGTCTTTTGTTTCAAATATTCGTTACACTATTTCCTGCAAAAATCTCATTTCAGTTTTTGTAACATTTGCCATCTTGACAAGAGTTGTATCTTTAAATCTGCTAGATTTTCTCTCGGGTGCCTCAGTTAGTGATGAGCCAATTAAAAAATGACCAGGTGTTAGAACTTCAAGGTCAATATCATTGGACATTGAAGCTACTGGCCTTGAATTTAGAATGGTGTCTATTTGATTTAGCAGTGATAGGTGGGAGTTGTATTTCACATGATCTTTTTTAGGTGGGTCTTAACTGATTTGGTACCAGCTTCCCATAACCCACAAAACCAAAACGATCCAGGTGGTTGGAAATGCCAGGTTATTCCCTCTGTTGCCAATTGTTGAGCGACATTATGTTTGAAATTAGCTGTTTGCCTTTTTTGTACTCTTTTTAGCTGATTATTCGCTCTAACATAATTCGTTGTCACTTTATATGTGAGTACATAATCCACGCCTGGATGTGAACCTTTTAAGGAACGCAACAAATGCTTCTGTGGTGAGATCCGTTTCTGCTTCTACATTTATTGCTGTGGTTGATAGGGAAGCAAAAATGTATATCTTATAAGTATTACTTCCTGTGCTTTGGTTGTTTTTATTTATACGGGACCGACACAATCCACTGCGGTAAGCGTAAATGGTCTTGTTGACTGAACTTTCTATTTATGTAGTTGTGGTTCTGCCTCTTATAATCTAATATTTTTTTCGCACGAATGAGAGGGTGTAACAATTTTGTTCTGTGTGCTTCACGATGATCTTCTCAGCCCCATTTAAATCATATTTATTCACCTTGATTTTTCGACACCTTTTTATAAAATTTATTACAGTTCTAATAATCTTTAATTTAGTGAAACTGAATATTTTATTTATTAAATATACTATCCAGTCATCATCCTCTTTGGTGGTAGTTAAATTGGATAATTTTTTAGTTCTGTTGTTTGTCGTTCTTCTGGTTCAAAGTAGTTCTGTATGCCTGACGAGTTGTCTGCTGCTTTTTGAGCAAATGAGGTCCTGACCACCAGAGCTTATGATTGATCAGTTCATCAACAGTTATTCCGCAGCTTGCGCATTCAACGTAAGCCTTATATTTCTAAATATCTCCTTGTATCTGTGACAGCACTATGGTTGAATTGGTTCATGCGATAGTTGGTGCTTGCTGTATTTCCAATGTCCATTACTTCTTTAAGTAATTTAGCCAACAGAGGAGTGCCATTTAGTTCTAGGTAGCATTAGTAAAGTTACTTTGAATCTCGTTGGCGAAACTCTCGTTTTGGCTGCTCTAATTCACTTTATTCCTTACTTGTAGATAAACGCAGGCGGTATAGGCTTGTTCTGAAGCAACCAAATCCATAGGTCGCTGCTTCATATCCGGCTCGAAGGACCAATGTTAGTTTTCAACAAATTATAAATTTTAGTTTGTAAGGCTAAAAATTTGTTTAATTAACTTACCAACTAATTTAAAGTCGGAGTGATAAACGAACGTTTTGATGTTTAAGTTTATTCTGATTTAAATGCTTAATATATAGATTTTATAACGTTAAAATGATGACTTAACAAATAAACCTTATTCACACGTGAAGTGAACACCAATCTTTAAATAGGGTAAAAAAGAAGGCATTAAATTTATAGGGAGATATGAGCTGATTGTTCCTCAAGGATTAAACATCGGACCCTGGATCTTTCTGGTTTTCATCGACCGAGTTACAGAGGTTATAAAAATTCTAACGTGCCTAAATTTACAGATGATATTAAAATTTTCGATACCACCAGAGCAAGGTGAAATGCTGACCGATTGAAAGAAGATATTAATGGTGAACGTGTTTGTGAAACTATCGATCTGGCTGTTGTATATAGCTCTGGGGATCGTATATTGCTTACGTATAAAGCTACCTATAAACGTAAATTATTTGTTGTCTAACTATAAAATGAACGTTGTTTCCCATTCCATTTTCACGGGATTTTTAAG